>AP025061.1:13922608-14154063 GCA_036186865.1 Eustoma russellianum
TGGATCGTAAGTTTATTCGACCCAGTGTATCACCATGGGGTGCCCCAGTTCTGTTCGTGAAGAAGAAGGATGGAAGCATGAGACTATGCATAGACTACCGTGAACTTAACAAGATCACCATCAAGAACAAGTATCCATTACCTAGAATTGAGGATCTCTTTGATCAACTACGGGTAACGATAAGTTAGAACTATAATTTGAACTTTTCGATTACTTGATAAAATTTCACCACTAACGAAATTTATTCCAGGGGGCTAGAGTATTTTCCAAGATCGATTTGCGATCCGGTTATCACCAGTTAAGGATCAAATCGGGAGATACGGCCAAGACCGCCTTCAGGACACGCTATGGCCATTACGAATTCTTGGTTATGCCTTTTGGACTAACCAACGCCCCAGCTGCCTTTATGGACCTAATGAACACAGTATTTCGGAAACAACTGGACAAGTTCGTAGTTGTGTTCATAGATGATATCCTTGTATACTCCCCTGACGAAGAGACTCATGCGGAGCATTTGAGGGAGGTTCTAGAGACCCTTCGAAGAAGCAAATTGTACGTCAAGTTCAGTAAATGTGAGTTTTGGCTGAAAAGCGTAGCCTTTTTGGGTCATGTGGTCTCTGAAGAAGGAATTTCCGTGGATCCAAAGAAGGTAGAGGCGATCACCGAGTGGCCTAGACCCACTAATGTGACGGAAGTAAGGAGTTTTCTCGGTCTGGCCGGGTACTACAGGAAGTTTGTAGAGGGCTTCTCGTCGATTGCAGTGCCTCTAAGCCGATTGACACAAAAGAAGTCAAAATTCGAATGGACCACCGAGTGCGAGCAGAGTTTCGCTGAACTAAAAAGGAGACTGACCACAGCCCCTATTCTTGCTCAGCCCTCCGCATCAGAAGGGTTTGTCATTTACAGTGACGCTTCTAAGAACGGGCTAGGATGCGTGTTGATGCAAAACGACAAGGTCATTGCTTATGCTTCACGACAGCTAAAGCCCTATGAGCAGAATTATCCGACTCATGATCTGGAACTTGCAGCGGTGGTGTTCGCACTGAAAATCTGGCGTCACTATCTATATGGAGTGAAGTGCGAGGTGTTCACTGATCATAAAAGTCTTAAATATCTGTTCACGCAAAAGGAGCTGAACATGCGCCAGAGGAGATGGTTGGAGTTGTTGAAAGATTACGACTTGACCATCAGCTATCATCCGGGGAAAGCCAATCGAGTGGCTGATGCCTTAAGTAGGAAGTCGAGCCATGCACGGCAGGCTACTCTAGAAAAAGAGATGGCGGAATTTGATTTGGATCTTGTGGATTCTACCGCAGATATTCTGGCCACGCTAATTATCACTCCAACCTTGGTAGACCAGATTAAGGAAGCCCAGAAGAATGATGCAACAATTAAAGAGACGCGAGAAAGAATGCTAACCAGCCAAGTGGATGGATTTCAAGTTCATGACGACGGCAGTATGTGGTACCAAGGAAGATTGTGCGTACCCGATGTTGAGGAACTCAGGAAGGAGTTGTTGAAGGAGTCACATAATTCGAGACTGTCTATTCACCCTGGTGCTACGAAAATGTACAATGATCTAAAGAGGCACTATTGGTGGAATGGCATGAAGAGGCACATTGCTGAATTCGTAGAAAGGTGCCTCGTTTGCCAACAAGTTAAGGCAGAACACCAAAGACCCGGTGGACTAATGCGACCACTAGAGATACCCGAATGGAAGTGGGAGCATGTAACCATGGACTTTGTGGTCGGACTTCCGAAGACCAGGAATGGGAATGATGTGATATGGGTAATTGTGGATCGACTGACTAAGTCTGCCCATTTCTTACCTATTCCTACCGGACTTACTATGGAGAGGTTGGTAGCTATATATATCGACAACATTGTCTGCCTTCATGGAGTGCCAGTCAGCATAGTGTCTGATCGTGATCCGAAGTTTACATCTCAGTTCTGGGCAGCTTGTCAGAAGAAGATGGGGACTGAGTTGCGACTAAGCACTGCTTTTCACCCACAAACCGATGGTCAATCTGAGAGGACTATTCAGACCCTGGAGGACATGTTGAGGGCGTGCGCTTTGGATTTCAAGGGAAATTGGGACAGCATGCTCAAGTTGATAGAGTTCTCTTACAATAACAGCCACCACAGTGCCATAGGCATGGCACCCTTCGAGGCCTTATATGGACGAAAGTGTAGGTCACCTATTCACTGGGACGAAGTTGGTGAACGTAGGTTGACGGCCCCCGAGATCATCGAGCAAACTAAAGAGAAGGTGAAACTAATTCGTGAACGTCTTAAGACGGCTCAAGATAGAAGCAAAAGTTGGGCCGATACGAGGAGACGACCTTTGGAGTTCAAGGAGGGAGAAAAGGTTTATCTTAAAGTGTCACCCATGAAGGGTGTGACACGGTTTGGAGTTAAAGGGAAGTTAAAACCGCGTTATATTGGACCATACGAGATACTCGAAAGGGTTGGAGATTTAGCTTACAAATTGGCACTACCTCCAATGTTGGCTCAAGTGCATAATGTGTTCCACGTCTCTCAGTTGAGAAAGTATGTCCCTGACCCTAGTCACGTTCTAGATGCGCAACCGCTTAAGATCAGGCCTGATGCGTCCTATGAAGAAGTACCAATCAGAATTCTTGACCGGAAGGATCAAGAGCTCAGGAGGAGGATCATCCCCTACGTAAAGGTTCAGTGGAGCAACCACCGAGAGAATGAGGCAACGTGGGAGCTAGAAGAGCAAATGCGCGACCGCTATCCCCACCTATTTGAGTAAGGTACGGCAAGTTTCGGGGACGAAACTTTTTGTAAGGGGGGTAGGATGTTATAACCGTGTAAAAAAAAAAAAAAAAAAAAAAAAAAAAAAAAAAGAGGATAAAGACAAAAAGTTAAAATAAAATGTTTGAATTTATAAATTCTATCCTTATCAATTTATTAACCTTTTTACTCTCCCTACAATCTCTCCTCCTTAGTTGACTAAACCTAATTTCCTCTCCCCTCTCTTTTCTCAAAAAGAAACGGCCTCCCTCCCCCCTTCTCCCCATCAAACTTTCGGCCACAAGAGGAAGAGAAAAGAAGGATCTTTGATCCACGGTTTAGGAGGAGGAAACCACAACCCTAACGAGATCATCATCTCGTAGATATATCAATCAACTCTCGCTAGGATCGAGGTAGGTGCATACTAATTACTACCTCAAAACGGTATGAAGGTTGCATAGGCAAAAGGGTATTTTTATGTGTAGTTGTCGTTATTCTTGTTTTCGATATTGGATCTTGATTATGTGGCCAATGTGTTTGTTTTCCGTTATACGTTCTTGATTTCAATGTGATCTTGTTGTTGTACGTTTCTTCGTGGTGTTGAGAAGTCGTTATGCGTGTATGGATATGCGGGATGGGGTGAAAGGTTGAATGAGATTTGATGAATGGACTGCAGGAATTTCAGAATAAAGATTCTGAAATACGGGGACATCGATCGATCGATGTCCAGTGGCTGAGGGTTCGATGTGCCTCAGATGGACGTCGATCGATCGACGTCCAGAAGGTGAGGGTTCGATGTACCTCAGAAGTACATCGATCGATCGACGTCAACTGAGTGAGGGTTCGACGTGTCTCAGTTGTACGTCGATCGATCGACGTCAGGGGATGACATCCAACCGTTTTCTTTCCCTTTCTCTTGCATTCATGGCACGTGCATTTGCATGAGGTATACTGCGTCTATAGGGCGTGGGTATCGGGATGACTTACCGTGTCTATAGGGCACCGGGGTCATGAGACATACTGCGTCTACAGGGCGTGGGTGTCCAAACGGTAAGTGGTGGCTAGTGACCATGATGCCGGAGTTACATGAGGTATACTGCGTCTATAGGGCGTGGGTATCGGGATGACTTACCGTGTCTATAGGGCACCAGGGTCATGAGACATACTGCGTCTATAGGGCGTGGGTGTCGAGAACAGCAAGTGGTGGCTAGAGACCAAAACGCTGGATTTAGGACCCGGGAACATGCATTGCATGTAGGTCTAGGGACATACTGTGTGACATGATCCTCGTTGCGCGTGACACGTTACTTGAGCATGCATCACGTACTTGCGCGTGCATCTTCTGTGGATTGTTTATTTTTCGTATAAGTTGTATCATGCTGTGTTACGTGCTACGTGCTGGTGTCAGTTTGGTTATGTAAGTTTTGTATTGTTTTGAGAGGCACCTACTGGGTGATTACCATCACTCACCCCTACTATTCCATATGTAGCCGAGACGGAGTATGACTATATTTACGTTGAGGACGGGTCCGATACCGTGGAATGGGCCGAGTGATTCGTAGAGATGGCTGCAGCGAGGATGGAGACGGGATTCTTATGATGTTATTGGGATGACACAGACATTTTAATATTCAGCATTACTATTTGAAAACAATTTCATGCTTTTAAACTTCCGATATTTGACCTTGACTTGTAAGGCCTGGTCAGCCTGGAAATAATGTCGTTATTTTCTTGAAGTACGTTAAATTCAAACCTTTTGATGTGATTTATCATTTCCGCACAAAGTTAAGGAACACTTTTCTATGTCAGCACTGATGTATGACAGGTTGATGTGACGCCTTGTATTCTCCTGAGTGAGATACGGCGGGTGCACCGTTACCGAGGATGGAGCTCGGGAGCGGGGCGCTACATGTTGTGCTGAGCTCTGCTGTTTGGCTGAAGACATTCGTTGTTCTGCAGCTCTGCCGTGCTGAGCTCTGCTCGGCTGAAGCGGCTGAGAGCACAACTTTCGTTTGTTGTGCTGAGGTCAGCAGGTCTGTGATCAGCCCAGAACGCAAATACAATTGCGCCGACTGGACTGATCTGATCTGCCTGGTCAGACTGACTCCAGTTCAGCTCGGCTGGAAGGCTGACAGCACAGAACAGTAGTTGTGAAGTGTTGCTCAGTTCAGGTCGGCAGGTTGGCTAACTATTCAGAACGCAAACTCAAATGCGCTATCTGAACTTTCTTGACTTAGCAGCTCTATCCAGTCTACCCTGAGCTCGACACGTCGGACATTACTGTACAGAAGTCAATTTGTCTGACTTGAATTATTTCCAATAACTGAGGCTGTGAAGGTTATTACTGAGGCTGAGCTCTGCTTTGTGCTGAGCTCAGCTGCCTGTGGGATAGCACAGCACTGTTGTTATACAGTGCTGCTGTGCTGAACTCTGCTTTGTGCTGAGCAGAGGCTGAGAGCACAACTCTCGTTTGTTGTGCTGAGGTGCCGAGGTCAGCATGTCGGTGATCAGCCCAGAACGCAAATACAATTGCACCGACTGGACTGATCTGGTCTGTCTGATTAGACAGACTCTAGTTCAGCTGGGCTGGAGGGCTGACGCACAGAACAGTGGTTCTGAAGTGTTGCTCAGTTCAGGTCGGCTGACTGTTCAGAACGTAAACTCAAATGCGCTATCTGAACTGTCTTGACTTAGCAGATCTATCCAGCCTACCATGAGCTCGGCAGGTCGGCCATTACTATACAGAAGTCAATTTGTCTGACTTGAATTATTTCCAACAGTCTGTACCGGCGAGCAAAACTAAAAGGACATCTTGTGGGCAAGTCACATTGGGAGACATATTTACATTAACAAGGAGTTCATTCAAGAAACAAGAGAAAAAAAATCCATCACCACTAAGCAACAACATATTCAAAGGAACTCCGCAAACAAATGAGGCCACTTGTAACTGGAAGAAGTGATGCCATAACAAGGACAGTCCACAGGAACATTTTATAGAAACCGCTAACATCTGATCAAATAATGTTTCGTCTACATAAGAATGTAAATGCTACATAACTCTAGCTGAATGCAATACCTGTTGGACTCACACCAACAACAAAAAAGAAAAAATAAATTAAAAAAAATTACAGAGAAGTAAAGTAAGGCATAAGTACAACAAGCTTGACAGCTAATCGAGCAAAATATGCAGATTTGCATCAAATCCTTTAACTGATAAGTTGAGTTACCAAAGGAATTCAGCAAGAACTGCTCATAATCCCACAGAACTGCAATAGAGAGTAAAACCCCACTTGCAAAATGCAAAAATGGCTCCAAATACAAGAAAGTGAAATCTAAAAAAAGAAAACAAAGTATTCACATCAACTCGTTATGAACGCCTGGTGTAAAAGCAAAAAAGAAAAAGAGAAGCCCTTTTGTGTTCCAAATGAAAATTTGAATGCACAAACACTGAACGAAATGAGAAGAAAACAAATAGTCCGGAAAAATTGACAGTAAACTAAATTCCACTGAATAATGGAAAGACACTTACTCTGAGGGCAATATCCGGTGATTTTTCTTGGGCCTCCATTTAATCAGTGAAGCCAAACAAACCCTTAAGAGAAGCAAATTGCTACAAGAGAAATGAAGAATTTATCGGTGGGAAAGGCATGTAGATTGAGAAGGATCGGATTACTAGAGCATATGTTCAAGAAAGTGAATCAAAATTATAGTGACGAAGTTTAGCTGGCTATGGAATTTACCTGATGAGCTTTGGTTCTCACTTTAAACAAGAGCGGCAGTGGCAGGGCTTTTATGGTATAAGATTGTGTTTATTTCTTTTATAGCAGGGCTTTAATAACACTTTTTATCTATTTTTCTTTAAATTCCTACAAAACATTCTTAAATACTTTATATATATTTTTTATCTAAATTCTGTAAAACTTTTACAAGCAATATTCACTACAGGTTGTTCATCTTCAACAACGGGGTTGTTGAATTGATGTTAATTGTCAAACTTTTGAATAAAATATATAATTTCAATATGTTTGAAATGATAAAAATATACCCTATATTAAAAAAAGACTTTAATTTCATCTTCTTCTCATCCATCACCTCCTTTTCTCCTCCTGCCTCCAACCAGCGATCTACCATCATCCCATCCCTCTCAATTGTCTTCCACCTCCAAGTCCTATATAGCGTAAACCACATGTCCTATTTTTACCTCTCTAAAACACCAAGATTGTTACACCCGGTATTACAAGGGTTGCCTCTGGGCTGGCTGAGTCTCGAGTGTCCTCTCCCTTTGCAGGGCTGCCGGTGGAGCACATCCCTCGATTTACATCCCACCTGGCTAAGGGGCCTCTGGTACAGGTGGGGGGAGAACCCACTCCCTCATCAAAGATTGTTACACCCGGCATTTTGAAAAAGAAAATAAAAAATAATAAAAAGAATTTATAAATATTATAAAATATAGATAATGGTCATCTTAGATTATTTGTTCGGAATAGATAATTAAGGGATAGAGACAAACCCTAAGTGATTAACTTAATTAGTAATCCTATGTATCTTAGGAAAGCTAATTACCTAGGTATATAACGTAACCTAAACCCTACATCACATATACACTCTAAAATCAGCTACACCCAACCCCCGGCCATTCCATTCTGCCGCCACTCACATAAGAGAAAAAA
The DNA here is from genome assembly GCA_036186865.1 of Eustoma russellianum. Lineage (NCBI taxonomy): Eukaryota > Viridiplantae > Streptophyta > Magnoliopsida > Gentianales > Gentianaceae > Eustoma > Eustoma russellianum. Next base: position 13,930,036 of record AP025061.1, read on the forward strand.
GGGATATTTTTGCTCCAATAAACCCTAGTTCGATCCATTCGTGTAGTATATACGCTATACAAGCAAGTATTTTTCTTTATTTGTTATAAATTTGCGAACCATATAAAAATATTTTCATATAAACGTGAGGATCATGCATATGTATATTTGATTGCATAAGTGGATGTATATATGTATGGCCGTGTGTTGTATATGTATATATAGATGTCAAATTTTGTATTTTATGTGCTTAAAGTCAAAATTATATATGTATACTAATGGTATAAGCAACGGCCAAATTGTATTTTTGGTATATGGTTGAAGTATAATTTTTAGATGTATATGATTTATAATCTATGATATATGTATGAATATGTGTAGGATAACTTGTATAAATTTGTATTGATTTTGGATGATTTTTATGACTTGAGGGTGGAATAAGGTTGGAAATTGTTTAGACTGAATTCTGGCAGGAGGCGACGACGCTAGTGGCGGCACGTAAAGGGTTCGTGATATACAGTGATGCCTCTAAGAATGACCTAGGTATATGTATATGAAGTTTCATTATGATGATTGTGTACATATAAATTGTGGGCTAACATCTTATTGTAGGATGCATACTGATACAAGGCGGAAGAATAATCGCTTATGCATCGAGACAGCTGAAACCGTACGAGCATAATTATCCGACCCATGACTTGAAACTTGCCGTGGTAGTGTTTGCACTGAAGATATGGCGACACTAATTATTTGGAGAAAAGTGTGAGGTGCACACTGACCATAACAGCCTCAAATACCGATTCACGTAGAAGGAGCTTAACATGGGCAGAGGAGATGGTTAGAGTTGATCAAGGATTATGATCTGATCATCAATTACCATCCTGGTAAGGCGAATAGAGTGGTAGATGCACTCAGCAGAAAATCGAGCTACTCCAGACAGACTCCGCTAGAGAGAGAGATTGAGGAGTTTGAATTGGGCATTGTGGATTCCATGGCGAATGTGTTAGTCACATTGATTATTACGCCTACTCTAGTGGATAGAATCAAGGAAGCCCAGAAGGTTGATGTGAACCTACGAGGTATTCAAGTCCGACTCAAGATTGGGCGAGTTGAAGGGTTCCAGGTGTTGGATGGCGAAAGTATTTGGTTAAGATAGACTGTGTGTGCTTGATGATGAGGATCTTAGTAAAAGAAATATTGAAGGAAACACATAACTTGAGACTATCTATACATCCGAGAGCCACAAAGATGTATAAGGATCTGAAGAAGAATTATTGGTGGAGTGGCATGAAGCGTGAGATCGATTGACGTGAGTGGAAATGGGAGAACATCACTATGGATTTTGTATCAGGACTCCATAAGACAAGAAACGGCAATGACATTATCAGTGTAATTGTGGACCGATTAACTAAGTCTGCGTACTTCCTACTAGTGTCAAGTGAAGCTACGATGGAGAAGTTACCGACGCTATATATGGATAACATCGTGAGCTTGCATGGAGTACTAGTAAGTATTGTGTCGAAACGAGATCCTAGATTCACATCCTGATTTTGGAGTGTATATCAGAGAGTCATGAGGACTGAGTTGAGGATGAGCAAGGCATTCCATCCCTAGACCGATGGACAATCGGAGAGGAACAAACAGACTCTAGAAATATGCTGAGAGCTCGAGCGCTGGATTTCAAAAGAAATTGGGATAATATGGTTAGCTGATAGAGTTTTCATTCAATAACAGTCACTATAGCGTGATTGGCATGCCGCTGTTTGAACCTTTATACGGCAAAAAGTGTAGATCCCGTCTGTATTGGTATGAAGTTGCGGAAAGAACTATCACCGAACCCGATCTAGTTGAATAGACGTTGGAAAAAGTAACGATTATTCGAAAAAGGCTCAATGTAGTTCAGGATCACAGTAAAACTTGGGTGAATTATAAGAGACGACCTCTGGAATTTGCAATGGATGAGAAAGTATATCTTAAGGTTTACCCTACAAAAGGAGTGATGAAGTTTGGGGAGAAGGGTATTTTGAGAAACCGGGGTTTGAATGATTTGAAAATACATGATTTAAATGTTACATGTTTTCGAAATGCATGATTTAAGTGTTGCATGACATGCGTACATGATGAATATGATTTATATGTTTACATATATTATTGTTGTACTAACGTGCCATGAAGCGTTAAGGCTTAAATCAAATTGCAATGACAAACACACCGTCGACGACTTTTGCGGCGGTGGTTACCGGTACTGCCTCATCATGCAACATCACAATCTCACCTAAGACAGTTTCACGATACAAGGGCGTCCCTATGATATCATTTCTAGATTTTGGGATTGATGCCCTTGTTGCGCCATTCAGATATGCATTGGTAGGAACTTTCTGGTATGGTCGCCCAACATTGAAAGTTATTCGAGAAGTTTTTGAGAAGATTGGTTTTCATCATGATTTGCGGATCACCCTAATCGACCAAACGCATATCCTCTTGAATTTTCATAACGAAGCAGATTATTTGCGATGTTTTTATCAAAGATCATGGCATATTGTTGGTTGTCATATGAGAATAACAAAATGGACAGTTGAGTTTGATCCTACTGCTGATGTTCCGATCGTCCCTATTTGGATTGCATTCCATGGACTTCCAATTCACCTACATCGTCGTGAAGGACTGTTTGAGATTGTCTGTCCAATCGGCTCGCCCATAAAGTTGGATGTTGCAACAACCGATGGACTCAGGCCTTCTGTCGCCAAAGTGTGTGTTGAGATTGACGTCTCTCAAGAATTACCACAAAAAATTTATGTGCAGGCTAAAAACTGGTTTATTCTACAATCAGTTGTTTACGAAGATCTTCAATTGTTTTGTACCTCCTATCGCCGTTTAGGCCATGCACCGGGCCTATGTTCTTCGAACACTGCAGCATCTGTGCCACCCCCTCCGCCGCCTCCACCTCCTCGTCCGAAGATGCAGCGATGGACGCCAATAAAGAGGAAGCCGGCGATAGATCCCGCAATAGATATTTCCTCACCAGCGGAGTCGCCCCAGGACCATACGGAGGTTATTCCTCCTCCTGCGAATGGGAACATGCAACATACCCAAGGGAATGAGCAGCAGAATAATATTATTGTTTATGTTGCGGAATGTTCTTCACAACATGTAACCGATCATGACGACCTGGGACATTCATCGGATCCTGAGTTACCTGATGAACTTGCCGCCGATTTACATGTCCCGAATGAAGTAACTAGACGCATGCAGTTAATACCTCCATCCCTAGATATGGAGATCCTAATATCACGATTGGAGGATCCAGCAAAAGAGGCTGACTTTATACCAGTTGTTCCCCGTCGTAAACGTCGTGCCAGAAAGGATCTTCCTCCTTTGCCATCATCTACTATACTGACCCGTAGCACATCACACATCTTGTAGGGAAGTGGCTCTACTCTTTCTCAATGAATGCATTAATATAGAACATAAGAGGCATGCGTGCCTCCCAACCTAGAGTGCATCAGTTGATACGTGATCATCGTTTACACTTGCTTGTCCTTATTGAACCAAAGTATCTTCCCTCTCGGATAATAGTTTTGGATTTTCACACTATTATGCTTCTCACTCTGAACGTATTTGATTTTTCTGGCGTGATTCAGAGGTTCCATTGATTGATGTGCAGGATCATGATCAAGTTGTCCATTTCTCCTTGATATTTCGTCCACTCAACTTCACCTTTGCTTTATCAACTATCTATGCCAAGCACACATCCGCTTTACGTCGTTCTCTATGGCAAGCTCTATGTGACTTTTCGAGATCATCCACGCTGCCTTGGATAGTTGGTGGGGATTATAATACGTTTCGGACACTAGATGATCATAATGGTCGATCATATCCAACCCTTGCATCATTGTAAGATTTTAATGACTGTATTGAGTCATGCTCTCTGATGGCACCACATTTTCAGGGACCGAAATACACTTGGATTGATGGCAGAGGTCTCGGCCGAGTGCGTCGCCGATTGGACTGGTTATTTACCAACTCATCTTTTCAGGACAACTTTGAGGATATGTAGCTAACCCATCTTCTGAGGGTCTCTTCGGATCACATGCCCTTATTATTTGAGTGTCGCGTATGTAGTCCGGCAGGTCATCGCACTTTTCGCTTTTTGGACTCATGGTTACACCATCCGGATTTCTTTTCTTATGCATAGAATGCTTGGTCCTCGTATCCCACAACAGGTGGAATGTATGGGTTTTATTCCAAATTATTTTCTCTGAAGAGGGACATTCAATGGTGGAATAAAGATATTTTCGGTAATATCTTCACAAATCTTAAGCAAGCTGAATCTACTCTTAATATTGCTGAGCGAATTTGGGATGCCGAACCTAATGATGATACACGCGAATCATATCATCGAGCCAAAGAGGAATATATTTGTAGCTCCACATATGAGCTCCATTACTAGAAACAAAAGGCCCAGGTTAAATGGCTTAAGGAAGGTGACGCCAATACACGGTATTTTCATTCTATTGTCAAGGGACGACGGTCACGATTATGCATACAGCAAATTCGCACCTCCTCAGGGGCGCTGTGCACATCTCCCACGGAAATTATGTCTGAAGCAGTTTCTTTCTACACCACTTTATTTGCTAGGGAGTCGAAACATAATCATGCCGCCATTCTTTCCAACATACTGTTAGTGTATGTGCCCTAGGCCATGATTTGGATATTTATGTTATGCATTTATTATTAATAAAAGAGGTTTTATTATCATTATTGTTGGTTAATATGTTACACAATTTTGATATATGTCCCTGATTCATTATTGTTATGGAGATAAAATAATTTATAATCAGTATGAGTATTGATTTGATAATCATGAGATGATTATGTGTATGGTGATACGAATCAATCTCATAGATACTTGTTAGAGAACAGTGTATTGGATAGACCCATCATGAGATTGCTACATGGATTAGCGTCATAAGTAAATCTCATGATAGTCATGTTTTAATCCTTTGACTTGAGATTGTCATAGTTTCCAACATAAGGACTATTATATTTTGACATGATCAAACGTTATCCGTAACTGGATAATTATAAAGGTCATGACTGAATGTGATAGAAATTATGTAGAGGATATTGAACAATCAAGATAGAATTTGTCCCTCTCTTTTGAGAGAGATATCTTTGGGCCCCTCGATTAGTGAGACTGTGAAATGCATGGCCGTGCTCAAATGAATTGATAGTGTGATCAATATCATTTGTTTTATCAGTCTACTTAGAGATCGAGTAATCATATGTTTGAACTATGTAAGTATGACGCTGACCATGACTTATGTTCAAACTAGATATCGTGTGACAAAGGGATTAATGCATGTACTATTATTAGGCTAGTTAGACTTTACTCGCATTAATTGGGTAGTTGTAATGCCTTGCTAGAGGCCAATTACGACTTGTTGGTTTAATAGAGATTTAATCAACTGCCAATTAATATGGGCCTATCGGGTCACACACAAGAATGCGTAAGGCTGATATTAATAATATTAATAATATTAATATTGGATATTAATTATTATTATTATTATCGTTTTAATATTAATAATATTAATATTGGATATTAATTATTATTATTATTATTTTCGGTTTTTTGGTGATTATATATACATGTGTATTATCGGATAATAACGAGAGAATCCATATCTGATATGGATTTTGAATATCCTGATAGAATCCGTATCTGATATGGATTTTGATTGGCATCCACTAATCCGATTAGGACTCGGATTCTGATGTCTACGTATGTGCATATATACTTGTGTATCTCGTATACACAAGGCACACGAAAATACACAGAGTCATCAAAGAAACCCTAGAGCCGTTTTTTGTGAAAAACTGAGTTCTTCAGCCGCGCCGTTTGAAGAGCTAGCACTCCGGGCGGAAGCATTCGTGTGGATACCGACAGAGGGTGTTCGTGATTTCGCACCTCTTCCATCTGCAGACTTCGAACCTACGGAGGTAGTTTTTGATTTCTTTTGTCGAATTAAACGAACAACATGGATCCTTGGTAGGAAATCGGAGATCAAGTTTTTGTTTTCCGCTGCGCGTTTTTGCAGTGATCTCGGTTGATTTCATTACAGTGGTATCAGAGCCACTTGTTGATTTCGTTTAAATCGATTATATCATGCTTATGTGATTATATGTTTACTGTTTTTCGTATGGCATGATATGTACAAAAACCCTAACTCGGATTTCATATGATGAGAGAAGAATGGTGTTTTTCAAATCGTTTTCATGAGATGATTTGTATACGGCGGTTTTCGTTTGTCATGTGATGATCAAAACCGATTCTGTTTATATTAGATATAAACATACGCTATGTGTAAAACCCTATTCGAATCTCATCTGGTGAGAGCGGATTGATGTTTTCAATTCGTTTTCATGAGACGTTATGATTCGAGATTGTTATATGTGATATAAAGTTTTCATTTTTTATGTGATGATCAAAAACGATTATGTTTATATCGATATGAACAACCGATAATGATTCTGTAAGAGTTATGCATATTCAAAACAGACAGATTATCAATTCGATTAATGATTCTATTTTCGGATTTCGAATGGCATATTGATTCTGTTTCGGATTTCGAACAGCAGATTATCAATTCGATTGATGATTCTGTTTTGGGTTTTGAATGATAACTCTCGGTTCGATCGGTGCTTCTATAAGGGTTTACATGTAATCAAAACAGTAAGATCGTTAATATGATTGACGCGTCTGTGTTAGGGTTTCGAAAAGAAAATTATCAATGCGATTGATACTTTCTATTTGGCTTCGAGGGGCGCTGCCCCTCGACCCCGCCTGGGGCTCTGCCCCTTGGACCGCCGTTTGCGTACGCCCTATAGTTCGTTACCGTGACATTAAGAATGTTAATATATATTTATTTGTTATAATATGTTTGTGTAAAATATATTATAATTGTTGATGTCTTTGCATGGTGCATAGCATGGCCTCAGGACCTATGTGATTGACTTAGTCATATTTCTGTTTTGGGTTATTATGGCCTGCGTGCCGCTGTAGTTTTTGTTGTATTTATTATACAATTAGTTAGGGTTTTTCTTTATTATTGTAATAAATGAAGAATCAAGCTACAAAAGTGGTGATGGCGACACATACCAAGGACGAGTGGATTCCATGGAGATGGAGGCACGAGCTCAAGACAAGAAGATATGTATCATTGCAAATGTTGTAATAGGAAGTCTTTCACTTAGGGTTTCCTTTATGATCTTCATTTGGTCTCATGAAGATCATATTTAGTTTGGCCATGCTATGTCACGTTTACATATTTATCATTTTGTATGAGATGCGTGGATGATATATTATATATGCATATAGGATGCTACGATATAATGATATGCAATGCAAGACATAAACTAAGTTGAACCCTCATTAATAATTTAAGTCTTGATGCCATCCATGTCTTAAACACCTATTAAAACTGGGATTGTATTAAAGTAGGTATTGCCAAAGCAATGTACTTTAAACATTCCTAGCTACGTAGGATGAGTAATAGTGCTACTCATATGTTTAAAATTGGTTAGACTTAATTGGGCTATCAAAACGGTTTTGGGCCCAAGGCATTAGATGGAATCTAACATACAATGATATATGATGTCATTATTCCATAAATTCTAAGAGTTACATGAGATGTAATTGGTAAAGATGTTACCTACCTAAATAACTTAATTTTAAGCGTCATGCCAAAGCTGAGTTTAGAATTAAGTCAAATATGGATCTTGGCTCACTAAAATATTTCTTTTGAGGGTTATGTTTTAGTGGGAGTTTTATAAACTTTAACCTCATTATTAATAAAGTGTTACTTTGCATGTTTTGTAGATCATAAATGGTTGCTAATAATAATTCCACCTTATCGCTGCGATCAATCCTTGAGAAGGAAAAATTAAAAGAATGTGGGACTAATTTTGTTGATTGGTTTCAAAACTTGAGAATCGTTCTCAAGCAAGAAAAGAAGTCCTACGTGCTCGATGACCCTGTCCCTGAACCCCCTCCTGCTGATGCTTCTGTTGCTGTTAAGAACAAGTATAAGAAGCATGTTGAAGATTCCAATGACATAGGATGTCTAATGTTGGCAACTATGTGTCCAGGACTTCAGAAAGACCTGGAACACTTAGAAGCTTATGAGATGAGTGTGCATCTCAAACAAGCTTTCCAACAACAGGCTAGGCAGGATAGGTTCGACACCGCTGTTGCACTTTTTGACTGTAAGATGTCTGAAGGTGAATCTGTTAGTGCTCATGTTCTGAAGATGAAAGGCTATATAGATCACCTTGCAAGACTTGGATATCCCCTGAGTTTGGAACTCGCCACGGATTTGATCCTACACTCTTTGCCAAGCAGTTTTTCTCAGTTCGTCATGAACTACAATATGAATAATATGAAAAGTCAATTCCTGAGCTACATGGTATGCTCAAAACTGCTGAGGGGAATATCAAGAAGCCTACCCATGTATTGAGTGTCAATACCAAGCTAATGAAAAAGAAAGCTAAAGGCAAGGGTAAGGCTAAAAGTGCAAAGGGTGCAAAAGGGGCAAAGGGTCAAGCTAAACCGAAACCTGGTCCCAAGGCAAAGGTTCCTAAGGAAGGAACTTGTTTCCATTGCAACAAGCCTGGGCATTGGAAAAGAAATTGTGATGTTTATTTGGAGGAGTTGAAGAAGCTGAAGGGTAGTACGACTACATCTTCAGGTATTTATGTTATAGAAATTAATTTATCTACTTCTTCTTCCTGGGTATTAGATACTGGATGTGGATCCCATATTTGTACAAATATGCAGGGGCTCAAAAGGAGTAGGATGCTGAAGAAGGGCGAGGTGGACCTACGTGTTGGCAATAGAGCAAGAGTTGCTGCTATAGCTGTAGGGACCTATGAGCTTGTCTTGCCCAATGGGCTTTTGTTAGTTTTAAACAATTGCTTTTATGTTCCTACTATGAGTAGGAATCTTATTTCAGTGTCTGTTTTGGATGATGAAGGTTATTCATTTTTAATTAAAAATAAGAAGTGTTCTATTTTTGATAAAAATGACTTGCTTTATTGTATTGCAAGTAGTTATAATGGCATTTATGTCCTTAACCTTGATGATTCCAATGACGGTAATATTTATAACGTATCTTCAAAGAGAACTAAGCCAAATGAACTAAACCCTGCATATTTATGGCATTGTCGCCTTAGCCATATAAATGAGAAGCGCGTATCTAAACTCCATCAAGATGGATTATTAGATTCATTTGATTTTGAATCATTTGAAAATTGCAAGTCTTGTTTGCTTGGAAAGATGACAAAGACTCCTTTTACTGGACATAGTGAAAGGGCTAATGACTTATTGGGCTTGGTACATATAGATGTATGCGGCCCAATCAGCATTAGTGCAAGGGGAGGATTTCAATATTTCATTACTTTTACTGATGATTTCAGTAGGTATGGCTATGTCTACCTAATGAAACATAAGCATGAGTCTTTTGAAATGTTTAGAACTTTTCAAAATGAAGTACAAAATCAACTTGGTAAGACAATTAAAACCCTTCGATCAGATCGAGGTGGTGAATATTTGAGCCAAGAATTTGACCAACATCTAAGAAATTGTGGAATCGTTTCACAGTTGACTCCTCCAGGAACTCCACAATGGAATGGTGTTTCTGAAAGGAGAAATCGGACTTTATTGGATATGGTTCGATCTATGATGGGTCAAGTAGATCTTCCTTTATCCTTTTGGGGTTATGCCTTGGAGACAGCTGCATTCATTTTGAACCGTGTACCATCTAAAGCGATTGAAAAGACACCATATGAGATGTGGATTGGTAAGAGACCCAGTTTGTCTTTTCTTAAGATTTGGGGTTGTGAAGCTTATGTGAAAAGATTAATGTCAGATAAGCTAGCTCCAAAATCTATCAAATGTATTTTTGTGGGGTATCCTAAAGAAACTAAAGGGTACTATTTCTATATTCCCTCAGAGAACAAAGTGTTTGTTGCTCGAAATGGAGTCTTTTTGGAAAAGGAGTTTCTCTCCAAGAGAACAAGTGGGAGTATAGTACAACTTGAGGAAACTCAAGTTCCACAAGATATCGTTGAACCGTCTTTAGAGACGATTTCAGAACCACAAACAGTTGTGGAGCCTGTAAATGTAGCACAAGTCCAACGCAGATCTGATAGGATACATCGTCAGCCAGAGAGATACGGATTTCTTGTGACTGATGATAGTGAAGTTATGCTCATAGATCAAGATGAGCCTACTACCTATCAGGAAGCTGTGTCAGGTCTAGATTCAGATAAATGTCTTGGAGCCATGAATTCTGAGATGCAATCCATGTTTGATAACCAAGTTTGGTCTTTAATTGATCCTCTAGAGGGTATTAAGACTATTGGCCGCAAATGGGTTTTCAAGAAGAAAACTGACATGGATGGAAATGTGCAAACCTACAAAGCAAGGCTTGTGGCTAAAGGTTTCAAGCAAACTCATGGTATAGACTATGATGAAACCTTTTCACCAGTAGCTATGCTTAAGTCTATTCGAATTCTCCTTGCCATTGCAGCATACTATGATTATGAGATATGGCAAATGGATGTCAAAACTGCTTTCCTTAATGGAAATTTACTCGAGGATGTGTACATGACACAACCTGAGGGTTTTGTAAATCCTGAGAATTCAAAGAAGGTTTGCAAGCTTCAAAGGTCCATCTATGGATTGAAGCAAGCATCTCGAAGCTGGAATCTTCGTTTTGATGAAACAGTTAAGAACTTTGGTTTCATCAAGAATGAAGATGAACCTTGTGTTTACAAGATGGTTAGTGGGAGTGCAGTAGTGTTTCTGGTCTTATATGTGGATGACATATTACTTATTGGGAATGATATCCCTACCTTGCAAAAAGTTAAGGCTTGGTTAGGGAATTCATTTTCAATGAAGGACTTGGGTGAGGCTACCTATATCCTTGGTATCAAGATCTATAGAGATAGATCTAAAAGGATAATAGGCTTGAGTCAGAGTACATACATAGATAAAATGTTGAAAAGGTTCAACATGCAAGAGTCCAAGAAAGGATTCCTGCCTATGTCTCATGGCATTCATCTTAGCAAGAATCAATGTCCTCAGACATCTGATGAGCGAGATCGAATGAATAAAATTCCTTATGCGTCTGCTATAGGATCGATCATGTATGCCATGTTATGTACTAGACCAGATGTCTCATATCCATTGAGCACAACAAGTAGATATCAAGCTGACCCTGGTGAAGGTCACTGGACAGCTGTCAAGAATATTCTTAAGTACCTCAGAAGGACTAAAGAAGTATTCTTGGTTTATGGAGGTTTGGATGACGAGTTAGTTGTAAATGGTTACACAGATGCTAGCTTCCAAACCGACATAGATGATTTCAGGTCGCAGTCCGGTTTTGTATTCACATTGAATGGTGGAGTTGTTAGTTGGAAGAGTTCAAAACAAAGCACTGTGGCTGATTCTACAACAGAGGCTGAGTATATAGCAGCATCAGATGCAGCTAAAGAAGCAGTTTGGTTGAAGAAGTTCATTACTGAGCTAGGAGTTGTACCTAGCATTGCAAATCCTGTGGACATTTATTGTGACAACAATGGTGCCATAGCACAAGCAAAAGAGCCTAGGTCTCATCAGAGATCTAAACATATACTCAGACGCTACCATCTCATTCGAGACATCATCGATAGAGGAGATGTCAAGATATGCAAAGTTGACACAAACGATAACATAGCGGATCCATTGACTAAGCCTCTCTCACGGGTCAAGCATGATCAGCACACTAGATCTATAGGTCTCAGATATTTGTAGGCCTAGTGCAAGTGGGAGATTGTTAGTGTATGTGCCCTAGGCCATGATTTGGATATTTATGTTATGCATTTATTATTAATAAAAGAGGTTTTATTATCATTATTGTTGGTTAGTATGTTACACAATTTTGATATATGTCCCTGATTCATTATTGTTATGGAGATAAAATAATTTATAATCAGTATGAGTATTGATTTGATAATCATGAGATGATTATGTGTATGGTGATACGAATCAATCTCATAGATACTTGTTAGAGAACAGTGTATTGGATAGACCCATCATGAGATTGCTACATGGATTAGCGTCATAAGTAAATCTCATGATAGTCATGTTTTAATCCTTTGACTTGAGATTGTCATAGTTTCCAACATAAGGACTATTATATTTTGACATGATCAAACGTTATCCGTAGCTGGATAATTATAAAGGTCATGACTGAATGTGATAGAAATTATGTAGAGGATATTGAACAATCAAGATAGAATTTGTCCCTCTCTTTTGAGAGAGATATCTTTGGGCCCCTCGATTAGTGAGACTGTGAAATGCATGGCCGTGCTCAAATGAATTGATAGTGTGATCAATATCATTTGTTTTATCAGTCTACTTAGAGATCGAGTAATCATATGTTTGAACTATGTAAGTATGACGCTGACCATGACTTATGTTCAAACTAGATATCGTGTGACAAAGGGATTAATGCATGTACTATTATTAGGCTAGTTAGACTTTACTCGCATTAATTGGGTAGTTGTAATGCCTTGCTAGAGGCCAATTACGACTTGTTGGTTTAATAGAGATTTAATCAACTGCCAATTAATATGGGCCTATCGGGTCACACACAAGAATGCGTAAGGCTGATATTAATAATATTAATAATATTAATATTGGATATTAATTATTATTATTATTATTATCGTTTTAATATTAATAATATTAATATTGGATATTAATTATTATTATTATTATTTTCGGTTTTTTGGTGATTATATATACATGTGTATTATCGGATAATAACGAGAGAATCCATATCTGATATGGATTTTGAATATCCTGATAGAATCCGTATCTGATATGGATTTTGATTGGCATCCACTAATCCGATTAGGACTCGGATTCTGATGTCTACGTATGTGCATATATACTTGTGTATCTCGTATACACAAGGCACACGAAAATACACAGAGTCATCAAAGAAACCCTAGAGCCGTTTTTTGTGAAAAACTGAGTTCTTCAGCCGCGCCGTTTGAAGAGCTAGCACTCCGGGCGGAAGCATTCGTGTGGATACCGACAGAGGGTGTTCGTGATTTCGCACCTCTTCCATCTGCAGACTTCGAATCTACGGAGGTAGTTTTTGATTTTTTTGTCGAATTAAACGAACAACATGGATCCTTGGTAGGAAATCGGAGATCAAGTTTTTGTTTTCCGCTGCGCGTTTTTGCCGTGATCTCGGTTGATTTCCTTACACATACCTCGTCTGGTCTCAGAAACAGATAATGTTATGCTCACACAGTTGCCAATGGAGGCAGAGGTAAAGGAAGCAGTGTGGCATCTCGACCCCCACAGTGCCGCAGGCCCAGATGGTTTTATGGCTAGTTTTATCGATTTTGTTAGCCATTTATACATTCAGATGTAGTAAAAGCAGTACAAGAATTTTTTCTTGGCGTTCCACAACCCAAAGGAATGGCTAGTGCTCTATTAAGTTTGATCCCAAAAATACCATCTCCCCAAACTTTCGGTGATTTCCTGCCTATCTGTCTTACGAATTTCTTGAGCAAAGTTTGCACACGCATCATAGCCACATGTCTGCGAATATTACTTCCCAAATTAATATCTCAGGAGCAGACATGTTTTATACCTGGGCATGATATATCAACACAAGTTTTAATGGCCCGTGAGATGATTCATATGCTCGATAAGGGTGGTCCTCAGATATGTTTGAAGTTAGACATGATGAAGGCATTTGATAGAGTAAGTTTGGATTATTTGGAATTGTTGTTACGGTAGTTTGGTTTCTCGGAGTTCTTCATTCGGATAATCCTTAATCATTTACGTGCCACAACCTTATCAGTACTAATCAATGGTCAGGCTCCAGGTTCCTTTCGGCCCTATAGAGGTGTTAAACATGGTGATCTGTTGTCCCCTTTACTCTTTATTCTATCCTCTGAGGGCTTCAGTAGAGGATTAAAATCTTTGGTTGACTCTGGTGCACTACAACCTTTCCAACTTGGTAGGGTTCCTTTTGCTATCACGCATTTGGCTTATGCAGATGACCTTCTTATTTTCTTACGTGGAACCCAACGCAATTCGAGACGGTTTCATACATTCTTGACTTCATATGAAACAGCTTCGGGACAGAAAGTCAATTATCACAAAAGCAGCTTTATTCCTTCTGTCACCATCTCAAATCGGCAGCAGAGGACATTCGAGGCCATGATCGGCATGTGGTGTACTACTTTACCATTTAGATACCTTGGCTCCTATTTACATAAGGGAATTAATCGCTCTCGATATTGTACTTCCCTGCTGCAGCATATTGATGAACGTTTACATGGATGGCACTCGCGGCTACATTCTGCAGCAGGTCGCCTAGTATTACTTCGGTCAGTGATTTCGTCTCTCCCATTACACATTCTTGCTGCAGGTGGATTACCAAAATCCATCATCAAAATTATAGAAAAGAAAATGGCATCATTTTATTGGGGTAATAGGCGTCACTTGGTGTCCTGGTCTACTATAACTACGCCAACGGAGGAAGGTGGATTAGGGCTTCGAGATATAAGCGTGTTACAAAAGGCTTATCATTGTCGCATCTGGTGGTTCTATCAGAAGCAGGATACATTATGGAGTAGATATATGCATATAAAATATGGCCATCGCGGAGATTATCTGCCTAGATTACCAGATTCCCCAGTCTGGAGACTTATCTGCCGCATTCATGATATTTGCTTTGCACATACTGCTGGCCATGATTCGCATCTCACTTGGATTCCATCGGCATCAGGAGAATTCACATTGCGAATGGCTTATGACATTTGCAGGATACCAAAGCCGAAGTTGCTATCCGCTAGATTCATTTGGTTCAAGCATCATACTCCATCCACAAAGTTATTATTATGGCCCCTGTTCCATTCAGCTATGCCATTTGAGGATTATATTGGTAAGTATTCTGCCGCTTGCCCAATGTAGTGTCCTTTTTGTAAGCAAGCTTCGGCCACGGTGGATCATGTTTTTATATACTGTACTGCTATTCGTCCGATTTGGGATTTTTTGCGGCAGAGTTACATGGTTTGATCCCCATCTCATTACATCTTCGTCAATATCTGCTATTTTGGTGGTATCGCTCCACGTCCTCGACTCTTTTTGGGGTTTTAAAAATAGTTGTCCCAGCGATAGTTGTGACCAACATCTGGCGTTCATATGCGTCACTTGTGTATGGTGAGTCAACCTCCTTTACACCTTCCGCTGTTCGGGCTACCATTCATTACGACATAAGGATGTGGATTAACACAATTCAGGGCTCCAAATTGGCAGTAGGCCTAACACCACATCTCTCATGGATTCCTGCTCTTCGGTCTCCTAGACCGCAGGTTGTTCGTTGGCAGACACCTCCTCAGGTAGACTAAAATTAAATATCGATGCGTTGGTTGGTAGACATTATGCGTCAGGTGGGGCGATTTTGCATGATCATTTGGGAAACTGTGTGGGGGCGATTTCTTTCCGCTACCTACATGCACGTCACTTAATGCAGAGATATAGGCGGCGGTGTTTGGTTTGTTATATTTCCTTCCACTATATCGGTCAATTATCTTAGAATCGGATTGTAATCAAATGCTATCTCGCCTTAAGCAACCACAGTCAGTTTTCGGTAACTATCATTTGCGCCTACTGCATACACTCCTTCATCTTCATCGGCTGGAATTTCAACATGTTTACCGTGAGGCAAACATGGCTACTCATTATCTTGCTCAGCATGCAATGCTCTTCCCTCAAACACAATCATTTTCGGCTCATACTCTACCATCGTTGGTTCGTGGATCCGTGGCTTTAGATCTATCATCTGCACATATTCGATTTCCTTAAGCTATCCAGGTCTTCCATATGGATTGGCATGATTCTAATATCTCTGCCAGTACTTTGAAGACTGCAGGCAGACTCGATATGCTTTGTATTCTCGTCACTGCTTACTTTGTGCTATATCTTATCTACCTGTTTAACCAAGAATCTTCTTTTACATGTGCATGGATGGGAATGCATATCATGATCACTCTCTCCTTCGGTGTGGATGCCATACTATGTGGCGTGATGACCGTGTCTCAACTTGCGATGGAGCTTCCATGGCTGCACACTTCCAGATTTTCTTTTCGGACCAATTGGCTTGTAATTTACTTTTCACTGTATTATACACATTATCACTGCTCCAATTATATAAATATGTACGCTTTTTCCTTCGCCAAGGTTTTATCCACAAGGGTGGTTTTACTTGGCAAGGTTTTAATGCTGCATATCATATATGATGGAGGCTGATAATTATTATTTCCTTGCATTCGCTTTTCTTGTACGATGACGCTACAATGTAATAAGGTTTTCCTCCACCATAAGTGAGGCATTATATTAATAAATCAAAATTTTCTCTAAATATATATATATATATATATATATATATATATATATATATATACAGACAAGCTATATATTTCTATCCTGATATCTCACCGGCATGTCATCAACGTACGTCAACGTCAAGCCACCATATACGCATCATCGTTTTTAGTATATACATATTCCAAGTCATATATTTCATGTCATCAAGCTTCCAAAAATATACCGACATGTCACAAGTTCGTAAACCGAAAATTGCCACATCAAATGAATACCGAACCGCCATCGACATGTCACATATTTACCATACAAAGATGTCCAGCCAATATACAGTTCAAATACACAAAAAATTCGTGCACGACATGTCTAATACAGCTCCAAAGTCATATCATAATTACATATAATAATTACCTATCATTTGCCTTGATTTGTTGAACATTCAAATTCAAAATAAAACCCCACATGGCCAAAATTCTTCTCAGCTTTTGGAGCTGAAATTGAACATTATATTATGTATATTATATGCTGTATAACACATTTTACACGTCTAAGAGGTTTGAGATAAAGTGGAGAAAAATCGTGCAATCGACGGAAGTCAAAAATTTGGTTTTCTAGGCTTTCAAGATGATTTTTTTACACTTTGTGACATGTATCTAGACATGTCTTACACATCCAAGACACACCTTGGAGTATTCTAGCAACCAAGTTAAATGGGGATTGAAATTTAATTTATATATGAAGATACTACATCATTATTTGTCAAAATTCAAAAGTTATTTTCAGCACACGTGAGCTGAGATAGGGGCGGTTGATTGAGCTTTCAAAAATTCAAAAATGCTGAAGATATTAAGCACATGGTTCAAGTGGGCGGCTTTTGCTAGCTTTCAAGTTCAAATGCATTCCCAAAATGAGGGGCAATCACACATATGATTGATTTACAATCAAGACACATGAAAATTGAATTGTTTTCAGATTTTTATTGTTAATTTCCAGGTCATATTTGATGTGCTAAGGTGGATAAATGAAGACCCTATCATAAAATGACAACAAGGTGAAGACACATCTCTTGTCCAATCACATTTCACCAAGTACGCAAAGGTATGTCACAAGGCTATACATGATATCTTCTAAGGGCATTCAAGACATTATTCAAGGAAGAATTCAGCCAACAGGGGTGGCCACACCGTTACAAAATCAAAGAAGAAGTGCAAAGTAAAAACAAGACTCGTTTTCATATCCTATTTAGTGCAAAGCAAGACTTATCTTCTTATCCTATCTTCTTCTCTTGCACATAGCTTCAAGCCTATCAAATATACATTCTATAATCTTTATAGGCTTTATATATACCACCCACACACATTCCAATCTTGTACTAGGTTGACCAAGGTGTGATCAAACCTTCATTAGTGAGGTGGTGGTGTTCTTGTTGTTTGTTTATGTTGTTCATTGTAAAAGGGGTGGACATTAAAGGAGTTGGTGTATAACTCCAGCCACCTTTGTCCTAAGGTGTTTTTGGTGATTAGTGAATACCGAGGAAATTGTCCTCAAAGACTGGAATATGTCAATTTAATCGAACCAGTATAAAAATCTTGGTGTTCTTACCTTTAGCACTTCTACTCTGAGTTTTTGTTTTTTATATCATTTTCAACGCCTCAGAAAAAATAGTATAAATTTTCTAAAAATCATAAAAATTTGTAGAGACATAGATAAAGATCTTAGATATCATTTAAGACAAGTTGCATCAAATTTGCATAAGTATAAGTCATCCAAACATTCATAGTTCTAAGACTAATGCAATCCGATTTTCAGATTCGCAAAGGTTGAGAACATCAACGTGGTTGATATACTTGCCAAAGGAATTTTGAAAAAATGTTTCAACCATTAAAGTAGACATCGTAAGGGACATTTCATAAAATTTTCAGATCATTTGGAGTTGTCACTAAATAGGAATTAATTTTTCATTCTAAGGAAAAGTTTTTTACAGATTGATAGAATCCAAGTAAAAACTTTTGTTCAGGGCCTTACACCTTGAATGTCAATCTGAAATTTTTATGAAATATTGATAACATCTAAGAGTACATTGTCACAAAATTTCACAAACTTTGGAGGTCTATAACCTGGTCATTCAGTCAATCAAAAACAGGATCTGAAAAACAGAATCTGTTTTTTGAAGTGGGTGATTGGTCACTAAAAGTTTTTAAAAACCAAATTTTCCGCACTCACTATTCAACCCTCCTTCTAGTGGTGCTATACACATCCAACAAGGTAAGCTAAACCCTTGATACTTTGGCTTGTATGAAGTGTTCGAGAGGATTAGGACGTTGACGTATCGTTTAGTGCTACCTCCGGCATTATCGCAAGTGCACAACGTCTTTCATGTGTCACGGCTACGACGATATGTTCCAAACCCAAGTCACATATTAGAAGCTCAACCACTAAAAGTAAGAAATGATGCGACATATGAAGAGTAATAGACACGCATGATGGATCGAAAGAATCAAGTTTTGTGGAGACACGTGATCTGATGCGTAAAAGTTCAATGGACTTATCATACGGAGTAAGAGAAAACATGGGAACTAGAAGAGGAAGTACGAGAAAAGTATCCATACCTCTTCGACTAAGTTACGTAGGTTTCAAAGATGAAACTTTTTGTAAGGGGGAAGGAAGCTACGTGACATTTTGAAAAGGTAAATAAAAAGAAAACAATAAAAAAAGGTCATAAATATTATACAATATAGACTTATCTGATTGGAATAGATAATTAAGGAATAGAGACAAACCCCAAGTGAATAACTTAATTGGTAATCCTATATATCTTAGAAAAACTAATCACCTATATATAACCTAACCTAAACCCTATGTCACATATACACTCTAAAATCGGCCACACCCCAACCTCTCACAATTCCATTTGGCTACCACCCCCATAGGAGAACAAAGGGAGATTTTTGCTCCAATAAACCCTAGTTAGATCCATTCATGTAGTATATACGCTATACAGGTAAGTATCTTTTTGCATTCGTTATGAATTTGAGAACCATATAAATATATTTTTGTATAAACGCGAGGATCATGTATATATATACAATTGATTATGTAGGTGGATGTATATATGTATGGCTGTGTGTTGTATATGTATATATGTCAAATTTTGTATTTTATGTGTTTAAAATCAAAAATTATATATGTGTACTAATGGTATAGACAGCGGCAAATGGTATCCTCTGACATGCAACATCAGCCACCTCCCCGACTGCTTCGTAGACCTCGTAGAAATATGGACCCGTTGTCTCCACCAATCACACGATCCATGTCCTTTCTCTCTAACTCATTTGATTGTTTGGAGCCTCAATGAAGATAATGATATGGAAGTTCGTGGAGTTCGTACATCGCTTCCACGTATTTTATCGCTATTGCGTCGTTATAATTTGCATGTCTTTGTTCTTATCGAACCTAAGTCACGACCATCATCATTGTTATTTTATCGTTTGAAATTTGGTTTTACGCAAGCTATCTCAGTGTGTCAAGATAAAATATGGATTTTCTGGAGTGCTGCTTTCTTGCAACTGGAGGGTGAACGTAACGGTGTCCAAAATCATTCATTGTATTTCCAATGGATACCATCTGGAGAAGTTTTATGTAGTTCATTTGTGTACGGATTGCATTCAGTGTTCTCACGTCGCCCGCTTTGGGAGGACCTTATCACATTGCATGCGGGCCTTGAAGTTCCTTGGATAGTTGGAGGTGATTTTAATACTTTCCTGACACTAGATGAGCATAAGGGAAGATCTTCACCATCTCTTAGATCGTTGCAAGACTTTAATGACTATGTCTCTTCTTGTTCGATGCAAGCAATCGATTATCAGGGTTCAAAGTATACTTGGAGTGACGGATAGGTCGTGTGTGGCGCAGATTGGATAGATTTCCTTGCTCGTCTAGTTTCTTTGATCTATTTCACATAGTTAAGTATCAACATCTTAGTCGAACCACATCAGATCATTGCCCTCTTTACCTAGAGTGTTTAGCCGAAAGATCTAATGCAACGGCTACTTTTCGATACTTGGATGCATGGACCACCCATCAGGATTTTGATAGATTGGTCACACATTCATGGCAGTCTTATGAAACAACAGGTGGCATGCGAGGATATTATGCAAAATTGAGGCAGCTTAAACAACAGTTAAGAAAGTGGAATAAAGATGTGTTTGGAAATATTTTTGATGCTGTTGCACATGCAGAATCTGAAGCGCTTCGTTGTGAGAAAGAGTATGATGCTAGACCGACTGCTGAATCACGTGAACTATATCATAGCAGTATGGCAACATTAAAACAACAGCAACATCGCGTGACTAAGTTTTGGCAGCAAAAAGCCAATGTCAAGTGGATGAAAGAGGGCGACGCTAATACTAGATATTTTCATCAAATTGTTAAGGATAAGCGGCGGAGGCAAATGATTACCAGAATTGTTACTTCAAATGGCGATGAGCTTATTACCCCGGCAGCGATTGAGCAGGAAGCAATACAATATTACATGCAATTGTTCTCAGCAGAGGCATTGACAAATCCATCTTCACTGCTCCAATATATCCTAACTCTTTTAACAACTGAAGACAATGCAATGCTACTTGCGTTACAAGACATACAGGAAGTCCAACAAGCAGTATGGGATCTAAGCCCAACTAGTGCGGCAGGTCCAGATGGTTTCTCGGGTTCCTTCTATCGCAGATTTTGGCAAATAATTAAATTTGACGTACATAAGGCAGTGCATGAATTCTTCCTTGGGGTTCAGCCTCCTACTCAGCTTACCGCATCTCTGATTACGCTTATTCCCAAAGTAGCAAATCCACAATCATTCTCAGACTTTCGGCCAATATTCTTGACCAACTTTTTGGCCAAGATCATCACACGTTTATTGGCATCGCGACTCTCCAGCTTGCTGCTGCGGTTAATCTCTCCGGAGCAGACAGGTTTTTTAAAGGGGTGAGGTATTACAGATCATGTTTTGTTAGCTCAAGAAATGGTTCATATGTTAGACAAGCACGTACATGGTGGTCAGATAATGGTTAAATTAGACATGGAAAAGGCATTTGATAGAGTGGATTGGAACTATCTGCAACAGCTTCTAATTAAATTCGGATTTGATGCCAAGCTAGTCAGGATTATTCTGAATAACTTTGCCACTACACGTTGCTCTATTCTCATCAATGGTAATCCAGTTGGTTTTTCCCCCGTCACTCGAGGCGTAAAACAAGGTGATCCACTGTCACCTTTACTGTTTATATTAGCTTCAGAAGGTTTTTCCAGAGGTCTTAAGTCCCTAGTTGCTTCTGGTGAGTTGAGTAGTTTTAATGTTGGGAGGGCACCACAAATATCTCACTTGGGTTTTGCAGATGATCTGGTTGTTTTTCTGAATGGCAAACATCAAAATATGTGCCGTTTTCGTCAATTTTTAGATATGTATCAATCTGCCTCGGGCCAATTAATCAATTTCCACAAAAGTCAGATAGTAGTGGGAAAAACTGTAGACGGTTCAAGAGTGGCTCAAACTCTTGGTATGCGGTTGGCGGGGTTGCATATAAAATATCTTGGGTCTTACTTGTATCGAGGGGTTAATAGGTCATCCTACTGTACTGGACTCTTAGCGCATTTTGACATAAAGCTCAACTCTTGGTCATCGAAATTGTTATCTATGGTAGGAAGGCTAATATTAATTCGGCATGTCTTGGCAATAATACCGCTTCATCTCATTGCAAGTTCCAGGTTACCTAAAAGTGTCGTTGCCGTATTAAATCGGAAAATGGCAAATTACTTGTGGAAAGGTCGCCATCATTGGGTTTCATGGGAGCAGGTTTGTAGACCGGTAGAGCATGGTGGCCTTGGTATCCGAAACCCTGAATACATTCAGCATGTGTATGATGGTCAACTCTGGTGGAAGTTGTAGGATCTGCAAGGCACCACTAGAAGGAGGGGTTGAATAGGTGGTGCGGAAAGTGTGGTTTTCAAAATTTGTTTAAACCTAAACAACTCAACTTATGAAAACAGATTCTGTTTTCAGGACCCGTTTTAAAACGTTTTTAAAACCAGGTTATAGGTCTCCAAAAATTCTGAAATTTTGAGAGAACTTAGCCTCAGATGTTATGAGGGTTCCCTAAAAATTTCAAATTAAAATTCAACCTTTAACCCCTTCAAAAACCGTTGGTGATCAGATTGCGCGAATCTGCCAGAAACGGTAGATGGTTTTGAAAAATTTATTCCTATTTGTGTGTAAGTCCCAATGCTCTGAAAATTTAACCACTAACTCCTTATATACTATATATAAGTGGGTTGAAACAGTTTTGTAAAATTCTTTTGGGAATTAGGTCAATTACAATCAAAGTCTCAACCTTTGCAAGTCTGAAAATCAGACTGCACTAGTCTCAGAACTTTTGATGTTTGATCGACTTATACTTATCCAAAAGTGTTCAAACTTGTGCCAAATTAACCCTAGAACGTGTGGCTATGTTTCTAGAAATTTTTGTGATTTTTGAAAGTCGTTTACTATTTTTATGAACGCCAACAAAAAGAATAAACTGTGCAGTAACAGAAAGTAAATGCTGAAAGTAAATGGCACCAAGAATTTTATACTGGTTCGGTTATAAACAACCTACTCCAGTCTTCAAGGAACACCTTCCTTGGTTCACACTAATCACACACATGCAATACACCTTACCACAGGGTTGATGGAGTTACACACCAACTCCAACCCTTTACAAACCTTGTACGTTGAATACAATATGCACGAACACCACCACCTCGCAAGAATGAAGATTGATCACACCTTGATCAATCTTTTACAAAGATATGGAATATGTGGTGGTCTATATCAAGCCTATTCAAGGTTGAAAAATATGATTACAATAGGCTTTCAAGAAGAAAGAAAGAAAGAGAATGTAGAACAAGAAGAGGCTTAGGCGTTTTTGATCACTTTTATTTGCAATGCTTGTGCTTGTCTTGTTTTTGCTCAACTTCTTTCCTTTTAAGCTTGAGTGGCCGTCCCCTATGGTGCTATCCCCCTCTTGAAAATTATCTTCCAAGTCCTTGGGAGAATGTAGGACATCATTGTGACATGGTCTTGCTTACTTGTCACCTTCTCATTGGATGATCACTTAAGCTTTGCTTACTTGTCACTTCATGATTGGTTGGATGTTGTCATCATTGATGACTTGGAAAAATCTGAGAATAACACTTAAAACATGTGCCAATATCAATCACAAAATTATTTCCATAATGCTCAAGATAATCACATAAATGTTGCAAGACCAAATTCCTTCCCAACCAAGTATGAAAATCGACCATTAAGTGGTTTACCATGCTGAATTTTCAGCATGTGTTACATGGTTGTACAATTCAAAATATTACCATTTTTCTTTGATTTTTCTTTTTGAAATAAATCACCAATTGATGGTAAATATCTTTATCACATTGAGAATGAACTTGGACACATTCAAGACCATGAATTCGGCCATCACAAGTCACACACATGCTGAAAAATTTTCAGCATGTGTGATATATAAAATATCACACTTTATGAATTTAAATAATATTCAAATTACTTCCATTTCTTCTCCCAATCAATCACATAATTCAAGATGATAAAATATGTCATATTAAAGTGAAGAAATCGGCCAGCCAAGCTTAGCATGCTGAAATTTTCAGCATGTGTTATAAGTGAGACAAAGTTTGAAATCTTACCATTTGTAGCTTCTCTCTTTAATTCACCAACATTGTATGATTGATCCTTGACCAATCAATATGCCAACAAGACTCCAAATAAGCTCCATCTCAGCTGCAGTGGCGTTAGACAATGTATGTGCATGTGCTGAAATTTATTTTTGCTAACTTTGTAAAATAATGCACATTTAATGATACACACATGTTATATTCCAATCAGCCCTTAATTTAATTTTCTAGAACACTTTAAGATGTATAACATATGTAAAAAGTCTCTAGATACGTGTCACATGATGTACCAAAAACGTTCCATGTGTTGTGTGCGTAGAAAACCGAATTTTCGATATTTTATCGATTACCCGATTTTTCTCTAATTAAATTTCAACTTTTGCACATGTTATATGTATTATGTTACACATAATATATATATAATATATACTTTAAAACTCAGCACTTGGCTGGTCTAAAGTGGCGCCATCTATCATGTGTCAAAATTAAAATTGGAATCTTCACATTTTGGCCTTAATGTGGGGTGATTTGTGTGTGCTAACATGGAAAGTATTTTTGGCTGAATATGCAGTCATGTGCACGAAATTTTTATGAAATTTTGAAGTATAGGGGCTGGCCATTTATTTATGGCAAGTACGTGACACGTTGGCGAAGTTTCGGTATTCGCCCGATACGACAATTTTTGGTTTAGAACCTTTTATCGTGTTGTATTTAATTTGTCATCACCATATCTTATATCATATGATATAAGACCTGAATATACTCATAAATATGAGTTAAGTATGATGGTGTGATGTTAATGTACGTACGTAAAATATATAACGTGTCGGTAGTACGTTGGAATACATGTGTATGTGCCTTTTTCAAAAAATCTGAAAATATAAGTATTTTATATGTATATGGCGTGTGTATATTTAAGAGGGGAGGAGGAGAAAACTTTCCTCCCTTAGCCTTGTTGCCTTTGTGCCTTTTCCAAATGTGGCTTCCTTTAATGAACTACTTAGTTTAAAAAACTAAGTACTTCACTTAATGAACTAGTTTAGTTCATTAATGGTGGCACCTGAAAATAGTATAAACACAACAAATGTTTGCCATATGATGTAAGCTTTAACGCTTCATGGCTCGTTAGTCCGGCAACATTATATATAAGCTAAATAAGGCAAGTAATAGCAATGTATCATGCATACATGTATATATCATGCACGTTTGTGTATATATCATGCATTTAAGTCACTTATTTTGAAATCACTCAAACCCTCTTTTTCTCTACAATCTTCCCCTTTTGATGATTTTCAAAATAACTTATGTACATGATTTAAATGCCATCGCTCCCCCTTCAAACATGTACACAAACAGGAATATAGACTACCGACACTAAAAGATAATAATAATAAACAAAATAACAAAGCAATAATGTAAACAAAAGTAAAAACTGTAAGTAAAACAAAATATAAAAACATTAAGTAAAACAAAATTAAATGAACAGAATTTAAATGGGGGTGATTAAACTCCCCAAGAATATAAATAACAATGGAAAATAAAAAGGGAAAGGGAATAAGATTAGGCAGAACTAATTCCAGCCAGTCATAATATATATATATATATATATATATATATATATATATATATATATATATATATATATAAAGAACAGTAAATAAAAAGGGAGGGGAATTAGGTTAGGCGGAACTAATTCCAGCCAGTCATAATAATATAATTATATATATAAACAATATTAATAACAATAATTAGGCGGTATATACCGACCCAATTATATAGATATATAATACATAAAACAAAGAAATAAAATTAAAAACAATATATTAAAAAACTCAAAAAGTAAAAGAATTCAAATCATACCATATATTTATTTCTTCAAAAATATTGGAGATACAACTATTGTTTGAATATTGGAGATCTTCAGAGATATTGGTTTCAAAGGGCTTATTGAAAGATATTCAAGAACAAATAAAGTGTTCTTGGTATGGGATAGTATGGGAGAAAGGTTGGAAGTATCTTGGATGGAAATGGAAAGTGGGAATTATGAGAGAGAGAAAATGTAAGTAGTATGGTAGAAAAACTTGTTGTCCTTTCAAGTGAGCATACCCCCTACTTTTATAGGAATTTTGAGAGGAATATGGCCAAAATAAGGGTCCCGCTACTATAACTTGCTTGGTCAATTCCGCACAAATATTTTAATAATTTTTTTTAAATTTTTTTTAATTTTTTTTTCTAAATTTTTTTTAAACTTGCGTGGATATTTCCGCAAATTTTTTTTGCATGTTATATCAACTATCATTGAAATATTACATCAATTCAAATATTGCAAATATGAAATTATTACAAATATTACAAATATTACAAATGATCAACTTATTCTATCAAATCAACATCTTCATCCACTGCATTTGTCGATCCTGAAGATGATGAAGGTTTTGCTTCTTGCAATAAAGGAGCAAATTTCATCAAAATATTTTGCATCTCTTCAGGGTCTTTCGCCATTGCCAGCTGAGATTGCATCCTTGATTTGTGTAATAAAAATTGTTCATGTCCAGGCTTCACCGGTGCTGTTATTGTTTTTCTGCTATCTGCAATTTGTTTTTGTGCATTCCATATTTTTATTTGTTCCATTACTTTGTGAGGGTAAATGGATTCTGGAATATTGAATGCTGTCCACCATTTGATATAAAATTTTTTTTTATCAAGGGTACTTTTATATTTGGAGTATATTCTGCTCTCCATTGGAATACCCATGGTAAATGGAACTTCATATGAAATATCATCATTTCCGAAAATATCTTCTCTTCATCTGTGGGAGAATACATCTTCGTAAATACTTGTAGTGATGGTCTCACTACATCATTCAAATATTCTGCACAGGAGCCAAAATGATCCCACCTTGCTGCGAACCAATATGGAATATTCTTCGTCGTTATTCTTCTGGTATCAAAAAATATTAACCATGTGTGTGAACCCCTGGAGTTTTGAAAATATAGGGAATTATACCAAGCTTGTTGGTAATCCCAATAATTAAAAGAGACATTTGAAAATAAATTTGAATTATATCCTGCAGGAAAATCAATTTCCTCGGATAAAGATCCAAATTGTTTTTGCCATTGCTCCGGTGTCATTATAGACACTATTTTAAAGTTGGAGAAGGCATACTCTATATTATCTTTATTAAAATGATGTTTTATTTCAACAGAATTTGTCATTATCAACAGATGTTGATAATATTCTGTAGTTTTTGCAATATTCCATGATTTATAGAAAAAATCTTTTCCAAAATAATTTTGTAAAGAAATTAATGGATTTTTATCATAATATGATTTTTCTATAGTAGTAATATATTGATAAAAAGACTTTTCCACAAACTGGGTTGTTTGCACGGCCTTTTTATATGTGGGCATTTTGCTGGTAATTTCTGTGGATTGGCGTTTGAAAACTTTATTGGTTTTTTGGGTTATTGAAGTAGTTGGCTGATGTTTTGATATTGCTGATGAAGTCTCTGTTATTTCTGTAGATTTTGGAATATTGAATTTTTCAAGCAATGCTTGAAATTCAGAACTATTGGATAGTCTTTCAATAATAGATATTGGTGTTTTATTTGGAGATATTTGGGATATTGGAATTGCGGCTATTGGGGTTTTTTGAAGAAGTTCTTCCTCTTCTTCAACTTTATCTGCCCACGTTTTCCGTGGGATATTACTGTCATTATCCGCCGGTAGCTTTCCTTTATCTTTGGACTTCCTCGGCATTATGTCTGTTTTAGAGGAATTCTCTGGTCAGAAAGTCTGGAACAAAATTTGTATCTCCTTTTATATATTCAATATCAAAATCATAAATACTTAATAAAGCTTGCCATCTAGCAAATATTTGTTTTGAAGCTAAATTTTTAACATCTTTTTGCAAAATTTCTTTCGCAGATTTGCAATCAATACGTAAAAGAAATTTTTTATTTAATAAATCACTTTGAAATTTATTAATACATAATACGATACTCAAAATTTCTTTTTTAATAGTAGAATATGATTTTTGGGTATCATTCCAATGACCAGAAGTATATTGAACTATAGACTCTTTCCCATTTTGTAATTGTTTTAATATTCCACCATATCCTATATCAGAAGCATCTGTTTCAACTATTTTAAATAAATCTGGATCTGCTATATATAAGCAGGGTATATCTGATACTAGACTTTTTATTTTCTTAACTGTTGGACCGTTCACCTGCAATAAACACCACTAGAGGGGGTGAATAGTGGTTAGCGGAAATTACACTACAACCCTTTGTTAAAATCCCCTTTGAAAATAGAATCTGAAACCACCTCAGATTCAGAACCCGTTTTTCAAAAATTCACAAATAATTGTACACAACTCCAAAAATTATAAAACTTTCCAGAATTTAACTTTAATGAGTTAACAAGACTCTATCCAAAAATCATACAAAAATAAGATCGTTTGACCCTTCAAATAAATAAGAAGATTCAGATGGTCAATCTGGACAGAATTGGACAGAATGTTGCTGATTTTGCAAAACGTGTTTCTCTTTGAATACTCAACCAAAAAGGTTGATCTTTATATCAAAACACTCCTTAGGATGTGTAGATAAAGTTTCCAAAAGGCCCTGACCTTAACTAACTCTTGAAAAATACAGAATTTAAGTTTTCTCAAAACTGGTCAGATTGCAGCCAGATTGGAGCAGTTATCTTGCAAAGACTGAAAGACTAACTTTCCCTTGCTCAAATCAAGTGATTCTTGCTGCAAATGAAAGCTAACATTCTGAAGTATAACTCCACCAAACATCACGAATTTCGAAAGTGTTTACCTATTTTTTTAAAACGTGAAAAGTTGTGTGAAATCTGTAGTGAAAAACGGGCAGAAAACAGAAAAATGTAAAGAAGACAAGAACACCAAGAATGTATCCTGGTTCGGTCAATGTGACCTACTCCAGTCCAAGGAACACCTTTCCTTGGATTTCACTATGGTATGAACCAAATTACAGCAAGAACCAAGCTTGATCCTTGGGTTAAACACCAACCCTATTCAAGACTTGGATGAACACCTTTATGCAACTCTTGGTTGCAACACCTCTATCACCTATTGATGTAGCCTTATAGATTTGGCTAATCAATCTTACAAATAAGACACAAGAAGGTGTGTATAGTGTAGCTGGACAACAACTAGAAATGGAACACCTTAGCTACACAAAGTATGAACGAAAATATGAGAAGAGAATAGCAAGACAACAATCTTCAATTTTTGCTTTCAAGTGTGTGTCTTCTCTTCTTCACCTTGCCTTCTATTTATAGAGTGAATTGATGGCATATTCCCTCCAACTTTTAGACCATGTGATGGCTGAAAATTTTGAATTAAAACACCTCCATAATCATCTCCAACAATCTTGTCTCCATTACATTCAAATTTGAAATTTCAAGTTGGCAACTTTTGCCAACTAGCTTGCTTTTGGTTTGTCTTCTTGTCTCCAACTCATAAAATGAGAAAAACATCATCTCCACCTGTATAATCTCGTTTTGGAGGCTGTGTATATGTATACCAACTCAGATTTTTGAGGAGAAATCAACAAATAATAGTTGACAAGGTTATGTCAACATATAATATCAAAATTCCCATTTCTCCTTGACATATTGTGATGAATCTTGCACCAAGGACACCTTGTAATCTCTGAAAGATGATGATTAAGAATCTCCAATAACATATATATAAGAGTCTTCAAGATAAAATAGAACGTGACATCGAATACCGTCACATATCCCGCTACCGTCGATAAAATCATCAAATGAGAGAATAAAATAGAAAACCACCAAATAATCTTCAAGAATATACTAAATGAACTCCAGAATGAATATAATAAGATACTCAAGAGATTCCTTGAGTAAAAATACCGAAACTGTCTTCGGGGGTAAAATGACCAAATGCCCCTAGTGAGATAAAACTCCAGAAATGACCCCAATGGTCAGAATTAAATAGAATAACACCTTCTTGATAATAAATAAGATGATAATATCTTCTTGAATCATATTCACCATGTCGAGTACCTACAAAACTCAAAATACCACTTTTGCCCTTTTTCGTAAGTTGTAGAAACTTCGAAGGCATATTAGTCACAAGATATTATCATCATAAAAATCACATAATCACACCATGATAAACATATATAAATCATGTAAAAATAAAAAAAACTATTTTATCACATTTTAGAAAAATATTTCTAACAACCCTAGACATCGTGTCATTTTTCTTCACTTATTCAACTCTTTCATTTATAACACCATATGTGACATTTTTAAGTATTCATCACTTAAAATCATGACTTTGAAAATTATCCAAACATATTTCTCAACATTAACCACTGAAGTATGTTCTTCAGTCCATATTGGTGGATTTTTCTTTAATCTATTATGTAATGGTTTTGCAATTATTATTATATTTGGAATAAAATCAACAACATAATTTAAAGATCCAAGAAATCTTTGTAATTGATTTTTGTCCAATATTTTATCTGGAAATTTGGATGCAAATTCTAAATATCTTTCTATTGGTAAAATTGTTCCTTGAGTCAGATGATGACCCAAGAATCTTATTTTAGTCTGAAATAAAGACATTTTAGATTTAGATAATACTAAACCATTTTTCTTTGCTATATAAAAGAAGGTTTTTAAATGTTTAAAATGTTCTTCTATTGATTTGGAAAATATTAATACATCATCTATATAGACAATGCAAAAATTAGAATAATCCATAAATATATTATTCATAATTCTTTGATATTCAGAAGGTGCATTTTTTTAAATCCAAATGACATTACTTTCCATTCATATTGCCCAAATGGAACTGTGAATGCTGTTTTGTATCTATCTTTTTCTGATATTTGTATTTGCCAAAATCCTGATTTCATATCAAATTTTGAATATATCCATATAGAATGTAATCTTGTTAATAAATCTTTCTTATTAGGTAATGGGTATCTTATCCATTTTAACGCTTTATTTAGTGGTTTATAATTTATTACCAATCTAGGTGTTCCTCTTTCTATTTCTGCATTTTTATTGACATAAAAAGCAGCACAACTCCAAGGAGACCTTGATTTTTGGATTAATCCTTTTAATTCTAGATCTTGTATTTCTTTTTTGCAATGTTCTTCTAATTCTGCATTCATCTGAATTGGTCTTGCTTTTGTAGGTATATCTTCTTCTCTGAATTCTGGAGTATGTGGAAGATCAACTATATGTTGTTTCCTTAACCAGAAAGCATTCGGAAGATCTGAACAAAGTTCATTTTCAAATGATAATTTAAGATTTTGTATTTTAGTAATTAACTTTGGATCCTTTAAATATTGTTCTATCTTAGTAATATTTACTGTATCTTTTAATGATTGTAATTGAAAAAATTTTACTTTTAATTATTGCATTTATTTGTTCTTTATGAATAGAACAAGCTTTTATTAAATCTAAATTTTTTGTTTTAGGTTTTTCTAAAAATTCAAAATGTAATTTTTTATTTCTTATTTTAAAAGAAATAGAATTAATTCCTACTTTATATGGTGTAGTTAGATTCATAAAAGGTGTTCCTAGTATAATTGCATGATGAATATCATCTACAACTAAGAACATTGTTTTAATTGATGTATTGGATTTTATAATATAAGCTTCAGTTTTACTTTTGACTTGTAATTTGGTATTATTTGCTGTAGAGAGTCTAGTAGTTGTAGATTCTCTATATGATTTTGGGACTAAATTAGTTTTAATACAATTAAGATCTGCTCCTGTATCAAATAGAGCAATTGTATCTAAATGATATTGTTCTGAGAATTTTATTGTTATTCTTATTAAATATTTTCTTGATGTTATCTCTCTTAAAACAAATAAAAAATCTTCTGGCACATTAGAAATATTTTCTATGATATTGTTATCTATATTTACTGGTTCTGTTTCTAAAGATTGATCAGACTCTTCTGCAGTCTGTAATTTTGTAAGTATTAATTTCATAACTTCTGAATCTTGCTTTTGTTTATTTTTCAACTCTTTTAATTCTATTTTTATTTCTTTTATTTCTTTTTGTAGATCTGGGATTGTTGCATTTTTATTCTTTGTATCTTTGTTTTTATTTAATATACTAGTTAAATCATAATAACTAGTTGAAACATTTGGTAATATAGCTGGTTTATTTGTTTCTTTTTGTTTTGAATTTTTATCTATTATTCTATCTAAATATTCTTTTTGTAATTGTGGATTTTCTATATGTTTTAACATTTCTAATATTGTTTCTTGTTCTTTTGTTAGAACATAAAGATGTTTTTCTTCATCAGAGATTTCTGAAGAAGATGTGTCTATTTCATCAACTTGAAGATCTTCAGCAGACTCGAAAGATGTTTCTTCTGTCTCCGAAGAAGATTCAACAAGTAGATTTGAAATTTTTTCTAGTATAGATTCTTCTAGATTTAATTCTTGTAATTTTGTTTTTAATCTACAATAATTTGCAGTATGACCTTTCTTGTGACATTTATAGCATTCAATATTTTTGTAATCTTTGTATTTTTATTTTCTTGTAATTTGTCTTTCTGTAAGGTTTTTTAGTATACTTATTGTTGTATTTATTTTTATAGAATTCATTAGAGGATTTTGAAATCTTTTATTATATTTAGTGTGTTTATTATATTTATTGTTATATTTGTTATTATATGGCTTTCTAATATTTCTATTATAAGGTTTTCTAGAACATTCTCCTTGACATTCTTTATGATAAGGTTTATATGGATCATTATCAAATTGTTTACAGAAAGTTCCTAATTCAGACTTAGTCTGTCTTAGTTCTTTCTTTAAACCATTTTGTAATCTTATATCTTGGCATAATCTTAATCATTCTTTTGTATAAAACTTATTAATTCTCCATATGTATAGTTTGAATAAGAGATTATTTGTTGTCCTGAATTTTCTCTAATTTTATTTCTAACATTTTCTCCTAGTAAATTTGGTAATCCTGCAAGGAATTTTTCTTTCCAAAATGGCTGATTAGAATCTTCTCTAATCATGACTCTGGTTAGAACAGTATTTTTATACCATTGAAAATCACTAAGTTTTCTACATCTTAAATTTACTAATAATTCAGCATTTTTATCTTTAATATTTGATGGGTCGCCTATAAAATGTAAGGATATACATAATATAAGTGTAGCAACCGAATCAGATATTGTTCCTTCATCTATAATTATAGGATTATTTTCTTCATCAACTTTTATTGCATTTAATATTTCTTGTCTCTGTATGGGAGTTAAATAATGATCCCATCAACCTTTAAGTTGTCCAGAGAAACCAGAAATAAGATATTCAGCAATTGCTTTATCATCAGGTGTTAGCTGAGTTCTATAAGCATTGGCTGCCATTGTCATTTGTTTGTAATACATTTATTATTTGATATTCTGACATACCATCTATATTCTAAGAATATATTGATTGTGCATTAAAACGATATTGGGAAATAGGTTTTATTTTTAGATCGGTAGACATTTGTACTGGTATTATAGATTTATCCCATTCTATTTTTTTTACTTTATTAGAATTGTTATTCTGGAATTGTTCAAATGCTTTGCTTATTTCATTATATGAACTATCAGAATTATCCGAATTTTTTGAAGATTCATTTTCTTCTAAATTATTAATTTTAGAAGAAGTAACTTCTTTTTCTTTATTTTTAGTTCTGCTAGCTATAGAAGTATTAACATTTGAATCTGCAACTACCTCATTTGTTATAGAATTACTATTTTCTAGACTTTTTTCTATACGACTTAATTGTTGTTTTATAAATTGATTGAAATCATCTTTATTAGATATAGTTTGCATACTAGAAGATGATATTTGAAAAGGTTTGAATAATGGTGTTTAAATTTTTGGTTAGGTATTTCTTCATTTGTAGATTTTATTGTTGTTGTCTGGTAATATTTTTCTAACTTATCTAATTGTTTTCCTATTGTATGTAGATGTGTATTTGTATAATTATTTTGTTGAATAATATGTTTAGTATTTGTAAGAGAATCTTCTGTCATATTTTTGTAAGGAATAACTTCTATTGGATTCCCTGATACATCTAACTTTATGCCTCCTAAAGGTGGATGATTTGACACTATCTTTTTTGATGCTGTGATGGTATCCATTCTTTTGTTTTTTTCAATTATTGGGTTTAAAGTTTTAAAAGGAAATTCTATATTATTTTGTGAAGCATATATTTGAAACCAATCAAAGAAAAATATATTTATTTTATGAGTATTTATAAATTCATAATATTCTTTTTGTATTTGTTTTCTAATATTACAATAATGTTTAAAAACCATTCTCTTTTACTAGTATTTTCCTGTCTATAAAAATCATTGTGTAATATAGTTTTATTTACCTTAAATTCTTTTTCTATAACATTTAATTCATTTGCAATATTATCTGTTATTGCTGATTGTGTTGGACTATTCGGTTCACTAAAGTCTGATTTATTGTAAATATTTTGTGATGTACTGGGTGCATTAATATCAGTTTTAGAATAATACTCTTTTTTAGAATAAACTGGTCTAGGAATTTCAGTAGAATAATCAACTTTTCTAAATGAAGAGGTTGCATATTCAACTTCTGATGTTGAAAATAATCTTTGTTTTTGGTAAGGAACATCTATTACAGATGATATTTGTGAAAATCTTCCTAAATTTATTGTGCTAGAAATAGATGCATTATCTCTTTCTCTAGCGGAGAAGAAACTTCTAGCAAAACTCAGTTTAACTGATCCATCATTTAATTGTTGTATTTTGTTGATCTCAGTATTTGGTTCATGTATTTATTTGTAGCTTTAACTGCTCCTTCCAAGACCCATTCATCTGGAAGATTTACATCCTTCCATTTTATAGATCTTGAAATTACAGCATTAGATCTGGTCAGATCTGTATGTAAAATCATTGTTTCTCCTCTTTTTAAAGAGTGTTTGGTTTTTGGACCAATAAACATGGAACTCATTACCTTGTAATGAATCCGATATATTAAAGCCAATGGAATTGATCCTGGCAAACATATCATATCCATGTGTTTTGATTTGAAGTACTAAAGTTTTCAATATTTGTGTATTTTTCAAAGAACATGAAAAATTAGGATAACAATCAAAAGAGATTGGTCATGTACATAGACTAGACTCTACAGAACTAAGAAGTGATTGTTCAAAATTATTATGTCTTATATCTCGTAAGACTACTAATATTGATGTATCTAAACCTTCTCTTGTTAAAGGTTTGATACCCACTTGTATTAAACCAACATGTAGATATTGATATCCTTTCTTTTTATGTTTTTCAAGTGATTTATAAGATAAAAGTTGTATTGTTTCAAACGGTTTAGAGAGTGGAATATCTCTTTCCTCCGTTTTAATTATATAATCTGATTTTAACATATTGAATATTGAAGACTCATATATTTCATTTTTCTTGATCTTTGGAATGACCCAGTTATTTACTGCTTTGTCAAAGTTCTCTATTATTATTTCTTCAGTGTTGACAATTTTTATTCTTATTTGCACATGTTACCGAGCTGCACGAAGCAGATCCTTCGAACATATCTTCCATTTTTATATATGCTTTCTATTATACTTGTTTGCATCTTTGGCTACAAACCACTTTGACGCATACAGGATTTATTGCTCTTCAAAACGAGACTGATAACCCAGGTGTACAAAGCAAACACTCACCAAAGATTTACACAAATATAATTAAAAGATATATAAAACTGAAATCGCTTCCCCCTTCAAACATGCACAAATTTGAAATTTGAATTTCAAATTTCAAATCCGGCTCCCCCTTGATTTGTGGAATCAGTATCAATTTTGTCTCTCTCTCCCTCTTAAATCATGTTTCCCTCCCCCTTTATTTGGAAAGTAAATCAAAAGATTCCTGTAAATAAGGAAAGTAAGTCAAATCACGTCAAATCAAATCATATCAACTGGAATCATGCCTAATTTAGAGCAAAGAGATTCAAATGTGGCTTGATTTAAGGCTTTTGTAAAAATATCTGCTACTTGTGCTTCTGTGCGTACGTGTTCTATGACGATATCACCATGTTACGTGATCACGAAGAAAGTGATAGCGTACTTCTATATGCTTAGCCTTAGAGTGTAACACAGGATTCTTAGACAAATTAATGGCACTCATAC
Source organism: Eustoma russellianum (assembly GCA_036186865.1). Lineage (NCBI taxonomy): Eukaryota > Viridiplantae > Streptophyta > Magnoliopsida > Gentianales > Gentianaceae > Eustoma > Eustoma russellianum. The sequence continues at coordinate 13,966,388 of AP025061.1, forward strand.
TATCACAATATATAGGAATTCTATTTACGGTAATTCCAAAGTCCGAGAGGAGAGTTGTTGTTTTATCCATAACAACTGTGTGCAACAAAGGTTAAGTGCCATGTACTCAGCCTCAGTAGTGGACAAAGCAACGCTTGCTTGCTTTTTGGAAAACCATGAAATGAGTGAGTTTCCTATAAATTGGCAAGTCCCACTCGTGCTTTTTCTATCTATTTTTCAGCCACCATAATCTGCATCAGTATAAGCATGTAAGTCAAATGTGGAATCCTTATCGTACCAAATTCCTAAGGTGGGCGTGTGCTTAATATAACGGAATATTCTTTTTACCGCATTATAATGAGACACCTTAGGTTGACTCTGAAATCGTGCGCACATGCATACACTAAACATGATATCAGGTCCTACTAGCAGTTAAATATAGCAAAGAACCTATCATAGATCGATACAAGCCATTATCAACGTCTTTACCATGTTCGTCTTTGTCTAATTTAGTAGTGACACTCATAGGGGTGGGGATGGTTTCAAATTTTCAAAGTTTAAACTTTTTAATCATGTCATTGACATATTTTGCTTGACTTATGTGAATCCCTTTACTTGTTTGCTTAATCTGCAAGCCAAAGAAAGTAATTAAGTTCACCAACCATAGACATTTCAAATTCAGATTTCATGCAATTTTCAAAATCTTCGACAAGTCTATGTGAGGTAGAACCGAAAATAATGTCATCAACGTAGATTTGGATAATAAGTAAATCCGATTTATCTTGTTTCAAAAATAGTGTATTGTCTATAGTACCTCGTTTAAAATCATTTTCTAAAAGGAAAGTAGCAAAACGATCATACCATGCTCTCGGTTGCTTGCTTTAGGCCGTATAGTGCCTTCTTTAGTTTGTACACGTTATCGGGATGTTTCAATCTTCAAAACTGGGTGGTTGCTTCACGTATACTTCTTCTTGTATAAATCCGTTTAGGAATGCACTTTTTACGTCCATTTGATATAATCTGAAATCTTTCATGCAAGCAATAGCAAGTAATAGTCGTATAGCTTCTAAACGTGCTACGGGTGCAAATGTTTCATCGTAGTCAATTCCTTCTTCTTGATTATATCCTTGTGCTACAAGTCTCGCTTTATTTCTAACAACCTTTCCTTCTTCATTCATTTTATTCCTAAACACCCACGTTGTGCCTATTATAGTCTTGTCTTGTGGTCGTGGCACTAAATCCCATACATCGTTTCTAACAAATTGATTAAGTTCATCATGCATGGCATCAATCCAAGATGAATCACTCAAAGCATCATTCACATTTTTGGGCTCAATTTCAGAAATCATAGCATGAAATTCATTTATTTCGTCCGATGTAATTCTTCTATGTGGTCGCACACCGTGCGTGAGGTCGCCTATGATGAGATCATGTGGGTGATCTCTATGCCATCTTGGTGATTATTTTCTATGTTATCATGCATTTCTATGTGATCATGCATTTCTAATGTGTCATTCATATCATGCATATCAAAAGAACCATCATCTTCATTCAACACGGGTTTCAATTCAAAGTCATGTCATATTCCTTATCTTTATCAATCTCACCAAATTCATTGAATTTCACATGAAAAGATTCCATGATTTGTCTAGTGAGAGGATCATAACATCTATATGCCTTTGAATTTATAGAATATCCAACAAAAATACACTCAATTGATTTGGATTCAAATTTGTCTAAATTATCTTTTGTATTTTAAAACAAAACATTTGCATCCAAACACACAAAAATAGTCAATCTTAGGCATGCGATCATTCAAAATCTCATAAGGAGTCTTGTTTATTTTCTTTATTATAGATAGGCGATTTACAATATAGCATGCACAATTTACGGCTTCCGCCCACAGAAATCTAGACAATTTATTTTCGCATAACATAGTCCTAGCGATTTCTTGTAATGTACGATTCTTTCTTTCTACTACTCCATTTAATTGTGGAGTTCTAGATGGTGAAAACTTATGCTTGATTCCTTTTTCTTCACAAAATGAAATCATCTCTTTGTTTTAAACTCACCGCCTCTATCACTTCTTATCTTTTTCACATTTACACCGTATTGATTTTCAAGTGTTAATTAATTTTGCAATCTCAATGGCACTATCATCCTTATATGCAAGAAATAAAGTCCAAGTATAACGAGAAAAATCATCAACAATCACGCATGCATAGTGGCGTCCACCAAGGCTTGTAGTGCGACTAGGTTCAAACAAATCAATATGCAGTAGTTCTAAGACTCTAGTCGTGCTTATTTCATTTTTAGGCTTAAGTGACTCACGTGTTTGTTTGCCTTTTATGCAAGATTCACACAACTGAAAGTTGTCTAAATCAAGCGTAGGTAATCCTCGTACTAGGTTCTTTCGTTGAAGTTTTTCTAGTGTAGAAATGCCAATGTGTCCTAAACGTCTATGCCATAAATTCACATTGGGTTCATTTGACATAAAGCATTTAACTTTAGCGTCTACCACATCATCCATAGAAAGCGTAAAAATATTACCTTCTCGTTTTCCTTGTAAAACGGTTTCTCCATTTTTATTTATTATATTGCAATAAGGGTGAGTAAAACACACATTAAAACCATTGTCAACAAATTGAGAAATAGTAAGAAGATGTAGGATAAGTTGCTTACCAAAAAGACGTTGGAGATTTAGAGAGTACTTGGATTTCCAATCGTACCTTTTCCGATGATCTTGCCTTCGTTGTTGTCTCCAAAGGTCACGGATCCGTCTTTTGTGACCTTCTTTAATTTGGTAACAAGCTCGGGTACACCGTCATGTGCCTCGAGCATCCACTGTCAAGGAACCACTTAATAGTTGTATCTTTCGATGTGTGGGCTCCCTGCAATGTGCAAAGATGATTTAGGTACCCTTTTAACTTTTGGTCCTTTCGAGTTAGTTAATCACCTCTTGGTAAAAGTACCTTTCGGTACCCAAACCTGGGTGATCCTTCTCGGTCTATCAAATGGCAAGAATGTAGATGAAGGTACGATATAGTAGACATGTGGTGTATGCACTTTGGGTCTTTGCCCAAGGACTCCTTATACTCATTAAATGAAGGATGTTTTTGATATGTCCTTGTGTGTGTGTGCGTAGTGCGTGGATGATATGAATTTCGTGTATGCATTATTCTTTTCTTTCATATCTATATGGTACAAAGTTATATTTCACATGATATAAAGAAGAAGTGGGGCGTGATGAGGAAAGGGGCGCCTTTTGTGTCATCTTAGACGTCACTTGAGGCTTAGGGGTGTCTACTTTCTTAGACACCGCAAACTTAGTTGTTTGGCTGATACTTCATTAGTATCAACGTATCCCAAACCCGTTTTGTCGCTGTCATGCTTTTGTGACAATATAATGCGATGCAGCATGTTTGGACCCCGTATCAAACTGTTTCATCATTTTCTCTAAATCTGGTATTCCTTGATTTCAAATTTGAAATCTCGGAGTTTCATTTCATTATTTTGAGTGGTTAATGATGTAATCTATGTCCTTAATGCAGTAATGACACATGATGACTCTTTCTTTGAATCGCTTAATTGAGCGACAAGATTCTAGTTAGAAGATTCTAAAAGTTTCTTGTCTTCAATTAATCGCTTCTTTTCCTTGGCGAGAGTCTTAGTGAATTTATGCAGTTCTAAATACTGACTAAAAAGATCTTCATAAGAGGGTTCAGAGTCAGAGTCAGAATCAGATGATACCTCATTAGATGCTTTGGATGCAAGCATACTTGTGCAGTCTCCTCTTCGGTCTCAGTTTCAGAATCCGATGAATTACTCCAGGTGGAGGCCTTTAGAGCACGTTTCCTTTGTTTGGGTTCTGAGACGAGTCTATTTTGTTCCGCTCCTTGTCAGGGTATTTATTTGTTTGCTTTTCTTTATTGGGGCAGTCATATGATAAGTGTCCGAGTTTGCCACATTCATAACATTTAACGTCTTTATCATTTGACTTGTTCTTATTTCTCTTGGATGTAGTACCCTTATTTTTGTTTCTAAATGATCTTCTCATAAATTTTCTTAATCCTTTAGCCAATAGAATTAGGTCATCATTATCCGATTCAGAATCACTATCATCTACGTAATCGGAGGGAGGGGAGACCGTATTCATTTGATTTAAAAGCAATAGCTTTACCTTGTTTAGATGATTCCGATTTCCGTATGGTGAGTTTATTCTCATAAACTTTAAGTGATCCGATTAGTTCTTCCATCTTTATTGACTTAGTTTCCTTGCTTTCTTCTATTGCGGTCACTTTAGGATCCCATTCGGATGGAAGGCTTCGTAGGACATTCTGTACCTTTTCCTGCGTGGTAAAAGCTTTACCAAGAGACTCAAGAGAATTGTAGATGTTAGTCAAACGAAGATCCATATCAACAATAGACTCATTATGCAATAATTTAAACGACTCAAGTGTGGACATAAGCATGTTTATTTTTGACTCTTTACTTGACTCGTGCCTTCGTGTTTCATTTCTAGTATCCTCCATATTTCTTGTGCACTCGAACAGTTGAAAACATAAACTAGACTCACTTTACTTAATCCATTTAGGAGCAATTGCATAGCCCTAGCATTCATACTAAGTTTCTTTTTATCGTCACTCGTATATTCTTGTCTCGGTTTAACAACTTCTAATGTGGAACACTCCGTCTACGGTAGATAACTTAGATGGGACAAAAGGACCATCTTCAATGATTGACCAAAGATCTATATCTATAGCCATAAGAAAAAGCTTCATTCTGAGTTTCCACTGAAATAAACGACTCACCGTCAAAAAGTGGAGGCCTTTGGCTCGACATACCTTCTTGCTCGGTTTTTAGATTTGTGGTTGCCATCTCACTGAATCGTTGGATTCCTTGAAGGTTAGTGTTCCTTCTCTCTGATACCACTTGTAGGATCTGCAAGGCACCACTAGAAGGGGGGGTTGAATAGGTGGTGCGGAAAGTGTGTTTTTAAAAATTTGTTTAAACTTAAACAACTCAACTTCTGAAAACAGATTCTGTTTTCAGGACCAGTTTTAAAACGTTTTTAAAACCAGTTATAGGTCTCCAAAAATTCTGAAATTTTGAGAGAACTTAGCCTCAGATGTATGAGGGTCCTCTAAAAATTTCAAATTAAAATTCAACCTTTAACCCCTTCAAAAAACCGTTGGTGATCAGTTTGCGCGAATCTATCAGAAACGGTAGACAGTTTTGAGAAATTTATTCCTATTTGTGTGTAAGTCCAAATGCTCTGAAAAGTTAACCACTAACTCCTTATATACTATATATAAGTGGGTTGAAACAGTTTTGCAAAATTCTTTTGGGGAAGTAGGTCAATTACAATCAAAGTCTCAACCTTTGCAAGTCTGAAAATCAGACTGCACTAGTCTCAGAACTTTTGATGTTTGATCGACTTATACTTATCCAAAAGGGTTCAAACTTGTGCCAAATTAACCCTAGAACGTGTGGCTATGTTTCTGGAAATTTTTGTGATTTTTGAAAGTCGTTAACTATTTTTATGACGCCAACAAAAGGAATAAACTGTGCAGTAACAGAAAGTAAATGCTGAAAGTAAATGGCACCAAGAATTTTATACTGGTTCGGTTATAAACAACCTACTCCAGTCTTCAAGGAAAACCTTCCTTGGTTCACACTAATCACACACACGCAATACACCTTACCACAGGGTTGATGGAGTTACACACCAACTCCAACCCTTTACAAACCTTGTACGTTGAATACAATATGCACGAACACCACCACCTCGCAAGAATGAAGATTGATCACACCTTGATCAATCTTTACAAAGATATGGAATATGTGGTGGTCTATATCAAGCCTATTCAAGATTGAAAAATATGAATACAATAGGCTTCAAGAAGAAAGAAAGAAAGAGAATGTAGAACAAGAAGAGGCTTAGGCGTTTTTGATCACTTTTATTTGCAATGCTTGTGCTTGTCTTGTTTTTGCTCACTTCTTTCCTTTTAAGCTGAGTGGCTGTCCCCTATGGTGCTATCCCCCTCTTGAAAATTATCTTCTAAGTCCTTGGGAGAATGTAAGACATCATTGTGACATGGTCTTGCTTACTTGTCACCTTCTCATTGGATGATCACTTAAGCTTTGCTTACTTGTCACTTCATGATTGGTTGGATGTTGTCATCATTGATGACTTGGAAAAATCTGAGAATAACACTTAAACATGTGCCGATATTCAATCACAAAATTATTTCCATAATGCTCAAGATAATCACATAAATGTTGCAAGACCAAATTCCTTCCCAACCAAGTATGAAAATCGGCCATTCCGTGGTTTACCATGCTGGATTTTTAGCATGTGTTACATGGTTGTACAATTCAAATATTACCATTTTCTTTGATTTTTTTTTGAAATAAATCACCAATTGATGGTAAATATCTTATCACATTGAGAATGAACTTGGACACATTCAAGACCATGAATTCGGCCATCACAAGTCACACACATGCTGAAAAATTTTCAGCATGTGTGATATATAAAATATCACACTTTATGAATTTAAATAATATTCAAATTACTTCCATTTCTTCTCCCAATCATCACATAATTGAAGATGATAAAATATGTCATATTAAAGTGAAGAAATCGGCCAGCCAAGCTTAGCATGCTGAAATTTTCAGCATGTGTTATAAGTGAGACAAAGTTTGAAATCTTACCATTTGTAGCTTCTCTCTTTAATTCACCAACATTGTATGATTGATCCTTGACCAATCAATATGCCAACAAGACTCCAAAATAAGCTCCATCTCAGCTGTAGTGGCGTTAGACAATGTATGTGCATGTGCTGAAATTTATTTTTGCTAACTTTGTAAAATAATGCACATTTAATGATACACACATGTTATATTCCAATCAGCCCTTAATTTAATTTTCTAGAACACTTTAAGATGTATAACATATGTAAAAAGTCTCTAGATACGTGTCACATGATGTACCAAAAACGTTCCATGTGTTGTGTGCGTAGAAAAACCGAATTTTCGATATTTTATCGATTACCCGATTTTTCTCTAATTAAATTTCAACTTTTGCACATGTTATATGTATTATGTTACACATAATATATATATAATATATACTTTAAAACTCAGCACTTGGGCTGGTCTAAAGTGGTCGCCATCTATCATGTGTCAAAATTAAATTGGAATCTTCACATTTTGGCCTTAATGTTGGGTGATTTTGTGTGTGCTAACATGGAAAGTATTTTTGGCTGAATATGCAGTCATGTGCACGAAATTTTTATGAAATTTTGAAGTATAGGGGCTGGCCATTTATTTATGGCAAGTACGTGACATGTTGGCGAAGTTTCGGTATTCGCCCGATACGACAATTTTTGGTTTAGAACCTTTTATCGTGTCGTATTTAATTTGTCATCACCATATCTTATATCATATGATATAAGACCTGAATATACTCATAAATATGAGTTAAGTATAATGGTGTGACGTTAATGTACGTACGTAAAATATATAACGTGTCGGTAGTACGTTGGAATACATGTGTATGTGCCTTTTTCAAAAAATCTGAAAATATATGTATTTTATATGTATATGGCGTGTGTATATTTAAGAGGGGAGGAGGAGCAAACTTTTTCTTCCTTAGCCTTGTTGCCTTTGTGTAGGCCCCGCACCCGGCCTCGCCGGATACGGTGCACCGCCGTACTTCACTAAGGGAGAGTACAAAGCGTCATGCGTAACATGCGAAAATCCATAACATAAGTAGTGGACTCCCATGCTAACATTCAACACGGTAGTAAAATTTAGGCAGAATTAAAAACTTTTACATAAATCATTTTATACATCCGACATAAGTTTTACAACCACATCATTACATCAGTAATTCTGCAATCATTGCTTCCAACATAAATCCGTCATGTTATGAATCCAGCATATAGAATCTTTAAGCTGTCATCCACTCGCATTCTCACGGATGTGGGATCCTATGCTCGTTCATCAATCCTTGCTACCCCGTTTCCTGTAAACTCTGGGAGGAAAAATAAGGGGGTGAGTGACAAAGTCACCAGCAAGTACACCATAAACATCATGCATTAAATGGAAAGTACATACAAGAACCGAACCCCCCAAATTTTGGTCTCTTACCATCATATCTGTCTTTCCATTCAATGCCACCAAGGTAATAGAATCATCACTTGATCATAAAGGGAATAAGATCATAGCTTACATAACAACAACAATAAGATCGTAACTTAGGTAACGAAAGATAGCAAAGTCACGACCTAAGTAACATTACGTCTAGCATTTAGCTAGCATCTCATCCCTTCCGTCAATAGCCACTAAGGCAATAAAATCGTAACTTAGTCATGTAGCACGTAAAGACACAACTCAGTGCACAGACTCGACATCATGCTCATGACCATATGCAACGTGTATGAGTATGCAAATGCAGTGCATAATGAAAACATGAAAATATTTTCTTTCATTCTTTCTTTCAAACATCATCGTCAATAAAATCAAGAGAGTTCAGATCTATTATATCCGGATCTGAGGCGGTCATATCCATCCCTTCGAATCTATTATTTCCGGATCCGAAAACGGTCCACATCATCAATCATAGTCATCAGGTCTATTCTCTCCGGGCCTGAACGGTCCATGATTCTTCAGATCTATCATATCCGGATCTGAAAACGGTCTACTCATCAGGTCTATCTCTCCGGGCCTGAACGGTCATGATTCTTCAGATCTATCATATCCAGATCTGAAAACGATCTTACTCATCAGGTCTATCATATCCGGGCCTGAACGGTCATGATTCTTCAGATCTATCATATCCGATCTGAAAACGGTCTTACTCGTCAGGTCTATCATATCCGGGCCTGAACGGTCATGATTCTTCAGATCTATCATATCCGGATCTGAAAACCGGTCTTACTTGTCAGGTCTATCATATCCGGGCCTGAACGGTCATAATCATCATAATCAGGTCTATTCTTTCCGGGCCTGAATGGTCATAATCATCAGATCAATTAACCCCGGATCTGGAGCGGGTTAAGCTGGCCAGAAATATATGGTACCATAGGAATCTTTTCGCAATCGTAAACTTCTCTTTCAAAGATCTTCTTTCAAAACTCAAAACTTCTTTTCAAAAGATCTTTCTCATCATTCTTTTCATAAATCAGTTTTCGTGAACTGTATGAACATGGACAATGCGATGTATGATATGCAACATGCGACTCGTGAACAAATACATCATAACACGCATATGCTGACTCGTCTCTTAAGCTGGAAAAACTGTCCAGCAATCATACTCTGTTCATACAGCCTCATGCTCATCAATTCGTGCTCATTTTCATCAACTCATGTCATACACATGCATAATCAAGTCTTAGACACATGCCATAAAAATTTCGTAACATTCCGAAATGTCTAACGACCTCAAAACATCAAGTGTCATCAAAGGTACTGCTGAAATCAGCAGGGCAATACCGCCTTACCTCGTTTCATGGATCATAAAACCTTAATCAATTGATCCAACACCTGGAAAATATAGCTAACATACCACGGAACAATATTCCTAAGGCTAAACATCACATTTAAGCTTAAAAGGGCAAGATCGAAGCCTTACAACTTATGACATCAAACTGTCCTATTTTTCAGTTTTGTACCACTAACTTCAACTCAGTTGTTAACCATTAAAATGGTAGTTTTATGCTGATTTCTTTACATGAACATGTACATCTATGCCTTACGTAACTACCATAAAATTTCCAAGGCAATCCAATAAACTTAAAGGGGTTATCTAATTACTTTCCCAAAATAGATACATGCAGAAACTGGAATGACCAGTTGTATCACGAAATGAATTGTGACCAAACCACATACCCTTTTACCAAAATTCCAACTCACAGATGTCATAAACACATCAAGATATCATCATACCAAAAATCAGCTCATTTGCACATTCCTAAGGTGTATTTTCGAGCCACACAACTTACTACTCAAACTGTCCTGTTCCAGCGACTCTGTTTGAGCAGTTTTACCAAGAACTTCATTAAAAATAATCCACAACTCCTTTTACTAAAATTCCAACTCACGCATTTCATAAACATATAAGGCTATCATCATACCACAAATTAGCCCATTTGAACACTCCTATATAAACATACAAATCTATCACCATACCAAAAATTAGCAAATTTGCACCTTCCTAAGGTTCGTTTTCAGGTCGTTCAACATGACACATAAAACTGCTCAGCTCCAGTGCTTCTGTTTGACCACTTCTTACTAAAAACTTCATTAAGGACAAACCACAACTCCTTTCATTGAAATTCCAACTCACACATTTTGTATACATATGAGTCTAACATCGCACCAAAAATTAGCCAATTTTAAATACTCCTAAGATTCATTTTCAGGTCATGCAAAACGTCACACTGTGCTGCTCAGTTCCAGTAATTTCTTCTTGAGCAGTTTTACAAAAGATTTATTAAAAATAAACCATAACTCTTTTTACTGCAATTCTAACTCTCACTTGTACTACACAAACAGAGATAGTGTCATGTCAAAATTTAGATTAATTGAGCACTTCTAAGGTTCGTTCTCAAGTCACACAATCAGCAACACAAATCTGCCAGCTCCAGTAGTTTCAGCACTTCTTCACCTTTTTATTGTTCAAGCATTCTTCTACCAACTTCATTCATTAAGAGGACTTACTATACATCAAATACACATTTAAACATAGTTATTTCAAGTCTCATAACTCATTTTAGGCTACACATAACTCATACCAACAGTCTTGCCATTTATGCTTAGAACATGTCACTTTTCATATCAACACTTTTCTTTACATCAACTAAGTTCATGTCTTGTTCTTAGAATCTTCAACTAAGATTCATAACTTAAAAATGGCTAGTCATTCAAGCATGCACTTAACAAATAAGGCAATATTGGCTAAAGTATACTTGCCTCTTTGAACCTTAGATCTTTTCCTTAGCTTGAACCTTGGTTGAAATGGAATGAAGTCTTCCTCCACTTCACTTGTGTAGCACGTTTTTGAAGAGGAGAAGAAGGAGAACATTAGCTACCATTTTAAATGAAGAATGGAGCTAGATTGAGGCTAGATTCCCTTACCAAATGAAGTTTGAATGGAGCTTGAAATGGATTCAAACCACCAAGATGTTAGCTTCTCTTAGTAGCTTGAAGAATCTTCTCCTAGTGACCATTTGATGGTCACGTTTTTAGCAAGAAAAGGAGGTACCAATGTGAGCTTCATCCTTTGAAATATAGAACTCACTTAGAAGTTTAACATTTAACTTGCCTAGATGAGTTCTTGGAGCTTGAAGATGAAGATAGCCTTGACACTCCTAGCTCCTACTATGGCCGAAATATATGATGATGATAAAGGAGTAGTCTAAGTGTTCAATGAATCTTGAATGGTTTGCTTAAGTGAGTTCTTGAGAGTGTTTGATAATCCAAGATGAAGAAGAGCTTCTTGGATGTCTTGAAGATGAAGGTGAGCTTCTTGGATAATCCAAGACAACTTCAAGGGGGGAGGAGGAGGGAGGGGCGTTCCATAAGGGAGTCAAGGGGACAAGGGGAATTCCCATGTATAGAAACCCAAGATGTCTCCTTAGTGTCTTGGACCTTGACCAACTTTGTCTCCCATGCTTGGCTTTTCTTTTTTTTCTTTTCTTTCTTATTTTATTCAAAGACAACTTGTATTGTATTTCCATGGGCTTACCAGCCGTGCACTTTGATGAAGAAATAAGGAAGTCCCTTGCTCCTTGTAATTTCTTGAGTGTTGAGGGTTCTAAAATTCTTTGGAGGAATTTCCTTTCCTTGTATGAAGGTGCCGTGGGTTTCATTGGTGGTAAGGGGGGAGAGAGTTTTCCATAATTTAGTTAGGCTAACTAGAATTACTTAGCCTTAGTTACTTTTACCCAACTATAGTTACTTTAGTTCAACTATAGTTACTTTAGGTAAACTATAGTTACTTTATGTCAACTATAGTTACTTTATGACAACTATAGTTACTTTATGCCAACCATAGTTACTTTATGTCAACTATAGTTACTTTATGCCAACTATAGTTACTTTATGTCAACTATAGTTACTTTATGGCTAACCTAGGTTACTTTATCCAACTAGAGTTATTTCCTTAACCTTGTAGTAAATATTAAGTAACCATGGTAATCTTTCTTGGTCAACCATGGGGGGGCGGGGCGGTTTTGACTCCTTGGGGGGAAACTTTACCATGCTTAATTTCTCTCCAAATGAGTTTAATAAGAAGCCATGTGGGTATTTGCCCCCTTTTTAATTGTTTCCCTTTTTCTTGTTTTAAAAATAAAGTTAGGAAATTCCCAATTTCCCTTGGGCTAGGCCGAAATTCTCCAAGAATTTGGGGAAGAATTGCCCACTACTTACACTCCTTAATTTTCATTTGGCTTTATTTTAGGGAGGCCCTTAAGATTAAACTCTCCTATAATTTGGGAAAAACCTTTAAGGCCCTTTTTAAACCTTGTGGCCGAAATTTTCTTAAGCCTTTGGGAATGAATTGGTCAAAGCATATAGTCCCTAACTCACGCTTGAATTGATTATATCATTTGCTTATCATCCTAAAATGAAAAAAATCACTAAGGAAACATAGTGAAAGACGCTTGGAAGATACCACTTTATTAATTCACTTATATGAGTCTTCAAGTACTATACGACTTTTCGGCGGGGTACAACATTCTCCCCCCCTTAATATAAGTTTCGTCCTCGAAACTTCAGGCTAGTCAACAAAATGGGGCGTCTACTCCTCATGTCGTCTTCCGTTTCCCCATGTGGATTCTTCTTTTAGGTAAATAAGATCGCATAAAGCGTCTATTTAGTTCCCTCAGAACTGCTTTGTTCCATTCATCTTAGAGATTTCATCAGGACTTATTCTAATTCGGTGTTCTCGTAACCTATCTCATATCAAGCACTTGCAACCTTGGTACTATGTACTTGATAATGAATTCCATTCCGTGTAATCATGATCACAGCAGGCTTATAATTTTCTTTTCCATAAAATGTGTACAAGTGCTCATAGTGACGCATCATGACGAGGACCCCGAGTCCCATACGCGATGTCATACTTGGTTATGTTATCGCTAATAATCTCACTAGCTTACTTGTGGTCTACTCATCATAGCTTAAAGAAAACTATCATAATCACTCATACTTGGTTAATAGGAAGTAGAGCAGAGGACATAGGTACTTCACACTTATGAGGCGTACCTTGGTTGTTTCTTGGTTGTCCACATAAACTAGCCTTATATGGATACGGTTTCCATCTCCTTCTTCGTTTGCTTGTTAAGTCGTTTCTTTCATTCTTTCGTTCCCTTACTATCACATTCCGCTCCGTAGCGGTCCTCTAGTAATTCACCAAAGGTCCTTGAATACGACTTAGCCAAATTTGATCTGGGGTCTAGACCGCGTACAAATCTGATCATCTTAAACTTTTCATCTTTCATAATCAAAGGAACATACTGTCCCAAAGTAATGAATGAGTACGGAGCTGCCTGACCCTTGTCTTAGTGAGTCAAATTCCTCAACCCTTCTCGTGACTAAGTCCTGAGAGAGGAAGAACTCACAAAACTCCTCTTGGAACCTTGCCCTTATCCTATCTAGTACTAGTGTCAGCATGGAGTTACTTTCAACTTTACTTAACCATCTTTCCGCTTACTATGAACTAAGTTCCTTGCCAAACCTCGGAATACGTGTTCTTACTAACTATTGTTAGTAATGTTTACTGCCTCCTGGGGTGACAGTGATGATGTCATCTTACTGAATTGTGGTGCCATCCGCACCACGAAGTGTCGGAGTCTTACTTAAGGTATAAATATTCAGAATAAGCGACACCGTTTAATTCGTAATCCCTATACGATCTTATGGTCGTGCAAACAGTCATGATTACATTCCATAGATGGCAATCGACTAGGGCTTTATCATATGGTCAAAACCCTAATTTCCAGTCTAAATCATCCTGGTCTAAGGTCAACTCTCATCTAAGATCAGAACTTCGGTCTAAGATCAAACTTAGTTGACTATAATCATAACTTAGTTCGACATTCTACTCGGATCTGGAGCCTTAGCTCTGATACCACCTGTAGCACCCCGCACCCGGCCTCGTCCGGATACGGTGCACCCGCCGTACTTCACTAAGGAGAGTACAAAGCGTCATACGTAACATGCGAAAATCCATAACATAAGTAGTGGACTCCCATGCTAACATTCAACATGGTAGTAAAATTTAGGCAGAATTAAAAACTTTTACATAAATCATTTTATACATCCGACATAAGTTTTACAACCACATTCATTACATCAGTAATTCTGCAATCATTGCTTCCAACATAAATCCGTCATGTTATGAATCCAGCATAATAGAATCCCTAAGCTGTCATCCACTCGCATTCTCATGGATGTGGGATCCTATGCTCGTCATCAATCCTTGCTACCCCGTTTCCTGTAAACTCTGGGAGGAAAAATAAGGGGGTGAGTGACAAAGTCACCAGCAAGTACACCATAAAAAATCATGCATTAAATGGAAAGTACATACAAGAACCGAACCCCCAAATTTTGGTCTCTTACCATCATACCTGTCTTTCCATTCAAATGCCACCAAGGTAATAGAATCATCACATGATCATAAAGGGAATAAGATCATAGCTTACATAACAACAACAATAAGATCGTAACTTAGGTAACGAAAGATAGCAAAGTCACGACCTAAGTAACATTACGTCTAGCATTTAGCTAGCATCTCATCCCTTCTGTCAATAGCCACTAAGGCAACAAAATCGTAACTTAGTCATGTAGCACGTAAAGACACAACTCAGTGCACAGACTCGACATCATGCTCATGACCATATGCAACGTGTATGAGTATGCAAATGCAGTGCATAATGAAAACATGAAAATATTTTCTTTCATTCTTTCTTTCAAAACATCATCGTCAATAAAATCAAGAGAGTTCAGATCTATTATATCCGGATCTGAGGCGGTCATATCCATCCCTTCGAATCTATTATTTCCAGATCCGAAAACGGTCACATCATCAATCATAGTCATCAGGTATATTCTCTCCGGGCCTGAACGGTCATGATTCTTCAGATCTATCATATCCAGATCTGAAAACGGTCTTACTCATCAGGTCTATCTTCTCCGGGCCTGAACGGTCATGATTCTTCAGATCTATCATATCCAGATCTGAAAACGATCTTACTCATCAGGTCTATCATATCCGGGCCTGAACGGTCATAATTCTTCAGATCTATCATATCCGGATCTGAAAACGGTCTTACTCGTCAGGTCTATCATATCCGGGCCTGAACGGTCATGATTCTTCAGATCTATCATATCCGGATCTGAAAACGGTCTTACTTGTCAGGTCTATCATATCCGGGCCTGAACGGTCATAATCATCATAATCAGGTCTATTCTTTCCGGGCCTGAATGGTCATAATCATCAGATCAATTAACCCCGGATCTGGAGCGGGTTAAGCTGGCCAAAAATATATGGTACCATAGGAATCTTTTCGCTATCGTAAACTTCTCTTTCAAAGATCTTTCTTTCAAAACTCAAAACTTCTTTTCAAAAGATCTTTCTCATCATTCTTTTTCATAAAATCAGTTTCGTGAACTGTATGAACATGGACAATGCGATGTATGATATGCAACATGCGACTCGTGAACAAATACATCATAACACGCATATGCTGACTCGTCTCTTAAGCTGGAAAAACTGTCCAACAATCATACTCTGTTCATACAGCCTCATGCTCATCAATTCGTGCTCATTTTCATCAACTCATGTCATACACATGCATAATGAAGTCTTAGACACATGCCATAAAAATTTCGTAACATTCCGAAATGTCTAACGACCTCAAAACATCAAGTATCATCAAAGGTACTGCTGAAATCAGCAGGGCAATACCGCCTTACCTCGTTTTCATGGATCATAAAACCTTAATCAATTTGATCCAACACCTGAAAAATATAGCTAACATACCACGGAACAATATTCCTAAGGCTAAACATCAAATTTAAGCTTAAAAGGGCAAGATCGAAGCCTTACAACTTATGACATCAAACTGTCCTATTTTTCAGTTTTGTACCACTAAATTCAACTCAGTTGTTAACCATTAAAATGGTAGTTTTATGCTGATTTCTTTACATGAACATGTACATCTATGACTTAAGTAACTACCATAAAATTTCCAAGGCAATCCAATAAACTTAAAGGGGTTATCTAATTACTTTCCTAAAATGGGTACATGCAGAAACTGGAATGACCAGTTGTATCACGAAATGAATTGTGACCAAACCACATATCCTTTTACCAAAATTCCAGCTCACAGATGTCATAAACACATCAAGATATCATCATACCAAAAATCAGCTCATTTGCACATTCCTAAGGTGTATTTTCGAGCCACACAACTTACTACTCAAAACTGTCCTGTTCCAGCGACTCTGTTTGAGCAGTTTTACCAAGAACTTCATTAAAAATAATCCACAACTCTTTTTACTAAAATTCCAACTCACGCATTTCATAAACATATAAGGCTATCATCATACAACAAATTAGCCCATTTGAACACTCCTAAGGCCCCTTTTCAGGTCGTACAACAGGCAATATAAATCTGTCCAGCTCCAGTACTTCTGTTTGACCAACTCTTACTAAGCATTTCATTTAGGACAAACCACAACTCCTTTTAATGATATTCCAACTCATACATTTCATAAACATACAAATCTATCACCATACCAAAAATTAGCAAATTTGCACCTTCCTAAGGTTCGTTTTCAGGTCGTTCAACATGACACATAAAACTGCTCAGCTCCAGTGCTTCTGTTTGACCACTTCTTACTAAAAACTTCATTAAGGACAAACCACAACTCCTTTCATTGAAATTCCAACTCACACATTTTATATACATATGAGGCTAACATCACACCAAAAATTAGCCAATTTAAATACTCCTAAGATTCATTTTCAGGTCATGCAAAACGTCACACTGTGCTGCCCAGTTCCAGTAATTTCTTCTTGAGCAGTTTTACCAAAAGATTTATTAAAAATAAACCATAACTCTTTTTACTGCAATTCCAACTCTCACTTGTACTACACAAACAGAGATAGTGTCATGTCAAAATTTAGATTAATTGAGCACTTCTAAGGTTCGTTCTCAAGTCACACAATCAGCAACACAAATCTGCCAGCTCCAGTAGTTTCAGCACTTCTTCACCTTTTTATTGTTCAAGCATTCTTCTACCAACTTCATTCATTAAGAGGACTTACTATACATCAAATACACATTTAAACATAGTTATTTCAAGTCTCATAACTCATTTTAGGCTACACATAACTCATACCAACAGTCTTGCCATTTATGCTTAGAACATGTCACTTTTCATATCAACACTTTTCTTTACATCAACTAAGTTCATGTCTTGTTCTTAGAATCTTCAACTAAGATTCATAACTTAAAAATGGCTAGTCATTCAAGCATGCACTTAACAAATAAGGCAATATTGGCTAAAGTATACTTGCCTCTTTGAACCTTATATCTTTTCCTTAGCTTGAACCTTGGTTGAAATGGAATGAAGTCTTCCTCCACTTCACTTGTGTAGCACGTTTTTGAAGAGGAGAAGAAGGAGAACATTAGCTACCATTTTAAATGAAGAATGGAGCTAGATTGAGGCTAGATTCCCTTACCAAATGAAGTTTGAATGGAGCTTGAAATGGATTCAAACCACCAAGATGTTAGCTTCTCTTAGTAGCTTGAAGAATCTTCTCCTAGTGACCATTTGATGGTCACGTTTTTAGCAAGAAAAGGAGGTACCAATGTGAGCTTCATCCTTTGAAATATAGAACTCACTTAGAAGTTTAACATTTAACTTACCTAGATGAGTTCTTGGAGCTTGAAGATGAAGATAGCCTTGACACTCCTAGCTCCTACTATGGCCGAAATATATGATGATGATAAAGGAGTAGTCTAAGTGTTCAATGAATCTTGAATGGTTTGCTTAAGTGAGTTCTTGAGAGTGTTTGATAATCCAAGATGAAGAAGAGCTTCTTGGATGTCTTGAAGATGAAGGTGAGCTTCTTGGATAATCCAAGACAACTTCAAGGGGGGAGGAGGAGGGAGGGGCGTTCCATAAGGGAGTCAAGGGGACAAGGGGAATTCCCATGTATAGAAACCCAAGATGTCTCCTTAGTGTCTTGGACCTTGACCAACTTTGTCTCCCATGCTTGGCTTTTCTTTTTTTTTCTTTTCTTTCTTATTTTATTCAAAGACAACTTGTATTGTATTTCCATGGGCTTACCAGCCGTGCACTTTGATGAAGAAATAAGGAAGTCCCTTGCTCCTTGTAATTTCTTGAGTGTTGAGGGTTCTAAAATTTCTTTGGAGGAATTTCCTTTCCTTGTATGAAGGTGCCGTGGGTTTCATTGGTGGTAAGGGGGGAGAGAGTTTTCTATAATTTAGTTAGGCTAACTAGAATTACTTAGCCTTAGTTACTTTTACCCAACTATAGTTACTTTAGTTCAACTATAGTTACTTTAGGTAAACTATAGTTACTTTATGTCAACTATAGTTACTTTATGCCAACTATAGTTACTTTATGCCAACCATAGTTACTTTATGTCAACTATAGTTACTTTATGCCAACTATAGTTACTTTATGTCAACTATAGTTACTTTATGGCTAACCTAGGTTACTTTATCCAACTAGAGTTATTTTCTTAACCTTGTAGTAAATATTAAGTAACCATGGTAATCTTTCTTGGTCAACCATGGGGGGGGGGGGGCGGGGCGGTTTTGACTCCTTGGGGGGAAACTTTACCATGCTTAATTTCTCTCCAAATGAGTTTAATAAGAAGCCATGTGGGTATTTGCCCCCTTTTTAATTGTTTCCCTTTTTCTTGTTTTAAAAATAAAGTTAGGAAATTCCCAATTTCCCTTGGGCTAGGCCGAAATTCTCCAAGAATTTGGGGAAGAATTGCCCACTACTTACACTCCTTAATTTTCATTTGGCTTTATTTTAGGGAGGCCCTTAAGATTAAACTCTCCTATAATTTGGGAAAAACCTTTTAAGGCCCTTTTTAAACCTTGTGGCCGAAATTTTCTTAAGCCTTTGGGAATGAATTGGTCAAAGCATATAGTCCCTAACTCACGCTTGAATTGATTATATCATTTGCTTATCATCCTAAAATGAAAAAAATCACTAAGGAAACATAGTGAAAGACGCTTGGAAGATACCACTTTATTAATTCACTTATATGAGTCTTCAAGTACTATACGACTTTTCGGCGGGGTACAACATTCTCCCCCCCTTAATATAAGTTTCGTCCTCGAAACTTCAGGCTAGTCAACAAAATGGGGCGTCTACTCCTCATGTCGTCTTCCGTTTCCCCATGTGGATTCTTCTTTTAGGTAAATAAGATCGCATAAAGCGTCTATTTAGTTCCCTCAGAACTGCTTTGTTCCATTCATCTTAGAGATTTCATCAGGACTTATTCTAATTCGGTGTTCTCGTAACCTATCTCATATCAAGCACTTGCAACCTTGGTACTATGTACTTGATAATGAATTCCATTCCGTGTAATCATGATCACAGCAGGCTTATAATTTTCTTTTCCATAAAATGTGTACAAGTGCTCATAGTGACGCATCATGACGAGGACCCCGAGTCCCATACGCGATGTCATACTTGGTTATGTTATCGCTAATAATCTCACTAGCTTACTTGTGGTCTACTCATCATAGCTTAAAGAAAACTATCATAATCACTCATACTTGGTTAATAGGAAGTAGAGCAGAGGACATAGGTACTTCACACTTATGAGGCGTACCTTGGTTGTTTCTTGGTTGTCCACATAAACTAGCCTTATATGGATACGGTTTCCATCTCCTTCTTCGTTTGCTTGTTAAGTCGTTTCTTTCATTCTTTCGTTCCCTTACTATCACATTCCGCTCCGTAGCGGTCCTCTAGTAATTCACCAAAGGTCCTTGAATACGACTTAGCCAAATTTGATCTGGGGTCTAGACCGCGTACAAATCTGATCATCTTAAACTTTTCATCTTTCATAATCAAAGGAACATACTGTCCCAAAGTAATGAATGAGTACGGAGCTGCCTGACCCTTGTCTTAGTGAGTCAAATTCCTCAACCCTTCTCGTGACTAAGTCCTGAGAGAGGAAGAACTCACAAAACTCCTCTTGGAACCTTGCCCTTATCCTATCTAGTACTAGTGTCAGCATGGAGTTACTTTCAACTTTACTTAACCATCTTTCCGCTTACTATGAACTAAGTTCCTTGCCAAACCTCGGAATACGTGTTCTTACTAACTATTGTTAGTAATGTTTACTGCCTCCTGGGGTGACAGTGATGATGTCATCTTACTGAATTGTGGTGCCATCCGCACCACGAAGTGTCGGAGTCTTACTTAAGGTATAAATATTCAGAATAAGCGACACCGTTTAATTCGTAATCCCTATACGATCTTATGGTCGTGCAAACAGTCATGATTACATTCCATAGATGGCCATCGACTAGGGCTTTATCATATGGTCAAAACCCTAATTTCCAGTCTAAATCATCCTGGTCTAAGGTCAACTCTCATCTAAGATCAGAACTTCGGTCTAAGATCAAACTTAGTTGACTATAATCATAACTTAGTTCGACATTCTGCCCGGATCTGGAGCCTTACCTCTGATACCACCTGTAGCACCCCGCACCCGGCCTCGTCCGGATACGGTGCACCCGCCGTACTTCACTAAGGAGAGTACAAAGCGTCATACGTAACATGCGAAAATCCATAACATAAGTAGTGGACTCCCATGCTAACATTCAACATGGTAGTAAAATTTAGGCAGAATTAAAAACTTTTACATAAATCATTTTATACATCCGACATAAGTTTTACAACCACATTCATTACATCAGTAATTCTGCAATCATTGCTTCCAACATAAATCCGTCATGTTATGAATCCAGCATAATAGAATCCCTAAGCTGTCATCCACTCGCATTCTCATGGATGTGGGATCCTATGCTCGTCATCAATCCTTGCTACCCCGTTTCCTGTAAACTCTGGGAGGAAAAATAAGGGGGTGAGTGACAAAGTCACCAGCAAGTACACCATAAAAAATCATGCATTAAATGGAAAGTACATACAAGAACCGAACCCCCAAATTTTGGTCTCTTACCATCATACCTGTCTTTCCATTCAAATGCCACCAAGGTAATAGAATCATCACATGATCATAAAGGGAATAAGATCATAGCTTACATAACAACAACAATAAGATCGTAACTTAGGTAACGAAAGATAGCAAAGTCACGACCTAAGTAACATTACGTCTAGCATTTAGCTAGCATCTCATCCCTTCCGTCAATAGCCACTAAGGCAATAAAATCGTAACTTAGTCATGTAGCACGTAAAGACACAACTCAGTGCACAGACTCGACATCATGCTCATGACCATATGCAACGTGTATGAGTATGCAAATGCAGTGCATAATGAAAACATGAAAATATTTTCTTTCATTCTTTCTTTCAAAACATCATCGTCAATAAAATCAAGAGAGTTCAGATCTATTATATCCGGATCTGAGGCGGTCATATCCATCCCTTCGAATCTATTATTTCCGGATCCGAAAACGGTCACATCATCAATCATAGTCATCAGGTATATTCTCTCCGGGCCTGAACGGTCATGATTCTTCAGATCTATCATATCCAGATCTGAAAACGGTCTTACTCATCAGGTCTATCTTCTCCGGGCCTGAACGGTCATGATTCTTCAGATCTATCATATCCAGATCTGAAAACGATCTTACTCATCAGGTCTATCATATCCGGGCCTGAACGGTCATGATTCTTCAGATCTATCATATCCGGATCTGAAAACGGTCTTACTCGTCAGGTCTATCATATCCGGGCCTGAACGGTCATGATTCTTCAGATCTATCATATCCGGATCTGAAAACGGTCTTACTTGTCAGGTCTATCATATCCGGGCTGAACGGTCATAATCATCATAATCAGGTCTATTCTTTCCGGGCCTGAATGGTCATAATCATCAGATCAATTAACCCCGGATCTGGAGCGGGTTAAGCTGGCCAGAAATATATGGTACCATAGGAATCTTTTCGCTATCGTAAACTTCTCTTTCAAAGATCTTTCTTTCAAAACTCAAAACTTCTTTTCAAAAGATCTTTCTCATCATTCTTTTTCATAAAATCAGTTTCGTGAACTGTATGAACATGGACAATGTGATGTATGATATGCAACATGCGACTCGTGAACAAATACATCATAACACGCATATGCTGACTCGTCTCTTAAGCTGGAAAAACTGTCCAACAATCATACTCTGTTCATACAGCCTCATGCTCATCAATTCGTGCTCATTTTCATCAACTCATGTCATACACATGCATAATGAAGTCTTAAACACATGCCATAAAAATTTCGTAACATTCCGAAATGTCTAACGACCTCAAAACATCAAGTATCATCAAAGGTACTGCTGAAATCAGCAGGGCAATACCGCCTTACCTCGTTTTCATGGATCATAAAACCTTAATCAATTTGATCCAACACCTGGAAAATATAGCTAACATACCACGGAACAATATTCCTAAGGCTAAACATCACATTTAAGCTTAAAAGGGCAAGATCGAAGCCTTACAACTTATGACATCAAACTGTCCTATTTTTCAGTTTTGTACCACTAACTTCAACTCAGTTGTTAACCATTAAAATGGTAGTTTTATGCTGATTTCTTTACATGAACATGTACATCTATGCCTTAAGTAACTACCATAAAATTTCCAAGGCAATCCAATAAACTTAAAGGGGTTATCTAATTACTTTCCCAAAATGGGTACATGCAGAAACTGGAATGACCAGTTGTATCACGAAATGAATTGTGACAAAACCACATATCCTTTTACCAAAATTCCAACTCACAGATGTCATAAACACATCAAGATATCATCATACCAAAAATCAGCTCATTTGCACATTCCTAAGGTGTATTTTCGAGCCACACAACTTACTACTCAAAACTGTCCTGTTCCAGCGACTCTGTTTGAGCAGTTTTACCAAGAACTTCATTAAAAATAATCCACAACTCCTTTTACTAAAATTCCAACTCACGCATTTCATAAACATATAAGGCTATCATCATACCACAAATTAGCCCATTTGAACACTCCTAAGGCCCCTTTTCAGGTCGTACAACAGGCAATATAAATCTGTCCAGCTCCAGTACTTCTGTTTGACCAACTCTTACTAAGCATTTCATTTAGGACAAACCACAACTCCTTTTAATGATATTCCAACTTATACATTTCATAAACATACAAATCTATCACCATACCAAAAATTAGCAAATTTGCGCCTTCCTAAGGTTCGTTTTC
This sequence comes from Eustoma russellianum, assembly GCA_036186865.1. NCBI lineage: Eukaryota > Viridiplantae > Streptophyta > Magnoliopsida > Gentianales > Gentianaceae > Eustoma > Eustoma russellianum. The sequence goes on from AP025061.1 coordinate 13,989,844, forward strand.
AGGTCGTTCAACATGACACATAAAACTGCTCAGCTCCAGTGCTTCTGTTTGACCACTTCTTACTAAAAACTTCATTAAGGACAAACCACAACTCCTTTCATTGAAATTCCAACTCACACATTTTATATACATATGAGGCTAACATCACACCAAAAATTAGCCAATTTAAATACTCCTAAGATTCATTTTCAGGTCATGCAAAACGTCACACTGTGCTGCCCAGTTCCAGTAATTTCTTCTTGAGCAGTTTTACCAAAAGATTTATTAAAATAAACCATAACTCTTTTTACTGCAATTCCAACTCTCACTTGTACTACACAAACAGAGATAGTGTCATGTCAAAATTTAGATTAATTGAGCACTTCTAAGGTTCGTTCTCAAGTCACACAATCAGCAACACAAATCTGCCAGCTCCAGTAGTTTCAGCACTTCTTCACCTTTTTATTGTTCAAGCATTCTTCTACCAACTTCATTCATTAAGAGGACTTACTATACATCAAATACACATTTAAACATAGTTATTTCAAGTCTCATAACTCATTTTAGGCTACACATAACTCATACCAACAGTCTTGCCATTTATGCTTAGAACATGTCACTTTTCATATCAACACTTTTCTTTACATCAACTAAGTTCATGTCTTGTTCTTAGAATCTTCAACTAAGATTTATAACTTAAAAATGGCTAGTCATTCAAGCATGCACTTCACAAATAAGGCAATATTGGCTAGAGTATACTTGCCTCTTTGAACCTTAGAGCTTTTCCTTAGCTTGAACCTTGGTTGAAATGGAATGAAGTCTTCCTCCACTTCACTTGTGTAGCACGTTTTTGAAGAGGAGAAGAAGGAGAACATTAGCTACCATTTTAAATGAAGAATGGAGCTAGATTGAGGCTAGATTCCCTTACCAAATGAAGTTTGAATGGAGCTTGAAATGGATTCAAACCACCAAGATGTTAGCTTCTCTTAGTAGCTTGAAGAATCTTCTCCTAGTGACCATTTGATGGTCACGTTTTTAGCAAGAAAAGGAGGTACCAATGTGAGCTTCATCCTTTGAAATATAGAACTCACTTAGAAGTTTAACATTTAACTTGCCTAGATGAGTTCTTGGAGCTTGAAGATGAAGATAGCCTTGACACTCCTAGCTCCTACTATGGCCGAAATATATGATGATGATAAAGGAGTAGTCTAAGTGTTCAATGAATCTTGAATGGTTTGCTTAAGTGAGTTCTTGAGAGTGTTTGATAATCCAAGATGAAGAAGAGCTTCTTGGATGTCTTGAAGATGAAGGTGAGCTTCTTGGATAATCCAAGACAACTTCAAGGGGGGAGGAGGAGGGAGGGGCGTTCCATAAGGGAGTCAAGGGGACAAGGGGAACTCCCATGTATAGAAACCCAAGATGTCTCCTTAGAGTCTTGGACCTTGACCAACTTTGTCTCCCATGCTTGGCTTTTCTTTTTTTTCTTTTCTTTCTTATTTTATTCAAAGACAACTTGTATTGTATTTCCTTGGGCTTACTAGCCGTGCACTTTGATGAAGAAATAAGGAAGTCCCTTGCTCCTTGTAATTTCTTGAGTGTTGAGGGTTCTAAAATTTCTTTGGAGGAATTTCCTTTCCTTGTATGAAGGTGCCGTGGGTTTCATTGGTGGTAAGGGGGGAGAGAGTTTTCCATAATTTAGTTAGGCTAACTAGAATTACTTAGCCTTAGTTACTTTTACCCAACTATAGTTACTTTAGTTCAACTATAGTTACTTTAGGTAAACTATAGTTACTTTATGTCAACTATAGTTACTTTATGCCAACTATAGTTACTTTATGCCAACCATAGTTACTTTATGTCAACTATAGTTACTTTATGCCAACTATAGTTACTTTATGTCAACTATAGTTACTTTATGGCTAACCTAGGTTACTTTATCCAACTAGAGTTATTTCCTTAACCTTGTAGTAAATATTAAGTAACCATGGTAATCTTTCTTGGTCAACCATGGGGGGGGGGGGGGGGGGGGCGGGGCGGTTTTGACTCCTTGGGGGGAAACTTTACCATGCTTAATTTCTCTCCAAATGAGTTTAATAAGAAGCCATGTGGGTATTTGCCCCCTTTTTAATTGTTTCCCTTTTTCTTGTTTTAAAAATAAAGTTAGGAAATTCCCAATTTCCCTTGGGCTAGGCCGAAATTCTCCAAGAATTTGGGGAAGAATTGCCCACTACTTACACTCCTTAATTTTCATTTGGCTTTATTTTAGGGAGGCCCTTAAGATTAAACTCTCCTATAATTTGGGAAAAACCTTTTAAGGCCCTTTTTAAACCTTGTGGCCGAAATTTTCTTAAGCCTTTGGGAATGAATTGGTCAAAGCATATAGTCCCTAACTCACGCTTGAATTGATTATATCATTTGCTTATCATCCTAAAATGAAAAAAATCACTAAGGAAACATAGTGAAAGACGCTTGGAAGATACCACTTTATTAATTCACTTATATGAGTCTTCAAGTACTATACGACTTTTCGGCGGGGTACAACACTTTGTGCCTTTTCCAAATGTGGCTTCCTTTAATGAACTACTTAGTTTAATAAACTAAGTACTTCACTTAATGAACTAGTTTAGTTCATTAATGGTGGCACCTGAAAATAGTATAAACACAATAAATGTTTTCCATATGATGTAAGCTTTAACGCTTCATGGCTCGTTAGTCCGGCAACATTATATATAAGCTAAATAAGGCAAGTAATAGCAATGTATCATGCATACATGTATATATCATGCACGTTTGTGTATATATCATGCATTTAAGTCACTTATTTTGAAATCACTCAAACCCCCTTTTTCTCTACAGAAGTATCATACGTCTAACTCCTTATGGGCCTCCTACTGCCGCGTGAAATATGGCCAGCGCACAACAATTTATTCGCACATATATGATTCTGCAATTTGGAAATGCCTCTGTCATGTTCATTCTTATATGCAAGCACATGTTATCGAAACACCGAATGGATTAACCTGGGAGTCAGAGTCAACTGGTACATATACCATTAAATCTGCATATAGCCTGCGTCATGCAGAGGTACTGAGGTTACAGTTTTCCAACTACATTTGGTGGTCTACGTCAAAACTAGGTGCAAAAATATTTCTGTGGCGTTTATGGTCTGGTGTGTTGCCCCTCACCAACAACCTAAGGACTTGGCAAATGATTTATCCGTCGCAGTGTGTCTTTTGTTTGCAGCATTCGGATACTAAGGACCATATATTCTTGCAATGTCCTGATATCACATCATTATGGGTTGAGATTGCTGTGCTTTTCTCGGCTCCTTTACCGCGTCAGTCTACCATTCAGGCCTACTTGATTTACTGGTGGCGCTGGGCCTCACCTACAACCATGCTGTGCCATTTTCGAACAGTGATTCCGGCGATGGTGCTTTGGGTGATTTGGAAGGAGTATACGTCCATCAGGTTTGGTGACAATAAATTCTCATATCGGCACCTGTTTGATAGAGTCCGTAGCCACATATACTCTTGGTGTGCATCGGTGCAAGGTCGTAAATTTGTGCAACCATTTCCTCACTTAATAGCCCGTGGATTTCCCCCTCACATAAAGGTTCCTAGACACAGATTAATTCGGTGGAAATTGCCTCCTTCCGGTCGAATGAAATTAAATGTGGATGCTCAGTGGGTCACGGTGGAGCAGCATCGGGTGCTGTGTTTCGAACCTATACAGACACTTTTGTTTCAGCAGTTTGTTTTGGACTACCAATTGTTTCACTAGTTCGTGCTGAATTAATGGCGTTAATCTACTCTCTTCTCTTTTATGCCATGACATATGATGGTCTACATGTTGAAACTGATTGCCGCATGCTACTGGCTATGCTTGCTAATCCTTCTCAATATACTGGTTCATGCTCCGTTGATATACAAAGAACTATTCAGCTGCTATGCCTAAATGCATCAACTATAAGTTACTGTCCCTGCGAAGCAAACACAGTTGCACATCAGCTAGCACGTTATGGTCTTGCTGCCGCAGGAGTGCGTATATACACACCTGCCTCTTCTATGCCCTGCAAAGTGCGCGGCTCCATGCTCTTGGATACCACTCTTCCAAATTTCCGTCAATGAGTATTGAGCTGATTCGTCGACGTTTATTTTTGGGGGTTGCCTATGTCCACATTTGGCATAGGCAGCCTTGGTATGTCTTACATACATTATGCATATTATGTGCCTTATTTCAATTGCATGTTCGCTATGCTATATCTCTGGATAATTGCTTCTGCAACTCTATGATTTCCGGTGACTGGATACAACATGCATGGGAGATAAATTGGACGGTACGATATGGCAAAGTCTGCTGGAGGTTGCCCGTGGTCGCCTGGCTACGGGCAACATGGGTATGGCTTTATTTCTTTCGACATGTGCATTCTTTAACTTATCTGTTGAGATGTTATTACATGTACTTTCTGCGATTTTTACGAGGTGATGTATGCCACCGAAGGATCCACTGCTCCTCTAGTTTGCACTTGGCAGCCACATTCATTCTGCTTTCCTGGCCAATCAACAACCAACTCGAAGCCCAGTCTGTCCGCACACAAACAACAAATGTTTACATAATTTTCACACATTTGTACAGATTTCAGTCTCAACCACCCGCTCATATAAATATGTATGCTTTTTTCCTTCGTCAAGGTTTTATCCACAAGGGTGGTTTTACTTGACAAGGTTTTAATGCGGCATATCGTATATGACTGGAGGTTGAGCATCCTTACTTTCCTATATTCGCTTTTTACCTATGATGACGCTTGCTGATTGATTTTGATGTAATATGGTTTCTCTCCACCATAAGAGAGGCTTTTCAATAAAATTGCTTTATATAAAAAAATATGTATATATTTTTTTTTATATAAACATCAATTTTATTAATGATTGGCCTCACTTATGGCGGAGGAAAACCTTGTTACAATCATCAGAGTATGTGAATAAATGAAATAACGAAATAAGAACATCATATCTCCAGTCGTATATGATATGCCGCATTAAAACCTTGCCAGGTAAAACCACCCTTGTGGATAAAACCCTGGCGAAGGAAAAAGCGTACATATTTATACGACTGTCATTGATATGTAGCGAATCTGAATGTGAGTACAAATGTGCGCCTTTTATTGATGGTGATGTGGGCCGAGTTTGCCAGTTGAAGCCGTGGAAGTCGTTGCTTGAGCTTGTCTTGTCCGGGAAATGCCATACCTCATAAGAAATCCAGAGAGAAGTTATACCGGTGATATAAAGAATCCAAATATAGTTAAATAGAGATGTCAAACACATACCGATGTCGCCCTGGCAAAGTTGTTGCCAAGGCGACGATATTATGTTATGAAGCTGTGGTAGATGTGCCGCTGTGTCTGCAGGCCTGCCTAAATCCCATAGGATACAGGCAGGGAGATTCGTGAATCACCAATCCATGTGGAAGACTTTGGTTTATCAAACAACACGCAATTGGACTGAAGAAAGATCTAACAAGATAGCAGATCGCACTAACGATGGAAGAGTCTGCGATGAATAATAGTGTGTGATGGGGTCCAGCATTGCGTGTTGAGACAAATAATGAGCCGCCATATTAGCCTCCCGGTAGATGTGATGATAATCAAGACGGTGAAGATGAATAAGCGTGTGAAGTAGCTGGAGATAATAGTTGCCATGAACCGTCTGAGGGCGGGTCAACCGAGAGATCATTTGGGCACAATCTGATTCCAATGTGATGTTACGATGTAGGGGAAGAAAATATAGAAGACCGAATAATGCTTCCTGAATCTCCGCGTTTAGTGGTGTAGTTGAGGGTAGCCTAAACGAAACTGCTCCCACACAAGAGCCCATGTGGTCCCGCAATATCGCGCCCCCTGCGGCATATTGTCTGCCAACTGCCGCATCTGTATTCAATTTCAATCTGCCTGAGGGTGGATATAGCCAGCGAATCAGAGAAGGCCGTGGAGGTGTCAGCGATGGAAGCCAAGAGAAATAACGTCTAGGATCAGCCGCTAGTTTTGTGCCTGATATTTTCTTGCACCAAATAGTAATGTCATATCTAACGGAGGCCTGAAGGGATGCCATTGTAATATTTCTTTGCTCTCCGTAAACTAACGATGCATATCCACGCCAAATATTGTACAATATAATCGCTGGAATGATTATTTTGAAAACAACAAAGAGAGACGAAAATGACGACCGATACCACCAAGCAAGTATATATTGGCGCAGTTGCAAGGATGATGGTAGAGGACAGTGTAATTCCCCAGCATAATAAATCCATAATGAACGCACATGTGAGCAATGAATAAAAACATGATCTATTGTAGCGGACTCACCCTTACAGAATGGACATTGAGTTGGTTGCGAAGTAATATACCTGCCAATATAATCCTCGAATGGGAGCGCAGAATGGAAAAGTCTCCATAAGAAGATTTGAATAACTGGTGAATGCTGTTTATACCAAATGAACTTTGCCGAGAGGATGTGCGGATGAGATGTGCGGCAAGCATCATACGCACTACGCAATGAAAATTCCCCTGTTGGCGTGTGTAACCATGTAAGATGCATTCCTTGGCCAGCAGACTGTGATATACAGAAGGGATGTATACGGCAAATAAGCTTCCAGATTGGAGAATCCGGTAAACGAGGTAAGTAATCCCCACATTGTCCATATTTTGCGTGCATATATCTGCTCCAAAGTGTGGATTCATGCTGATATGACCACCAAATACGACAACGATAAGCTTGTTGTAACGTGTTGAGGTTCCGAATCCCCAATCCACCTTCCTCCTGAGGTGCGCAGATAGCACTCCAAGATACCCAGTGGTATCTTCGACCCCAATAATATGACGCCATTTTCCGATGTATGATCTTAATTACAGATTTAGGCAGGCCACCAGATGCAAGAATGTGTAATGGCAATGCTGCTATAACAGAGCGTAACAAAACTAAACGTCCAGCAGATGAAAGTAATCGGGAGTGCCATCCATGAAGTTTGTCATCAATATGTTGCAACAAAGAAACACAGTATCTGGCACGGGAAATTCCCTTATGTAAGTAGGAGCCAAGGTATTTGAAAGGTAAAGAAGTACATTTCATGTGGATAATGTCCTCTAACTGCCGTCGCTGTCGGGAAGGTATATTAGCAGATGGAATCATACTGCTTTTTTGGAAATTGACTTTTTGCCCAGATGTAGTTTTGTAGTGAGTGAGGAAGGCATGAAACCGTCTGAGGTTATTCTGTGTACCACGTAGAAAGATTAATAAGTCATCCGCATATGCCAAATGTGTTATTGTAAATGGAATGCGCCCTAAACGGAAAGGTTGCAGTTGTCCAGCTGCTGTTAATGCTTTTAGTCCTCTGCTGAATCCCTCGGAAGATAAAATAAACATCAATGGAGATAAAGGATCCCCTTGTTTTACACCTCTATGTGGCCGAAATATTGAAGAAGGCTGACCATTAATTAGAACTGCTAATGTTGTAGCCCGCAAGTGGTTAAGGATAATGCGAATGAAAAAGTCAGAGAAGCCAAAAGAGCACAATAATTTCTCCAAGTATTCCCAACTGACTCTATCGAATGCTTTCATCATATCAAGCTTTAAACATACCTGTGAACCGCCCCTATCCATCATGTGTATCATTTCTCGAGCCAGAAGAACCTGTGTCGAAATGTCAGAGCCTGGAAGAAAACCAGTTTGCTCCGGAGATATTAAGCGTGGAAGCAAAGTACTCAAGCGACTAGCAATGATACGTGTGCACACTTTACTCAAGAAATTAGTTAAACATATAGGTCGATAATCACTGAATGTAGCAGGCGACTGCTTCTTCGGGATCAATGTAATAAATGCAGAAGCCATCACCTTTGGTTGTGGGATACCGAGGAAAAATTCTTGAACTGCTTTTACCACATCAGTATGAATAATAGACCAACAGGATCGATAAAACTGTCCATTAAACCCATCGGGTCCAGCTGCACTAGTAGGATCTAAGTGCCAAACCGCATCTTTAATTTCAGGCTCCATGGGTATTTGCGTGAGTAGCATATTATCATCCGAAGAAAGCACGCGTGGAATATGGCAGAGAATATCATCATGATTATGCGTGTGTTCACAGGCAAATAAGGATGTGTAAAACGATACTGCTTCAGCCATAATCTCAGCCGGTGTAGAGCACACATCGCCATTCGCAGTGTGTATTTGTTGAATCTGTAATTGCAATCGCTTTCCTTTAATAATAGAATGGAAATATCGTGTATTAGTGTCACCCTCCTTTAACCATCGGACACGAGATTTCTGCTTCCAAAATTGCAATTCATAGGAGGATGCTTGAAGATAATCAGCTTTGGCTTTATGATAAACAATTCTATTCGCTTCAGTAGGGGACGCATCCCAGGCATTCTCCGCATGTGTAAGTGCCGATTCAGCCTGCTGGACGTTTGAAAAAATATTACCAAAGATCTCTTTGTTCCACCGCTGGATGCCTTTCTTTAGATTCAACAATTTGGAATAGAATCCATACATGCCTCCAACTACCCGTAGTTGGATAAGCAGCCCAAGCATTCCTTACATAAGCATGAAAGTCCGGATGTAGTAAACATAAGTCCAAAAATCGAAAGGAACGACGACCAGTGGGTTGATTTTTTCGGCATAGAAATAACAATGGCGTATGATCAGATGTGATGCACGGCAGATGAGTTAACTGAGAATCTGGAAATGTATCCTGCAAAGCCGAATTAATAAACAACCAGTTTAATCTCTGACGTACCCTTCCCAATCCTCTACCATCTGTCCATGTGAACTTAGGCCCATGGAATTGCGGTGACATCAAAAAACACGACTCAATACAGTCATTAAAATCCTGTAATGCTGAAAGTGATGGTTGTGATCGGCCTTCATGATCAGACAAGGACCGAAATGTATTAAAATCTCCCCCAAAAATCTAAGGCAGTGTAGATGTTTCTGAGAATGTACATAAAGAATCCCATAATGCACGGCGTAGCAAGAGCGTGTGTTTGCCATAAACTACAGACAGTACGAACGAATACTGCATTGGCCGAAAAAGTAGAGTAAAGTGTATCACTTGATCATCATCCTGCGTCGAGATCAACTGAAAGTATGAGTCCCGCCAGAAGAACCAAATACGTTCTGATTGCGATGAAAAAGAATTCGAAAAACCAAAATCTAAAGCATAGCGATTAATATTGCTAGACGAGTGTTTTGGCTCTATCAAAGCAAGTAAATTTAAACGATGATCACGAATTAACTGATGCATTCTAGGGAGGGAGGCACGCATACGTGAAAAGAATGCATACGTGAAGCCTCAGCAGTATATCAAATAGGTATTCCTCCAGAGCATGATGAAATACGCAATGTATGTGATCAATGGCCGTGCATCCCATAATGTGTTCTGTGTGTCTCATAATTAACCATGCAATTAGAAAGATATGTTGGTTAGTAATGCAGTATGACTGAACTAAAACGTTTGCCATATAAGAGAAAGTCATACCGGGTCTGCCTGTATCACGTAGGATACATGCAGAAGCTGTTATAACTTGCCAATCCTTTTGGGAGATTCTGTGTGCATCGCCTAATTGATGACGTGTTGTGGCCATCTGATGGTGTAATGTTGTGAACAGCCATAGGATAGACATGCCAAGCCATAAATTAGTCCATCTCTAGTACAGCGCAGGGCAGTCGATGTTATAAGATTGTGTTGAGCATTCCAAGTAGCAGAGCAGCAAAGTAGTTGAGAGGTCTAGCAGAAGATGATAAAATATAATAGTCATACTGAAATATAAGAAGTAAGAACCATACCGTTGTTGCATGTATCCATCAGCTACAGGCAACGATGTAAAGTGACTAGTAGGAGTATAGTCAGGATGAAGGTCGCATATGTTATGGCATCTGTTGAATAATAACCTCGAACAACTTGAGGAAGGGAACTTGAAGAATGAAAATAAGATGTGGCTGGATTGAGGTGCGCATATTGTGCCAGATGATGTGCCACCATATTAATTTCGCATGGGATGTATGAAATTGAGCTTCACGTCTGTTGCAAGAGCGTTTTGAAACGAACATATTCCTCTGATAACGTCTATGTTGCGTGTTGAGAAGATGTTAGTTGAATGCAGTCTGTTTCCAGTATGATTTCACTATGCGAAAAGCTGAAGTATAGTAGGCTAAAGAAGGCAGCCTGGAGTTCTGCTCTTGTAGGCGATAGACATGGTAGCGTAAATGATATAACGCCAACATATGACCTCTATGATCCCGTAAAATAGCTCCTGCTGTTGCATTTTTCCGACCTGCTGAAGCATCGACGTTGAGTTTTAGCTTACCTGATGGAGGAAGTTGCCACTTTATTGTGCGATGGCGGCGGACCTTTAAAGGTGGGGTAAGCCCATGCTGAACGAGATTCGATATATTGGAGGCAAGTTTAGTTCCAGATAGTGTAGACGCCAAGTATAACACGACTGTCTAGACATTGAAAAGGCAGATGTTATTGGAATATCGGCTTCTCCATAACAATGGTTAGCATACATTTTCCAGATATTCCAACATATGGAGGGAGCCACCACTCTATAATGACCCAATAGTGTACGTGATGTAGAAGTTAGCCACCATTTCAGTAGATATTGTCGAAGTGTCAAGGTTGTTGGGCGTGGGCCACCTAGATATGCAGCAAATCTTGTCCAGATAGTTGAGATTGCAGTGCATTGCAAAAATACGTGAGAAATGGCGGCAGAATGAGACTTACAAAATGGGCATCTTGTTTACAAGAAGCTTGAAACTGCTGTAAATTATCTTCTATTGGTAGTGCATTGTTAAACAATTTCCACATGAGAATGCTGACTGCCTTTGGTAAGGAGGCCCACCATATATACTTGTTGGAATATTGCTGAGGCTTGGAAGAACGCATGTCCATGTATGCATTGCACAATATGAATACACGTATAAGAGAAGATAACCAATAGATAGCAGGCTGTTGCGATGTGAGTGTTAAACATATGGAGTGTATTAAACAAATTCGTTTCCATCCCGGAGAGTCGTATATTTTTGGGACGTAATCCAAATGCAAACCATATTTTTGACGCATGTATGTAGCCCACAGCGATGATTGTGTATGGAAATTCCACCAAATCTTACAATCATATGCAAGCTGAATGGTAGGAATGCTACGAATGCCTAAACCTCCTTCCATCTCCGGGTAACAAATTCTCTCCCAAGACACCCAATGATACTTTGGACCCCAGAAAAAAGATGATATCTTCTACTGTAAAAGAATGCATAACACTCTTTGGAAAACGTGCAGATGCCATAATATGCAACGGGATTGAGGTGAGAACAGACTAAATTAGCACAACTCTACCTCCCAGTGTTAGTAGATGGCAAGACCAGCTAGCTAATCTAGTGTCAAAGTGCTGCAATAGAGATTGGCAATACCTAGCCCTGTTTATGCCGCGATACAAATAAGATCCCAGGTATTTGATAGGTAATGATGTGGATTGCATTCCAAGTATTTTACCCATTCTCTGTCTCATGCGATGACTAACATATGAACTAACAACAAACTGGCTTTTTGAGTAGTTTATGAGCTGGTCATATGCTTTTTGATATTCGCCTAAGAAAGATTGAAAGGATCGAAGGTTGTGTAGGCTGCCATTCAGAAAAATCAGAAGGTCGTCAGCGTAGGCAAGGTGTGAAACTCCGACTGTTCGTCCTGTCGAAAATCCTTTCAAAGTGCCTTCATTGAAACGGCAATTGATACCTCTGCTGAATGCCTCAGAACCAAGTATAAAGAGTAAAGGAGATAGCGGATCACCTTGCTTAACTCCTCTCGTAGGTGAAAAAAATCCAAAGTTTTGCCCATTCACTGCCATAGAAAGTTTTGTAAAACGCATATTCTTCATTACGATTCGAATCAACATTTCATGAAATCCAAATTTCCGCATCACTGCCTCAAGATATTGCCAGTTTACCCTATCAAAGGCTTTGGCCATATCTAATTTTATCATTGCGTTTGCTCCACGTGTTTTCTTGTCTATTAGATGAACCATTTCGATCGCCATTAGAACATGTTCACTGATGTCATGTCTTGATAAGAAACCAATCTGTTCCATGGATATAAGCTTTGGCAGCAAGTCTGAGAAGCGCGTTGCTAATGTTCGTGTCGTCATTTTGCTGATGAAGTTGGATAAACAAATTGGACGAAAGTCAGCGTATGTTGTTGGATTGGATTTTTTTGGAATTAGAGTTATAAGTGAGGAAAGCATCACTTGTGGAGCGGGAATGCCAAGGAAGAATTCTTGAATCGCCAACGCTACATCTGTTTGAATTATTTCCCAACATATACGGTAGAAATGGCCGTTATAACCATCTGGACCAGCTACACTATTAGGGTTTAAGTTCCACATGGCACTTTTGATCTCAGCAGCGCTGGGGATGGCAAGTAGTTTATCGTTGTCCTCCATTGTTACCATACTAGGGATGCATTGAATAAAGTTATCAACCCCTTCAACTGGTTCCTGTGTAAATAATGTTTGATAATATTGTGCTGCAATAGTGCCAAGGATATCCGGATCATCTACAGTTGTTCCATCAATATTAGTAAGCTGCCGAATTCATTGTCGACGATATCTGTTTTTTACCAATACGTGAAAATATGCTGAGTTAGAATCCCCGTCTTGTGTCCAATTTAGTCGTGCTTTTTGTGCCCAAAAACTTGTTTGAGCATTCTGAGCCTGAACTAACTATGCTTGTGCTAAAGAAAAAGAGGCATGATTGTCTGCCGATGGTTGTTGGTCATATATAGATACTGCTCTTGCATAATTGGACTCAGCCTCTGCTACACGATCAAATATATTACCGTATATTTGCTGATTCCATTGTCGTAGATCTTGGTGTAGAAATCAAAGCTTAGAATATAATCCATGCATGCCTCCGATAGTAGGGTATTTAGTCCAATTAGACTGCACATATGAGTAAAAATCTGAGTGCTGTGTTCAAGCTGCAAGAAACCGAAATGGTTTTGGTGTAGTCGTTGATGAGATTTGGCATTTTAGCAGCAATGGTGCGTGGTCTGAGGATGCTCGAGAGAGATGATGTACTGCAACATCTGCAAAGATATCTAAGAAATTGGATGTGCAAAGCGTACGATCCAGATGACATAGGACTCGATTAAGGCTACTTCCACATGCCCATGTATAAACAGATCCCAGAGTTGCGATTTCTTATATGTGACATGTGTTTATGCACTCGTTAAAATCTACCAATGTGTTAAGTGATGGAGATGATCTGCCTCGATGCTCTTCTAGATGCAGGAATGTATTGAAATATCCTCCAATAATCCAAGGGTGAACAATCTGCTGATGAAATGATTCTAGAGAAGCCCATAGATCCTTGTGATCCACAACTGTATGGCGCCCATATACCACTGACCAGTGAAAATATTGCTGTGTTGAGCGTAATTGAAATGTATAGTGTGATGCCTGGACTCCATGTATGACAGCTTCATAATGTATATCTTTAGTCTTCCATAATATCCAAATATTACCATCATAGGTATGGTGAGCATTGCTGAAGCCAAGCTTTAAGCAGTAGTATTCCAGATGAGCATGTTTCTGCTTAGGTTCAATAATAACTAACAGCTGAGGAGAATACTGATGAAGTAAATGTAACATGCGTGATAAAGAGGTACGAATACCTCCAACATTCCATGTTATAGCATTCATTGAGTATGGGGTATAGAAATTGAAAGAGGCGGACAGATATGATTGGAACTACATGTTACCATTGTGGAAGGAGGCCTTGGAGGCAACTCTTTTCTTGTACGTCGACGGCATCTTGAAGGTACCGAAAGAAATCCATCTGAGTCTGGTATTGTGGAGTCTAATAATTCAGCTATTGATTGTTGTCACTATCTGAGACCTTTTTGATGCTAACCTTCGTTCAAATAATTCTGAGGAATTTCTCATTTGTTTCATGAATTCTGCATGGGCCTGTGCGTCAAAAGTAGAGTTAACTGTTGGTTGATGCCCAACCTTAGAACCTGAGCATTGACAATCATCAGATTCCTCCTGATCCTTTTGGGTGACTAGTAGCTCTTCTTTGTCCAGCTGTAATAAGTTAATATCCTGAGCCATTGATATTGGATTGTCTGCGTTTGAAAAAACGTGATCTTCTGTTGGCTTAGATACGGGTGCATTAGTATTCCGCTGTAGGATGATTATTGAATCTGAGGTGCGCTGGTTGATATTCTTTTTAGGTGTCCAGCGAGTTTGGGGATTTGACTTTGTAGGCGGTGGAGGAGGAGGCGGCGAAATGAAATCCTTACAAGAACCCGCCTTGTGCCCCAGTCGACGGCAGTCTGTGCAAAAGGATGGTAGATCCTCATAGACAACTTGCTGCATGATTATATGTTGCTTGCCTTGAATGTATATTTTCTTTGGTAGATCTTGGGATACATCAATCTCAATACATATGCGTGCTACCGAAGGTCGTAAACCGTCTGCAGTAGCAATATCCATCTTTATAGGCGATCCAATTAGTTTTGCGATCTAGAATAAAGCCTCCTTTCGATGATAATGTATAAGTATGCCAGGGAATGCAATCCAAATTGGAGCGATTGGGACATGTGGGATCGAAATCAACTGTCCATTTAGTCACACGCATATGATATCCGACTATTTGCCATGATCGTCGATGGAAACATCTCAAGTAATCCGGTTCATGATTGAAAGTGAGTAGAATATGTGATGAATCCAATAAAGTGATTCTAATATTTGATTTAAATCTAATGCGCTCAAAAACTTGACGTATTACCTTGAGAGATGGCCGGTCATTCCAAAAAGTTCCAACAAGAGATAACCGGAATGGTGCTGCCAAGGAGTCGATTTCATCGTCTGAGAATGAAATCATTGGAAATCCTTTATGCTTAGACAGAACTTTGGGAGAGATTGTGATTGTTGGGGGTGGTGCGAAAATGCCAACGATCGAAACGAAACCAATTCAGAAATACAAAGACAGTCCAATGATTTCTTTTTCTAAGGAAGATATATCGACATTGGCTGAACCATATAAGTTATCTCTCGTTGGTATTTTTTGGTATGGCCGCCCGCCGCTCGCTACAATAAGAAGCACTATTGAACGCATTGGCTTCACTGACTCGGTACGTACTAGTTTACTAGATGCCAATCATGTTTTATTACAAATCTCGCAAAACAGGATTATCTGCGCTGCTTCGCTAGGCAAAGTTGGACCATCTCAGGCAAGTACATGAGGGTTACCAAATGGACGCTTGATTACGATCCCAAAATAGACGTCCCGGTTATTCCAGTTTGGATTTCCCTACCTGGACTTCCAGTTAACTTTCATCAGCGTGATGCATTATTTCAAATAGGTCGAATGATTAGAACGCCTATGAAATTGGGCAAAGCTACCGCTGAGCATCTTCGGCCCTCGGTAGCGAGTTTATGTGTTGAACTTGACGTATCACAGGAGCCTTCTGCTTGAGTGTTTATTCAAGTAGCTAACCACTGTATTGCACAACCAGTTATTTATGAAGATCTACCTATGTATTGCACGAAGTGTCATCGACTGGGGCATAAATCTGATACATGTGGGAAAGAAGATAATATTGCTGACGAGGTTCCTGCTGAGATACAGCCTTCAACATCAGCCCGAATTATGTCTAAAGAAAAGATGCAGGATGGACACCTAAAAAGAACACATTGGATTCTCAAAATCGATTAGGCCAATGAGTTGTGGAAATGCAGTGTAAGAATATTGATGATGTTGAGCGGACTAATATCACAAGTTCAACATCAACACGTTTATGTTCTCCTGATCTAACTCAGCAAATTAGGATTTCGGATGGCCAAGATCTCTCACGTCTTCATGGTATTGATGACAGTATGTTATATGATTTGCCTGTTAATCCACTTCCTTTTTCTATCTCAGACAGCAAAGTTGACAGGCAAGCAGATGATCTCCCAGAATTTGAGTCTGATACTACCTTGTGTGCTTATTTTGCTAACCAAGTGCAAGCATTAGTCATTGATGAACGTCGTAAGGAAATCGCTTTAAAGCCACAGGTACCTCCTATTACCCCAAATTCATCGGCTACAGTGGCACAATTTCAAGTACCATCGAGGCTATTGCGTCGATCTCAACAGAATCCTGAGCCCATCTCTCCACCATTCACAAGGTCTAGGGCAACTCTCTCAAACTCATTTGACATTCTATCTACACGATGAAAATCCTTACCTGGAATGTTAGAGGCATTCGTACCTCCATTGATAGGTTATTGTCATTAGTACATCGATATTGTTTCCATATTCTTGTTGTAATTGAGCGAAAGGCAAAGGACTCCTCGCTAGTATCTTATCGTTTAAAACTCGGTTTCACTCAAGCAATGTCGGTGAATAATGGAACCATTTGGATATTTTGGAGGGATTCGTTTTTTCAACTAGAAGCGCAACGAATAGGTGTTCAAAATCATTCTTTGCAGTTTAAGTGGCTGACTATGGGGGAATCTTTTTGGTGTACTTTTGTGTATGGGCTTCATACCATTGCAGGCCGTAGACCACTGTGGGCAGATTTAAGTTTATTCCATGGATCTTTGAATCTTCCTTGGTTACTGGGAGGAGATTTTAACATGGGAGGAGATTTTAACACATATCTCACATTGGATGAATATAAAGGGCGTTCCTCACTATCGCTGCATACATTGCAAGACTTTAATTATTTCATAACATCCTGCTCTTTACAGTCGATCACTTATCAAGGTTCTCCCTACACATGGAGTGATGGCTGTGGACTTGGTAGGGTTTGGAGATGCCTTGATCGTTATCTTTGTACGCCATATTTCTTTGATCTTTTTTCTAGTGTTCAATATCAACATCTAAACAGGACTACTTCGGATCATTCGCCAATATACTTAGATTGTTCTATGATCCAAAACAGCTCGTCAGCATCGTTCAGATAATTAAATGTTTGGACGTCTCATCATGATTTTGACCATTATGTTACGTCACATTGGCATTCTTTTCATACTGTTGGTGGAATGTAGGGATTCTATGATAAATTAAGTAAGCTAAAGCGCTTACTGCAACAGTGGAATAAAAAGGTCTTTGGTAACATCTTTGATTCATTGGCGGCTGCAGAGACCGAATCAACATTTTGTGAGCACGCTATGATACCTCACAATCCGATGAATCACAGACTGCATATCAGTTGAGTATGGCAAAGTTGCGACTTGCGTAATCTCGAGCATAGTCATATTGGAAACAAATGGCAAACGTCAAATGGATGCGTGAAGGTGATGCTAATACCCGGTTTTTCCATAACATAGTTAAGGAGAGGCGACGTAAGCAAACAATAAAACATATTCTTCGGGAGGATGGTGTTGAATGCGAAAATCCCCAAGACATTGAACAAGCTGCAGTGGATTGTTATCAAACATTATTTCAGGCTTCCCCCACAGACCAATACACGGACATACTACAGTATGTCCCACACATACTCTCTGAAGATGACAACAATCAATTGCAAATGTTGCCGTCCCTGCAGGAGGTTAAAAAAGCTGCTTGGGATTTAAGTCCAGTAATTGCGGCCGGCCCTGATGGATTTCCCGGATCCTTCTATAGACATTTTTGGCAGGTAATATCTACAGATGTACATAAAGCAGTTCAAGAATTTTTTTTCTTTGGGATTAGACTGCCTTCGAGAGTGGTAGCGGCCTTAATCACTCTTATTCCTAAAGTGGCATCTCCCACTAGGTTTGATGAATTTAGACCTATCTGTTTAACTAACTATATGGCCAAGATTATCATGCGTCTATTCGCGACAAGATTATCGGCGTTATTACCACGTTTAATCTCACTAGAGCAAGCAGGTTTTATGAAGGGCCATGACATAACGGATCAAATTCTTTTGGCACAGGAAATGGTACCTTTATTAGATAGTCTGATGAGTGGAGGTCATGTTCTTATAAAGTTGGATATGGCAAAGGCTTTTGACCGAGTTTGTTGGACTTATCTAGAGCAGCTTCTCAAGAAAATAGGCTTTCGTTCACGTTTAGTACGAATCCTCTTAAATAATCTGACGGCTACATGATGTTCGGTACTTATAAATGGTAAGCCAGCTGGATATTTTTCAGTATCTCGTGGAGTAAAACAAGATGATCCGCTCTCGCCTCTATTATTTATTTTAGCTTCGGAAGGATTTTCACATGGTCTTCATTCGCTTATGAGAGACGGTGTCATTCGAGGATTTAACACGGGGGGTTCCAGCTGTCTCTCATTTGGGCTTTGCAGATGATTTGGTAATATTTCTAAATGGCTCGGTTCATAACCTAAAGCAATTCAGATGGTTTTTGGATATTTTCAACTAGCCTCGGGACAGCTAGTGAATTTGCACAAAAGCCAGGTGGTGGTTGGAGCGGGCATCCCAGGAACTTGAGTATCGCAAAATTTAGGTTTGCGCTTGACTGCATTGCCGATTAAATATTTGGGCTTCTATCTATACAAAGGTATAAATCATGCAGCGTATTGTACATCATTGATGGATCATGTTGATGGCACTCTTAATTCTTGGTCTTCTAAGCTGTTTTCCATAGCTGGACGAATTATATTAATTCAGCATGTATTATGCAGTATGTCCGTCTATATTATTGCAAGTTTTAAACTGCCAAAAAGTGTGTTGGATACTTTAAACAGGAAAATGGCAAAATTTCTATGGAACGGATACCATCATTGGAAATCTTGGGATTCATTTGTAAACCAAAAGAGCAGGGAGGTTTGGAAATTCGAAATATCTGCCTAGTCCAGCAAGCTTATGATTATTTATTGTGGTGGAAATATTATCATTCTCAATCTTTGTGGGAAACATACATGCGAGCTAAGTATGGCCATCGTTCTCCAGTATATGCACATATTTAAGATTCTGCTACATGGAAGATAATTTGTTGCATTCATCCTCAGATGCTCATTCACGTGGAGCATACCTTGGACGGACCAAATTGGCTAGCTGAAGCTTCTGGCCATTCACAATAAAATCAGCGTACAGTCAACTTATCCCTACTAATACTCCGTTGGATTTTCAAAAAATATTTGGTGGTCGACATTACCATTAGGTGCAAGGGTATTCCTTTGGAAATTATGAATGCATGCACTGCCTTTGCCAGAAAATATGTGCAGTTGGCAATCCATATTCCCAACACAATGTGCTTTCTGCAGGATGCATTCTGATGTTCAAGATCACATTTTCCTAAGTTGCCCTGCAATACATTCGATTTGGCAGGAAATATCTATTTTGTTTACTGGCCCAATGCCAATACATTATACCATTCGCGCATACTTTCTAAGATGGTGGAGAAACTCATCATCAAACGATATGCTCGGCCAATTGCGCTCAGTGGTGCCATCGATGGTCACATGGGTTATTTGGAAAGAATATGCATCAATAAGGTTTGGTGATAGCAATTTCTCACATAACCATCTATATGAAAGGATCAGAGATCATATATATTCTCGGTGTGTAGCCACACAGGGAAGGAAATTCTCTCAGCCCATATCTCATTTGATAACGCGGCAATTTTCTCCACCTATTAGGTCTCGTAGGCCGCGGGTGGTACACTTGGATTCTACCACCCACAGGCAAATTAAAACTAAATGTTGATGCAGCAGTTGATGACACAACTCAGCAGCAGGGGCGGTGTTATGCAATTATCGAGGAGAATTCATCTCAGCTCTATGCTTTTATTTACCATCAACTACACTGATCAGGGCCGAGCTTATGGATCTTCAATATGCGTTGATTTATTATTCCAGAGATTATGATCATCTTATCATCGAAACTGATTGTAGGACGTTACTGCACCGCTTATCGATTCCGGAGAATTTCACAGGACCATATGCTTCGGATCTATGATGTACAATACAGTTTTTATGCTTAAATTTTTCGACATTATCTTATTCTCTCCGAGAGACTAACACTGCGGCACATACATTATCGAGGCATGGATTGTGGTCGCAAGGGGTAACCATCTATCCATCTTTATCCTCCTTTCCATGTGAGGTGCGGGGAGCAATTATTTTGGACTCTTCTGTCCCAAATTTGCGATTTTGATGTCTCCCAATGGGTTGGCGAATTTCTGCATTAGTTGCCTATGTCACTTTGACATAGGCAACGTGGGTATGTATTCACTACTATATTTATATCATTTATCAATCATTCTATCTTTCTGCGATATGGGCAGTAACAATTTTTACCCTGTTTTGCTTGAGGATACACCGGATGGAAGCACAATTTACGTGCTAAGGCAAACAGCTTTCAGGGGCATGTTTTTATCTTTGTACCATGTATTCATTGTGAATGCAGGCAATGTCGGTACGTACAAGGCATTCTTATTCTTCTTACTTTATATTGAGTATGCAGTATTGACCGTTTCTCTTATTTGCCATGCACGAAAATTGTTTCCAATTAATGAGGCCATCATATGCGGCAAGCATGGGTGTGCACAAGACTTACCATCTAGGATGTTGCTGATACACAACAGATATTTTGCAAAATTCAGATCCGATGGAGTATTATGGAGTCGTACAAGGCATATTGGACATACATTATTTCGGTTTTTCTACTTAGTGCGAAGTATACAGGATCAACGCTCCAATTATATAAATATGTACGTTTTTTTCCTTTGCCAAGGTTTTATCCACAAGGGTGGTTTTACTTGACAAGGTTTTAATGCGGCATATCATATATGATTGGAGGTTGACAATCATTACATCACTGCATTTGCTTTTCTCGTATGATGAACTTATATGTAATATGGCATTCCTCCGTCATAAGTGAGGCTCTCTTAATAAAAACGATCTTTATTTAATATATATACACACACACACACGTGGTTGCCTGTGTTCTTTACGAATGCAGGTAACGACGGTATGTACAGGAGCTTCATTATATATATATATATATATATATATATATATATATATATATATATATATATATATATGTATATATATATATAAAATAGGTTTCGTACGCTCCGGCGATCTCGGAAGGATCGTCTTCTACGATGGCTCTGCCGCCACCGGCAGTTACTCCTGCTCCTCCCTCATTTGCGAATGACTTTCGTGACAACTCTCCGCTAATAATACAGCTTAACAACCATCTAAGTACAAAAGCTTTCCATCCATTCGTTTCTCTAACGCAGAAGTGGATTCTTTGATTGCACCATTCCAACACACTCTCGTTGGATCTTTTTGGCATGGACGTCCCTCTATGGATGCAATGAAAAAGGATTTCGATCGGATCGGTTTCACAGGACCGGTGCACTTGGGTTTAATTGACAAATCACACATTCTTATCCGCTTTGATCAAGAACGTGATTACACACGATGTTTCTATCGTAGAACATGGAGTATTCATGGATATCCGATGCGCGTCACCAAATATACACACGATTTTGATCCCAGGTTTGACGCTCCCATTGTTCCTGTATGGATCTCTTTGCCTGCATTGCCCGTTTACCTTCTTCATCAATCAGCACTCTTTGCAATCGCCTCAATGGTTGGAAAACCAATCCGTTTAGATGTTGCAATCTTACGTCCGTTAGTGGCTCGTGTCTGCGTGGAAATCGATGTCTCCAAGGAATTGCCATCAAAGTTGCATATCCAGAGTAAGAATCATGAATTCTTTCAGCAAGTCATCTATGAGGATGTGCCACTATTTTGTTCAACTTGTTGTGTCTTGGGACACAAAACGGGCAATTGCCCTTCTGCTGCTATGAACGCGCCAAAACCATCTCAGAACTCGAAGGTATGGAAAGAAAAAGAAAAGACACATATTGATCAACCAGAATCTGCATCTAATCCCGTTGTCCTTTTTGAAAAATCTGCTGCCCCTGATACAGTTCAGATATTACGACCTGATAATCGCCCTCCACCTTCGGACATACACATCCTGCCTCCAAACATCCCAGATTTGGATGAGGCCCCCTCATCCCTGCAACACAAAATCTATCGCTTCTGGGGAAGGCGGATGATGATACTAATGTACAAACGGATACAATAGAAGAAGTAATAGATGGCCATTCGGATACTGACATAGATATTCCAGCAACATCTCAACAGGAACCTCCTATAGTCACTGCCACAGTTGAGCAGTATAAGTCTGACTCATCTCACATTGCTAGCAGTATGACAGGGCTAGCCCAGTCGCAATCAGACAAAGTGTTATTACAACACATACTTCACCCAACTCCACCAACTGACAATGATGGTTTTATTGTCCATGTCAAAAAACGAAATCGTAAACTTGCTTCTCAGATTGTGCGTCCGCCACGACAAATTGCAACCCGAAGCTCTATTCAGGCCTCACACTCATCCACACAATAATTATAATGCGTTTGTTAGTTGGGAATATTACAGGGTTGCGCACCTCGCTAATTCGCTTACATCTACTTTTACAGCAATATTCAATAAATTTCCTTGTTATTATAGAACCACAACATCTAGTGACAGTATTACAACGGACTCAAATACAGCTTGGCTTTACATCCAGACTCTCAGTGTGTAGTGATACAGTTTGGTGTTTTTGGCGGACTCAGGAAGTTACCCTACATGAAGCTAGGAGTCATGATCAAGTGACTCATTTCCACTTACGTCTGTGCTCCTCTCAAATGGACTATTGGCATCCTGTGTATATGGTTTCAATACCTTTTCTCTAGATGCTCATAAAGGGCGCTCTCGCCCAACCTTATCATCTCTGCATGACTTTAATGTCGTTGTCGATCATTTATCCTTACATACGGTGCCTCATCATGGAATGCGATATACATGGATGGGAGGTCGAGGATTGGGACAAGTTCATCTATGTTTGGATTGGGTATTTTGCAACTCTTCATTCTATGACATGTATACGTAGATTAATTTAACACATCTCCCACGAGTCACTTCAGATCACTGCCCCTTGTTGATAAAATGCCAGCAATTAACACATGTTGTCACTAAGCAATTTCCCTTCCTTACGTCGTGGTCGTCACATCCTCAGTTCCTTACATACTAGACACGAATGAGAGTCATATCCCACAATAGGAGGGATGTGAGGCTTCTGTCAAAAGCTGCGGCTGCTCAAGAAGGATCTCACAATTCGGAATAAAGAAGTATTTGGAAACATCTTCAATCAAGTGGAATACACTCAAGCACAAGTTCAACGTGCAGAATTGGCTTTTGATACCTCTCCTACAGAGGACAACCGCATTGCATACACCGTTGCTCAAGCTGAATATCAGGCTGCCTGTGCCAGGGAGCTAGACTATTGGCAACAAAAGGCGCGTGTAAAATGGCTAAAAGATGGTGATGCTAATACAACATACTATCATGCTATAGTCAAAGGCAGACACCAGAGACAATATATTCATCAAGTTCGAAGAGATGATGGCTCATTGTGTGATACTCAAACTGATATTCAACAGGTCGCTATTCAATTCTATTCAAATCTATTTACAGCCCAATCAATTCAGATCGATTCTACACTATTGGAGGTGATTCCAAATCCTATATCATTAGCAGACAACGCATTCCTAACTGCTATGCCATCAGAAGAGGAAGTGCGAGAAGCAGTCTGGGCACTAGATCCACAAAGTGCAGCCGGTCCAGATGGCTATAATGGAAGTTTCTACCATTTTTGCTGGGATATCATTCACTCTGACGTCTATAAAGCGGTACAAGAATATTTTTTGGGATTTCCCTTACAAAAGCTGCTGCACACACCATGATCATATTGCTACCAAAAGGAACATTGCCAACCTCTTTTGCTGACTACCGTCCCATAGCACTCTGCACATTCCTCAGCAAGATTCAGAGTGAATATTAGCGACAAGGTTCAGCACAATCTTACCCAAAATCATATCTCCTGAACAAGCAGGTTTTCAAAAGGATAAAGGAATAACTGAGCATGTACTGTTAGCTAATGAGATGATTCATTGGTTGGATCACACTGTGAGATCATCAAATTGCCTAATAAAGCTTGATCTTGCAAAAGCTTGCGATCGAGTGAATTGGCAGTTTTTGCATCTGGTACTAGAACACTTTGGATTCTCAGCTTTTTTCATCAAATTGATCAACAATCACCTTAGTAGCATGCATTTCTCCATCTTAATCAATGGTGTTTCAAGTGGATTTTTTCAACCAACAAGGGGAGGCAAACAAGGAGATCCTTTATCTCCTTTACTATTCATTATTGTGTCGGAGGTTTTCACACAGGCCCTACATACTCACATACGTAGTGGATACATCAAGCCTTTCCCACTGGGCCGCATTCCAATTACAATATCTCACTTGGCATACGCTGACCACCTGCTACTCTTTGTTGCTGCTGATAAACGAAACTTGCGCCATGTCAGGAATTTTCTGCAATCCTATGAGTTATCTTCAAGCCAAGCCATCAATTATCAAAAAAGTACAATTGTCTTTTCCAAATTTATCACTCCTCGAAGCCAGGCGGAGCACCTTACAGAATTGCCCATGCGACGATCTTCACTACCACTAAAATACCTGGGTTCTTACTTACACAAGGGAATTACGCGCACCTCCCATTGTCAAGATCTGTTATCTCATGTTGACAAACGTTTAGCATGTTGGCAAACAAAAAATCTGGGGATAGCAGGCCGAGTCATCCTTCTTAAATCCGTGCTCTCATTGTTGCCATTACATTTGATGGTTGCAGCCAGACTACCAAAAAATGTGATCAAATCTTTGGAGTCTCGCTTCGCAAGATTTTTCTGGGGCCAAGATCGCTATCATTGGTCTACTTGGACAAAGTTATGTTACCTTACAGATGAAGGCGACATAGGTGTTTGTGATTTGGCATCCATACAGGCTGCATATTCTTGTAAATTATGGCATCTATATCACTGCAGTGATTCCATCTAGGCCAGATATATGTGTACAAGATACGGCGATAGAAATGCTTTCCAGCCAAGATTGTATGATTCTCTTGGATGGAAGCGACTTTGTGCTATAAAGCTACACGCATGAACATTGCGACATTTGATACAATTCCTGTTTGGCCTTCCCCTTCTAGTGCTTTCACTTTAAAGGATGCATATGTTGCAGTTAGACCCTCGAAAACACATCTATTATCATATGCACACATTTGGAATCATATGCAGCGACTTGCGATTTGTTTATTTCTATGGCGATTCTATCAGCGATCCCTCCCACTGCCAGATAATCTCAGCCGCTTTCTCACAATATATCCATCGATATGTCCATTCTGTCGCAGGGCTAATGCAACAACACTTTATCTGTTTTTCCTCTGCTCAGAGGTGCGAGTGATTTGGATGTACTTCAATATTCTCTTGGACTTGCCACACTTTTCTTCTGGATCATGGCGATCACATCTACTATATATATGGTTCTCTGCCTCAAACACCTTCATGGGAGCCATGCACTTCATTTATCCTGGAATAATCCTTTGGAATTTATGGAAGATCTACGCATCCATTCAATATGATGACCTTGCTTGGTCACCAAGATCCTTAATTCGATCAATCCATCTGGACTTATACACCTCGGCAACATCCATGACAGGCACAAAAATAGCAGCAACAGTTCCACAACTTGTCACCGCGGGTTTATCACCTCCTTTACGCTCAAATTGGCCAAGAATAGTGCGATGAATGCCTCCTCCTTCAGGTCGCTTGAAATTGAACACAAGCGTTAGGGAAACGGCATGCAAGTGGCGGTGGCATTCTGAGGAACCCAAATGGTGATTTCATACATGGCATTTCTTTCCCACTCCAGCTTGATTTGCCTTTGAGAGTTGAAGCACAAGCAGCGTTCATCGCTCTTACATACTATCTTCCACGACATACCGACATATATTAGAAGTGGATTGTGCTCACCTGGTACAACTAACCACTTTATCATCCTCCTTACCACAGACTACAGACTTTATTGCGAATGGGTCATATATCGATAACGCACATGCCACGGGAAACAAATGAATCTGCTCACTTTCTGGCTCGCGACGCTCTCACTGTGCAACGCTTTATGTCTTATACTAATACTACAGAATTGCCTTCTCAGCTCAGAGGCATCATTATTGCAGACAGAACAATGCCATATTTTTGATACTCTTTTCATAATGGACCACGACCACCATGACTGCAGTATCACCTATGTCTCCCACATGGGTTGGCTTGACTCGCTTATTGTTGGCCGTAGTTATTTGGACTACGGGCAACATGGGTGCGCATCACTTTCTATTTTCATACATGCTTTATTCTACGCCTCTTACACTGATTATTTTCTTTTCACTGTTGTCGGAGCTCTAGACGTTGCCATCAATGAGCTGCATATACAAGATCGTCTCCCATATGGATTGGCATCCTACATCTTTCAGTTGAAGCCAAGGCGACGTGGGTATGTTTTTATTATTTTTTTGCTTCGGTTCCCACTATTGTTTTATAACTAACGATAAATTTCTCCACTATTCTGCTGCATGGAACGCCTACTATCCTGTATGCCATCAACGACTTTCTGAGGTCATGCGAGACACGCCATTTACATGCATAATTTACATTCTAGACTCATGTATAGCTATTTTCATTTACATTGGGAGAGTCTCCCCTAGATAGGGCTCTTAAATGTAACCACGGTATTCTTCCGCCATAAGTGAGGGCTTATATTAATAAAACACTGGACGACACCCCCCGTCTTTCGATCAATATATATATATATATATATATATATATATATATATATATATATATATATATATATTCCATTATATAGTATATAACTTACATTGTTTTTCATGACATATGTGTTTCCAATGGAGCACAATGGTGGCGGATTCTGACAGATGATGACTTCAAGCTGAGGCTTTCTTTAGCTAGTTCCCATACACTTAGATTTCATTTGTTTTCTTTAACAGTTTCAGTTATTCTTATATTTCATTTCATTAGTTTGGATATATACGTAGGAGAGTCTCCAACAACAAATGTAACCACGGTATTCCTCCGCCACAAGTGAGGGTTTATATTATTAATAAAATCTTGGACATTACCGCCCGTCCTTCACCTATATAAATATATATATATATATATATATATATATATTTAAACAAAAAAAATTTTATTTATTGAAAGCCTCACTTTTGGTGGAGGAAAACCATATTACAGTGTCAGAGTATGCGAATAAATGAAACAATGAAGCAAGTATGTCATATCTCCAGTCGTATATGATATGCCGCATTAAAACCTTGCCAAGAAAAACCACCCTTGTGGATAAAACCTTGGCGAAGGAAAAAGCGTACATATTTATACGGCTGTCATTGATATGATAAGAACGTAATATTGTGTACAAATCAATGATTGCTGCAGACGTTTGTGTGAGCAGTATGAGGCTGAAGACGTTGCAAGTGCCGCTATTTGATCTTGGCGTTTTCTTGAAGAACCAAACCTCAGAAGATGTCCAAAGAGAAACGAGGTCAATGACGGTGGGTAACAGAACAATCAAAAGTAGGAAAGTCAAGCACATACCGGAGCCGACTTGGCAGTTGTGGTGCCAAGGCGACAAAGGGACGAAATGATTCGTCAGGTCAGTCTTAGTCGTGAGGTCCTCAAATGCAGGAAGAAAGTGCACCACTTCCAAGTCGCCTTG
Organism: Eustoma russellianum; assembly: GCA_036186865.1. NCBI lineage: Eukaryota > Viridiplantae > Streptophyta > Magnoliopsida > Gentianales > Gentianaceae > Eustoma > Eustoma russellianum. The sequence goes on from AP025061.1 coordinate 14,017,526, forward strand.
ACCAAGGAGCCAAGGCGACAGTGGTAAAGTTCCAGCACCATGAAATCTGAATGTATCCGCCATGTGATTAAAACGTGTAAAGCATATGATCCAGCAACATGGTCCTCCAATCACCGATGAGGAAATAGGGATTTGACGTGATAACCAAGTCGCTCCAATGAAAAAAAGAGGTATGTTATGTATGCAAAATAAACTGCATAAATTGTAGATAAATGGATATTCAGCCATACCGTGCATGCCTGCATCCCAAAGGGTGCAGGCAGTAGGTTCGAAACAGCGCCAATCCATATGGAAGACCGGATAGTGTCAAGGCACCCTCAAATGAACAGAAGTGAGATCCAAAGTGACTGCCGCACGTACCAATGAAGGTAGAGTATCCGATGTATAATGTTTCGTATGTGGGTATAACATTGCATGTTGTGCTAAATAATGAGCCGTCATGTTTGTCTCGCGATAAATGTGACTGTAGGGAAGACGATGAAAATAAACTAGCGAGTGAAGCCTTTGAAGATGAGAATTCCCATGGACAATGTTTTGCCGTGTCAACCGATCAATCAATTGGGCACAATCCGACTCCTTCACATATATATATATATATATATTGCTTCAACTGGCGAGCTCAGTCCACATCTCCATCTACAGAAAGCACACATTTATACTCAAGCTTAGATTTCACACATATCAATGACGGCCGTATAAATATGTATGCTTTTTCCTTCGCCAGGGTTTTATCCACAAGGGTGGTTTTTCCTGGCAAGGTTTTAATGCGGCATATCATATATGACTGGAGATATGTTATTACTAGTTCATTATTTTCATTTATTCGCATACTCTGATGTTTGTAATACGGTTTTCCTCCGCCAAAAGTGAGGCTTCTCATTAATAAAATCTCCATTTATATAATATATATATATATATATATATATATATATATATGGCCCTTCTCTTTTCTTCGTGTTTCTTTGCAACGGCAGGCAATATCCCCCTTGAAGTTGAAATAGACTGTTTGCCGTTACTGCACCTTATTTCCAGTCACACGGCTTTGACAGCAAAGCTAGGTAGTAATTGTTCTCGTCTGCAATAGTTTATGACTGCGATGGATAATACAATATCATATGCGCCGCGTGAATGTAACTATACAGCACACTTTCTGGCTCAGCATGGGCTTATGAGGTGCAATACAGCAATCTTTACGATACCTTTGGAGCCTCTAGCTGTTCGCGACAGTTTACATCATGATATATATACTGCTTACTTCCGTCTCTGAAATCTTATTGCCATCTGCCCGCCTACATCTTATTGATGTAGGCGGTTGGGTATGTTCCTGTACGTTTACTATACATTCTATGTGTTGCTTAGATATTTGCATCATGACACCTTTTTTGTCTTGCTGAGATCCTTGGAATCTTTAAATGGTGGACATCATATTCCTGCCGATGAAAGGACCTTCCACTTTTGCTCCATATTGGTGGCGGTCAACTTATGCTTCCTCCCTGGTTCCGTCTGCATACTCACGCAGAGGGCTGGGTACATTTTGCCTGCACTGTCACCTTTCATTATTTTCAGCTCTGACATTTTACTAATGCACGCATATCTTTTCATGAGGATCAATGATGAAGCAAATGCTCAAGACGGAGTTGCTATTCCAGTGTTTCGAGGAAGGCCACACGATGATAGATTGGTATCATTATGGCAGCAGGCGTTTGCAGCCTTAGTTACGTCATTTTTGATTTATATTTCGTAAGGTTTTGTATTGAGTCTTTACTCCAAACATATAAATATGTACGCTTTTTCCTTCGCCAAGGTTTTATCCACAAGGGTGGTTTTACTTGGCAAGGTCTTAATGCAGCATATCATATATGATTGGAGGAAGATGATCATCACTCCGTTACATTTCCATTTTTCGCATGATATACATTTTGTAATATGGTATTCCTCCGCCATAAGTGAGGATTTGCTTTAATAAAAGACCTTTGATCAAAAATATACATATATATGTATGTCAGTATGTATGTATGTATGTATGTATGTATTTATGTATGTATGTATGTATGTGTGTATGTGTGTATGTATATATATGATCAAAGGGCAAAAGCCCATGCATTTATTAATAATCTTATACAATAAAAGTAGAGGGATTTCACAAGCTGCGTAAACAAAATTAATCAACGGGCATCGGGTCAATTAATCAATTATCATAAAAGTCAGATTGTAGTTGGAGGTGGTATTTCGGCTTCTAGAGTGGCGTCCATCCTAAGCATGCGGCAATCTTCTTTACCCATAAAATATTTGGGCTCATATCTCTTCAAAGGTATTAATCGTTCACAATATTGTACAACATTACTTGCCCATTTTGATGCACATTTGATAGGTTGGTCACAAAGGCTTTTGAGTATGGCAGGCAGAATAACACTTATTAAATCAGTTCTTAGTGCAATGCCTCTGCATATAATGGCAACTGCACGACTACCCAAAAGTGTTATCACCGAACTAAATCGAAAGATGTCTAATTTCTTGTGGCGACAAAGACATCATTGGCACGCATGGACCATAGTATGTCAACCGAAGAAGGAGGGTGTTCTGGGGATACGCAATCTAGATGTGCTACATAAGGCTTATGAATGTAAAATGTGGTGGAGATACAAGACATCGACTCCATTTGGGCACGTTATGTCAGACACAAATATGGGGCTCGGCACGAGATGCGTGCATTTGTTTATGATTCCTCTAACTAGAAAAGATTATGTCATATACATTCTTTCTGTGTCATGCATGCTCAAGATTCACCGGATGGCTTATCATGGATAGATGATGTGCATGGGCAGTTTAGCCTTCGCGTTGCATATGAATCCTGTCGGCAGCCAGGCAGTCAGTGCCCAATAAGCTGTTATATCTAGTGGAAGAGTGCTCCTGTGCAGGGACAAGTTTTTTATGGCGAATATGGTTTAATGGCCTCCCTCTACCGGACAACATCGTAGCCTAGCTATATCTCAGCCGACGCGCTGTCTTTTTTGTAGGCAAGATTCAGCGGTCCGACGTCATATCTTCTATACATGTCTAGTGATTCGTACGATATGGGGATATCTCTCTCTGCTTTTTAGTGGTCCGCCCCCAACAACCTCAACCTTCCGCCGATATTTACGTGAGTGGTGGAGCCAAGCCCGTACGTCCACTATGATTGGACAGCTTTCTATAGTGGTCCCACTGTTGGACTCATGAGCCATCTGGAAAGAATACGCAGCAGTAACATTTGGGGATGACGATTTTTCAGTGTTTCGTCTTAGAGAGCGCATACGTGTAGGAGTATTCTCATGGTGTTCATCAGTCTCTGGAACCAAATTTGCTACTTCTCTTCCGCCGCTAGTGCATGCTCATTATTCCCCTCCTCTGCGCTCCAGCCGAATCTGAATTATGAGGTGGAGATTACCACCAACAATGAAGTTGAAACTTAATATTGATGCCGCGACAGGTCGCAGACGGGCAGCTGGAGGGGCTGTCTTGCGTAATCATCATGGTCAGCTGATCACAGCTGTTTGTTTTCCGCTGCCGATATTGACGCCTCTACATGTTGAGTTGCAGGTTATGCTCATTTCTCTTATTTATTTTACGATGTTGGGCTACATGGAGCTGCATATTGAGATTGACTTTCAAAACTTGGTGTCATTGATCACTACTTCCATCAAGCTATCAAGCCATCTAGGTATAGAATATGCTCGCCTTCAACAGCATTTGTCCCTCATGCATCCTCTATCTCATACGTCCCACGGGAAGGCAATTCAGTGGCCCATGCGCTAGCACAGCACGGACTACTACGGCGGGAGTTGTGCACATTTACCGCTCTCTCAGATCTCCCTCCAATGGCGCAGAGTGGGCTGCAGACAGATATTACTACAGATTATTGACATTGGCAATCGGCTTTATTCTCGCGGCTGGGTATGTTTTTCGTGAAATCTATTCTACGTGATTTTTTTACATGAAAGGCGGGCGGTACCGTCTGGCAATTTTATTAATAATAAGCCCTCACTTATGGTAGAGGAATGCCGTGGTTACATATAATGTAGGAGACTCTCATACACAAAAATGAATAAAATGCATGAAATGTACAATAAAACCTGCAACAAGATGCAACAATATGCGATAGATATAAAGATAAAATCTTATGAACATAAATTGTACATGTATTCCTGAAATGTAAGAATGGATATCATTTGCGTGCTGTCGTTGTTTGCAAATGTGATCAAATGACGTGTTCCAACGTCCCAAAAATTTCCCTAAAATAAAAGATAATTCTTTTTCATCAAAAATAAGAAAAATCAAATAAGTTAAGGGTATGTTTCCCCATTGTAGTTTACCTCAGAAGAAACATGGTCAGTAGAAGAAGAAGCCTGGAAAAGAACAAATGAATAGCAAAGAATCGTTACATACCAACGTTGCCTGTATTTGCAACGAATACAGGCAACTCCATTTGTGTCTAGCCTTATAGAAGTGATCAAGCGCTACCGCTCACGCCAGGGATCCACCTCATGCTCATAAAAAAAACAACATTATCCACGTAATATTTAACAACCAAAGCAAATGTAATATAGTGCCAAGGGATGAAAACATACCGACGTTGCCTATGCCAGGAGTGACGCAGGCAACCCGAGAGAATGAACACCAACCAATGGGAGACTTCCTTCATAGTCGCAAATGAGGTACGGATGTGTCCAATAACAACGCATGAACCTCACATGGCAAACTCGAAAAATAAGTATACGTAGTTGCTCCTGACAAATGCAACCCATACCTAGTGATCGAATGTGCTGCGGCATTGGCTTCCCTTGGACAGCATTGCAAAAATGAGGCGTTAAGACAAAGGAAGTCAACAGCCCGATGAAGATCCACTAATAAAGAGCCCGTATAACGTCCCAGGTTTGATAGATATGCGAGCAACGATCTGCAATCAGTCTCAACTATAAGCCTGTCATATTCTCGTGCAAAGTATAACAGGCCATAAATTAACGCCATAAGCTCGGCTCTTAATGGCGTTGTGGGCGGCAGTGGGAATGCAACCCCCAGAACAAAATTTCCCAAATCATTACGTAAGATAGCTCCTACTGTCGCTCCATCCCGGCCAACTGCTACATCAATATTTAACTTAAAATGCCTCGTAGGCGGTAACTCCCAACGAACAATCCGATGATGATGCATTTGTAATTTCAGCGAGAATCCCTGAGCTACCAAGTTAGACAAGGACACAGAAAATTTATGCCCTTTGATCGATGCACACCAGATAAATATATGATAACGTATGCGCTCAAATAAACGCCTATATGGAAAAGTACTATCACCAAATCTGATAGATGCATACTCTTTCCAAATAACCCAAACTGTGAGGGACGGAACCACTGCTCTCAATTGACCAATCATAGAAGTGGCAGATGATGTGCACGACCAGCGAATTAAGTATCCAATATTTGCAGAGTTTCGCGGAAGTGGACCTGAAAATAAACTCGAGATTTGTTGCCACATAGAGTGAATAGCCGAACATTGTAAAAATATATGATCTCGCCTGTCAGAATGAATGCGACAGAATACACATTGGGACGGGAATGCAGTCTGCCAGGAACATAAATTATCAACTAACGGCAAAGCACGCATCCATAATCTCCACAGAAAAACTCTCGTCCCAGACGGCACGGTTGGCCACCAAACAAACTTAGCACAGTCAAAAGTTGGCACATGTAGGAATAACTGACTATAGGCTGAACGTAATGAAAACTGACCCGATGAGTCTGTAGTCCAAGGAATGCCATCAGGTGTATAAGATACATGGAGCTGCATGTAAGAATGCACTCAACAAATACGCTTCCGAATTGGAGAATCATATAGATGTGCAGTGACCACTACCATGCGCCCATACCGTGCCCGGCTGTATAGTGCCCAAAGCATTTGCGAAGGATGAAATCGCCACCACAAATGACTGTCATAAGCCTGCTGAACCATATCCAAATTACGAATTCCTAGGCCGTCAAACTCTGTAGGGCAACAGAGCTAGCACTAAGAGCGCCAATGATGCTTATCATTCCAAAGAAATTGGGCTATGCACCTGTCAATCGCCCTCACTACACTCTTCGGAAGCCTTGAGCTTGCAATTATATGCAATGGCATGGTGCCAAGTACATGATGAATCAAAACCAAATGACCCGCAAACGATAGAAGCTTAGATGCCCAAGAACTCAATCTTGCATCAACATGAGCTAGCAAAGAAGTACAAAAGAGGTACGATTAATACCTTTGTATAAATATGAACCCAAATATTTCATTGGCAACTGTGTCAAACGCATGCCTAATGTCTGCGAGGCCCGCGACCCCGAAACTCCTACATTAACTACCACCTGACTTTTATGAAAATTGACCAATTGCCCAGAAGCCTGCTGGTATTCATTTAAGAAGAGCTGGAAGGCGATGTAAATTTGCAGCAAAACCATTTAAAAAACTACAAGATCATCTGCAAATCCCAGGTGCGAAACTTGTGGTAATCATCCTGCATTAAACCCCTTAATTGTACCCGTCTGCATCAATGATTTAAGTCCCCGCGAAAAGCCTTCCGAAGCAAGAATAAATAATAGAGGCGATAGCGGGTCACCCTGCTTGACCCCTCTAGACATCAAAAAATAACCCGATGGCTTACTATTGATGAGGACTGAACATCTTGTCACTGACAAGTTGTTTAAAATAAGACGAACGAAGTGTGCATGAAATCCCATAACCAATAACACATGACGAAAGTAAGACCAGCTTACCCTGTCGAAGGCTTTAGCCATATCCAACTTGACAATAACATGTCCCCCATGTACCTGCCTGTCCAAAACATGAACCATTTCTTGTGCTAGTAATATTTGCTCAGTGATATCACGGCCTTTCATAAATCCCTCCTGCTCAGGAGAGATTAATCGAGGAAGATAAGTAGACAAACGAGTAGCAATTAAGCGTGTGATTACCTTGGCCAAATAATTAGTTAAACGAATCGGCCTATAGTCTGAGAATGTCTGCGGATTTATAACCTTTGGGATGAGGGTAATTAGTGAAGCAGCAACATAGCGTGTAGGAGGGATACCCAAGAAAACTCCTGGACCGCCTTATGCACGTCCATGTGGATAATAGACCAAAATCTCTGGTAAAAGGAACCTAGAAAACCATATGGGCCTGCAGCACTTGTTAAACTAAGATCCCAAACTGCCTGTTTAACCTCATGCAACTCAGACAATGCCATCAAAAAACTGTTATCCTAAACGAATTGTAGATGAGGGATATAACGAATAATAGAATTACATGGCACAGTCTGCTTCCCCGTGAAAAGTGTCTGAAATACCGAATAGCCTTCACCTCAATATCGACCACAGTACAATACTCCACGCCATCTTCCTTTAATATTCGACGTATTGGCTGCTTTCGTCTTCTGTCCTTCACTGTTTGATGAAAATACTTAGTGTTTGGATCTTCTTTGCGCATCCATTTTATATTAGCCTTTTGTTTCTAAAACAACAAAGCCTTCGACTGAGCTAAGCGTAATGCGGCCATACTTTGGTGATAATCAGTGCGCGTCAAATCTGATGGGGCTGAGTCATAGGCGGTTTTACATCTTAATGCATCCACCTCTGCAACTGAGACGGCGTCAAAAATATTGCCAAAGACCTCCTTGTTCCAACTACGCAAATGAGTCTTATGCTGCCCCAGTTTATAATAAAAACCCCACACACCTTCAACTGCGCTAAAAGATTGCCAATGATGAGTAACAAAAATGTCAAAGTCAGAATGTGTAGCCCACACGTCCAAATAGAGAAAGAATGCTGATGTAGATAGTGTATCAGCCGCACACTCCAAATACAACAGCGCATGATCAGAGGATGTGCGATTAAGATGTTGATAGCGGACTAAAGCAAAGAGATCAAAAAAATCCGAGGAACACAAAAAATGATCCAGCCGACGCCAGACTCTACCCAGGCCATGACCATCACACCACGTATATAGGGAGCCTTGAAAATTAATGGACTATAATGAACAGGTAGTAACGCAATCCTTAAAATCTTGTAGCGAACGTAATGGCAGCGATGACCGCCTTTTATGCTCTTCTAAAGACAAAAAAATATTAAAATCCCCACCAATTAACCACGGAATGTCTAGCGATCCTTGCAGTGCAACAAGATCTGCCCACAGGGGCCTGCGCGCTGACACGGTATGAAGGCCATAGACAAACGTTGCCCAAAAAGAATCTCCCGATGTCAACCAAGTAAATCGCAACAAATGATTTTACACATCAACTCGTTCTCCTTCTAAATTCAGCACTGATGTTTTCCAAAATATCCAAATATGATCATTACAAGCTGACACGGCATGAGAAAAACCAAATTTCAAATCATATGCAGTTAGCGCAGAGAGCCAAGATTTTGGTTCAATAATCACTAAAAGATGTAAATGATGACGACGAAGCGAAGATAATACTCGATCAACCGAGGAGCGAAGTCCTCTAACATTCCAAAGAAGCATCTTCATTGGTCCGACAATACTTCAAATGAATTCGAGAGGGCGGCCCGAGAGTGAGTAAGCAGTGGGGATGAAGGGGTCACCAACCGATTCTGCTTACTTAACAGCCTAGGTGGCACATGAAAACCAACGTCCATACTTGAAGCTGGTGGAGTTAAGGGAAGGCATTCCTGCGACATAGAATCAATAACCACTATTTGCACCAAGTTTTCAATATAAAGCATAATATCCTCATCTGTTGGTTCTTCAACTAAATTTGTCTGACAACGATCCATCTCAATCTCACTATCCGAAATAGTAAATAAGGGCAGATTATTAGGCAAGTCATCTAGCAAGCTATCATCAATACCTTTTAAACGAGAGAGATTCTGAGAAAATGAAATAGGTTCAGCAGGACACATATCAGGAGAGCACATATCCATTGCCGCAGGCAATACATCAGAAGCGCCAACAGTTATCATCTCTGCTACTGGCTGTTTTTTAGGGGTCCAGCGCTGTAAATTCTCTTTGAGCTTTGTTATCCCCCCAGCTGGTGCCACGGACAGTTGAGCTTGTGTGTGTACTTCCGGCTTGCCGCAAGCTGACTCCTTATGACCCAACCGATAACAGGATGTACAATATGATGGAAAATCTTCATAAATAACAGGCTGCGATATTGTATGTCTATAGACCTAAATATATACACGCGTGGGCAACTCCTTCGAAATATCCACCTCACACAAGCGTGCAGTGGATGGCCATAAAACCGTTGCAGTTGCTGCATCCAATTTCATTGGGGGTTCCTAACATTCAACCTATCTGAAATAGAGCATCCTTCTGATGAAAATGCACAGGAAATCCTGGCAATGAAACCCAAATAGGAAGTCAGGCATCCACTTCGTTACTCTCATATATTCTGCTATTGTCTAGCTTTGACGAGCAAAGCATCGAAGATAATCCGCTTCCTGATCAAAGTGTAATAGTATGTGCATAGAATCGAGAAGGCCAATCTTAACCATACCTGTGAAACCTATTTGGTCCACACTTGATCGAACCGTGCCCATAGAAGGACGACCGTACCAAAATGATGCCACCAATGTGTGACGATATGGAGGCGCCAAGGCAATGACTTTGTCATCGGTAAATTCAATGATTGGCGCTCCCTTAAGCCGTTGAATTGGCTTAGACGCAATTTGGGTTGTAGACGATGAAAACAATGAGGCATATGTTTTACCCAGAATCACAAGGTACGACTTTGACGGACGAGGCGCTATATCAGTCATTGATGGTTGATGTTCGGCACTAGCAGAAGAGGGATAGGGAGAAGTAGGCCGCAGATCGCGGTGGCTGCTGTAGGCGGTTCCATAATTGCAGGAGTGTGGCGTCGCCAGCGAGTTTTCAATTTTTTAGGTATTATATCTATGTGCTTTTTGTTGTTTGATAATCACCTAATGTCAAGTCCTTTGTGTTTACTGAGGTCACTGGTACATTCAAATCGCATCAATGATGGCTTTTCCATAAATTATGGTCGACGGCGCAGATTACAAGCTTTGTTGCCCGTACCACTCTTGGTCACAGGCAACTCGGATATTCGTTTACCACTTTCCTCATACCTTGCTTTTGGATTTAATCTGCATCGATTACATGTAACTTTGTATGTGTTTGTCATTTTGAGGTATATTAATGCCGATCATCGCTGGATATATGCATCGAAGACTGGGTTGCGACTCTCCAATTTTGCCTTTCGTGTTCACTCACTCGCTACTGGATCGTCTTTGTTTTTATTCGCGCAGTGAATATATAGTTTATTGTTGTCTTGTATTTTATGGTTTTTATATATATTTACTTGTCTTTACTGTTTGGCTTGGGACAGTCTCCCTCCATAGATGGCATCAATAATGTAACCACTCTATTCCTCCACCACAAGTGAGGGCTTACATATTAATAAAATACAAGGACAGTACCGCCCGTCCTTCACCCAAGAAAAAACACACACACACACATATATATATATACATATATATTGATCACGGCCGCTGCTAGACTGCCTTTCGTTATGCCTCCACCGCAGGGCCCCAAGGCCCCGATGCCGTCTTTTGCAGCCGTCCTCCAGGGTTCTCCGCCACCCCGGCTTGGTCCGAAACTAATGCAGCGCTTCAAGGGTTTTCCGTCAATCTCTTTTGATGATGAAGAAGTCGACGCATTAATCACGCCATTCCGTCTCGCTCTCGTTGGCTCCTTCTGGTATGGGCATCGAAGAATTGCGGCTTTGAAGAAAGCTATTGATCGGGTTGGCTTCAATGGTTCCGTCACACTTGGCCTTTTGGATGAATCTTGTGTTCTTCTTCGATTTCAAAATGAGGAGGATTACAATCATTGTTTTCACCGTAGATCATGGAATTTTCTTGGTTACACAATGCGCGTTACAAAATATACGTTCGACTTTGATCCCCATTACGATGCTCCCATTTTACCGGTATGGGTTTCGTTCCTGGGTCTGCCACCATACTTGCACGATCAGGATACACTATTTGTCGTTGCTGGCTTACTAGGTACGCCGATTCGATTGGATACAACCGCTAAGAATTTACTTCGTCCTTTTGTTGCTCATGTTTGTATTGAGATGGATGTTTCAAAGGAATTGTCTGCTAACATTCACATTAAAAGTCGCACGCATCAGTTTTTTCAGAATGTTGTTTATAAAGATGGTCCAACTTTTTGTGCAATATGCTACATTCTTGGTCATAAAACTGTTGATTGCCCTAAGGCCACCATGGACATCCCCAAGGTGTCGGACACCTCCAAAGTATGGAAACCCAAACCCCAGATGCATACTGACGTACAATAGTAGGAGAACATGTAGCCTCATGCACCCTTAACTCCTGTGGATACTGCAGCAAATGAGGAATCTCAGCCTACATTTGGTCAAAATCTGGAGTTGTTAGGCAGGGCTACTGATGACCTCCAGCCTGGATCAATTTTGGATGATAATCCACATCTTTCCTCGGTTTCGGATACTGAACAGACAGCTATACAAAATGACACAAGAGCCAATTTGCATGATCTTAAAAGCACTTTTATCAGGCATCCGAGACTATAAGCTGTCGTTTGTTGCAAAGATCCACAGTTTCAACCGATGATGAACTTCTTTCCAATTTGATTGCTACAAGGGAAGCCACATATCGTATGCGTTTTATACCTTTTATTCGAAAGCGGCGTCGCTGTCCTCCTGGTCAGATGCCCCACCCTCCAAGTACAGTTCTCACTCGTAATGTTCTTCGTTCTTCAAATTCACTGACTGAATTGTCTTAATGTATATACTTACCTGGAATATCCGAGTGTTACGTACGTCATTGTCTCGATTGTGTTTGTTGTTACAGCAATTTCCTGTCATGCTTCTTTATATTTTAGAGCCACAGCAGCCTTCTACATGCTTAACAAGAGCTCGTCTTCAGTTAGGCTTTTCATCTGCCATTTCTTTATGTGATGGTCGCGCATGGTGCTTTTGGCATTCTAATGGTATGACACTTCTTGATATGCAGCTGCACGCACAGGTCTCACATCTTCATTTTAAAATTACATCAATTAACCAATCTTTTTGGCATTCTTGTGTGTATGCGCGACATATAGTGGTTGAGCGTCGCGACTTGTGTAATGTGCTAAGATTGTTCAGTGATTCATTCCAGACAGCTTAGGTCATTTCTGGTGATTTTAATACGTTTTTATCTCCCTTAGACCACAAGGGTACCTCTCGGCCTTCATTACCAACGATGATGGATTTTAATGATTTGGTGGATTAATGATCATGGCATATTATTCCACATATGGACACACGTTATACTTGGCTTGGTGGTCGAGGTCTCGGACGGGTTTGGCATCGTCCTGATTGGGTTTTTTGTAATGATGCATTTTATGATTTATCTCCCAACATTCATCTTAATCACTTGAATAGACTTACATCAGACCACTGTCCGCTTTTGTTGAGATGCTTGCAATTTCCGGCCGCTGGGCCTAGACAGTTCCGTTTTCTTAATGTATGGGTCACACATTCGGAGTTTCTATCTTATGTTCGAGATAAGTGGAATATGTATCCCACAATTGGCGGAATGCGAGGTTTATGCACAAAGCTGAAGCTGTTAAAGAAAGACACATCACAATGAAATAAGGACATTTTTGGTAACATTTTCCATCGGATATCCTAGGCGGAGCAACGTGTCCGCGGATCAGAGGAAGCATATGATTTGAATCCAAATGATGACACGCGAACATCATACTATATTGCCCAATCTGAATACTTTGCAGCCTCAAAACAGGAACTAGATTTTTGGAGGCAAAAGTCTGGAGCTCGGTGGTTGAAAGAAGGGGAGACTAATGCTAAGTATTATCATTCTCTTGTTAAAGATCGGCGTCGACGGCAAACCATGCATCAAGTTGAGCTTGAGGATGGTACATTGTGCGACACATAGACAGACATATAACATGCTGCTGTGGCTTATTCATCTTTATTTACTGGGCAACCTACCATAACTGATAGTGCGTTGTTGTCATGCACACCGCAACTAGTAACAACATCGGATAATGAGCATCTAATTGGTATGCCTACAGAAGTGGAAGTCAAGCAGGCTGTTTGGGATCTTGATCCCTAGAATGCTGCTGGCCCTGACAGTTATAATGGATGCTTCTTCCGTACTTGTTAGGAGATTATTCATGCTGATGTCTATAAGGCAGGGCAAGAGTTTTTTTTTTGGGATTTTCGTTGCCAAAAGCAATGACACATACACTTTTTTTGCCTAAAGGTTCTTCACAGCGTTCTTTTGCAGATTACAGGCTTATTGCCTTATCGACCTTTATGAGCAAAATTCAGACTCGCATCGCTGCCACACGCTTGAGGGATATACTACCGCGCATTATCTCGCCGGAACAATCAGGTTTTCAAAAAGGGTGAGGAATTGGAGAGCAGATATTATTAGGTAATGAGCTTGTTCATTGGTTTAATCGGGCACGTCAGGCAATAATAAAACTGGATATGGCTAAGGCATTTGACCATGTTAACTGGCGTTTTTTACATTTGGTCATGTAGCGTTTTGAGTTTTCTGATCATTTTATTGAAATGATCATTAACCATCTTAGCAGTACATATTTTTCCATTCTTATTAATGGGGTACCCAATGGTTTTTTCTAACCTACGGGAGGGGTAAAGCAGGGAGATCCACTCTCTCCTCTTTTGTTTATCATTGCACCAGAGGCATTTAGTAGGGGCCTCAACAATGGCATACATAGTGGACATCTTACACCATTTAGCCTTGGTTGAATTCCATTTGTTATCTCTCATTTAAATTATGCGGATGATCTATTGGTTTTTCTGGCTTATAACCGACGAAATCTTTGGCAATTCAAGCATTTCCTCACACGCTATGAAGGAATTTCTGGACATGGCACAAAAGTAGTGAGGTCTATTCCTCTTATGTCACCCAAAATCAGCGTTGTATTTTGATAGAGTTGTTGGGCAATGCGTTCAGCATCATTACCCTTGAAGTATCTTGGATCATTCCTACACACAGGGATAACCGGTATGCAACATTGTACAGACTTTATATAGCATGTTGACACGCGTTTAGGTAGTTGGCAACAGAGACTTTTAGGGGCAGCAGGTCGCCTGGTTCTAATTCGCTCTATTCTTTCTTCTTTGCCTCTTTATATTATGGCTGGCACAAGCATACCACGTGGTGTCATTTGGCTCCTTGAGGGGAAATTTGCTAGATTTTTTTGGGGCGCAGGCCAGCATCACTGGGTAGCTTGGGATCGCATTTGCTCTCCAGTTGAAGAAGGAGGACTGGCATACGGCGTTTAAATAGTATACATACTGCTTTTTCCTGCAAAATTTGGACTATATGCCATCAGAGCGATACATTATGAGGATAATACATGCGTGCTCGATATGGTGGACGTGGAGATTATCAACCCCGCTTGTATGATGCAGCAGGATGGAAACGCATATGTTCCACACATGCTTTTTGCTCCAGCAATACCACTATGGTGGATCGACTCCCTATTTGGTCTACTCCTTCAGGTGCTTTTAATTTGAAGAATGCTTATCATCTTGCCCGTCCCTCCAGGGCTACTTTATTATCACGTACATATATGGCGAAAGACGTAAAAGCCTGCTATCCAGGTGTTTCTATGGAAACTTTATCGTGGAGCTTTGCCTATTTTGGATAATCTTCTGCGTTTTGTTACTATTCAACAATCGAGATGTCTCTTTTGTCAGCGGGATGTGGCTTTCTTGGCTCACGTATTTTTTTAAGTCCTGAGGTGCAAGTGCTTTGGCATTATTTTGGCGCTTTACTGGATATTCATCGCCAACATCTCATCAATGGCACTCTTATCTATTGATGATTTGGGCTCTGGCACCACATAATTTTTTTGGTGAAATGCAGATTATCTTTGTTGGTGTCCTCTTGTGGAATGTTTGGAAAAGCTATGCGGCTATAACGTTTGATGACGCACCTTGAACACCTCGTGCTATTATTCACACAGTACGACAGGATCTTTTTCTATGGGCACAATCTAGGTTAGGGACAAAGCAGGAAGAGAACCTCTCTGCACTTATTCAGGTTGAGCTCTCTCTTTTATTGCGTATGTGCAGGGTACGGATTGTTCGGTGAATTCCTCCTCCTATTAGATGGTTTAAACTAAATACAAATGCAGTGTTAGGGCAATCAACTGCAGGTGGCGGTGCAATTTTGCGTGACGCCAATGGAACTTTTATGCATGCCATCTCCTTCCATTACGACTTGATTTTCCCTTGCTTGTGGAATTCCAGGACGTTTATATAGCATTGATATATTACATGCACTATTCTCCTTGTATGCATCTAGAGACGAACTATTTGGAGGTAGTGAAACTCATTGCCTTTTCGACCTCACAACTTGCCCCGGATTTGCAACGCCTTCGCTTACTCCTGGATTTTATTGCTTTGCGGTTAGCTCACACACATCAGGAGACCAACAAACCTGCACACTACTTAGCTCAATATTCTATGTTGTCACAGGCTATGCGGACATATTCTACATTTTCTTTGCTTCCTAAGACAATACGAGGCCATGTGCATATGGACATCAATGCTGCCTCCTTTCGTCACCCTAGGTTAGATGCTTATCATGGTGCGGTCCCATCTTAATTTTTGCAACTGGTGTTTTGGCTCACATACTGACCTTGTCTTCCATATGAATTGACCATGCTACACATTTGCTGCCTGCATTCGGATGAATGCAGGCAGTCTGGCAATGTGCATTACGAGAGACCCGCTGAAGTCATCACCTTCAGTTTTATGGCCATTTCATTCTATGTATTTCAGTTGTCCCAACTGGGGCAAATATGTACTCTTTTTCCTTCGTGCAATATTTTATCCACAATGGTGGTTTTGCTTGCCAAGGTTTTAATGAGGCATATCATATCACCATTTGGATAGCTTCCCATTCCCCCGGCCATTCGCCAACTCTATATCTATAAATTTCGCCCTTTAAGTAGCTCCATTTTATTATTCTTTGAACTCCTTTGTATTAACGGTATTTCTCTGCCATAAATAAGGGCAACATAATAAAATTCGGAGTCCCAGCGCTCCTTTATTAATATATATATATATATATATATATATATATATATATATATATATATATATATATATATATATATATATATATATATATATATATATATATATATAAGCTCTGGCGAAAAAAGGTGATGATCGGCGTCCATGGTGATTAGGTCGGCCGGAAGCTTCAGCTTCCGCCGACATCTCGTTTTCTCCACTCTCAGTCATTATTCGAACGTTAGCACCATATTTTCGTCTCCTTTCACATAAAGAACCAATCTTTTCTGTTGGCAATGGCGGAAACGACTACTTCAAACCCTACGGGGTTACCGGCCAAAAAAACATTTTCTTCACTTTTCCACACGTCCTCCGCCATGATCCCTCCGAAAACTATGCAGAAATATAAGGGGAGTCCAATGATCTCATTTACGGATGAAGAAATTGCGTCATTAGCAGAACCATACAAATTCTCATTGGTTTAAACTTTTTGGTATGGCAAGCCCCCAATCACCACAATACGATCGACAATGGACAGAATCGGTTTTCTTGGATCGGTACAGGTCGGTCTTCTGGATGCTAAGCATGTGATATTACACTTTCAACGGGAACAAGATCATTTGCGTTGCTTTGCCCGACGTAGTTGGATGATCGCAGGAAAGTATATGCGAGGCACTAAGTGGACTCCTACGTATGATCCCACCGTTGATGTTCCAATCGTACTAGTTTGGGTGTCCTTTCCAGGCCTCCCATTGCATTATCACCAGAAATCTACGTTAATGCAGATTGGCAAGATGCTGGGCGATCTAATGAAATTAGACACGGCAACAGTGGAAGCCATAAGACCATCAGTTGCACATCTATGTATTGAAATTGATGTTTCAAAAGAACTTCCCATCAGAGTTTTTATTCAAGCATTGAACAGGGTGGTACAGCAACAGGTTATATATGAAGATTTACCCTCATACTGTTCGAAATCCTTCAGGCTAGGACACAAAGCTGCGGACTGCAAACAGAATCATGAAGGAAAAATCGTCGACCTATCGCATGCTAAGGAAACTCAATTGCAGGCTAAAGATCATATACAAAAACCAAAAGATACTGCTAAGGAGCAGCAGTGGACACCAAAAAAACTCTGGATTTGAATCCACAGCAGAACAAGGAGACTATTGCACTGTCAGCTTCCCCAGATTTCACAGCTCCACATATGGTCTCATATGTTCAGGATCTTGCAAGATTACAGGGAGTGGATGATAGTTTTATGGCAGATATCTCCCATCCAACCCACTTGTTTTCAATCTCAGACAGTGAAGTCACTCCGGAATTATATGAGTCACATCAACCTGTAACCATTGATCCTACGCCTAAAGAAATTGTCACAGAAATCCTTACTGATATAGTGCAGGCTGTTCTTTCTACTGATCGCAGCCCAACTGAGGATGCTCACCCAGCAACTCCCACAACAAATCCTATAGACGTCCCTTTTCAAGTTCCGCCTCGGCTTCTTCGCCGTCATCGTCGTAATTTTGAGCCCTCTTCACCACCACACACAAGATCAAGGGCAACTATCTCCAGCTCCTTTGACTGTTTATCAACTCAATGAAGATAATGATCTGGAATGTGCGCGGTATCCGTACTTCTCTACCGCGTTTATTATCATTACTACGTAGACATCATCTGCATCTTCTAGTAATTATTGAGCCTAAATTACGTCCATCTTTGTTGTTACATTACAGACTGCAATTAGGTTTCACCAATGCACTATCAGTTTGTCAGGATAACATTTGGATGTTCTAGAGTTCGTCTTTTTTGGCTTTAGAAGCAGAACGAGTTGGGGTTCAAAATCATTCCCTACAATTACAGTGGCTGCCCATTGGAGTTCATTTTTTCGGTACATTCATTTATGGCTTACACACTGCTGCCGCGCGTCCTCCGCTTTGGGAAGATATCCAAGAGATACATTCTTTGATTGATTTGCCATGGCTACTAGGGGGATTTCAATACCTTCTTAACATTAGACGAACACAAAGGTCGTTTATCTCCTTCTCTTCGAACAGTACATGACTTTAATAAATGTGTTTCAGCATGTTCGCTACAATCAATAGCTTTTCAAGGTACACCATATACATGGAGTGATGGCAGGGGGACTTGGACGGGTTTGGAGAAGGCTAGATAGATATCTATGTACGTCAAATTTTTTTGTTCTCTTTTCCACAGTATCGTATCAACATCTTAGTCGCGCAACATCGGATCATTGTCCTATCTATCTTTAATGTACGGCAGACTGTCCACGTAGGACTTCTTCGTTTAGATATCTGGATGTATGGACTACACATTCCGACTTTAAGCAGTTTGTTACACATCATTGGGACTCCTTTCAGACAACGGGAGGCATGACAGGGTTCTATAGCAAACTTCGGCAACTCAAGCAGAAATTAAGGCAATGGAATAAGGATGTCTTTGGGAACATTTTTGATGCTCTTGATCATGCAGAACAAGAGACCCTCCGTTATGAGAAAGCATATGATCAGCAACCATCTGAAACGTCTCGTGAATTATATCATCGTAGCATGGCTTCATTAGTGAAACAGTAGCACCGAGCTAAATTGTTCTGGAAGCAAAAAGCTAACGTAAAATGGATGGAGGACGGAGATGCCAACACACGGTATTACCACCAAATTGTAAAAGAAAAACGCCAGCGTCAAACAATTAGCAGAATATTAGATTCCAATGGTGTGGAATATCAGAATATCGCCGATATAGAGAGTCAGGCTGTCAGCTATTACCAAACATTATTTACGGCAGAACAGTTAACGGATCCATCATCTTTGTTACAATATATTCCCACTATACTAACGCATGCGGACAATGCCATGTTGATGATTATTCCGGATCTTCAAGAAGTACAAAAAGCAGTCTGGGATCTTAGCCCAACCAGTGCAGCGGGTCCTGATGGCTTCCCCGGCTCATTCTATTGATCATTTTGGAATATTATTAAGTCTGATGTGCATAAAGCGGTTCAAGAATTCTTTATTGGAGTGCGTCCTCCTCACCAGCTTGCTGTGTCACTTATTACACTCATTCCAAAGGTATCGAATCCACAGTCATTTAATGATTTTCGTCCTATTTGTTTGACTAACTTTATTGCCAAGGTCATCACCCGTCTCTTAGCAACGCGCCTATCAGAGTTTCTTCCTCGTCTTATATCTTCGGAACAAGCAGGATTTCTTAAGGGCGGGGAATTACAGATCATATTTTGTTAGCTCAAGAAATAGTTCACATGCTAGATAAAAAAAATTCGTGGAGGACATGCTATAGTTAAACTGGATATGGCCAAAGCTTTTGACCGAGTGGATTGGACATACCTGCACCATCTTTTATTGAAGTTTGGATTCGACGCAAAACTAGTGCGTATGATCTTAAATAACTTGTCAGCCACTCGATGCTCAGTACTCATTAATGGAAAACCGGTGGGTTTTTTCCCAGTCACACGCGGGGTCAAGCAAGGGGATCCTTTGTCCCCTTTGTTGTTTATCTTGGCTTCTGAAGGTTTCTCACGTGGAATAAATGCATTAATGAATTCGGGGGATCTACGTGGTTTTCAGCTGGGACGTGTGCCACATGTCTCGCATTTGGCCTTCGCAGATGATTTGGTGGTCTTTCTAAATGGCACTACATCTAACATTCGCAAATTCCAGAATTTTTTGGATATCTATCAGTCTGCATCGAGGCAATTGATAAATTTTCATAAAAGTCAAATAGTGGTGGGAAACACAGTTGAAGGCTCTAGAGTGTTGAATCAACTTGGTATGCGGTTGGTATCACTACTCATTAAGTACCTTGGCTCATACTTATATAAGGGTATCAACCGTTCACGTTATTGTACAACGCTCGTACAACATTTTGACAACCGCCTGAATTCTTGGTCATCGAAGTTGCTCTCCATGGCCGGTAGACTCATCCTGATAAGGTATGTTTTGGCAACAATGCCCATACACATCATCGCAAGCTCCAGATTGCCTAAGAGCGTTATAAACAATTTAAATAAGAAAATGGCAGATTTCTTATGGAATGGAAGGCATCATTGGATATCTTGGTCACAAGTGTGTCAACCAATTGAGAATGGCGGATTGGGCATACGCAATTTGGAATTAGTCCAAAAGGTATATGACGGGCAACTATGGTGGAAGTACCACTTCTAATACGCTATGGGCAGCATACAGTAGAGCAAAATATGGTCGCAGGACTGAACTCTACGCACATATTTATGATTCATCGGTTTGGAAGCGCATTTGCCATATCCACAACTACATGCACGAATACGTTGATCCTCATCCGGATGATTTTCAATGGTCGGCGGACTCGGCGGGGCAATATACTATTAAATCGGCCTATATGTTATTACATTCGCAAGCCTCATTATTTGATCCTTCTAAGTACATCTGATGGCGAACCGCACCCCCAGGGGTGAAGGTATTCTTGTGGCGGCTTTGGAGTCATGCTCTTCCCCTAACAAATAATCTTAGAGCATGGCGGGCTATATACCCATCCCAATGTGCTTTCTGCTTACAACAGTCAGATACAAGAGATCATATTTTCTTGCACTGTCCAGCAGTGAAACAACTGTGGACCCAGGTATCTTCTTTGTTTTTGGGGCCTATGCCTCGTCAAGCGACTATACAAGCTTACCTGTGTTGTTGGTGGCGTCGGTCTTCAGCTGCGACCATGCAGGGTCATTTAAGTGTGGTGGTTCCCACTTTTGTAACTTGGGGGATTTGGAAAGAATACACATCTATAAAATTTGGTGATCAAATACTTTCGGCTCGTCGACTATATCAACAGATTCGTATGAGTATATACACATGGTGTGCATCTGTGTAGGGGCGGAAATTTGCTCAACCAATTCCTCATCTCATTGGTACTGGGTTTTCTCCACATATAAAATTCCGCCGACATCGATTTGTTAAATGGGTATTGCCACCTTTAGGCAAATTGAAGTTAAACATTGACGCTGCTGCTGGGCAAAAATCAGCAGCAGCGGGTGTGGTTCTGCGTGATGCCACTGGGACTTTTATCTCGGCCATTTGCTTTGCATTGCTATGTGTTTCCCCAATACAGGCTGAATTGATGGCTTTATGGTTCTCCCTTACTTACTATACATTGACTTATGATGAGCTACATGTCGAAACGGATTGTCGACAATTGCTACATTTAGTCCGTAATCCTTCAAGATACACGGGATCTCTATATTGGTCCATACAACGTGCGGTTCACGTCTTGACTCTCAATGCATCCACACTGGGTTTCTGTCCTCGGGAGGCAAATACGGCCGCACATGCTTTAGCAAGACATGGCTTCAATGCATCTGGAGTTTCTCACTACGCTACAATGTCTTCGTTGCCCAGTGAGGTACGCGGCAACCTATTACTTGACACATTACCAACACTCAGACTATGATGCAGTGGCGTGTTTTCTTGGAGGTTGCCTATACCAGTCTTTGGTGTGGGCAGCCATGGTATGATTTCTTCTCGTTATCTGTTCTGTTTCTCTGCGCATCCACCTTTACACTTTTTGCTCTGTCTGAGGATAATGTCTTTATTTTTTACACACGTGCTGAGGAACGACCAAGAAATAAACATCAGGATATCTTCAAGTTTCAAGACTACATATATCATTGGAGGTTGCTCATAGTCATTTGGCTATGGGCAACTTGGGTATGGTTCTCTACTTTTTATGACATCCTTATGGACATTAATATTGCATTGGTTACTAATTCACTTTATCTGCGAGGTTTTCTCATGGAGAGACGAAGACGAGGCTGCCATGTTTCACATCAACAGGCATATCAACAATACATCTGCTTGGAGTTTGATTTCATTCGATTTAGGCTGATCCATTTCACTATCCTTTTGTATTCTACGCATACTCAATCAGCTAGCCATATAAATATGTACGCTTTTTCCTTCATCAAGGTTTTATCCACAAGGGTGGTTTTACTGACAAGGTTTTAATGCGGCATATCATATATGACTGGCGTTTACACATACTTTCAGCGCTTTATGTGCTCTTTGTGTATAAAGACTTCCATAAGTTGTGAACATCGATGTAATATGGTTTTCTCACACCATAAGTGAGGCTTATTAATAATATTTTGCTTATGTAAATATATATATATACATATATATATATATATACATAATTATATATACATATATATATGTATATATATATATGGATACACGGGAGTAAGGAATATTTTGATACTTGGGAATATTTGATGATTGGAATCATTTGGAATTGTTTTGGAAAAGTGTGGTACTCGGAAATATTTTGAAAACCATGCATTGCATTTTGCGAAATTCACCATCACAAGGAAAATATACCGTTAAGATGGATTGATACCAAACAAACAAAGCGTCTGGACATGTTTGACTATTTCGATAGAGTATCCGGATATATTAGACCGCCAATTAGAGCGTCCAAGCATATTTAACTATTTCGATAGAGCATCTGGGCATATTTGACTATTGTGGTGATCAATTCGTAGCTCTTATGGTATAAGTCACTAGTAAGAAAAGTGATATAGCCATTGCATTGAAATTAGTTTTGAAAAAATTGGATTTCGGACCAATTTAGAACCGGAAATTGGATTTGGAATTGTACCGATGTGGAACTGGAATTGGACATTGGAACTTATACCGATCTGGAATCGGATTTGGATTTAGGAATTGGAATTTTGAAACTTTGGAATGGACTTTGATTTTGAACTTTGCATCACATCTATTTGGTAACCTTGCATCGTCGGATTTTGACTTTGAGTGCGGTTGATTGGATATTGAGTGGATGATTGATATTGTTGACTTTGATGTTTGTTTCACTATAAGGGTAATATAGTAATTTATTTACGAATGGAGAATTCGTTATTTTCCTACATTATTTAATTATGCATTCATATTTGTTTCTCCGTGTATGATCACATAGTGGGTACAGACAGGCTGCTTATTGGGCAATGTTTTGTCACTCATGCTAAACTTTATTGATGTTTTATAGAGAAAAAAGATTATGATCTAGTATTTGTCGAGAACGAGTCCGAGTGGGGATATCGGTGATTCAAGGATTTGACGAGAAGATCATTTATGTTGAGACTTATATTTTGTGGATTCATGATTGATATTTCTAGGCTTACAATTTTCTAGTTTGTACGAGTTTTGTATTGGTTTTGGATTTTGCTTAGATTTATATATATTAATGTTTGATGATTATTTTGATGGATTTAATTTTATGACTTCCGCTGACGTCATTTTATGTCACTTTTCTGACGTGTATTTGATTTGGTATCGAAGCTTTGTATTTCTCTTAAGAGAATATAGCAGATGAATCGTTTCAAGTAATAGGGCTCGGAACGAATTACTATCAAGATTCCCATCTCAAAACCGCTACCAGCCGCCAACCTACTACAATCTTTAAGAATCAAGAATCATGGATCCAATCTTTGTTGATAAAGTGGTGCATGGAACCTTTGACAAAGTGTGAAGAAACGTGAAGCAGTAAATAGAACAGGAAATGGCATTCATTTTCTTCACTTGGTCTATAAATTGGCAACTCTTCTGAAGATGAAGATGCACCAAGCAAGAAGCATTGAATACTTCTTAGAAAGTTGTGAGGGAAAGACGAGAAAGAGGAAAAGATAATTGTAAGGCTATACTTATCCGTTGTACAAAACTGTTACGTGTTTTAATTCTCTTGTACTTTTCAAGTTTATGTCTAAACTTGACTTGTCTCTTGTATTTTCATCATTTCAAACAGTGTAAGTTGTTCTCACTGTTCGTGATGTTTTTCCTCCATAGGAAGAGGGTTTTCTACGTAAATTCTGGTGTTTACTTTTATTGCTATTTATCTCGCGTTTATATTATTGTCATACTCAACGACTAGTAAATAATGAATTACTGTTCACAGTTTTTTTTTTTGCTTAAAATGAATCGTTATTCACACCCACCTATACTCACACAAACATGCATACTAATAGAATTGCAAATGTCAAAAGTATTGACAATGGCATGGAACATTTCACCCACATAGGCCATATGCAGTGAAACTTAAATTAGAAACCAACCAAAGTAAGACTTCGACATAGACAGTTGAAACTAAACAAAAAAACCAATAATATAAGGAGAATCTCACTTATTAGCCTAAAGTTTGGCGCATTACTCAGTTAGCAGCTTAACGTTGATGAAACTCACTTAACACCAGTGTTAGTCCATAATGGCTCACTTGTAGCCTGGTGACAGATGACTAACCGTTGACTTTCTCAGACCAATCAGTAGTTGACATGTGGCGACCCTTTTTAATTAAAAAAATAAAATTGAATTTTTGAATAAATTGATTAAAAAGAATTTAAAAATTCTAAAAATTGTAAAAATTAATTAAAAAATATTTTAAAAATCAAAAAATTATGAAAAAAGGATAAAAATAAAAAAAAATTACCCCCAACGACCCAGCCCACCACCCACACCACCCTCACCCACACCCCCATGCACACCCACCCACCCTGGGGCAAAAAAATTATTTTTAGAATTTTTTCTAACTCACCCATAACGCTCCGACCACCCCGTGTGCCCCCACTCCCTCCTCCCGCCAAAATGTTTTTTTAAAATTTTTTCTAACTCACCCATAATGTCCCAACCACCCCCGCATCCCCTCCCCCACCCTCGTGCACATCCCAAAAAAATTTTAAAATTTCTTCAACTCACCCACAAAACTCCGACCACCCCACGGCACCCCAAACAACCCAACCCCCCCCCTCGCCCGCCCAAAAAGAAAATGACAATGTTTTTTGTCATGTTATCATGGGGTTAAATTTTCTAAGAGAATTTCTTCTGTGTGTTGAATGTTGGAGGAGCGCAAATGACGATGTGCATGAACATCTACAATATCTCATGCACGATATTGGAGATGCTTTTGAAATTATGCCCGGGGAAGCGGGGGTGGTCGGGACATTATGGGTGAGTTAGAAAAATTTTAAAAAATTTCTTTTGCCTGGGGTGGGTGGGGTGGTGGGGGTGGGGTGAGTGGGGGGGTTAGCGAGTCTGGGGGAGCTCTAGAGCGTTGGGGGTAATTTTTTATTTTTTTATCTTTTTTCCTAATTTTTTGATTTTAAAAATATTTTTTAATTAATTTTTACAATTTTTAGAATTTTTAAATTCTTTTTAATCAGTTTATTCAAGAATACAATTTTATCTTTTAATTAAAAAGGGTCGCCATGTGGCAACTTCTGATTGGTCTGAGAAAGTTAGAATGTGTTCTTTATTTTGCTTTTTACATGTTTATGTTGAATTAGTTTAGGCTCATCTCGGATTGTGAGTTTCTGCAGGACCAGTTTTGGTAGAATTAACGTATCTCTGCAACCACAAGGCAAAATTAGGAGTTGCAAGATGCGTTGGAAAGGTAAGACAAATATCTACAACTTTCATTTTTTATACTTTTCCAAAATCGGTGGTCTTGATAGACAAAACGAGCATGAAAATTGAAATACTGTTTATATCGAATTCTGTGACATACCTTTAGTAATTTGGATGTCTCTTCTCAATGGTTGGGCCAAGTGCAAAGAAATTTATATGGTTATTTTCTACATTCAATAGGCTAGAATTCTCTAGAGAAGGACAATGCCTAGTTTGAATAGGAAGGTGTCCAAAAATCAGTCACAAACCTGGAAGGATTTCAAGTGAAGACAAATCCTTAAAGTCTTCCATGAATAGTCCTTGAGGGACCTACTTTGAAAATCATCATTCAAGACTTGCAAGACTAGTTTTTATGGAGCCTACATGAATAGTATTTGAAAGAGTGTAGTCTTTTCAATCATCATTTCAATTTGTAAGATACTTTGTTGTCTTGTGTTATTTTTTCCTATAAAAGGCACATAAGAGAAGCCTTGTGATGACACACCTTCAATGAAAATTTTTTCTTCTTCAAGAGTAACTCTTGTGTGTTTTCTTGGTTGATATTCAAAATCAATGCTAGAATCTTTCAAGGCTTGAACATCCTTGTGAGATTTGTCCAATTCCAGGGAGGGAAACATCTAAGAGGGAGGGTATCTTGCTTGGGTTATGTAGAACACATTAGAGGACTTATGTTCAAAAGGTTTTCTTCAACTTATTTAGAAGCAAGGTGAAGCTATCTTCATTGTGCCTAAACCATATTTGGAGGAAAGCTTTAGATTTAAAGAAGGGTCCATTCTTGCACGTATCAAAGTGGTATCAGAGCGAAGAGTTTTTTCTTTAACTCAACTTATCATTTACTTTCTGTCAATTTTTTGTTTCTTTCATTCTTCTCTTCATCTACCATTCACCCATCTTCTTAGAAGGTTGAATTCTATTTGGTTTAGTGTCTTCTTCTTGTTTTGAATTGTACAATTCAGAAACAAAAAGAAACCAAAACCAAAACAATTTATCCGTGTGTTTTTTAGTTCCTTTTTTGTCTATCAAAAAAATGTGTCATCCTGTTGTTTATCAAGTTTCCTTGTTTCTTCATGTTCAACAAGCAAAAAAAAAACTCAAACAAATTGATGTAAAAGGTTACCATAAAACATCTCATAAAACACATAAAACACATAAAGATTATTTATTTGTGATGTTTTATGGTTTGTTTATTTAATTCAGTTGGATTTCAATTGCTTTGTGTTTCGACACTTTCTTGGACTTTAATTTCTTCGTTTAGAAGCTTTTCCACATTACTTATATTCAGTCCATTGCTTGTATATCTACCTTGGTCTTTCCTATATTCTTGATGTTATTCAAGCTCTTAACTTGTTTTAGACTTTGTGTTTGTTTAGTTGTATTGTATGGTGAGTTTAGTTGCATTTTCTTGTGTTCAATATCTAATTTGGCAGCCTCAGCAAGAAAGAAAGTCAATTTGTTCATCTTGAACAACTTGATAGCCTATTACACACAAAAGCGTCAACATATCCATCCAAAACAAATGCACAAAGCCTTGCCAATCAATTTTACCAATGTATATACACCTTGTTTAGCTTTGAACAAGGAAAAAGAAAAAGAAAGAAAGAGAAGCTTATTTCAAAGAAAAGTTTGCACAAAACAATTGAAAGTGCAAATAGCAAAAGAAATGGTCTTATTTCCTTCATAAACCTGAAGTATCCATTTGTTTTCACTTTTGACACTTGAGTGCTTCTAGTTCATTCATACTTGCATCTAGCTTACATAAAGCCTAAGATTAAGTTAAGGATTGCCAGGGACAACCCCTTAGCATTTCTTTGGCTCAGGCTATTACATCAAATTTGGTTTCGATTCTCTTTGAATCTCATTACAGTCCAAGTTTGTTGTTTATAACATTGGAATTGTGAGTGAATTGGTGAGAGACTTGTGAAGAAAGTTTACTTTACATGATTGAAGTTATCGGAATTGATACCCAGTTGGAAATTTGCTTTGAATTGTTCTAGCCTCAGATTCTTCAAGGAGACACAAGATTTTGTGAACTACAAAAAGAGAGAGGAACAAACACTTATTTTTTCACTAACATAATCAAGTTTCTTTAGTCTTTGTGTTAGTTTTCCTTTATTCTTTGTTTTCTTGTTCAATTTCAGGAATTGTACTATAGATAAGACACATGAGTGTACCATGGGCCTTAACAAAGAAGGAGAAATATTGTCCACAAACGTGGATGATTTTGTAGGACCTGCAAGTTAACACTAGAAGGGGGGTTGAATAGTGGGTGCGGAAAATTTGGTTTTTAAAATGTTTTGATCCAAAAACCTAACTTCTGAAAACAGTTTCTGTTTTCAGGTCCTGTTTTTCAACGTTTGAAAAACTAGGTTACAGGCCTTCAAAAATTCTGAAATTTGCAGAGATCGTAGTATCAGATGTTCTGAGTATCTCCTAAAAATTTCAGATCAAAATTCAACCTTTAACCCTTTGAAAAATTGTTTGTGGTCTGATTGCGCAAATCTTCCAGAAACAATAGTCTGATTTGAAAATTTTATTCCAATTTATCCGTAGCTCCAAATGGTCTGAAAATTCAATGACAAACCCCTTACTATATTTGTTTAAATGGGTTGAAACATTTTTAAAAAATTCCTTTGGGAAGTATGTCAAATACGTTCAAGTTCTCAACCTTTGCAAGTCTGAAAATCAGATTGCACTAGTTTCAGAACTATTAACGCTTGAATAACTTATACTTGTCCAAAAGGGTTGAAACTTGCGCCAAATGAAACTTAAGAGGTATGGCTATGTTTCTGCAAAGTTTGGTAATTTTTGAAAGTCATTTGATATTTTTACTATTGTAATGAAAGCGATGCAAAGTGTTTGAAACTGAAAGTAAAGTGCTGAAAGTAATAACACCGAGAATTTTATACTAGTTCGGTTAACACAACCTACTCCAGTCTTCGAGGACATCTTCCTCGGTTATCACTAATCACAAAATAACACCTTACCACAAGGGTTGCTGGAGTGACACACCAACTCCAACCCTTTACACACAATACAAGAAATCACACCTAGCACGAACACCACCACCGAACGGATCACACCTTCATCAACCTTTTACAATTGAAACGTATATGGTGGTCTAATCAAAGCCTATTCAATATAATGAATATTAAACGATAGGCTTGAGAGAAGAAGAAGAAAGAAATGTAGAAGAAGAAAGTAGAAGACTCCTTTTTCACTTAAGAGATTATGAGAATTGTCTTGCTTTTGTTTGGCTCTCTTTTCTTCTTTTTAATCTATCTTGGCCGCCCCCTTTAGGGTGTTCTTCCTTCTTGAGAATTCTCTTTAATGTCTTTGGAAGAATTTCTTGTATAGACGTGACATCATCTTGCTTACTTGGCACAACTTAATTAGATGATTGTCTTGGCCTTGCTTACTTGGAACTCCTTGATTGGTCCAACCTTGTCATCATATAGTGTGCTGTAAAAATCTGAGATTAACTTGAAAAACATGTGCCAAAAACAATTCAAAACACTACCAAATAATCACCATTCAATCCCTTCAACTTTGGGATGCAAATTAAGGACAAAAGAATAGTAAATTCGGCCACTATTCACATGTGCTGAAATTTTTCAGCATGTGTTGCATTTTTGAAATCTTTCCTTGTGTGTTGCCCTCTTCAAAGTCACCCATCATGTGTGGCTTATTTTACACCAATTAAAGTGCCAAATAAGCTCCATCTAGGCTCCAACAAAGTTGAAAATGGTGTGTGAAATTCCTGCACATGTGCTGAATTTTCTTTTGGTAAACTTTGCCAAATAATGCACAATATTTATACATATATAGTAAATTTCAATCAGCCCTAATTTGAACATTCTAGAACACTTTAATATGTCTTGAATATGTAAAAAGTGTCTAGATACATGTTACATGTCATGCAAAAAACGTTCCATATGTTATGTTCGTAGAAACCGAATTTTCGACTTTTGTTAATTACGCGATTTTTCTCCGATTAAATTCAAACTTTTTTCACATGTTATGTATATTATGTCACACATAATATACATAAAATAACTTGAATATTCAGCTCTAATGGTTGATTAAAAGTGGCGCCCCATGTGACAAAAATATTGAATTTGAAATCTCCACAATTTGGCCATAATTGGGGGTGATTTGTGTGTGCCAACATGGAATGATTTTATGGCTGAATATATCATGTAAGCCACGAAATTTGTGGCCATTTTTGAATTGTAGGGGCTGGACATCTATATATGGCAAGTACGTGACATGTTAGCGAAGTTTCGGTAGTCACCCGATACGACAATTTTTGGTTTAGAACCTTGTAACGTGTCGTAATAATTTTGTCATCAACATGACTTATATCATATGATATAAGACCTAAATATACTCATAAATATGAGGTAAGTATGGTGGTATGACGTTGACGTATTTGTAAAATATATAACGTGCTGGTAGTACATTATAATATATGTGTATAGTGCCTTTTATAAAATCTGAATATATATATTAAAAACGTGTGATTAAGTGTAGAAGGAGACTTTCCATTTCCATGTTTGTTGCCTTTATGCCTTCTCCAAATATTTCTCCATTTAATGAACTACTTAGTTCATTTAACTAAGTACTTTCCTTAATGAACTAGTTTAGTTCATTAATGGTGGCACCTGAAAATAGTTCAAACATAACAAATGTTTGACATTTGATGTAAGCTTTAAAGCTTCATGGCTTGTTAGTACGGCAACATTATATATAAAGTATATAAGGCATGTTTATAGCAAAAACATGTCAAGTCATAAAATGTGTCATGCATTTTTTTAGCACACGTTATTTAAATCATGCATTTTGTGAATCACTCAAACCCCTTTTTCTTAATAGATTTAGCATAACTAATGCAAAAGATGTTGTGGGAAATTTAATTGATGAGTAGCCGTGTAAAGGGCCTAGAAAAACAGTCACAATCTTATCTAGAAAATCCTTTACATGAAGGACAAAAATCACATGTACCGGAACATATGCGTGAAAGCCATGGATCTTTTGCTCTGAAAAGAGGAAGAGTTAGATGCAGAGGAAGAGTGCTTAATAGGGATTTCATACATATGAGGACCTTTGATGAAAGAGAAGAAGAACAAAACCAAAGGTTTGGTGACTATAACATTGAGAAAGAGTAGAACCAGTTCCGAAACCGTGGGAATCAAAAGAATAACCCACAAGAATATGAATTCATCAAAACAAAAGTGAACATCCTCACATTCCATGGAAAAAGTGATGCTGAGGCATATTTTCAATGGGAGAAAAAGGTAGATCTCATATACTCTTGTACAAAGTATACTGATTTGACTAAAGTGCGGTATGCAGCTATAAAGTTTGCAGATTTTGCCTTAATTTGGTGGGATCAACTACACAACGTAAGGAGAAGAACCAAACAAGCACTAATCTCTACTTGGGAAGAAATGAAAATTGAGATGAGAAAAAAATTCATTCCTTCAGACTATGAAAGAACCATCTACCAAAACTTTCAAAAACTCACTCAAGGAAGCCGTAGTGTAGATGAGTATTTCAAACAGTTAGAGATCTTATTGATGAGAGCTAACATTGACGAACCAAAGGAAGCTACCATGGCTAGATCCTAGCTAGATTGAGCAAGAAAATTGCAAATAGAGTCGAACTTACCACATATACTGATATGACTTCCATGGTTCATAAAGCTGAAAAGATTGAGAGACAACTTAAGGTAAAACCCTTTACATCTAGTTTATCTTTTCGAGCTAATTCTTCATCCTATCCAAGAATGCCGCCTAGGACAAATCAAGGCACAAGTTTCAGGCCAACTTCACCTCAAGGCCGTGGGTTCCAAGGCAAGACTCAGCCAAATCAAAGACCACCTCAACCACCTCAACAAAATTTGGACAAAGGAAAAAACAAGGTTGAAGGTAACATTTCTAATTCCACTACTAGATTTAGAGACATTCAATGCTTTAAATGTTTAGGTAAAGGTCATTTTGCAAATCAATGTCCCAACCCTAAACGTATCATGTTCATTGAAGAGTCTAATGAATATTGTTATGATGATGAGGAAGAGGAACATGTTAATGTTGAGAAAAATCATGATGAAAATGAGGAAAGTGTGAGTGAAGATGAAGAACTTACATCATTGTTAGAAGAGCTCTTGATGCACATGCTAAGATTGATGAACAAGATCAACATGGAGACAACATTTTTCATATCCATTGCATGGTTAAAGGAAAAGTTTGTACTTTGATTATTGACTCTGGATCCTATACTAATGTGACAAGTGTTGAACTTAGAAAACTTGATTTGTCATTACTTAACCACCCACACCCTTATAAACTATCTTGGTTGAATGATTGTGGAGAAGTGAGTGTTAGCAAACAAGTTCTGATATCATTGTCTATTGGTGGGTATAAGGATGATATCTTATGTGATGTAGCGCCTATGCATGCAAGTCATATCCTTTTAGGTAGACCATGGCAGTTTGATAAGAAAGTTGCTTATGATGGATACTTGAAAGGTATTCCTTCAGGTTTAACAATAAGTTGTTTAAGCTACATGCATTACCCCCACACAAGGTATTTGAAGATCAAAATAGAATGTGTAAGAACATGAATGATCCTAAGGAAAAAGAGACAGAAAAGAAATTTCTAGAGTGTATTAAGAGTGAGAGAAAGAAAAAATGAGTCTAAAGGCAAAGAGATAGTAAACATTGATGAAGGCAAATATCAAAAGAAATTTGCTTTCTTTGTCAAACCAAGTGAAGTATCACATGCCCTAAACTCAAAGAAAATTGTCTATGTTTTGATGTTTAAGGAGTCTCTATTTTCTTTGAGTGACTTACCCTGCACTTTGCCTAGTGGAGTTGTGTCTTTGCTTGATAAGTTTTCAGGATTATTTCCTGAAGAAGAACCTTCTGGTTTGCCGCCTTTAAGAGGAATTGAGCACCAAATAGACTTCATACCTGGTGCTATCCTGCCTAATAGGCCAGCCTACGGAGCAAACACTACTGTAACAAAGGAAATTCAACGCCAAGTAGAAGAACTCTTGGCCAAAGGAAAGGTGAGGGAAAGCATGAGTCCTTGTGTTGTTCATGTGATCGTTGTACCAAAGAAAGATGGTACATGGAGGACGTGTACTGATTGTCGAGCCATCAATAAGATAACTATAAAGTACATGTACCCTATTCCTAGACTTGATGATATGCTTGATGAATTGCACGGTGCTAAGTATTTTACCAAGATTGATCTTAAAAGTGGTTACTTTCAAGCACGCATTAGAGAAGGTGATGAATGAAAAACTGCATTTAAGACTAAGTTTTGATTGTAGGACTGGTTAATCATGCCATTTGGCTTAACTAATGCACCTAGTACTTTCATGAGATTAATTAATGAAGTCTTACATGCATTCATTGGAAAATTTGTTGTTGTGTACTTTGATGATATCTTGATTTACTCTAAGACTTTGCATGAACACATAGGCCACCTAAGAAGTGTTCTTGAAGCATTAAAGAAAGAACAATTATATGCAAATTTCAAGAAATGTTCTTTTTGTATGGAAAAAGTTGTGTTTCTAGGATTTGTGGTTAGTGCAAATGGAATTGAAATGGATCAAGATACAGTGAACTCAATTTTAGAATGGCCAATTCCCACAATTGTTGGAGAGGTGAGAAGCTTTGATGGGTTTGCTAGTTTCTATAGAAGATTTGTGAAGGGCTTTTCCACTATTGCTGCACCTTTGAATGAGATTGTTAAAAAAGACATAGGATTTCAGTGGGGAGAGTCACAACAGAAAGCCTTTGATGAACTTAAAGCAAGGTTAACTTCTGCACCTATTCTAAGACTACCTAGCTTTGATGAAACATTTGAAATTGAATGTGATGCTAGTGGTGTTGGTATAGGAGCTGTGATATCTCCGTCTAAACAACCGGTTGCTTATTTTAATGAAAAGCTTAAGGGAGCACAATCGAATTATTCAACCTATGACAAAGAGTTGTATGCACTGGTTAGATCATTGCATACTCGGCAACATTATTTTCAACATAAGGAATTTGTGGTTCATACTGATCACGTAAGTCTTAAGTTCCTTAAAAGCCAAGAAAAGTTAAACAAGAGGAAAGCAAAATGGATTGAATTCATTGAACAATTTCCTTGTGTGATGAAATATAAGCAAGGAAAATATAACATTGTAGCTGATGCATTATCTAGGAGATATTCTTTGGTTACTACATTGTCATCTCATTTGCTTGGATTTGAGTGCATCAAGGAATTATATACATCTGATCCTGGCTTTCAATCAATATTTGATGTATATGTCGATTCTCCATTTGGTAAGTATTATTTACATGATGGATATTTGTTTAAAGGAAGAAAATTGTGCATACGTAAATGTTATGTCAGAGAGATACTTGTCAAAGAAGCACATGGTGGAGGTTTAATGGGCCATTTTGGCATCTTTAAGACATTAGAGATGTTAAAGGAATGTTTCTTTTGGCCCCATATAAGAGTTGATGTAGAGAAGGTTTGTGGAAGTTGTATAACTTGCAAGAAAGCTAAATCTACATCACATCAACATGGTTTATACACCTCATTACCAGTCCCTATGTCACCTTGGATTGATATATCTATGGACTTTGTTTTATGATTACCTAGATCAAAAAATGAAAGTGATAGTGCGTTTGTTGTCGTTGACAGATTTTCTAAAATGGCACACTTCATAGCTTGTAAAAAGATTGATGATGCATCTCACGTTGCAAACTTGTTCTTTCAGGAAGTTGTACGTCTACATGGCATGCCTGTAACCATTGCTAGTGATAGAGATACTAAGTTCTTAAGTCAATTTTGGCGTGTGTTATGGGGTAAACTTAGAACAAAACTCTTATTTTCTACTACTGCTCACCCTCAAACAGATGGTCAAACTGCAGTTATGAATAGAACTTTGTCTCAATTATTGCGTGCCATAATTCAGGAAACCCTTAAGAATTGGGAAGATTGCTTGCCATATATTGAATTTGCTTATAATAGAAATGTTCACAGTGGCACCACACATTCACCATTTGAAGTTGTATATGGTTTCAATCCTTTGTCTCCACTTGGTCTTGTGCCTATTCATGTTCATGAACGTGCAAGTATTAATAGTAAGAATAAGGCTGAAGTGATTAAGAAATTGCATGCTAAGGTTAAGCTACAACTTGAAAAGAAAAACAAATAGTATGCAAAACAAGCTAACAAAGGATGCAAGGAAGTTTTGTTTGAACCAGATGATCTTGTTTGACTGTATTTAAGGAAAGAAAGGTTTCCTAGAGAAAAGAAATCTAAGCTCATGCTAAGAGGAGATGGTCCTTTCAAAGTACTTCAAAAGGTTGGAGATAATTCTTACATACTTGACCTTTAGGAGAGTAAGTATGGTTCAATTTCTCATACTTTTAACGTTGCTGATCTTACCCCTTTTGGTGATGATTTAGATTCGAGGTCGAATCATTTTGAAGAAGGGGAATGATGAGGTCTATAACCCTCATCCATGTCAAGATAATGAGAATGCACATAATATTACAAAAATGCAAGATCAAGGACCCTTAACAAGAAATAAAACTAAGAAACTAATGCATGAAGTAGGGGCCTTCCTATTTAAGCATGTGCAAGATGAACCAAAAGAATTTATACATTGGGTTCACCTTACTGAACCTATTTATAAAAGTTTTTAGAACCATTGTAAAATATCATTAAGTTAGAATTTGTTCTTTATTTTTCTTTTTACATGTTTATGTTGAATTAGTTTAGGCCCATCTCGGATTCTGAGTTTATGCTGGACAGTTTTGGTAGAATTAACGTATCTCTCCAACCACAGGACCAAATTAGGAGTTGCAAGATGCGTTGGAAACCTAAGCCAAAGATCTACAACTTTCATTTTTATACTTTTCCAAACTCGGTCGTCTTGATAGCCAAACCGAGCATACAAGTTGAAGTACTATTTCTACCGAATTCTATGACATACCTTCAGTAATTTGGATGTATCTTCTCAATGGTTGGGCAAATGCAAAGAACTTTATATGATTATTTTCTACATTCAATGGGCTATAATTCTCTAAAGAAAGGCAAGGCCTAGTTCAAATTGAAAGGTGTCAAAACATTAGTGACAAACCTGGAAGGATTTCAAGTGAAGACAAATCCTTAAAGTCTTCCATGAATAGTCCTTGAGAGACCTACTTTGAAAATCATCATTCATGACTTGCAAGACTAGTTTTTATGGATCCTATATGAATAGTATTTGAAAGTGTGTAGTCTTTTCAATCATCATTTCACTTTGTAAGATACTTTGTTGCCTTGTGTTATTTTGTGCTTATAAAAGGCGCATAAGAGAAGCCTTGTGATGACACACCTTCAATGAAAATTTCTTCTTCTTCAAAAGTAATTCTTGTGTGTTTTCTTGGTTCATATTCAAAATCATGGCTAGAATCTTTCAAGGCCTGAACATCCTTGTGAGAGTTGTCCAATTCCGGGGAGGGTAACATCCAAGAGGGAGGTATCTTGCTTGGGATATGTAGAACTCATTGGAGGACTTATGTTCAAAAGGTTTTCTTCAACTTATTTGGAAGCAAAGTGAAGCTATCTTCATTGTGCCTAAACCATATTTGGTGGAGAAGCTTTATAGTTAAAGAAAGGTCAATTCTTGCATGTATCATCAGGTCCCCTCTTTTCTTGAAGAACAAAGTATGTTGCTGATATCCGTTCTTTTTCATGACAACAGTGAACCTTCCAAACCATGTTTGTGGCTATTGTTTTAAACCATATAGAGCTTTTCTTAGCCGGCAGACTTCACTCTTTCGAAACTCATCAAAACAAACCTGGTGGAGCTTTCATATATACCTCTTCTTTTAACTCCCCGTGTAGGAACGCATTCTTAACGTCAAACTGATGAAGAAGCCAATATTTATTGGCTGCTACTGAAAACAATACTCTGATGGTGTCAAACTTTGCAACCGAAAAAAAATCTTTGAGTAGTCGATCCCATACATCTATATGTATCCTTTCGCCATAAGTCTGGCCTTATTGTTATACCACATGCCAGGGGGTAAAAGGAAAAATAAAATTAAATAAACAAATGGTAAAAAATAATAAGGATAAAGTCTAAATAAAAGTCCTAGATGGAATAAAAGAAGGGAACATAGAATAGAATTCTACACATGTTAAAGTCCTAAGAATATTTGGATACTATTAACCTACCACCTATACATACACCACTTAAACACAAATTTCTACCCATACTCATTCTCCAAATTTTGGCAGCCCCTCTTCAGCAATGTTGCCGCCCAGGAATAAGAAAACAAAGGGAAGATTCAAGTTTCTTTCTTTCTTATATATACGTACATATACACATACCACACAAATTATACCCCTTAGTCTTCAAAATTTCGGCACCCACCCCTCCCCAATCCCCACTTTCTATCGGCAGGTAGGAGAGGGAGATAGGAGCCAAATTCCGTCCGTTTCACTCCGATTCTTCGTATGGTATAGTACACTTGGATCGAGGCGAATACCCTTGCTATATTTGCTATGATTTTGCAAAGTTATGATGTTATTTTCGTATCAAATCGGATCATGCATGATTTATTTATGATTTGCATAGATTGTTGACTATACGTACGTATTTGTTGTAATTATGTATAGATTATGTGTTTATGTACAAAAATTGCATAATCTTGGTGTTTTGGGGCCATATTGGTTGTGGGTCATGGGGGTGCCGCTGCCCAATGTTATATATATGTATATGTATTATGTATAATATGGAGATGTTTATGCATGCGAATTATGTGAATATGCACGTGTTAATCGGAAATTGTTTTTGGCCAAAATTGTGTGTGTTGGCCGAATAAAAGAGGCTGGGCAGAGATGATGTTTAAAATTTGAATAATGATAGTAAATTGTGAATTGAACCGAAAGGATATCGAGATTGTCGGAATTAGTGTTTTTGTCGCCGAAAGAGGGGAAAAACCATTTTTAAAAAGCAGGATTTTTGGTGATTTGAGGGCAGAATATGGTTGGAAATAGGGACATGATACTTTTGATGGTCGGAGTGTCCAGAGACAGGTGGCATGTGGGCCACATGCACCGGCGGAAGGTGGCACGTGGCCAATATTCTAGCTGCGTATGTAGACACGTGGGGTGGAGTTTCGCCGTGATTTTCGTGGCAGTGTGTTAAGCATGACCAGTACTATGTGTCTATGGGGTTAGATATGAGAAGTCAATTGTCAGAAATGGCGATGTGGGCCGAGGTGGTTAGTGTGGGAAGGAATGGAAATTAGGGTTTTGGAGGGGGTTGGGGGTGCTGGGCCGAGGGTGCTGGGGGTAGGGGTACTGGGCTGAGGGGCAGTAAGGGGGTGGCATGAGGTTTAGGGGGCTAGGGTAAGGTGAGTTGGGTAGGGGGTAGGAGAAAAGTGGGTCAAGAATGAAACGCATAAGTATAAGCGCGTATATGAACGTGTATGGGCACGAGCATATACATGGATATACTTATACATAGGAGATAATTAAATAAAGTGAAAAAGTAAAATTGTAACGGATATAGTAAATAATTTTCCCATTGGAGTTAATCGTCGGAAATCATATTGTTAAATGTAAATTGTTTTTGACATTGCATGTTTTGAAAAGTCACCCTTACAAAGGAAATATATTGCGGAGTTGGGGTTTGGTTCCGAACAAACAGGCTGTCCGAGAACATATGACTATGAGATAAGATAGGCCGCTTGGACACATATGATAGCCATTGGGCCGTCCAGACACATATGATTATGTTAAGTGAGAGATAGGCTGCCTGGACAAATACGGCCGTTGGGGAACCAAAACCGTAAATCTTGTAATATAAGTCACTTGTGAGGTAAGAGCCATGGTCATTGCATTGCATCGGCGAGAATTGGATATCACATATGGATACCGAAAGGGGTAATCGCATATGGATATTAGAAATGGATATCGGAAGGGATATCGCATATGAAAATGGAAATTGGAAAATATAAATGAATATGAATAAGGAAATGGAAATCGAAATAGTTACCGAGTCATTGCATTCATGGTTTTAAAAAGTTGTATCATGGTTTTTGATTGTATTAACACTTATGTGCGATGACTTAGTTGCGTGTGCTTTACTTGTTTGATTGATCAGGAGGACAAAAAGGTAAATTTTATTTGCAAAGAGAAGCATGTTATTTTCTGTATCGTTATTTGTTTATTTTATTTACTATTGCTTCTCCATGTATGAGCCCATGGTAAATATATTTAGGTTACTTGCTGAGCGATGCATATCACTCACCCCGCGTTATCAATTATTTGTGCAGACAGACAAGTATATGAGTTAGTATACCATGGATGATTGAGAATGGAGATTTCGATATTTAGGATATTCGGATGAGGCAGTTATTTTGATATTCGAGGTTTATGTATTTTGGAGATTTAGTGTTTATCTACGCTTGACCATTGTATCGATTTAGAATTTCCTAGACATTATATTAGTGATGATGATAATTTTATCGAGGGATTTTAGTTTTATAGTTTCTGCTGACATCGATTTACGTTATTTTGCTGACATGTAATTGATCGTGTCGACGCCTTGTATTTTTATTAGCAAAATACGGCAAGTGAGTCATTTCGAATATTAGGGCTAGGGACTAGTCGCTACACTTATACCGCTCAACCGCCCCATCTGCCCTTTATTTGATGGTAAACACCCATCTACAGCCTACCGGTTTCTTTCCTTTCGGCAGCTCACACTTTTTCCATGTCTCATTCTTCTCCAAGGCGTCCATTTTTGCTTTCATTGTCTTTCTTCACTCAGCACCTTTGCTTGCCTCCTGAACTTTATGCGAAATAGTATCAGAGCATAGAGTATAAAAGAACACCTAGCACATTTTGCAGCTCTCCCACTGGCAACATTGACAGGATATCTAGAAGTCTAGGACACCTGTTCCGGTGAGTATCTTCTGGTGGTATACCCTGAGTCTTTCTTTCAGGAAGAACTCGTACCTATCTCTCAATCGGACTATCAGTATTCTCCATATCAGGCAGAATAGCGAGTTCTTTATTAAGGTGTGGATCACTTACCTCTTGTTGGACATTTAACAAAGGAGACTCAGCGGTAGTGGGAACTATCTCATTGGACCTTCCTTCATTGGGAGAGGTCTGTTCAATGGCGTCATCCGCTCGTTCTTGTTGGATAGTCTCTAGACAACTGAAGCTATGTAACCAATCTATGGACTCATTCAATTCCTCCCCCTGAGACCTAGGATGGGTATCAAACAAAATACTCGTACTCAAGGAATACACAGTCCATTATGACATGGATTCGACTGGTAATAGGATTATAGCACTGGTAGCCTTTCTATGGATAGCATACCCCGCAAACACATATTTCTTGGCACATGAGTCCAGTTTGAAGCGTTCATTTTTTGGGATATGTATGAACACAAAGCAACCAAAATACGAGGGGAAAGAGTTAGGGATGATGGAATGGTTGTTTAAGTGCTAATGTCTGTAATAGAGATTTATGGTTAAGGATTTTTGTTGGTAGTTGGTTCAAGAGATAGATTGAAGCGACAGCTTTGGGTTAGAAGTGTTTAGGAGCATGTGACTTAAGCAATATAGCTCGTGTCATTTCGATGATGAGGCAGTTTTTTTCTTTCGGCTACACCATTTTGTTGTGGCGTATTCGGACAGGTTGTTTGATGTATCAGACCATTATCAGGAAGAATGATTTCAAAGACTCGTTCACGTATTCCCGACCATTATTTGAGAATAGGATCTGAATTTTGCTGTTGTATTGTGTTTGAACCATGTGGAAGAAATGGATAAATTTTTCTAGAACTTTAGATTTGTATTTCATGAAGTATACCCATGTCAAGTGAGAGAAATCATCAATGAGTAATAAGAAATACTAAAACTAACTATGACTAGGTATATGTGATGGTCCCTACATGTTAGAATATACTAATGAGAAGATACTGTCGACCCAAGTATTATTTGGTTGAAAAGTTGCATAGTGACTTTTCGCACAAATATATGTCTCACAAGGTATCTAGTAAATAAGAGTTTAAGGTAACTGAATGAAGGGTGACCTAGACGTCGGTGCCATAGTTGTCTATTGTTCTATGAATGAACATTGACCGACCATGTTGAGCAACCTTGTTACCGTAGTACAGGCCTCCTCGCTCAGTGCGACGCCCAATTATCTCTTTCGTATGTATATCCTGCAAGAGAGAAAAATGAGGATACATGAAAACCACACAGTTAAGTTCTTTAGTGGCATGGGTAAGTGACAACAACTTTGAGGTTAAAGTAGGAACATAATGACAATTATTAAGTCGCATGTGCGGAGATAACATAGCAGGGCCCTCGCCTTGTACAGGAACTAACAGGAACTAACTTACTGCTAGCAGTTTCAATATACGTTTTCGAAGGTTTATAGAGATGTAGAAAGCCGTTAGGGTCGTTGGACAGAGTGTCGGTGGCTCCGCAGCCGAAGATCCACCCACGGCTTCTGTCTAGTCGTATAGTATACGGGGAGGTGGAATTCATGCGGTGGGCATGTGATAATTTTCTAGGTTCTGAGATGTTTATAATTTCAGGAAATTCATGGATTAAATCTGTAATTTTAAACACTTAGGGTTGGGGATAAAAATCCGTAACACCTGTACCTCCCGATTTTGGCCCCCTTTCTTTTCTTCTTCCCCTTATTCACTATTCTGATATCCGATTGCTAGGGGCGAAACCACACCTTCAGCAAGCTTTTCTGTCTCTATCGGCGGCGACAACGATGGAGATATTTCACCTATTTTGAATTCAGAAATATCCGACATCTTAGCAGGAGTCGGTATTGATTGTGGTGAATTCTTGTTGTGTTGTTTAGGAAGGCGAAGGGCAAGCATTTTGCAACCAGAAACAATGGCCGTTCCTCTGCTTACCAAGAAGATTGTGAAGAAGTGTGTGTCGAAGACAATTGTAAATAGTGGGTTGAGAGGATTTGGAGCAGGAAAAGGGAGAAAGTAAAGGGCTTAGGAGGTTTTGGAAATGATGGATTGGTTTGCTGAGTTTGTCCCTGGTTGAAGGTAACCAAAAGGAAATTCTTCAGTGAAGCAAACGCTCATGAATCTTGAGCAGTTTTCTTTTTCTTTTTTTTTCCTGGTCAGAGGATAGCGGAAGTAAGAAAGATCAAAGGGTTCATTGATTTGTAAAGAATACAATAGTTTTTATTTATAGTTGAATTCTACACATTATTTATGGTACATTCTAATTCCAATTTTAATTGATATATACTAATTCTAATAAATACAATTGATATAATTAGATTCTGAACATGAGTGTGATCTAATTAGATTGAATTTTTGACTTGATATTTTCTATCATTCACCATCAAAACGTTCCTAAAACTACAAGAATCCAAAATCTGACTTTATTTCTAGATTCCAACCATCTTTGGCTGGCTAAATTGATAACTGAAGAGGCGATATATTTTTCTTCTTTTATCTGTTTCTTTTCTCCCTCAGTTGAACGCCCTCTATGATGAAGTGGGGATGATTCGGCAACCTCCCCACTAAGCCGAAGTTAGTCATTTTTTTTTATTTTAAGTAGTTATTAAATTATTGTTTGGACCTTCTTTCTAGAAAATAATTTTCTTTATATTTACGTCAAGCATTTTTAGAGTTCATAAGTTTCATTCACAATCCACAAGCAAAATATATATCCTTCTATTGAAGGATAGTCTGCAGAAATAAAAGAAAAGTAAAGTGTCACTGTCGAGCCAAAGTACCAAGATGAAGTGAGTACACAAAAATAAAAGGAGTAAAGTGTCGAGCCAAGGTGTCAAGCCGAGGTGAGGAGTGCAGAAGTGGACTGCTAAGGTGATGAAGTGACGAGCTAGAGAATGCATTACCGAGGTGACATGGTAAAGTGCCGAGCTAGAGAATGCATTGCCAAGGTGACGAAGTGTTCAAGCCGAGATGATGTAGGGCGAGCTAGAATAAGGAGTGTCAAGGTGATCAAGTGGTTGTAGTACCGAGGTGATAATATGGCTAAGTCGAAAGATGGAATGTCAGGACAAGGTGACGAAGTGAAGATGCATAATAAAGGATGCCGAGCTGAGGCGGCTAGTGAAGGCACTTAGAAATGGACAGCAATAATCGGATATGCCGAGTTGTGCTGAGCACAATAGCAACCGAGCAGAAGAAGGATCTCAGCAAGACAATAAAGATGGTGGTAGTAATGAGCAATGAGCCCAGCTGAGCAATTACAACTGAGCAAAAGGATCTGAGAAACGCAATTAGATGGCGGCGGCAAAGAGCAGTTATCCCGAGATAAGATAACTTAGACGATCACAAGGATCTCGGAGTTGTAACCCGGCCGATTAAAAGAAAAAAAGAATGAAAGAATTAATAATTTTTTTTAACAAACTACCTATTATCCCATTTCCTAATAAAACTACCCACAACCCCATTAACTCCCCAACATCCCTCCCCTAATTTCCCTCCCTCATAACTGCCCCCTATCAATTAAAATCCCACCAATTAATCCCCATTCCCCCCACACAACGAAACCACAGGAAAAAAAAGAGAGAACATTGTTGAGGAATGAGAGAGTGTCGGCTGGAAGAAAAGAGAAGGGGGGAAAGGGGAAAGAGAAAAGAGAAGAAAAAGTAGAGAAGAAAGGAAGTGGTATTGGCCACCCATATCAAATCCAACACTGTTTGTCAGTGAGATTGCATTCAAGAGGTAGGTTACCCTCCCCTCTGTCGGATTGCTTTGGATTCCCTCGCATTCTGTTTTGGGAATTATTTGATTATCACTGCATCTGTGTCTTTTATGTCTTTATCATGATCTCTTTATGTTTTGGTATGTTTTGGTATGGAAATTTCGTGTTTGGCCTTAGATATAGATCACATAGCACGGAAATAGGTTGGAATAGGTTCAGGGCATTGAAAAACGCACCCAGAGGCGGCGCGTGTAGCACACGCGCGGCTGCAGAGGGCGGCGCATGTGGCCCACGCGCGCCCTGAACGGCGCGTGCAGGACACGCACTGACGTGTCCAGCGCCGTTGTTTTGGTTGCGTTATAATGAGACAAACCCCACTGGTTTGGGGTAAATCGGAGTTAAAACGAAAAAGTTATGGATTTTTGAAGTAATTTAAGAAATTAATAAAATAAATTTAAAAAAAAAAAAACCAAGCCTGCGCTGGCAGCAGGCTGGCCCCCAACCGAATTAGGCCAGGAAAAAAAAAATGCAGCCCACAATTGAGAAACCAAAAGGAAAAAAAAGAGATTTAAGAAAGGGTAGCAGGCCGGACTGACTGCAGTCCAGCCTGCCAGCCTCAGTGGCAGCGGGCCAGACCAGTAGACGGCCCAAGACGCAGAAATTAAAAAAAAAAACAGCTAGCGGCCTGCTGTCTCTGGCGGGCCGAACTGCTGGAAATAAAAGGGGCCAGAATTGCGGGCCGAACTGCTGGAAATAAAAGGGGCCAGAATTTAAAGAGGCCTGTTAAAGGGAAAGAAAGGGTTAAATAATTCTAAAAATAAATTGAAATTTAGTAAAGCTAACAATAATGATATATAAATGAATTAGTAATAAAATATAATACAATATATGTGTATCACGTAAGGGGAAAGAATAAAAAAAATAATAAAATTAAAAATAAAGATAACAAACGATGAGTAATTATACATATGTGATTAATTTAATAATTAATAATGTTTTAATGATAAGAAAATTTAGGAACCCATTAAATAAATTAAAGTAAAAGAAATAAAAAAAATAGTAGGGAAAGATAAAAAAATATTTAAATAAAAATTTAAAGTGTTTGAAAGCCTAGGAAAAATAAAATAAAGTGTAGAAACCTAAAATAAAG
Source organism: Eustoma russellianum (assembly GCA_036186865.1). Lineage (NCBI taxonomy): Eukaryota > Viridiplantae > Streptophyta > Magnoliopsida > Gentianales > Gentianaceae > Eustoma > Eustoma russellianum. The sequence continues at coordinate 14,061,971 of AP025061.1, forward strand.
TCTAGAAAGATAAAATAACGGTAGAAGATAAAATACAGTAATGAACCCCACGCAACATAGGGTAACTACGCAATATAGGTAATACGCAACATAGAACGGAGCATGCAACATAGGACAACCAGAAGTGTGAAACTGTGACGCATTCATGGCACGAGCATTTGCATTTGGCCTAAGAGCCGTGTGGCCTGACGAGGCGTGTGATGGGTGTTGGTAATAATGGTTACCTTCATCCGATAGGACCCGGGACATGCATAGCATATCATGGAAAAGAAAGAGCATAACGTGTGATATTAAATGACTGCGTGTGACACGGAGATAGAAGTACATGCATCATGAACTTGCGCATTTCATTTATTATTGTTGTGATTATTTGTCTTGTTATTAAGTTGTTTCAGCGCTATGTTTCGGGATACGGGTCGGGTCGGGTATGTGTTATTTCCTTATTTATGCTTTATTTGCTTTATTATGCATGTGTTTATGTTTTATAGCTTTATTCATCTGCTACGTGCTTTATGTGCTTAATTGTTACCCGACTCAATATGTGACAGTCCCTTTTCGGGAGAGACGGGTAACCTACGAGTGACTCCCATCACTCACCCCCCCAACATACGCTCCACAGGTGAGCAGGATTAAGAGTATGTATGTCTATCGAGGCTGAGAAGAGTGAGCTGGGCTCGAGAAGGGATCTTGTTGACCGGGAGCTTGTTCTTGGGATAGTCAGATAGACCTCCATCTAGGTTTACTGTTTGATCTTAGTATTTCATACTTGACTCAGTGGGTTTCGTTAACCCTTGTACTGGATTTTATTCTGATGGATTTAATTTAATCAAGATGTTTATTTCTTTAATTATCGTTTCCGCGGAAAATTTCTACGTCAGTTCTGACGTGTAAAGAAGTTTGAACGACGCTTTGTAGTCCTCTTAGTAGGCTACGGCGGGTGCACTGTTCCCAAAGCTAGGGTACGGGAGCGGGGCGCTACAGGTGGTATCAGAGCCGAGGCTTCAGATCCGCCTCGGAAACGCAGAATTAACTAGATCACTTAGACATAAGCTACGATCTTTTTCTAAAATGAGGATTTTACCCTTAAGCAACGAAATAGGGATTAAGTGATGATGTTAGACTTAAGTTATGATTGGGTTAAGTGGTATTAGGGTGAGCGATCGTTTCCTTACGTAATTATTATTATGCCCCTAACATTTAACATTTATTCCGTAAACGAAGGAATTTCCCAAATTACCCTCGAATCTTGGCATGCAACCCCTAAGTTATTAGAAATTCCCAAAATAGCCCTAACTTTGTCTGTACCTAAATAAATATATTTTCGACCGTTCTATATTCTAAAAAAATGTCGGCAAGACGTGAACAAGTCGGTAATAAAGGAAATGCTGGTGGGAACCAAGAGACTGAGGGGATCATCCCAAGCACTTGAAGATGCCATAATTATCATGACCAACACCTTAGCACAGTAACACCAGTTGTTGAACTAGCAGGCACCGTCTCCACCACCACCGCACTCGGACCGGAGATTCTTCGACAAGGAGATGCGGTATAGTGGTGGCACAGCACAACCACCACCGATCACTTGGATCTGACCTCGGAATGAGTCCAAGAAGTACTACATGCCGAGAGTACGATCTTCATGACATGGCTCTAGACCCATGAGAGAAATGTAGATTTAGGCCATGATATTAGAAATTAAGCTACGATTTTACCCCTAAGTCACAATCTTAGACATAAGTAATGACTTGAACATAAGTCACATTCTTAAACATAAATAACGATTCCGATTAAGAGTTAACTTTAGACATAAGTACGGAAGGTAGTCATAAGCGTTGATCATACACTAAGCACAATTTTAGAAATAAGAAATGATCTTAGGCTTAAGAAACGATGATATTAAGAACAATCCTAAAAGTAAGTGATGACCTTATACTAAAGGGAACGATCGACTACGAAACACGTATACCTAGGGTATCCCATACAATTCTACCTTATCTAAGTTGGTCATCACCCTTTGAGCCGTGATCTTAGTAACTTTAGTTGAATGCTATATATTTAATTTGAAAAAAAAATGATAAAATTGTTTACCAGAACACCCTACTATAAACACTAGTGACATATTAATATGTCAGGCAGTAACTTGGGGCTGCTTCACTGCAACAGCGGCATGAGACTCGGTACTATTAGGGTAAGGTAAAAAAGGCACATATCCCTATTTGGACGGTAGCATCAGAGCAGGCTTAGGTCTAAATTAAGACAATAGCTACTACAAAAGGAATTATTATATTATGATAGATACTAGAGAAATTATAGAAACTAAGTAACGATTCGTAAGCCTTATAATGAGTAGCGTTAGTAAGAGAATCATACGAAGGAATTTATAGTCTAGGGTTAAGATGTTGAAATTTAGAGTTATTAAGTAGGACGACGATATTAGTGTCATTAGAGATATTGATTGGTAGTAAAAAAAAAGAATCGGCTATAACAAGTACATGGGAATAATGAATCTTTACAAATTTTTAGTTAAGTGTTGCTTTATAGAAACGTCGAGTTACTTGACTTGAATTTATTAGGCTTGAACTAAAATAGAGCGGACATGAACATGTAGTGACTTCTTTTCATGGAAAGTAGAATAAAATTAGTGGTTCAAATAACCAGGTAACGAGGTACATTGGATTAGTGTGGCGCGCAGAAGCATGGTGAATTAGAACACCTTTAGTCGATCAATAATTAGTGTGTCATGCTAGGATTGGACCAATTTAAGTTAAAGATTTTATCATGAGTAGGCAAACGTTAGACTTATAAGAAACTTTACATAGGAGAACTTATCCGAAAAAGAGGATGACCTATAGAATTATACGAAATATTGGACTGATATATTTTTCAAACAGATAAATATTTTATATAAGCATGTACATCAATGTATAACTAAATTTTAACAAGTACTTAAAAAATAAATAATATAATGTACATCAATGTATAACTAAATTTTAACAAGTACTTAAAAATAAATAAAAATATATTATGTCTACTGAAATCTCATTTTCTCGGTGGTCTACTAAACTTTACAAAACTAAATTCTTTTATGTATGTGTGTACCAATATAATGAAAATTTCAATTCTTTTGACAACCTTGAAAAGAGGAAAACTTTTAAACTACTGATGTTCTTAAAAAGGAAAAAAAACGATGTGTTTAATTCTTATATCATATTTCAAATTTATAATTTTGTTACGTTTTTTTTGTCGAAATTAATTGACGACTATCGATGTCGCAAGCAGTTTATTTACTAAAGTGTTTCCGAAGTGATTTACCAGCTTGCGATAAACTTACTTAACTTTTCAGAAGCCAAAAAAAAAAGCTTTCGAAATATATATATATAAATATATATATATATACATATATATATATTTAGAAAACGAAAGTTACCATACTCAATTTTTTTTAAAAAAAACCTTACATTATCACGTTTTGAACTGTTTTAATGCCATTTCACTAAAATACTTTTCGAACAAGTTATATCATCGCTTTTATAAGAGGTCATTTGAAACACCGCTTTGCGGAAACGAGTATATCATTTCGAATCTTTTTGTTAAAAAAAAAGGGAATGTTATTATTTCAAACAACTCGTTATATTTCAATTTATAGCCACGTCAGTCACATTTATATTTAAAAAAATATATGTCCATACACATATTGCGTATATTAGGCTGAGGATATTTTCAAAGAAGTAATGACATGATCACAGAGTTAGTTCGTAAGTATATAAAAATTGATTTCGAGGACTTGGTTTTGTGTAACAAGTACCATATTGGCGTACATAAAGGATATTAGTATGGTTAAATTATCTAGGGGGAATGAAGTATATATAATGAGTTTAGGGATCTGAAACTGTAGACTGCGATAAGCTGAATGATATATGTCAAGTGGTATAAATTGAAATATGTACATACTAATTATAGAGAATAAGTTAAAGATTGAACCATATGGGGACTAGATCATCTTGTGAGATGCTAGGGTAATTAAATTGAATCATAGTAGAGTAGAACATATTTTGAAAATATACACGGTTCAAGAGATGGAGTCTTGTGAATAAGGCGTTAAGTCAAAGATTGTAGTGCACCTAAGAACTGATTTACAAAGATTGATGATGACCGTAGGGATAAGTAAGTTGTAGACCGATGATTGGGTTGTAGAACCTTTAGTATGAAGACAATACCCTTAAGGTGGATTCAATAATCATAGATTATGTAACGATGTTATTAAACAAAAGGGGCAATGGGTCAGAAATTACCCTATTGATGTATAAGAATGATTTTGAGACCTTAGCCTTTGGGTAAAGAAGTGAAGTGGTTAGCATGTTGGAAAACGCAATTGATACTTGATCATTATCTAGATGAATAGATTAAGTAGAGCTAAATTAAGTGTTGACTATGTAATACGCAAGTTTCGAGGATGAACTTTTTGTAAGGGGGGTAGTATGTTGTAACCCGGCCGATTAAAAGAAAAAAAGAATGAAAGAATTAATAATTTTTTTTAACAAACTACCTATTATCCCATTGCCTAATAAAACTACCCACAACCCCATTAACTCCCCAACATCCCTCCCCTAATTTCCCTCCCTCATAACTGCCCCCTATCAATTAAAATCCCACCAATTAATCCCCATTCCCCCCACACAACGAAACCACAGGAAAAAAAAGAGAGAACATTGTTGAGGAATGAGAGAGTGTCGGCTGGAAGAAAAGAGAAGGGGGGAAAGGGGAAAGAGAAAAGAGAAGAAAAAGTAGAGAAGAAAGGAAGTGGTATTGGCCACCCATATCAAATCCAACACTGTTTGTCAGTGAGATTGCATTCAAGAGGTAGGTTACCCTCCCCTCTGTCGGATTGCTTTGGATTCCCTCGCATTCTGTTTTGGGAATTATTTGATTATCACTGCATCTGTGTCTTTTATGTCTTTATCATGATCTCTTTATGTTTTGGTATGTTTTGGTATGGAAATTTCGTGTTTGGCCTTAGATATAGATCACATAGCACGGAAATAGGTTGGAATAGGTTCAGGGCATTGAAAAACGCACCCAGAGGCGGCGCGTGTAGCACACGCGCGGCTGCAGAGGGCGGCGCATGTGGCCCACGCGCGCCCTGAACGGCGCGTGCAGGACACGCACTGACGTGTCCAGCGCCGTTGTTTGGTTGCGTTATAATGAGACAAACCCCACTGGTTTGGGGTAAATCGGAGTTAAAACGAAAAAGTTATGGATTTTTGAAGTAATTTAAGAAATTAATAAAATAAATTTAAAAAAAAAAAAACCAAGCCTGCGCTGGCAGCAGGCTGGCCCCCAACCGAATTAGGCCAGGAAAAAAAAATGCAGCCCACAATTGAGAAACCAAAAGGAAAAAAAAGAGATTTAAGAAAGGGTAGCAGGCCGGACTGACTGCAGTCCAGCCTGCCAGCCTCAGTGGCAGCGGGCCAGACCAGTAGACGGCCCAAGACGCAGAAATTAAAAAAAAAACAGCTAGCGGCCTGCTGTCTCTGGCGGGCCGAACTGCTGGAAATAAAAGGGGCCAGAATTGCGGGCCGAACTGCTGGAAATAAAAGGGGCCAGAATTTAAAGAGGCCTGTTAAAGGGAAAGAAAGGGTTAAATAATTCTAAAAATAAATTGAAATTTAGTAAGCTAACAATAATGATATATAAATGAATTAGTAATAAAATATAATACAATATATGTGTATCACGTAAGGGGAAAGAATAAAAAAAATAATAAAATTAAAAATAAAGATAACAAACGATGAGTAATTATACATATGTGATTAATTTAATAATTAATAATGTTTTAATGATAAGAAAATTTAGGAACCCATTAAATAAATTAAAGTAAAAGAATAAAAAAATAGTAGGGAAAGATAAAAAAATATTTAAATAAAAATTTAAAGTGTTTGAAAGCCTAGGAAAAATAAAATAAAGTGTAGGAAACCTAAAATAAAGTCTAGAAAGATAAAATAACGGTAGAAGATAAAATACAGTAATGAACCCCACGCAACATAGGGTAACTACGCAATATAGGTAATACGCAACATAGAACGGAGCATGCAACATAGGACAACCAGAAGTGTGAAACTGTGACGCATTCATGGCACGAGCATTTGCATTTGGCCTAAGAGCCGTGTGGCCTGACGAGGCGTGTGATGGTGTTGGTAATAATGGTTACCTTCATCCGATAGGACCCGGGACATGCATAGCATATCATGGAAAAGAAAAGAGCATAACGTGTGATATTAAATGACTGCGTGTGACACGGAGATAGAAGTACATGCATCATGAACTTGCGCATTTCATTTATTATTGTTGTGATTATTTGTCTTGTTATTAAGTTGTTTCAGCGCTATGTTTCGGGATACGGGTCGGGTCGGGTATGTGTTATTTCCTTATTTATGCTTTATTTGCTTTATTATGCATGTGTTTTATGTTTTATAGCTTTATTCATCTGCTACGTGCTTTATGTGCTTAATTGTTACCCGACTCAATATGTGACAGTCCCTTTTCGGGAGAGACGGGTAACCTACGAGTGACTCCCATCACTCACCCCCCAACATACCCTCCACAGGTGAGCAGGATTAAGAGTATGTATGTCTATCGAGGCTGAGAAGAGTGAGCTGGGCTCGAGAAGGGATCTTGTTGACCGGAGGAGCTGTTCTTGGGATAGTCAGATAGACCTCCATCTAGGTTTACTGTTTGATCTTAGTATTTCATACTTGACTCAGTGGGTTTCGTTAACCTTGTACTGGATTTTATTCTGATGGATTTAATTTAATCAAGATGTTTATTTCTTTAATTATCGTTTCCGCGGAAAATTTCTACGTCAGTTCTGACGTGTAAAGAAGTTTGAACGACGCTTTGTAGTCCTCTTAGTAGGCTACGGCGGGTGCACTGTTCCCAAAGCTAGGGTACGGGAGCGGGGCGCTACAGCATTGCACAGATGTATCGGACTGGATAGAGCACTAACATCCGAGTCTGAAAGTACAAAAAAAGGGGACACATGTACATATACGAATATACTATATATACTTATATTTCATACATCCACTAGCTCGGTGGATTAGAGAAAACAATTGTAAACAAAATGTAGCCATTAGAAAGCCATAGGTGACTTGAGGTTTTTTACCTCTTCCCGAGCCTTAAGGCAAACCAGTGTACATTTGAACTTGAGGAAGTCTAAATAATATTTACAATTCAGCATCCTATTTATCATCATCATCGTCATCCGTACCCAGTATATCTCAACGACAGAAAAAGCTATCGTTAGGGTCTAGGGAGGGTAAGTGGTAGGCAGACAATACCTCTATCCCAAGGGATGGAGAGTCTGCTTCCAGTGAGACCCCCGGCTCTATATGTACCTGCATAAATGACATAATAATAGAGCTATGATGTGCTAATGTGTTAGTGAGGGAATTCAAGAAATACAAAGAAGAGACTTTTGATATTAAAATACATATCACGTGTATATGTACATGTAATGCAAAAAAGGTAAAATATATGCTTCCATATTTTAACTACACGCGTTTCTGAAATTGCAACATGGTATCTAAGCAATGAGCTCAAAGAAAAAGAAGAAGCTGTGAAGAGAATACGTCTGGTCAGTCCTTTTGATAAACTATTTCTAGAAAAAAATACTAGCTCATCTTTCACCCTTGTTAAATTATTTCAAAAACTCTTCACTTCTTCAGCTTCAAACTAGGCTTTGAAGAGCCTTAGCCTTGGATAAAATCTTCATATACACACGATTTTTTAAATTCTTTTTCAATATGCTGTGAAGAGCTTTAGCCTTTGCTTAGAAATCTTCATCTTCGCGCATTTTTTAAATCTTTTTTGAGAGATCATGAAGAACCTTATCTGCCAAGCTGAAATAATTTTCGATAGGTCATGAAGAACCTTAGTCGTTGTGCTGAAATCTTTTTCGATAGGTCATGAAGAACCTTACACACCAAGCTAAAACCTATATTGGTCATGAAGAACATCAGCTGCCGAACTAAAATATTTATAGGTCATGAAGTATAGCGACTCGTCCCAAGCTCTAGTAATCAAACGACTCACCCTCCGTATTTCACTAAGGAAAATACAAGGTGTCGATACGATGGATTGCACGGTCAGCATAATAACATAAATCGATGACAGCAGAAGTCATAGAAATTAAAATCTCGAAATAAATATCATAATGAAAAGTCAAAGTAGCGAAAAATCCACTGATTACAAAGTCAAATAGAAAAATGAACTATCGAGTATGACTAAAATTTCTACAAAGAATCCTCGAATAAATCCTCAAGCCAAAAGCATCAATATCCCCGCTCTTGATCGTCCTCAACGTAAACCAGCTCAAAATCCCTGGGGATCTGCAAAAATATATGATAACATAGTATGAGCGATATATCGTCCAGCAAGTAACCTGACTATATTTACCATGTGATAAATAAGATATTTGTAAATAACGAAATAGAAAATAGCATGCTTCTCTTCGCAAATAAAGTTTACCTTTTTACCCTTCGACCAATCAAGCAGCTAAATCACATGCAACTTAGTCATCGCACACAAGAGTTAGCACAATCAAACATCATGATGCAACTTTTCAAAACAATACGATGCAACAATACGATAACGATTTCGATTCATTTTTCAATTCTATTTTCGATATCCATGTCCGATATCCATATCTGATATCCATTTCCGATATCTATATCCGAGATCTATTTCCAATATCCATATCCAATATCCATTTTAATGTAATGCAATGGTCATGGCTCTTATCTTACAAGTGGCTTACATTGCAAGGATTACGGACTTGGTTCCCCAATGGTCATGTGCGTCCAGACGGTCTATCTCCTCATAGTCATATGTTCTTGGACGGCCCAATTGGCGGTCATATGTGTCCGAACAGCCTATCTCACTTATATCATATGTGCTCGGACGGCACGTTTGTGCGAAATCAATCCAGCTGCAATATGTTTCCATTGTAAGGGTGACTTTCAAAATATGCAATTTCAAAACAATTTTCAAATATGGATAACGATTTCTGATAATCAAATCCGATCACATATAAATTTCCATCTCGTATACGATTAACCATTTCAAACGCTTTAACCAATCACCACCCACGTATACGTATATACGCGTACATGTCCACGTCTATACATGTGGTACGTACATGTATATACTTACACGTATCACCCTCGACTCACTTTTTCCCTACCCCCTATCCAACTCACCTCACCCCTAACCCCTACCTCTCGAACCACCCCTTACTGCCCTCAGCCCAGCACCCCTCCCCACCCCCGCTCCCCCAGCCCAGCCCCCACTAAAACCCTAATTTTCTCTCCCCCCACACTAACTCTCGGCCCTGACCCTCATTTCACACCAATCGTGTTTTCTCACATCCAAATCCTATAAACAGTATGTATGGTTCACGCCTAACACACTATCGAAAAATCACGGCAAAAGCCCTTAAACATGCCCTCACACGCGGCTAGAAGGCTGGCCACGCGCCACCATTGACTGGCGCGTAAGCCCTACATGCCACCCGTGCCTCTCGACTCGGACCACCATAATTCTCCTCTCCTCATTTTCTACCATATTCCACCCTCAAATCACAAAATTCTCGTTTCCAAAATTAGTTTTTTCCACTTTCGATGACAAAAACCCTAACTCCGACAATACCGATATTCTTACAATTCAATTCACAATTAACCATCATCATTCGATCCATTTGAACACTCACTGTCCAGCCCCCCTCAATTCGACCAAAGCACACGTATTTCATCAAAAATAATTTCCAAGTACCACGTATTTCATCACATAATTTAACATGCATATAATTCCATATCATGCATCATATATATATATATATATATATATATATATATATATCAATGTAATTAGGGTCAGCGTCACCCCCATGACCCGCGTCCTATAACAAGAAAAACAACAAAGATCATGCCATCTTAACAAATATATATACATAGAATCGATTCATAATTACAATCACATACGCATATATATCAACAAACTATACAATCAAAATTATATCATGCATGATACAGTTTCAGTACAAACATATAACCATATTTTATGCAAAAACATAGCAATATAGTAAGGGTACTTGCCTTACCCTCGATTACTACATACACCGTACGAAAATCCAGGTTGAAAACGGGCAAGAATTGGCCTCTTTCTTCCCGTCTAAGTGGTGGTCGAATGGTTTTGGGAGGGGGTTCACCACAAAAGAATTTCGATTACCGACGAAAACATCACCGACGAAACGAGGTACGGTCGGTCTTTCGTCGTTAATTTGCGACGCAATAGCGATAAACACAGTTTCCGTCGGTTAATTGCGACGAAAACTACGATGAAATACATTGTCGCTAACAAAAAAGTAGTCAGGTTATACTTTCGTTACAATTTCTGTCGGTGTTTGTCGGTGGTTCGTCGCTACTCTGTGTCTTTGTTTCGTCGCTATTTAGTTTGTAGCGTTTCGTCGCTATAAGGTATAGTCCTATGTGTCGCTAAAAATTCCAGAACAAGTAAACATGGATAAACAAGGAAATAAATTCGCTCGGTTCTCGCGTTGTATTAAGTTTTGTCGGTATATCGTCGTTTTAGTCGATGAATTAGTCGTCGCAAATGTTTCGTTTTACTTTTCGTTCGTATTTTATATTCTGATTCGTCGCTGTGTCGTCGCAGATTCGTCGAGGATTAAACATGCGTATGAATTAAGAAAAAAGAAAGCGTGATTTGAAAAAAAATTTCTTCATTTAGAAGTAAAAATTTGTACATTATACAGACCGAAAAATTAAAAAAGAAATCTAATAGAGAAGCGGAGAGGGGGCAGTTCACATCTTCGGCATCGGAAGAAAGAGTGGCCGCTACATTCTCGCGAACTCTTTGAGGAGGCACTTCAGATTGTAATATCTAGCTTTCAACTTGCGCAGCCTTCTGTTCATGCTGTGCATTTTTCCTCGACTCCTGCTGCATGTTTGCTATAAAAATACGGTAGTCGATCTGCGGTTCCGACATTTTCTTGTTGAGGGGTCTCTGGCGGCATTGGGCCTGCACAGATATTGAATCCTCGCCCGCTCAACTGATGGTTGTGGTTGAGGAGGAGGGCCGTTGTTCGAGGTGCAACTGTTTGCCCCTCCACGTCTTGGGGTTCTTCTATAACGACGGGGCATACTTTTGTAGTTTGTTAGGAAGTTTTATAACTTGTTTATGTGAATGTAAGGCGTGGGGTTATATAGGTAAAATTAGCGACGACATAGCGACGAATCTGCGATGCAATTATCGTCCGTTACTCAACTCGAAGATGTGCGGCGTGATACTTCGTTTGAACAAGCGACGAATTAGCGAGAAAATAGCGACGCCTATAGCGACGTAAGGTCATCGTACGTTGTAACACTCGGGCACTGTGTGGAATAGCGACGACTTAGCGACGTAGGTCATCGTACGTTGTAACACTCGGGCACTGTGCGGACACGGCCATTGGGGTGAATAGCGACGCCGTAGCGACAACTTACCGATGTAAGGGGTCATCGTACGTTGTAACACTTCGGGCACTGTGCGGACACGCCGTCGGGAGAATAGTGTCATAATACCCCATGACTTTTAAGCATGAATTTTAATATTTAATGGGTCAACCTTAAATGCAATTTAAGTAATGTTGTAGGATTTGAGACTTAGTTACATAAATATAGGAAAACAAAAAAAGGTTAAAAGTAGAATTAAAAAGAAATTAAGGGAAATTATCAAAATAGTCCCTACTAAGAGATAAGGGAGTTAGTACAACACTTAGTATAACTCCCCATCATCTAAGAGGGTCGGTTATAACACCAAAAGGAGAGGGCAAAAACCGCTGGAGAGAAAGGGGAAGGAGAAAGAGGAAAGAAGAAGAAGAGAAGAAGAAGGAAAGGAAGGAAGAGCGTTCACCTAGGTTCAATCTTTAACAGGAAATTCTGCCATAGCAATTGTAAGCGTAATAGAAACAAAGGCAAGTAATCTTTCTAGATACGCTTATACGCAAATTTGATACTTTAGGGCCCTATGTTCTTACAAAGAGAAAACTTGGATCACACATAAGTAGCTTGTTTGGCTTATGTTAAATGTTTTACTATATGTAATTGTTGTTGCTATTGCGTAAAGTCTCGTTCTTTGGGCCATATTTCTGAAAACAGTTGAGTGTGCTTTGTGTGTTTGTCAGCATTGCCCATAAAGTGTAATTCTTGATGTGTTTTATTGTCTTGTTCCATTCTTGTGTTGATTTTCTACACTTAGATGTTTGAGAGTAAGTGCGAGGAATTGGAAGAATGAATGATGGCATTGTTATAGATTTGTTGTGTTGAGAATGTTGATGGTATCTTTTGAAGGTTGTGAATGATAGAAGGTTAAGAGTGGATATTATTAGACATAAGTAGCATCAATTCATGTTAGATGTTGTTATGTATGATGAATCTAGATGGTAAGATGGATCTTGAGAGGTTTAGCATGAAAGGGTTGAAGGAGGAAGAAGATGGGAGGAAGTTACTGCAGAAAAACTGCAGTTTAGAACCGTGAAGGGTATTTGGGGCGTAATTGAGGTGTAGATGGTAAGTTTGATTAAGTAAGAATAAGATTGAATCCCAAGTGAATTAGTGAGGCGAACGGACTTGGAAAGGTACGAACATGGATGTTTGAGGTGCAAGACCGTATATTTGATATGTAAGATGTAGGTGTGTTGTGTTACATGTTTGATATGAAGTTACATGTGCATCCTGCATCATGACATGGGCACTTGCATTTGACTTGAAAATTGCTTTGCGAAAGAACATGTGTTTACAAGAGAAGTTTAAAGTTTTCGAAAGACAAAATGGTTGCTGGTTGATCGCAGGGTATAAAAGTCACGCCTGCGAAAGCAGGGTATAAAAGCGTGACATGTGAATCAACAGCAGGGTATAAAATATGTTATGGGGCCGTGGACCTATTAGCATGGACCTATTAGCACGGAAAATAAAGTATTTTATGGGGCCGTGGACCTATCAGCACGAGATATGATGTATGTAATGGGGCCGTGGACCTTTCAGCACGGGGTATAAAGTTATATGTTATGGGGCCGTGGACCTTTCAGCACAGGGTATAAAGTCTGTTTGATGTGGACTGATCACCCACAGGGTATAAAGTTCTGCTACGCGAAGAATATGATAAGAAGAGTTATGAAATGTTTTGTGAAATGACACGCATGACATGTTTAAGAAAGAAGACATATGCATGGGTGTTGTGTGTGATTTTAAAGAAGTACATGCATCATGATACACGAAGCATAAGATTGATGTGCAAGAGATGTGACTAGCTTATGACTTGATTATGATGATATGTTGTTTTAGTACGTGTTTATTCTCGTATCCGTGTATCATTTATGTGTCTTATCTGTTTTGAGGCATTCTTATAAAGATACTACTTGCTAACCCGAGCACCTTATTTTGGGAATGATCTATACACTGGTGACTCGTCGTGTGTGATCCCGTAAGGTGTATAGACGTTACTTGCTGGCGATAATTTCGCTAAGAACAGATACTCTATTCCTTTTCAGGTGAGCTGGAATATGAAATGATATTTATCGAAGACATGGCGAGTGAGCTCAGTGGTGATGGACATGGAAGTAGATAGATGTTTGCTTACTTTCTTTATGTTGGAAACTTGATGTTTATTATGTTGTACTGGAGGATAAGTTAGACAGTTGTCTGAACATCCTTTTATTTCCGCTGTACTTTCTGGTTGTATTAATGATGATGAAGTTTTAAATTTGATGACGTTTCCGCTGATTTATCTTACGTCATGAATGATGTACGCTTGATCTGCTTTGATGCTTCGTAGTTCTCATAGTAGACTACGGCGGGTGCACTGGTTCCGATGGCGGTATCGGGCCGGGGCGCTACAGGTGGTATCAGAGCCTAGGCTCCACTATCTCGGAAACTTAGGTTCATGATCTTTTAGACACCTAAGTTATGATTCTCCCTTAAGTTTGATCCTTAGCTATAAGTGCTGAATTCTTTAGAGTTTAAGTATGATCAGGGTTGGGTGTGTGCGAGCGCGTTTAGCATCTAACTTTTGTAGCAATATTTTAATTCATACCCCCCCATTCTTACGCGTTCAAGCTTTCAGTAACTTCTTGTATTTACTGAATGCTAATGCCATGTTGACCTTTCAGAGAAATGCCTCCAAGAAGAGAAACACAGGAAACTCTTGTAATGGACAGGAGAACCAGCCACCACAGGTTGTTTTTACCCCAGGTGCTCACTGACGCGCTAACGGTGATCGCACAAGGGTTTGCTCAACAGCATCTGCCTCCACCTCCTCCACCGCCCCAGCATAACATCAGGTTCTTTTATGGAGAGATGCGAAAGATGAGGGTGTCGGAGTTTGGAGGATGTACCGATCCTGAGGAAGCTCAGCACTGGTTGGCTGAGGTAGAGAAATGTTTTCGGCTAGTGCAAGTACCAGAGGAGATAAAAGTTGATGTGGCCACACCCCTTCTAAATGGCAAGGCTGGTGAACGGTGGGACGGAATGGTGTTGAGAATGACCCCACCTATCTCGTGGGCGCAGTTCTGTGGTGTGTTCCTGAAGTATTATGCCAGAGACGGCTATACTGGACAAGATTAGGGCATTCGACCGACTTGAGCAGGGTCGGATGACCGTATCAGAATATGCTGATCGTTTCCACGCTTTGGGAAAGTTTGCCCCGGCGATTATGTCTGATAATCGCCTTAAGATGACGAAGTTCGAGAGGGGTTTGGACTCGAGGATACAGTCGGCAATAGTGAACGCAGGAATGAAAACTTACGAGGACATGTTGGATGCATGTTTTCGGGTTGAGAGCGATTTCCGCAGAGTAGCGCAAGAGCAGCTAGTGCTGGAGGGTCTGATAGAGGCAAGAGGCCAAGGATGATGTGAGAGTTTGTGGAAGACCCGGACGTTGGGTCAAGATTCCGAAAAGAGGTCCGGTTGGAAATTTTCAGAGACCCCTACCCCGAATCCAGTAGTTAAGCAGGCTATAGGAGTTTGTCCCCACTGCAACAAGAATCATGTTGGAGAGTGTAGGAAAGTGGCAGGAGCATGTTTTCGATGCGGTCAAGTGGGTCACATGATTAGGGACTGTCCAGAGATGAAGAAAAATAATCCGGGAGAAGCGGCTCAGCAGCCGAGAGCAAAGCCACGAGAAACTCGTGTACATCTTATGACAGACACTAAGGTGCAGGAGGCTACCGATGTAGTAGCAGGTACCATTTGAACTAAGTTTAAATCATTATTGAATTAGGTATTTACGTGTTTAACTTTTTGTGTAAAACTTGATATGGCCTTAGATGTGGTTTTAGTAAATAAGATACCTGCCAACGTGCTCTTTGATAGCGGCGCAAGCCACTCCTTTGTAGTGAAGAGATTCACTAAGCACCTTGGTAGTTTGCCTGAATGGTTAGAAACTCCGTATCGTGTTCAAGCGCGGCCGGAGATCAGGTTATGGTTTCGTATCAGCAGTATAGAGATTGTGAGTTAGAGTTTGAAGGCCAAACGTTCTCCGCCCACACTGATCCCTATTCAGATGTACGACTTTGATGTTATATTGGGAATGGATGGATGGCCAAGCATCACGCCAATATTGATTGTCGATTGAAACAAGTGACAATCAAGAACGCTAAGATGGAAGAGGTAACGTTGCAAGGGGAACCAGAACGAAAGAAAGTTCCCAAGAAGGTGTACGTGTCAGTTGCACAAGCGTGCAAAGCCTTAAGGAAAGGTGCTGAGGGATTCTTAGTGTATGCAATGGATGTTACTCGGGAGGTACCGTCCATTGAGCAAATCCAGTGGTCAATGAATTTCTTGATGTGTTTCCGGAAGATTTGCCAGGAGTACCACCCCCGAGAGAAGTTGAGTTCGAGATCAACTTGATTCCAGGAATAGAACCTATTTCTAAAGCTCCTTATAGAATGGCTCCGGCGAATTGAGAGAGTTGAAGGAACAACTGCAGAAGTTATTAGACAAGAAGTTTGTCCGCCCTAGTGTATCGCCCTGGGGAGCACCTGTTGTTTGTAAAGAAGAAAGATGGTAGCATGAGGCTTTGTATCGATTATGAGAGTTGAATAAAGTTACCATCAAGAAGTATCCCCTCCCACGAATTGAAGATTTATTTGACCAGCTCAAGGGTGCTAAAATCTTCTCTAAAATTGATCTCCGATCAGGGTATCATCAGTTGCGAGTGAAGGCCGAGGACATCGCAAAGACAGCCTTCCACAAGATATGGCCATTATGAATTTTTGGTGATGCCGTTTGGATTGACAAATGCCCATGCAGCTTTTATGGATCTTATGAATACCGTCTTTCGAGAACAGTTGGACAAGTTTGTTGTGGTATTCATAGATGATATTCTGGTGTATTCTCCTGATGAACAAACTCACACTGAGCATTTGAGAACCGTACTAGGTATTTTGAGACGGAAACAACTATATGCTAAGTTTAGCAAGTGTGAGTTTTGGTTAAGAAGTGTGGCCTTTCTGGGTCATGTGATATCGAAGGAGGGGATTGCTGTTGACCCGAAGAAGGTGGAAGCTATAACTGAATGGCCTAGACCTACCAACGTCACCGAAGTGCGAAGTTTCTTGGGTCTAGCGGGTTATTACAGAAAGTTTGTGGAGGGATTTTCAAGGATAGCCGTACCTCTCAGTCGCCTTACTCAAAAGAAGTCCAAGTTTGAGTGGACGTCGGAATGCGAGCAAAGCTTCACGGAGCTTAAGAAGAGGTTAACAACGGCTCCCGTATTGGCTCAACCCTCCGGAACAGATGGGTTTGTAATTTATAGCGATGCATCGAAAAACGGTTTAGGTACGTAAACTGTAGTATAAGGTTATGATCTTGTATACCAATTAAGTTTAGACTAACACCTTGTTTGTAGGTTGCGTCTTAATGCAAAATGAACGAGTCATCGCATATGCCTCAAGACAGCTTAAGCTTTATGAACAAAATTATCCCACACATGATCTTGAACTTGCCGCAGTTGTGTTCGCCTTGAAGATCTGGCGGCATTATTTGTATAGAGAGCGCGGTATTTATGGATCATAAGAGTTTAAAGTATTTATTCTCACAGAAGGAGTTAAATATGAGGCAGCGGAGGTGGTTGGAGTTGCTAAAAGACTATGATTTGACAATCCATTACCACCCAGGAAAGGCTAATAAAGTGGAAGATGCATTAAGTAGGAAGTCCAACCATGCGCGACAATCACCATTGGAAAGAGAGATGGAGGAGTTCAATTTAGATTTGATTGACTCCATAGTGAACGTTTTTACAACATTGACTATCACACCAAGTTTGGTTGATCGGATAAAGGAGGCTCAGAAGAATGATAAGACCCTCAGTGAAATAATGGAAAGGGTGAAACATAGCCAAGTTGAAGGATTTCGGACCAAAGAGGATGGAAGCTTATGGTTTAGGGAAAGATTATGCGTACCTGATGTTGACGAACTTAGGAAGGAAGTGTTGCAAGAAGCTCACAGCTCAAGGCTATCCATACACCATGGTAGCACCAAGATGTATAGGGATCTCAAGCAATATTATTGGTGGTCCGGAATGAAACGACATGTCGCTGAATTTATAGAAAGGTGTTTAGTTTGTCAACAAGTCAAGGCGGAATACCAACGGCCTGGTGGATTGTTGATGCCATTAGAAATTCCAGAATGGAAATGGGAACATGTCACGATGGATTTTGTAGCTAGTTTACCAAAGACAAAAAGGGGATATGACATGATGTGGGTCATCGTGGATCGTTTAACAAAGTCTGCCCATTTCCTACCCGTTTCAAGTGAAACACCTCTTGACAAGTTGGTGAGTTTATATATGGACAGTATTGTTAGCTTGCATGGAGTCCCGGTAAGTATATGTCTGACTGAGATTCACGGTTTACATCTAAGTTTTGGACGGCATTTCAGAAAGCCATGGGTACGGAATTAAGGTTGAGCACGGCGTATCATCCCCAAACTGATGGACAGTCCGAGCGGATTATTCAAACTTTGGAAGATATGCTAAGGGCTTGCGTGTTGGATTTTAAAGGGAGTTGGGATAGAATGGTAAAGCTAATGGAGTTTTCTTATAACAACAGTTACCACAAACGCAATTGACATGGCTCCTTGTGAAGCTTTGTATGGAAGGAAATGTAGGTCCCCTGTTTATTGGGACGAAGTAGGTGTGAGGACCATCACCGGACCTGAGCTATTGGAGAAACGCTAGAAAAGGTGAAAGTCATCCGGGAAAGACTCAAGGGTAGCTTAGGATCGCAACAAGAGTTGGCAGATTCCAAACGACGACCATTGGAATTTGGATGCGGGTGAAAAAGTTTGATTTGAGGGTATCACCTACAAAGGGTGTCATGAGGTTTGGAGTAAAAGGCAAGTTAAGCCCTCGTTTTATTGGTCCTTATGAAATACTTGAGAAGGTGGGAGCCTTGGCATATAGGTTAGCGTTACCTCCGGTGTTGGCGCAAGTTCACAACGTATTCCATGTGTCACAATTAAGGAAGTACGTGACGGATCCAAGTCATGTACTTGAAGCTCAACCTTTGGAACTCAAGGATGATGTTACCTACGAAGAGATACCCGTGAAAATTGTGGACCGAAAGGATGAAGTGTTGAGGAAGCGAGTGATTCCTTATGTAAATGTCCAGTGGAGCAATCACACGGAACGTGAAACCACTTGGGAGCTCGAAGAACAAATGCGGGAGAAGTATCCTCAACTCTTTGACTAAGGTACGTAAGTTTCGAGGACGAAACTTTTTGTAAGGGGAGTGGAATGTCATACCCCGTGACTTTTAAGCACGACTTTTAATATTTAATGGCCAACCTTAAATGCAATTTAAGTAATGTTGTAGGATTGAGACTTAGTTACATAAAATATAGGAAAACAAGAAAAAGGGGTTAAAAGTAAAATTAAAAGAAATTAAGGGAAATTATCAAAATAGTCCCTACTAAGAGATAGGGGAGTTATACAACACTTAGTATAACTCCCCATCATCTTAAGAGGGTCGGTTATAACACCAAAAGGAGAGGGCAAAACCGCTGGAGAGAAAGGGGAAGGAGAAAGAGGAAAGAAGAAGAAGAGAAGAAGAAGGAAAGGAAGGAAGAGCGTTCAACCTAGGTTCAATCTTTACAAAAATTCTGCCATACACTTGTAAGCGTAACTAGAAACAAAGGCAAGTAATCTTTCTATACGTTTTACGCAAATTTTGATACTTTAGGCCCTATGTTCTTACAAAGAGAAAACTTGGATCACACATTAGTAGCTTTGGTTTGCTTATGTTAAATGTTTTACTATATGTAATTGTTGTTGCTAGTTGCGTAAAGTCTCGTTCTTTGGGCCATATTTCTGAAAACAGTTGAGTGGTGCTTTGTTGTTTGTCAAGCATGCCCATGAAAGTGTATTCTTGATGTGTTTATTGTCTTGTTCCATTCTTGTGTTGATTTTCTACACTTAGATGTTTGAGAGTAAGTGCGGGGAATTGAAGAATGAATGATGGCATTGTTATAGATTTGTTGTGTTGAGAATGTTGATGGTATCTTTTGAAGGTTGTGAATGATAGAAGGTTAAGAGTGGATATTATTAGACATAACTAAGCATCAATTCATGTTAGATGTGTGTTATGTATGATGAATCTAGATGGTAAGATGGATCTTGAGAGTTTAGCATGAAAGGGTTGAAGGAGGAAGGAGGGAGGAAGTTACTGCAGGAAAACTACAGTTTAGAACCGTCAGAACACTTCGAACACCTACATCAGGCGCTTCAAGTCACATTAGGCGCCTAATGTAGGCGTTCAATGTGTCCCAGAGCATCTCCGTACACTTCGAACACCTACATTAGGCGCTCTATGTCACATTAGGCGCTTCATGTAGGCGTTCAATGAATACAGCACATCCCCGAACACTTCAAACGCCTAGTATAGGCACTCCATGTCCACATTAGGCGCTCCATGTAGCGTTCGAAGTATACTGGAAGTCTTTTTGACCCTTTAGGCGCCCTATGTATATGTAGTAACTTTATACCCTTTCTATGAACATAAAATGCAAGGGTATTTGGGGCGTAATTGAGGTGTAGATGGTAAGTTTGATTATGTAAGAATAAGATTGAATCCCAAGTGAATTAGTGAGGCGAACGGACTTGGAAAGATACGAACATGGAGTGTTTGAGGTGCAAGACCGTATACTTGATATGTAAGATGTAGGTGTGTTGTGTTACATGTTTGATATGAAGTTACATGTGCATCCTGCATCATGACATAGGCACTTGCATTTGACTTGAAAATTGCTTTGCGAAAGAACATGTGTTTACAAGAGAAGTTTAAAGTTTTCGAAAGACAAAATGGCTGTTGGTTGATCGCAGGGTATAAAAAGTCATGCCTGCGAAAGCAGGGTATAAAAGCGTGACCTGTGAGTCAACACCAGGGTATAAAATATGTTATGGAGCCGTGGACCTATTAGCACGGAAAATAAAGTATTTTATGGGGCCGTAGACCTATCAGCACGGATATATGATGTATGTAATGGGGCCATGGACCTTTCAGCACGGGTATAAAGTTATATGTTATGGGTCCGTGGACCTTTCAGCACGGGGTATAAAGTTCTGTTTGCTGTGGACTGATCACCCACAGGGTATAAAGTTCTGCTACGCAAAGAATATGATAAGAAGAGTTATGAAATGTTTTGTGAAATGACGCGCATGACATGTTTAAGAAAGACATATGCATGGGTGTTGTGTGTGATTTTAAAGAAGTACATGCATCATGATACACGAAGCATAAGATTGATGTGCAAGAGATGTGACTAGCTTATGACTTGCTTATGATGATATGTTGTTTTAGTACGTGTTTATTCTCGTATCCGTGTATCATTTATGTGTTTTATCTGTTTTGAGGCATTCTTATAAAGATACTACTTGCTAACCCGAGCATCTTATTTTGGGCAATGATCTATACACTGGTGACTCGTCGTGTGTGATCCCGTAAGGTGTATAGACGGGTTACTTGCTGGGGATAATTTCGCTAAGAACAGATACTCTATTCCTTTTCAGGTGAGCTGGAATATGGAATGATATTTATCAAAGACGATGGCGAGTGGGCTCAGTGGGATGATGGACATGGAAGTAGATAGATGTTTGCTTACTTTGTTTATGTTGGAAAGCTTGATGTTTATTATGCTTACTGGAGGATAAGTTAGACAGTTGTCTGAACACCCTTTTATTTCCGCTGTACTTTCTGGTTGTATTAATGATGATGAAGTTTTAAATTTGATGATGTTTCCGCTGATTTATCTTACGTCATGAATGATGTACGCTTGATCTGCTTTGACGCTTCGTAGTTCTCATAGTAGACTACGGCAGGTGCACTAGTTCCGATGGCGGTATCGGGCCGGGGTGCTACAAATAGCGACGCTATAGCGACGAAACGCATCATATGGTGTGAAGGTACGACAGTGTGCGTCGCTACAGTCATCGGTATTTCGTCGGTAAGAGATGAATGCAGACATTAGTACACGCACACCATACGACGTGTTTCGTCGGTCAAAGCGTCGCTAAGTCGTCGGTATTTGTATTTCTTTATTTCTTTGTAAGCGTCGTTATTTGTTTCTTTGTGCGTCGCTAAGTCGTCGGTATTTGTGTTTGTTTGTTTCTTTGTAAGCGTCGGTATTTGTGTTTCTTTGTTCGTCGCTATGGCATCGCTAAGTCGTCGGTAAAGTTGCACGCACAGAACCATAAAACCATCTTTCTTCTTCCACTCTTCTCCCATTCTTCTCCCATTTCAAACACATAAATCATCACCTTTCAACGAAAATGTAGAAGGAAGATATCTTATTATGTGGGATTTTGAGGTTTTCCACACCGAGAAAAGATAGCTGCTGTTTTTTTGAAGGTATATCGAGAAAATGGATCCAGAGGAGCGATAGAAAGTGGATGTACGAGAGAGTAAACAACGGGGAGTGGAATCTTAGATTTGTTGGAGGTCTCGAAGAATTTGTGGATTTTGCGACGAGTAATGAAAGTGGAACGTAGATTAGATGTCCGTGTAAGAAATGCAAGAACCGTAAATATATGGATCTAGGTGACGTTAGGGTTCACTTATTGAAACAAAGTTTCGTGCATAATTACCATACATAGTACTACCACGGCGAATATGTCAAGGCTAGAGGGCGAAATCTCAGTGATCATATGCAAGCTGGAAACTGTATTCCCTCCGGCCTTCTTTGATTCAATGGAACACCTGCCAGTTCATCTACCATACGAGGTACGCGTTGGTGGTCCTGTTCAGTACATGTGGATGTATCCGTTCGAGAGGTACTCTTATTTATTACGTGACGTTCTTATGTGTCTAAGCGCGAGCATGCTTACTAATTTGTTTCATCATGTGACGTTGGAGTATTCACTATATGAACAGATATCTCAGGCATTTGAAGCTGAACATCAGGAACAAGGCGAAAGTCGAGGCCTCGATGTGCAATGCCTACCTGACGGAGGAAGCCTCGACCTTCGTGTCTCATTACTTCGAGCCAGATTTTCCGTCGAGGTGCAGAGATGTTCCCTAGAACGACGACGACATTTTTAGATCCGCTGTCCTCCTGATATTCACACATCCTATTAGATTTCACGGACAGGGAAAGGAAATCATATTGGGGGACAGCGATCTGAAGATTGCTCATTCTTATGTTGTGCAACTGCCGTCAAGTTGACCGTTTCCAGAGGTATAACGATATCCAATTTTAATTTGTAAATACCTTGCGCTACTATATCCATTATATTACAAGGTATACAGTGTACTCATTCGTAATTTGCTTCAACTTGTTCGTTGATTTATTGCAAGAACATTCACCGGGTATATCGAGCGATGCAATAAACAATGAGTTAGATGCCAAGTTTGCTGATTGGTTCAGGTGGCATGTAAGTTTACATATTTGACGGTTACGTGTACATCATGTGATACGCAATTATTGCCCTGCTGATGTATACTTACTTGTCGTTTTACAGGCAAGCAAAGGTCATCTGGCTGACGAAGAGTACGGTTACATTCTGACACCAGTAGCCGAGGGTCCATTGAACAGAGTCACGCGCTACGACATGTGTTTTGTGAATGGTTATAGATTCCACACAATCTCCCATGCCAGCCGAAAATCGTCGAAGAAAGCAGAGTGTGTGTCAAGCGGTATGACAATAGCCCAGGAGGATGACTTCTACTACGGCTACCTTACTGACATCATTGAGCTCGAATATTCCGCATTGCCTATAAAGCGGGTGGTTATTCAAATGCGAATGGTACGATCCAACTGGAGAAGGTTATCGCACTGGCACAAAGGTTCACGACCGATATAAGTTGGTAGACATACACCAAGGGCGATGGTACAGAAAGTATGATCCATTCGTTTTGGCTAGTCAAGCGTCCCAGGTGTACTATCTATCGTATCCGACGACGAGGATGAATGCGAGCTCAAAAGACTGGCAGCCGTGTGCAAAGTGAAATCGAGCAAGTTTGATGTCAGTATCCAGCCGAGTTCAGATGGCATGGATGCCGCATTTCAAGAAGAAAACCCAGCGTTGTGGATACGACACATGTTGAAGTACACAATCTTCCTCTAAATGACCCGAACGGCGGTTTCATCGAAATCATTCCTCAACATACAACCGGCTGACAAATATTGAAGATGTAGGCGAAGACGAATACGAGGATGAAGAGGACGACGAGCATGTAGATGAAGATGAAAATAAAGATGAAAATGAAGATGCGTATGAGGATGCGGATGAAAATGAAGATTGACGTTAGTCAAAATTTTTATGTACCTCTTTATGTGAAAGTGTGTATGTATTGATGTACTTATACACATGTATATACATAATGTGTGTCTGTAATACTTTATATTTTCTATTTTTTTAAATACTGAACAGCGCCGATGCTTTACCGACGAAATGTGTCGTCGCACGTTTGGAATAACGACGACACAAGAAATAGCGACGAACACCCGTAGCTATTTTTCGCAAAATGTCGAAATTAAATCAGAAACACCCCTTCTTCTTCCCCATTTCAGCAAATTTCATTCCCTCCCCGCGAAAGCTCTCCACTGCCGCTCCTCCTGCGCCGCCATTCTCCGGTGACCTCCTTCCTTGGTTAGTTTTTCTTCCTATTTGTTTTTAATGCTTTTAATTGTTATAGATTCAGTGGTGGTTGGGTGGTGAATGGCGAATGGATTGGGGGCTATGGGGAGGGATGTGGGGCGGTTGGGGTGGTGAATGGCGGGCAGTGGTGGTTGGGGTGGCTGTGGGTGGGGCTAGATGGTGGTAGGTTGGTGCTGGGTGGGGCTGTGTGGTGCGGGGTGGTGAATGGCGAATGGGTTGGGGACTATGGGGAGGGATGTGGGGCGGTTGGGGTGGTGAATGGCGGGTTGTGGTGGTTGGGGTGGCTGTGGGGGGCTGGGTGGTGCAGGTTGGTGCTGGGTGGTGCTGGTGGGGCTGGGTGGTGCGGGGTGGGGCTAGGTGGTGCTGGGCAGGTGCTGGGTGGTGTTGGGGTGGTAAGGCAGTGGGTGGTGTAGGGCATGGGTGGTGGCGCTGGGTTGGGTTTCCATGTCCGACGACATATGAAGTAAGCATGTTGGTGATCATGTGGCTAAGGTATGTTTGGGCAGCCTTTGGGCAGCCCTAATGCTCTTAAATTCTCAATTTTTATGCCTATTTTATGTTACAAGTGATGTATTAAGTAGCTTTTATTTATTTTTCAATTTGAAGCTCAAATGATGTATTATTGAAGCCATGTATTTTGTTTAGCTAGTTTATGGTTGAAGCCTGTTTGTTGTTAAACTGAATTGTGTTTACTTTGGGCAGCCCATAATTCTCTTAAATTTACCATTTTTATGCATAATTCATGTTACAAGTGATGTATCATAAGGATGTAGAGGTGATGTATATTTTGAAGTGTAATTTGTTTAGAGGTGATGCATATTTATGCTTTAAGTTTCAAGTTCAAGTGATGTATACTTTGAAGTGTAATTTGATGATGAAGTTTGATTATGTAGTTTGGTTAATCATGTCATGTTGTTTGGATTTGGATTTGTCTTGGGAGAGGCCATTAAGGCCGGAAACCTCCGATAAACGAATAGGTCATGCCGAAATTTTCAAAATTATTAATATCTTGCATTAAATGTATGTAAACACTTGTCATTTTTTGGACATCTTATTTGTTTGGCCAACCAACCCTAAACTTGTTGAATGTGCCTTTTAAATTTTTCACCCTTGCAGATCTGATGGCTAGTGAGGGTTTACCTACTCGACCCACCTACCCACCAGCCAGACAGGCCCTCTCAGGACAGTTCGATCTGTTCGTTTCTCAGCATGAGCTGCTTGGTTCGGTGTCGACCGCTCTGGCTGCGGACGCGGACCTTTTAGGGCCTGCCGATAGGTCCGCACCCCCAGATCTCCGACGCCACCCACACCCACCGGTTCAGCCCATCATCCGGCGTCTGATGCGGCATCGGACGAGGGTGTCATACCAGGGCGTCGTGCCCTCCCTTGGTCACAGGCTACCCATACGTAAGTAATGATTTATTTTTTTAACACGTTTTCAAATCTATTTCACGAGTTATTTTTTCCTAACAACTTCACCTCTTTCAGGTTTGCATCGGACTCGGGCCAGATTTCCGGTTGCATCACTCGGTCCTTCCACCTGAGGCAGGACCCTGCTGGATATGCCTGGTCCCGTGTCACCCCGCAGACACGTAGGTTCTACTGGGATGAGTTTCAGGTATTCAAATTTGATGAATTTCACTTTTTGATGCGTAATCGATCATTACTTTTCTAACCACATTTTTATTTTTCCTCCGTATAATAATTGCAGAAGGCGTACAGCTGGCCAGCCGACATCGCCCACGACGTGGAGCAGGCCTGGCGCCAGAGGGCCGCCAAACGCTACAGGGACTTCGTCAACTCGCTCAAGACCAAGTGGGAGCGTGACCCCATTTCTGCGAGGCCTCCCTACGTATCCGAGGCCACCTGGGCGGGGTGGATAGAAGGGTGGCTGGACCCTGCTAACCAAGCCCGCAGCGCCGGAACGCGGCGCAGCGGCAATCTACAGGCCCCAGCACCTGCCACACACTCAGGTGGTTCGGTTGCCCACGCCACCACGATGCGTGCTATGGTAAGTATTTTAATATTGGATTATTTAGATTCATTGATTTCATTGGATTATTTAGATTCATTGACTTAAGTGGATTATTTAGATTCATTGATTTCTTATGTTCCGCTGTTGTTTTTTTTGGTATTCGTATATGGTTAATGTAAGTAGTATATGTTTCATTTGCCTTTTTCTTTTTATTTTTGATTTGACTTGGGAGAGGCCTTTAAGGCCGGGATACCTCCGATAAACGAATAGGTCATGCCGAAATTTTTAAAATTCTGGATTTCACTAACATATTTTATTTCATTCTTTCAGCACGGAGACGGGGGAGTGGCCAGCCTCCTACGATCTCTTCTACAAGACGATCGGAAGAAAGCCTCCGACGGGACGGAGGACTGGATCACGGCGAAGGCCCGCGACATCAGTGTAAGTAGTCTACGATATCATTTGTTTTTTCCTTAGTTTGTTTTATTTCTAAACCCTAAACCCTAACAATTCTTATTCTCATTTCAGGACGAGTACAACAGATTACTGGCAGAGAGGGGAGAAGAGGCCGACAAGAACCGTGCTTATTGGGATGCGGTTCGGACCATCGGCCCTCAGAATAAGAAGAAGAGGGAGGTGTACGGGGTTGGATCAGCAGCGCCGCGATTCTTCCCCGAAGTTCTGCATCCAGGTGCTTCCTCCGAGGCCAGCACCTCCGCGCCTTCTGCGACGCCAGAGGATATTTCGCGCCTGGACGAGATCATGCGGCTCTGCAGCATGAGATGGAGACCATCAGGGCGCAGCATGAGGAGAGTGTACAGG
Source organism: Eustoma russellianum (assembly GCA_036186865.1). Classification (NCBI taxonomy): domain Eukaryota; kingdom Viridiplantae; phylum Streptophyta; class Magnoliopsida; order Gentianales; family Gentianaceae; genus Eustoma; species Eustoma russellianum. The sequence continues at coordinate 14,088,972 of AP025061.1, forward strand.
CACTGCGGTCGCAGCTCACTCAGACCCAGCAGGCGCTGCAGCAGTCTTCAGCAGGCACAGCAGGAGACGAAGCAGGAACTCTCGCAGCTATCGCAGATCCTCCGCTCTTTCCTTTCCAGCTCCTCGCAGCCTCAGCCTCGCCCTCAGGATGGTCAGCCTTCTCCGCATGATCCCCCTCCACCTTCCTCTGCATAGTATTTCATTTTTTGATTTTTCGTACTGACTATTTCATTTATTGTATTGACATATTCTTTGTTCTTTTATATTTTATCTGACATTTATACGGATTCCATTTCATTTGTGTTGTTTAATTATACGAATTTCAATACGCAAATACCGTATTTCTGTATAATATTCGTAAAAATGATTTTATATACAAAAAAAATATATTATAAAAATTAAATAATAATAAAAACTATTTAATTAATAATATATTGATATTATTAATAAATTATAAATATTTAATATTTAATATTAATAATTTAATATTAATATTAATTTAATAGCGACGAACCTGCGACGAAACATAAATGTCGCAGACCGGGCATATAAAAAAGCAAAAATTTTAAAATAGCGACGAAAAAGATATACCGACGAACCGACGACGGAAAAAACAGGTCGCAGACCTGACAGATTTACGTCGCAATTTTACAACGAACCGCCGACGATCTTGCTCTCATCGCAATATAACGACGCTGTACCGACGAAAATCACTTTGCGACAAGCCGTATAGCGACATACATATTTCGTCGCCATTTCGTCGCTATATACCATTAGCGACGAAATATGTCTGTCGCTATATGGTTTTTTTTGTGGTGTTTGGGGATGCCGATTTTCTTACTAATGTGTAGGTTTTATTTTGCTTGGTATTATATGTATATATAGACGGTAGGAAGACTAGATAGGGATGCAACTTTTCCTAAGTAGATAGGAATTTTCCTTTTTGTTTGTGTATATGTTAATTTTCTTCGTTTTCATATTCTAACTAGGTTAGTTTATTTAGGATTTATTTCTTTTTTATAATGGCGAAAATATATAATGTATATATTCATATATACATATTAAATGTGACATGTACGCGGGGCATAACATGAAAACCCTAGCCGTTGAGCTAAAAAAATTTTCAATAGGCTATGAAGAACCTTATCTGCTGAGCTAAAATCTTCCGAGACTTTAATCTCATTTCTTCTAAATTCTTGCTTCATCCTTTTTTGATTGCGCACTGAAGCTTTTAAATGAGAAGAAGACAACCATTCCTTTCTGTTGCTTGGTAGGAACTTGATCAATGTTCCTCCAGCAACACCTTCTTTGGATGTCTTCTACTTAGCATGCTATGCAAATTGTTTTCCGACATCTTTTTACACATATTTTCTAACTCTGCTTCATTAGGCTTTGAAGAGCCTTGACATAAGTCCGAAATCTTCTTCTTGAAAAGGCTTTGAAGAGCCTTGGTATATGACTGAACTTTTCTTCTTAAATAGGCACTAAGATCCTTGGTCATCAAGCTGAAATCTTCTAGAGGTTAGATTACTGTGATATTAATCAGCTTGTTCTGGTACAGAAACAAGATTGATTACTAGTTTCTTCAGACATCGGCCGAAGTGTCATTTCTTCAAAAACATTGTATGTCGGTTGAAGTACCGTTTTTCAAGATTCTTCATAAATGGAGGTCGCATGAAGTGCCACTCTCAACATAACTCTTTCAAAGGCCATACAGCCGAGATCGTATTTCAACAACGAATGTTCAACCTTTAAAGACCAAAGTGCCATTTCTTCCAAGTCACAACTGTTCATGAATAAGGATCTCACTAAGCTATTTCAAAGTCATGAATCCCTTTGAGCCATCCTCATTTCTAGACTATGCCATTGAATCTTCAAAAATGTTTTTTGGCGTTAATCACCTGATTTTTATTTCAGCTCTCGTTTTGTCTATCCCCTTGAAATTTGAATATCAAAAAGGAAGAAGAAAAGTGCATAAAGAGGAAGAAAAGAGTGATATGATTGCCCAGGTGGGACTGGCATGTCCTATCTAAGTACAGTTGACATGTTCCCAACTTGTCAACTTGGAAACTTAACATTTAAATATATATATATATATATATATATATTATATATATAATATATATATATATATATATATATGATTTCAGAAATGCATGTGCTGCAAGTACCAGAACAGAGCAGATGCCGAACTGAGCTCATATCACAATTGGAAGTGCTTGCCAATCTGAGCATAAGGTATATTTTATGCCAATAATGTGGTATTCTTTTACAACTCTACAACAATGGAATCATGTATATTTGGTTAATTACTTTGGGAGGTAAATTCTTTCTCAAATAACAGTGATTCTATCTTAGTTTTAAATATATATGTTGGATTATACCCTTTCTTAAAGTATTACTTATTGCCAAGCTTTGCCTCAGTTCAACATAACCCATCATCTAAAAATCTATAGTTCAACCCATTCTAAAATTAAAAATTATTAATGTGTCTTCAATATAAGCTGAGCTGAACTGAATAGTAAGGTTACCATAGTAATGGAGGCTTTTATGGCATTTGTGTATCCCTTAATGAATTGAGATTACATCATGATAACTATAATCTATGTCGACCCAAAACTGGAAGTGCACAATATTTTTTACATAATGATAAACGTAATCTCTACTGACCCAAAGACTGAAGGCACACAATATCTTTTTTTTTCCTTGATTTGGTTATGACTTTATTATCCCTAAATTGCAAAAAGGATTATACTAATATATTTGTGTGTATGTTCGGACATGCAATTCTAAAATCGAAATGCTTCATGAATTTGTTTATCACTCAAATAAAAATTTTACCTCTGTCATTAAAATAAGAGAAGTAGTGAGTCTTATTCACTAAGAAACATATCACCATCATCTGAATACACCTATATTTGAATTTTTTTAATGCATAACAAATTGAAATTTTTATAAAAGAAATTAGATTCGTTCTGCTCAAATCTCACTTTCCTTTTCGATTTAAACAAATTCCCACATGGTTTAACTGAATTTCTTATTTCATTATAAGTTATTAATGATATAGGCCTAGAGACAGATTTAATTTACATCACTCAGATTATAAAACTGGCTAAAAATGTAATAACTGTCGAATCCTACTCTTGATAAAGGTTAAAATATACTGATGTATGCATGATTACACTAATGAATATTTCCAAGTTTGTCCTAAAATTTTTAAGTACTTAGAGAATGCATGTAGCCAACCACGGTTAGAGGCAGATCCAAGGAGAAGCCAATCTTGGTTGTATTTTGTTCAATACAAAGCTTCAGGGGGATTATTGAGAAATGTTTGCAGACATATTGTCATCTTGGTTGTATAATACGCCAAACTTGAGGGGGAGTATTGAAAGATAGTCTGCAGAAATAAAAGAAGAGTAAAGTGCCGAGCCGAGATGTCAAGCCGAGGTAAGGAGATCAGAAAGAAAAGGAGTAAAGTCCCGAGCAGAGGTGCCAACCCAAGGTGAGGAGGACAGAAGTGAAGTGCTCCAGCTATGGTGATAAAGTGCTGAGCTGGAGGATGCATTGCCAAGGTGACATGATAAAGTGTCGAGCTGGAAAATGCATTGCCGAGGTGACGAAGGATTCGAGGCGAGGCGATGTAGTACCTAGCTAGAATGAGAAGTGCCAAGGTGATCAGGTGGTTGTATTGCCTAGGTGATAAATTGGCCGAGATGAATGATGGAATGCCAAGCCGAGGTGACGAAGTGAAGGCACGTTATAACAGGATGCCGAGCTGTGGAGACAAGGTTAAGGCACTTAGGAAATGGACAGCAATAAACGAATGTGCCGAGCCGAGCTACGCACAATAACAACCGAGCAGAACAAGGATCTCAGCAAGAGGATAATGATGGCGGCATCAATGAGCAATGAGCCCAGCTGAGCATAATTACAACTGAGCAAAAGGATCTCAGTAACGCAATAAGATGGCAGCACAAGAGCAGGTATGCCGAGCTAAGATAACTTAGAAGATCACAAGGATCTCGGATGCAGCATTCAACAGATGTATCGGGCAAGACTGAACACCAACATCCGAGCCCAAAAATACAAAAACGAGACACATTTACAGATACGAATACCCTGTATATACTTACATTTCATACATCCACTAGCTCAATGGATTAGAGAAAACAATTGTAATTAGAATATAGTTTTAGAAGTCGTCTGTGGTTCGATGTTTCTTAGCTCTTCCCAAGCCTTATAAAAGACAAACCAGTGTACATTTAAGAATGAATTCCAATCACCTCACATCCAGTTTATTTGATTACTCCTTTGCTCTCCTATCTGGCTGTGGTCATCCGGGCTTCCGGGGCCTCCAATTTTTCATCAATGATGTGATGATCATGTTTCATATAAGTGAGAGTAGCAATTATTAACATAAAACCTTTACATAAAATTTTAAAAATATTCATGAAATAAGTAGGTTTGTGACCCGTTCTAATCAAATGTGCAACTTTCTCTTACATGACTAATCAATATTTTACTTGACATGTCTATAGCCTTATTTATATATCGTCACTTTATTGTATTACTAGTTACTTCTTATTAATTTCAAAGTACTATAAAACTACCCTATCTTTACATACCATGCCATACCATTGCAATAATAACAAAGAAAATATGCTTCACAATGCTCTAAAATAAAAAAATAACTTTTATTATATGATTCTCATAAATGTATCTATCAGTTGCCAATCCACTAATTAAAAAAGGAAAAAAATGTCCTGTACCTTTATAAATATCATTTTAGTTAAATTCTAACCTAGTGTAATTTATATTATTTTTAAGATTACAATATTTTTGAAACAAGTATAATGTATAAATATAACATCTATAGGAATATAATATATATTGATTTATTTATGAACAAATCCCGAACTTCTGGAAGATCTCTCTCTCTCTCTGGGACCGATTCTATTCTTGGTTCTCCTTCATACAAATTCCCTTTTCCTGTTTTCTTCTCTACTCTTTCCATCTATCATCTAAGTTCCTGGTCGTGAATCTTCCAAAAATCTGCAAAAAAATGTTGAGGTACTCAGCAAGACGGCTTCTCGGAGGCTTATTGGAAAGGCAGGCAAGCTCTCCGTGTGGCTGCGGCGGCGAGGCTGTACCATGAGAGAGTGGTGGACCATTACAACAATCCCCGGAACGTTGGATCTTTGACAAGAATGATCCGACGGTTGGCACCGGTCTTGTTGGTGCTCCTGCTTGTGGCGACGTGATGAAGCTCCAAATTAAAGTCGATGAGGAGACTGGTAAAATTGTTGATGCTTGCTTTAAGACCTTCGGTTGCGGTTCCGCCATCGCCTCTTCTTCCGTAGGTTCGTTTATACTTTTGCATTGAAATAATTGATGTAATTTGTGCTGTAATTAAGGTTCGGTTTGTTAGATGGAATCCTGTCGTTGAGCGTTAGGGTTTTCATCATACATTAGGTTTGGATTGAATGTTTACTATGTCCTTCGTTACTAATTCGAGTCTTGAGTGTATGGTTCATTTATTGGGTTTCTTGGTATGTGGGTGGACGCACCGAAGGACTAATAGGGAGGAAGAAGCAGGGTGCTTCGGATTATTGTTATTCTTCTTTTTTGGGGTGGATGTGCTGAGTGTGAAGGTTCCATACAAGTGAAACGCTGATCATGAAGTTGAGCTTTACAATGGAAAGGTTAAAACATAATCTGAGAGAAGGCCTGCCAATTTCCCGTTGGGTGTATCCTTATCATGAATTGGTTTGAATCTGGTGAAACCTATTCACTTGCTTTCCTGAAAAAGGAGGCATATTGATGGGGTTCTTTTATTGCAATAAGGAAAGGTCCTGTTTGAAAGGAAGATTACTCTTTAATCATTACTACGCCTATATTTTAACTGCAATTAGCTGATGATTTTGGAGCTTCTTGCTCCTTGAGGTTGCATTTACCGATGGGTCTCCTTGATAGTTTGGACATGTGCAACGATTTGGTTCATTAGTCTTAGGAAATAGCAATCACAGACGATTATATAAGAGCAGGACATTTTGTCTGCTGTATGGTTCTATTCAGAATTGAGCCACCTGAACATGTGCATTGCTGTATGTCCCCACCACGCACACTGGTAACAGGGGAATCTGAGTTTTCGGAACCTTTTCCTGCAGCTCTTTTTTGCTTCTTTCTTTTTTGCTTGTTTTTCCTGTTTTCTTTTTTTTTTTTTTTGGGGGGGGGGGGGGGTTTATAAATTTACTGGCGAGAGATACCATTTATGGTGGTTGTTTTCCTTCCTGGGTATATAAAATTTCCTGGGTATATAAAATTCCCCTTATTAAGGTGCCGCAGCGCCAGGAGCTGGATGCTTCCTTTTTCAGATTGTAACTGTCCTGAAGATAGATCTTCTTATTGGTTGTCTTTTCATGGAAATGGTCTGTCATGAACTTCTAGGAAGATTCTTGTTCTAAGCTAATCGGATTTGAAGGATGAGTGGATGGTTATGTATCATATCCCTGACATAAAAGTGTTGCTGTGGTCGCTGCCAATGCTCCTCGCTTTTCCCTTTTTTCTGGGAGAAATTAGTTGAGGAAAGGTAAACGTTGACAGGAGACATACATGGCCTGGTATTGTAAGTTTTAATCAAAGAAAGTTAACTGGTATTTTAGCAAATTGATTTTAGGTATCAAAGAGAATGCACAATATACGGATGAAGGGGTTAAGAAAGCTGTCTGTCTGAGCTCATTGAGTGAAGAATTTAACAAATGAATAGTATCATAAAGATGATTAACCGAGATAGAAGAGTAATTGAGAGAACAATCTTGAGCAGGAAAAATATCCAGTATATTCAGCTATATTCACTTACATTTACAGACGATATATATATTCCACAGTTGGGCAACAGTAATAAAGGCTACCGTTGCAACAGTGACCCATTATGCCTATAAGGTGTTTACATCTATAATAATTAACTCTACTAAAATACTAATTATTTCAACACTCCCCCTCAAGCTTGGTGTATTTATTGATACAGCTAAGCTTGATTACATGAGTAAGAAAAGTACTATTAGACACTGACTTGGTGAAGATATCGGGCACTTGTCTGTTAGTCGAAATATGTTCAAGCTTGACGATATTGCATTCAACTTTTTCTCAAATAAGTACCGATCAATTTCTACGTGTTTGGACTTATCATGCTGAATAGGATTTTCGGCCATATTGATTGCGAAGATATTATCACATTAATTACGAATAGCATGATAATCTCTTGATGTAGTTCTTTAAGAACCCTATTAATCCATAAGCCCTCACATAAACCGAGTGCCAATGCCCTTAATTCTGCTCCCGCACTACTCTCTTGATACCACATTTTGCTTCTTGCTCCTCCATGTTATTAAGTTTTCCCATAAGAATGTGCCATAGCCCGTAGTAGACCGTATGTCCATCTTAGACCCAGACCAATCTGCATCTGTATATATAGGTAACCGTCTGTCGAAATTTTAGTAAATGATAATCCTTGGACAGGAGCAGCCTTAAGAATACGCAAAGCTGCTTTAAGATGTCCATTAGTAGGATTATGCATAAATTGTGAAACAAAACTAACAGCAAAACATATATCAGGTCTTGTATGTGAGAGATAAATAAGTTTTCCTACTAATTGTTGATATCTAAGTCTATCCGTAGGAGTATTATCCCAATCTTTTTGTGGCTTGTATCTGGATTCCATGGGAGTAGCCACAGGTCTACATCCAAGCATCCCGGTTTCATTCAATATATCCAAAATATATTTTCTTTGAGAAATACACATGCCATTAGTAGTTCTAGCAACCTCTATACCTAAAAAATATCTAATATTACCAAGATCTTTGACCTCAATTCTAGGGACAACTGACATTTAATACGTGCAATCCCTACATGATCATTTCCGGTAAGAATAATATCATCTACATACACAATTAAAATGGTAAAGACAGGGGGATTAAAAAACACACAAACGTGTATGATCACTTTGAGTTTGTGGAAACCATACTTGATAACATCATTAGTAAACTTTTTAAACTATGCTCTAAGTGATTGTTTCAACCCATATAAAGATTTCCTAAGTTTGCATACCATATGATGATTTTATCAGTTTCAAGTCCAAGAGGAATATCCATATAGACCTCCTCTAGTAAGTCTCCATTTGAAAAAGCATTCTTAACATCCAGTTGAATTAGAGACCAATCAAGATTAATAGCTAGAGGAAAAAATACTAATGGTATTAAGTTTAGCTACCGGAGCAAATGTATCCACATAGTCAATTCCATATGTTGTTGGATAAACTCGTTAGCCACTAACCTAGAGGCCAATCAAGATTAATAGCTAGAGAAAATAATACGAATGGTATTAAGTTTAGCTACCAGAGCAAATGTATCCAATAGTCAATTCCATATGTTTGGGTAAACTCGTTAGCCACTAACCTAGCCTTGTGTCTATTAATAGTCCCATTAGAAGTATACTTATATAGAGAATACCCTTTGCATCCAACAGCTTTTGTTCCTTTTTTCCTGGTACTAATTCCCATGTCTTGTTCTTCAGCAAGCTCTTAATTCTTCATTTATTGCAGTGCAAATCCATAAAGGACTTTTCAATGCTTCATATATTCTTGATGGAATATACTCTTTATCTAAATTACATGTAAAGGTACTGCAGTTTCTTCCTAATTTGTCATATGCAATAAGTATATAACGGATGTTTAGTGCATTCTCAGACTCCTTTGCGCAATGCAATAGGCAAATGATGTTATGAGCAGGAAAGATGTTACCAGTTTTGTCATCGCTGGGAAGAACCTGTAAACCTTCGGTCATATTGTTACGCCTGGTATACACCTGGGTGATGGGTAAATTAATTCTGTCTAGGCCATCAGTAGGAGGTACCTCCATGCTAGCAGTATGGGAAATGTCAGTTATGTCCTCATCAGTTCTTTCATCCAACAGACTATTAGTTTCCTGTGACTTATTAAACTGATTAGGTAATGTGGGAGTGGCAATGTCCAAAATGCTCCAATAGTTAGCAAATTATAATCAGGCCTGGGATCAGAGGAGTTAGGAGCATAATAAGCATTTTTCTCATCAATATGACATTTAAGGATACAAACATTTTCCTAGTAAGGGGACAATAGCACTTATACCCCTTTTGAGTGCTAAAGTAACCCAGAAATATACAACGAATAGTTTTTTCTATCTAGCTTTGTCCTAAGGTGAAGAGGTATAAACACATAAACACACACCCGAATATCTTACAAGAAAGCATAGACAGAATTTTTGTATTAGGGTATGACTTCATTACACTGTTTAGGTGTTCTAAATGAGAGAACTCTTGAAGGCATACGATTAATTAAATACGTGGCATAAGTAGTGCTTCTCCCCACAAGAATTTTGGTACAATCATAGCAAACACAAGAGATCTTGTAACCTTAAGTAAATGCCTATTCTTTCTTTCCGCTACCCCATTTTGTTGGGGGTAAAACACATGAGGCTTGATGGTGTATTCCGTTAGAGGACATATACTCTTTCATTTCTTTATCAAGATACTCTGTTCCACTATCACTCCTAGGGACTTTAATGGTAGTATTAAACTGAATTTTTACAAGTGTGACAAACTTCTTGAATACTTCATAAACTTCTGTTTTATGTTTGATTAAGTAAACCCAAGTAATTCGAGTATGCTCATCAACAAAGGTGATAAACCATTTTGCCCCATTCAAGGACGCTACCCTTGAAGGTCCCCATATATCCGAATGCACCAAATTGAATGGGTTACTTGGTTCATATCTTTTTGGCAAGTAACTTACCTTAGGTTGCTTGGCTAAAATACAAGTTTCACACTTCAACTCACCAATTTCCGCATTAGAAAACAAGTCTGGCATTGATCTTCGAAGATACAAAAAATTTGGGTGACCCACCTGTTATGTCATAATAAAATAAGATCTGATTGTTTGGTCCTAGTACAAGAATTAGGCCTTAAACTAGAAAATGAAACATTGCATCCAGTTTCTGGTCCAATTCTTTTAGGTAGCATCTGCTTATAGTACTTAATGGCAGTAAAAACTTCTTCACTTGTTTGGGATTTGATGATGTAAAGTCCATTTAACTTGTTAGCATTGCCAATCATCCTCCACGTAGTTTTCTACAGAAGACAACACGTAGAGGATGAGAACAATGCAACACAGTTGTTTATCAATGTTCAACTTCCCTATTGAGATTAAATGAAAGTTCAGTTGAGGTACGTATAAGATTCCATGTAGTACTATAGTTGGCGTGAGATATACAGTTCCAAAGCCTAAAACTGGAAGATCTATGCCATTTGCTACCTTAACAATTTTAGGTGTAGAGAAAACAGATAAGAACATAACATAGAAAGAGTGAAGGTCATGCGATCAGAGGCTCCCGAATCAATGATCCAAGAGCTTCGGTGATCACGTGACCTAATACCTGTTGAGGCCATTGTGGCTTGCATAGGTTCAGAAGGAGTAAACTCGGATTCAAAAGACTGCAAACTCTTAGTCAGGGATTTCTTGGATAAGAACTGCAGCAACGCCTCACTTTGATCCTGGGTAGGAAGTTTGCTTCAGTAGAGGCAGAGAGGTTAGTGGTATTAGCCATAGCTCTTTTTGATGTTCCCAGTAAAGAGAAAAATGGGAGTGAGGACTAGGATTTTGTTGATTTCCCCATGAAGACTGCATGTGACCTTGGTTGTTAGAGGGGTTACTTTTAAATCAAGGGTTTTGGTGTTGGAGCTTTTTAGTCTTTGGAGATTGAAACAATCTTCGACTCTATGACCTGGCTTTTTACAATATTTACAAACAAGGAGTGGCGGCTTATACTTACTGGTATCAGACCCTCCTTGTCTGGCAATAAAAACAGTGGGAGCATTGGTTTGGCAAGATCCAACAGAACTAGACGCATGAGGAACCACCAAGGCTGACACGTCTAAAGTAGACCCTTGTTGAGAGCCCATCGTGAATTTTAGTCTACTCTGTTCATGCCTAATTTCTGAAAAAACTGAGTTGAGAGTAGGCAAAGGTTTGGTTCCAAGTATACGACTCGTCACAAAATCTAAGTCTTTATTGAAGCCATTCACGAAACAAAAAACTCGTTTAACCTCAATAAACTGCTTAAACATAGCCTCATCAGCCGAGATTGTACATGCAATGTTTCAAAAGTATCAATTTGTTGCCATAGTTTGGTTAGCTGAGAATAGTAAGTACTCACAGGATTTTCTCCTTGACGAATATCTTGTAGCTTTTCCTTGGCTGCCCGCCAGATTTCTGATGCTGTAGTATAAAGCATAAAATTATCACCAATCTCAGGTGTCATAGAGCTGATTAGTCAGGACATGGTCATGGAGTTTTCATGCCTCCATTGCCTAAAACGAGGATCTGTAGAGGATGGTATAATAACATCACATAAAGATATTCATCCTTTCCTCTACCAACAATGAACATCTCGACAGCCCTGCTCTAGAATAGATAGTTGAAGTCTGTGAGTTTAGATTAGTGATCATAACCGGATGCCCATCAAATGAACTAGGGAGTGAAGGTGGGTCTGAATTGTCTGAGGGAGGAGGATGAGAAGCTGAAGTGTCGGTGGATGTGGTAGGTTCTGCCATATGAAACGCTTTCGTGTTAAGTCCAGATAAAGATCAAAGGTGAGTTTCAGCGACTTCGTAGAGAGAAGTAAATGAAGAATGGAAGAAATGTGCTCAACATGGGAGAAAAAGCAGATTTGATAGAACAGATAAAGCAATTTTGGGAGAATAAACAATTTGAAAAACGGAGGTTAGTGGGAAGGATTTGAATAAAAAAAAGGAGAAAAATATGTGGAGTGTACGGGTCTCCTTAAAAGGAGAACAAACAGACTGCTGCCACATGAAGTAAAAAACGAAGCTTCCCAAGAAACAAATATTATAAACTAAAAAACATGCATGTATCATAAAACACGTGTCACATGCAGGAGTGCCCACGAGTCAATAAACTTTGTTGTTAGAATTGTCTAGAATTTCTCATGCGACTGAAACCAATTTTTCGAGATAGAGAGTCAGGGAGAAAGAACACCAAGATTTACGATAATCAGTTTAGGAAGAGCCGTTTGTGGATCAAGAACACGATTTCCAGAATGAGGTAAGCTCAGACAGAGAAGAAAGAATCTATCTTCCCGTATTCTCTCTGTCAATCAAATTGAGGTAAGCTCAGACAGAGAAGAAAGAATCAATCTTCCCGTATTCTCTCTGTCAATCAAATCCGAAGATCCTGCATGAAGTCCTCCCTTTAATCAGAATACACGATTGATACAATATTTCTGGAATCGGGCTATTCCAGAGATGTTTGAGGAAATCTGTACTTATTCTTGATGAATACAGAACCAATGAAGAACAAACTGGACCCTTATGGGATTTTATACTCAGCCGATAACAGAGAAAAAACAAGAGAGCGATTTTCAGATTTGTAGATGATGAAGCTGAGCACCTTGGCTCTGATACCATGAAGAATTTAACAAATGAATATCATAAAGATGATTAACCGAGATAGAAGAGTAATTGAGAGAACAATCTTGAGCATGGAAAATATCTAGTATATTCAACTATATTCACTTACATTTACAGTATATATACATACATACATATATACACACACACACAATATATTCCACAGTTGGGCAACGGTAATAAAGGTTACCGTTGCAACAGTGACCCATTATGCCTATAAGGTATTTACATCTATAATAAATTAACTCTAAAGTACTAATTATTTCAACATTGAGGCTACCTTTTCTGCAGTTAATCTTGTAATAAGAATGTTGATTTATTGTTTAACTTTGCTGTTGGGACACTTTTTTTGTAAGTTAAATTTTCATAAAAGGCCCAACAAGGCAAATTACAAGATGTTGACATAGCCAAACAATGAAAAGGCTATGCAAAATAAAGGTGGCTTACAAATTGCAAGCTATAACTAGTGCCAACCTTTAAGCAAAAGGTGGTCCATGTTGACCACAAGATAACAACTAAGCTAATTACAGAGAGATTACAACGAGAAACATCCTGAAGCAGGGAATGATACAACCTTTCATGCCAAAATATAACAACATAGATCCATGGAAGATACAAACACCAGGCAGATACAAGCCAAACCCCAACAGCGACGAGCTTAGAAGCAAGACATAAATGATCATCCAAGCAACTCCAAGCTTCCAAAGCCACACAGCAACATGAATAAACAAAAGTGTACAGAACGCAAGGAGGAATCCCACATGTATAGGATGCCAACGCACAGTCTTCATAGATGATTTACGCATTAAGATTCGCCTGCAAAGGTAAAGAAACAGCAGTATCCCGATCCAAATAAAAACAGCAATAATACAGTTGAATGAGAATAAGAGAATGATATGGACAAAACAACAGATGGCACGCAGGTAGAAGACAGAGTTATGGGCAAAAGATGGACATTGGAAGCCCCAGATTGACAGCTATGTGCCAATTTTTTTGAGTTTTCCGATACTTCCTCCAGGAGGAAGCCGCCATTCGAACATTTTGTAGAACCTCACCAATAATTGTTTGGGGGGTTCTACCCAAAGCACTATGAATTCTTCGGTTTCGCTCACTCCAGATACAGTAAACAGCAGCAGAAAGACATAGGCAAACTAGGTTCCATTGTAGTTTCGAGGACCAGTGGTTGGAAAGCAACCACTCCTGGATAGAGTCCAGGGAAAAGACCAAGTTTGAGCAATTAAGTTTATCCAACACGGCTGACCAAATCACCATCGATATAGGACAGTTGAAGAATAAGTGATCTTGAGTTTCCGAATGACTGTCGCATAATTTACAATGATCAGAAGCAACGATACCCCAATTTGCGAGTTTATGAAGAGTAGGTAGCCTCTTCCAAAATGCAAACCAGAGGATGATAGCATATCTAGGAAGAAGAGACCTACTCCAGACAATTTTTGCCCAAGGAATTGGGGGGTAGGATGGTGCTAATGCAGTAACTGCACTGTGGACCGAGAAACTCGTGCTGGTTTCCATTCCCAACGATCAGGACTAGAGAGGATAGGGATCCGAGTGCAGACATTCAGAAAGTCCAAAACCTGACCATCCCAACCTCTACCAAAAGGCAAATTCCATCTATGACAATGTATGACCTCAGAGACCTTTGCCTCAAGGCAAATGTTGAGCTTAGCTTTGAGTTGTGGATGATGTTTAATGAGTATGCCCCAGGGATGCCAGGGATCATACCAAAAATAAGTGGAGGAGCCAACCCCAATGACCCGAGTGATATGTTTCTCAAATAGGTCCCTTATGAAAATCAGCTTCTTCCACAACCAGGAATCCTGCTTCTTCGGAGCAGCCATCCAGATAGACCTGCCCTTAAGAATGATAGAGTGAACCCATTTTACCCAAAGGGATTCTTTACTTTCACAGATAAACCATACCTGTTTCATGAGGTATGCATTGTTAATCTGACCAAGGTTGGGTAATCCCAGACCCCCAGCATCCTTAGGTTTACAAACATCTAACCACTTGACTCTGGCCTTCCTAGGGCTGCCCCAGAGGAAGGTCCGAAGGAGACGCTCAATCTCCTTAATGACCTTCCTAGGAAGGAAGAAAGCGGCAGTCCAGTAGCGAACAATAGCAACAAGGACAGAATTAATAAGCCGGAGCCTACCACCGTACGAAAGCTTAGAAGAAGTCCAACTGGTAGTTTTTGCTTTGAGCTTATCAAGAAGTGGGATGCAGTCAGAGTATGAGAGTTTTTTGGTAACAAGCGGAAGGCCTAGGTATTTAATCGGCAGTGATCCAATCGGAATACCTAGGATTGCAGCAAGAGTCTGTTTTTGTGTTGGAGGTACCAGAAAAGAAAACCTCACACTTTGCAAGGTTAGGGGTAAGGCCAGACAGACTAGCAAAAGAGTCTAAAGCTTCTTTTATGGAACAGATGGAACCCTCATCCGCTTTTGAAAGGATGAACAGGTCGTCCGCGAAGGCTAGAGAGCTAATTTTTAAATTTTCACATTTTGGATGGAACTTAAACAGATGGGATTGAGATTTCGTTTTAAGAAGTTGGGTAAAACCTTCCATGGTGAGGATGAAGAGGGCAGGAGATAGGGGGTCCCCCTGCCTCCGCCCTCTTGTTGATCTGAAGTTACCAGTTAGGGAACCGTTAAGATTTATTGAGAAAGTGGCAGTGGACATGCAAAGGTATATCCAGTGTCTGAACTTCTCAGGAATGTGCATGAGTGTGAGAATATTTAACAAGTAATCCCATTTGACAGTGTCAAAAGCTTTCATGATATCGACCTTAATGGCACACACCACTAGGTCCCCCAGGTTTTTGGTAGGACTTAACAAGGTCATGCATGAGAAGGATGTTATCCTGAATGCAACGCCCTTGTACAAACGCAGAATGGTTTTCATCAACCAGGAAGGGAAGAATGGGCTTGATTCGATTTGCAAGGATCTTGGAGATTATTTTGTAAGACACATTACAGCAAGAGATAGGCCTGAAATCTTTCATTTTGACTGGACTTTCAATTATAAGGGAGATAGCTGTAGTGTTGACAGGGTTAGTACAAGTAGTCATGAGTGAAAAAATACCCAACCGCTTGGATAACATCATTTCCAACCAAGTCCCAATTCTCCTTGAAAATTCAACAGTGAACCCATCTGGACCTGGGGCACTATCCGTTTTTATAGAAAAGAGGGTATCTTTAATTTCTTTGGGAGTGACCTGAGAAATCAAAGCAGAGGCTAACTCATCACTGAGAACCTTGCCAGACCAAGCCCCAAATTGGGAATGGAAAGAGTTGGGTTCCTTAAAAAGATTTTCAAAGAAACTGACAGCCAGAATTTTAACCTCATCATAATTAGAGGTCCAAACTCCACTGTCATCTTGAAGCCTAAGGATTTTATTCCTGGCTATATGAGCTTTAACGGATCGATGGAAGAAGTGGGTATTTTTGTCACCGACCTTCATCCATCGAATCCTAGCCTTTTCTTTGAGGAAAGATTCCTCAAAGGTGGAAAGCCTAAATAATCCTCAAGTGCATTCTTTTCAGTTTGGATTGCAAGAACGTTGTTAACATCCTCCATGGCCTTTTGCTGTGCCATTTCCAGAGTTTGTCTAGCGTTTTGAACTTTAGTGGAAATGTGGCATAGTATTTTTGGTTCAGTTTTTTGAGAGGGTCCTTAAGCCTTTTAAGTTTCTTACAAAGTCTGATCTGGGGGTTACCTTGGATAGGGGTGAACCAGCTGCTAACAAGTGTGTCCTTAAAGAGAGGGTGTTTCATCCATCCTTTAATAAATTTAAAGGGTTTAGGACCCAGGTTCCTGGACATCTTAATGGTCAAGATACCAGGAGAGTGATCAGAGATTATAGGAGCTTCATAATCTAATTGAAAGTTTGGGAAAATATTACACCATTCCTCATTCGCAAACATATGGTCAATTTTTGTACAGATTCTGTTATCCATGTCCCTTTATTAGACCATGTGAATTCAAACCCCTTTGAGGGAATGGTCATAACATCAATGGCTTGAAGGCACTCTTAAAATCCCTGATTGCGTTCTTATCAAACTTCTTGTTACCCTTTTTACCACTACTATCCAGAATGGTATTGAAATCTCCCATTAATAACCATGGCTGCTGACCATAGAGGGAGCTGAGGTATCTTAAGCAAGCCCAAAGATCCCTACGTCTACTACGTTCATTGTAACCATACACAGCGGAAACAATTAAGGTTTCTTGGTCAGATGTTTTGGCCGTTATTCTGCAAGTTATGCACTGGTCATCAATGTGCAGGGTTTGTGAATGGAAGAGATCTGGATTAATACCCCACCAGATTCTAGCAACAGAGTTAGGTTGCGTATTATGCAAAACATCCCAATTCCTAAATGTTCTCTTTGAAAAGATATCCAGGTTTTTTTGTCTAACTTTCACCTCAAGTAATCCAAAAATACTAATGTCTTTCCAGTTAAATATGATTTGATTTCTTTTTTGCTTTAAGGGGGAATTGAGCCCCCTTATATTCCAACATGCAATTCTAATCATCTTTTGGATTTTGCACCTCTTAACCTCCCCCTGCTTCGATTCCTATGCCTGCTTGAAGGGGAAGGACTTGAGGATCTTGTGTTGGGGGTAGCTTTAGGCAGCCTGGCAGAAGCACTCACAACCTTTGTCCGAGAGCTACTGCCCTTAGTGATGATGGACTTCATTTTAGAAGCCGGGCCATGTAAAGGTGGGGAACCTTGGGCTGGGGGTGTATCCTGTAGTAATTCCGTAGGAGTACCTACGGCATTTTCCTCATCCGAGGTCGTGAGGTACCAACTAGCGTCTTTATGGCTCTTGTCCAGCTTGGTATTTATGTTCTTAACGTGCTCAGCCAAGGTTTGGGTGTAGTCAATGTCCAGGAGATCATCATCCGAAGCCAGGTCCTCCTGAGAGGGGCTCTTGGTCCGAATGATTCTTATAGAATGATAAGTTAACCCTAGTGTTTTCTTTAGGCGGACTAACAGTGGTCCGTACCCTCACTAGTAATGTCCGCTAGGGGAGCAAAGGTGTTATGAGACCTTCTCCCAGGTCCAGCAGAACTAGTGACACGACTGGGTAGGTAGGTATCAGATTTTTGGTTTCTAGGGTGGTTGTTAATGTGGTTGGACTTAGTATTAAGTGTTTGGACCTTGACATCATTTCTAGATTGAGCAACAGGGTGCTTTTTCTTGGATATTGGGAGCTTGGCCTAGAAAAGAGCGTGCTTTTGTTGTGGTTCTTCAGATTCTGAGGTCTTTGGTTTGTTGTCAAGCAAGGTCTGGGACGAATAACCAAAGCCAGCTGTTTTTTTGATTTGCTTGGTCACAGTTGTGGCCAAAGGTCTTACATTTGAGACACTGGGTTGGCATCCACTCAAAAATAACTTCTTGAGTGCATGTCAACCCATTCTCATCCAAGTAATGAATGAATTTGGGGAGGTCAGCCCCAGCTTTAACCTCCACACATATACGAGGCAAACGATACTCTTTTTTGTGCAGCCGTGGGTTTGTCCATAAAACAATGGTTTTCCCACAAGTGAGCCTAAAACCGCTAAGAACTTGAGGATGAAAATGATGCAATCTAAGATCAGGAAACTTAATCCAAACCGGGACAGTGTCCAGGCTTAGGCGTTGGAATGGGTTTATCTGGCGACCAAGGCCAGAGGAACAAAAACCCGATTCCCAAAAGGAAGAGGAGATAAATCTAAAATACATTGTTTCGAGATCCTCAGACTGGAAACGAAATATGAACAGATCCGCCTCTCCTTCCGTTGGACTTCCAGAAGACCTTTAGAGGCCCACTTTTCCTCAGCAAATTCTTTCATGTTAAAAAAGGAAGAAGAATTACCCATTACCTGACCAATAATAGCAGTGTTCCATTGTTCTTCGCAAGCAATGACCGCATCTGGGTTCCACGGCGAAGGATTTCTTGCCTGTCGATAGTAGGTAATTGCACCTGCATGAGCGTGGAAGATTCTTCCGGGGAGAAATCCGGCTTGAGCAACGAAGCCCAAGCCGATTTCGCCCTAATAGCTGTTGCATGATGAAGATAAGCCAGAAGATGGAAGCTTCCAGCCATAGGTCCAAAATGAAAGAGAAATCCTCCACTCCGACCGCTTTCCACGGCGGCCGGAGGACCCTGAAGAAATTAGGGTTCTTCGAAGTTATATTTTGTAATAGGCAGATATGGTAGATAAGAGAAGGGGATGAAGGTTAGATAGGGAGGTAAAGAAAGAAAAGAAAAGAGGAGAAGATGGAAGCGAACGGGAACGAGAAGAAGAAGACCGTTAGCGGCGGAAAAGAGAACGTTGCGGGTGGTGCAGAGTAGGAGAGGAGAGAGGAAGGTGGGAGGTTTTGGGGGAAAATTTTTTAGAGAGAAGTCAGAGCGAAAATTGAAGAGAGAGAATTTTCGTGAGACCCTGATCAAGTTCAAACCCAGACTACTGTTAGGACACTTGCTGGAAGCTAACTTATCATGACCATGTAAAAACTTTGTTTATATGTACATTTTCTACTAGTCACTCCTCTAAATGTGTTTTTTCTAGGGACAGAAGAAAAAATTCTTTAATATTGATAGGATTGCTAGCCTTGCTCTTGTGATTGAAGTAGCATTCTTGTTGGTGAAATGTGTGCTTAAGGATGCTCTTTGGGTATGTACTATTTCTTTGGGAACTAACAAACGCTTTGGTAAAATTGTTATCTGGATGCTACAGTGTATTTTGTGTTTATAATGTGGAACTATGTCGTCAAATAGTTCTGTTCCTCTTATTTGGATGAGGTAGCACTTAACACTTTCTTACTTGAGCAAGTCTAAGTTCACCAGTATATCCACCTCAGCCTTCCACCCTAACCACCCAATTCCGCCCAACCCCCGATCAAACCAAACCAAAAAAAAAAAAGTAAAAATAAAGAACACGAGAAACGAAGCGATTGTATCGTCCATTCGTTTTTTAGATTATCTTTGGAATTCTTCTAAATAATTCCACTGGGTGCAGGTTGGCATTTTGAATAACCTACATTTTGGGTACAATCAGTTTTCTTGACTTATGTAGCCACACTGAGACAACTATTTGTAAAGGTGGGCACTAGATTGGAAAATACGTTGTATGCCTCCTATAAATAGTCAAGCTAGCTAAGCTCATTGTTGCTTATATAAGAAACATCTTTTGTAAAGGCGCCAATTTTGGCTTATAATATGATAATTTTACCTTATGGGGGGGGGGGGGGAACTCCACTGGGTGATATTAAATTTCAAGTACTTCTAATTGATTGATGGTTCAGCATGTTCATTTCCAGCAAGTAATATTAGCTGTCAGACTATTGATTGATGGCATGGCAGTATATGCTGATATTGTTATTTATTTTTGTACAGCCACTGAGTGGGTAAAGGGGAAGCAGATGGAGGAAGTCCTTACCATAAAGAACACGTGAGTGCAACTTCTTTTTGGTGTTTCCAGTTTCTAGGCTTTTCCTTCCTACATTGCTAACAAGCATTTTTTTTAAGTGAAGTTGTACCTTTTTACTGCCTGGTTTGTATTCATGATTCGATTTGTTTTGTGCAAATTAGTTCCAATTCCTTGCACTTTAGTGACATGTTTGGTCTTTCTGTGAAGGATCTCCTTAAGTAGATCTTCAAAAGCTGTCTGAATTTCCGTGGCTTGAATCATTTTATAAAGATGACGGTTTGCATATGCAAGACTACTAGTTCTGCCTACTATTGTTGTTACAATATAACCACGTGATGTGAAGTTTGTGGTGCATTAGACTGCAATGAATTGGAGGTGAAACTAGAATCTCGATGCCATCCGAGGGAATTTTTCCTGTAATCGGGCATTTGGTTGAAAAGATGCTTGTTGTGTCTGTAATTAGTGAAAGCTAGTATGTATGGCTGTGTTATGGAAATTCTTTTAGACAATACATAGTAGCACCTGTAGGAAAGAAGTTTTGGAAGGTTGAGAAACCTTGTAATAGAGAGAAGACTGCAAGAAAGAACTCTTTGATTTCATACAAGTGGATGATTGATGGGGAAATGAGAAGACTAAGTAGTAATGGTTATGTAGAGAGGCAGAAGATAAATAAAAAGGTCTTGCGGTTGGGTACTGGGGGGGGGGGGGAAAGCTGTAGAAATTTGCACTTAGCAGACTTGCATATTAATTATTAACCTTTCCTGAGTTTTTCAAAGCAAGTTAAGCTGATGGACTAGTAAAGAACACTATTGATTCAAGTATATGTGATCATTAAGTGGCTTCTAGCAAGTTATTTGTATTTGTTATCCTCTAGTAGGGTAAATATTGGGTCGTAATTGTTAACATTGAATTAGGGGTTCTTATTATGTTGGGAGTTTAAGCATTATACCCTTTTGCATATAGTTTCATGGTCTAAAATAATTACAAAAAAAGGTTTCATGGTCTAAAATAATGTATATGCCAATGTTTATTAGGTTGAAAGCGAAAGAAATTGTTATTCAGTGGTTTTAGTTATCAATCTTCCTTACAAGGACAACAATAGGTTTCTGTTTTACAGTCATTTCTCAGGAGCCAAGTATATCCCTATTAGATATGAAATCTCAGTTACCTTGTGACAAAAAATATGCTCAACGGATCTGTTTGAGAACCCTTACTTATTCCATGATGCAACTGGTGAACTCTCAGAATCTAACCTATGCAGTTAGGTTTCGGGTGGAAGGTTTGTAGGCCGGGTGAAGGGGGTTGGTCTTTAATGAGGGAGTTGGGATTTCTATCTCTTGCATTCTGGCTTTATCAAGTTTCTTAGTATGCTGTATCCTGTTGAGGAAGCAGCAGTTTTCTTGAAATTGCAGATCTTGTGTTTCTTCAAAATTGGATTCCATTTATGTGGTTACATCCGTGACCAGTTCAGTACTAGACGCTTTCGAATTTCTCAGTGTGTCCACCTGGTTTTCATATCATTCCATTTCCTGTACCGAGCTGGTGTTTCACTTTTGGCATGATATTGCAGAGAAATAGCAAAGCACCTTTCGCTTCCACCTGTTAAACTCCATTGCAGTATGCTTGCTGAGGATGCAATCAAAGCAGCAGTGAAAGACTATGAGGCAAAGCGCACAAAGCCAGGCGATAGTGCTGACACTGCACCACTGGAAAAAGCTGCTGATGCTTGACCTTGGTACTGAATTATGGAGGTTGTTCAACTCTGTAATCTTGCTGCTCTAAGCCTCTATAGTATTGTGCCGTTGATTTATTCCACCAAAGTGCTTTTCCGACGTTATGGTGTTGACGATAAAGAATGTAGTCTTTTGTAATTTAGTTTAATAGTGTGGTTGCTTAATAGAACTTCGAGCTTTTCTTGGTTTTTCAAACTCTTTTCCAGTTTGCTTTTATGGAATTAGAATCAGAGGTTTAAGAACGTGCACTGGATGGTGAAGATAAAGCAATCTCTCCCAATTATCTTCTTTTCACTTACATTTGGATGATGAGAGACCGCTCTTTTCCACTCTATGTTGGTTTTAATACTTTATTAATAGACCGTGTATAGGATGTGGGTTTTTGTACATACGCATCAAATCTCACCAGGCCTACTAAATCTGTAATGTTGAAATTTTAGGTCTCTATGGAAGTTTTAACTCACTTTGAAATTCATGTTCAGTTAATTTGGGCAGGTAAAAGCAAGAATAGTGACGGCTGGGAAGGTGGGCGTTTGGCTGGTTTTAAAGTTACTGCAAATAGCTTTCATTTCTTTGGACTCAGTCCGGATCTTGGTGAAACTTGGTGAAGATGTCAGAAATATATATACACACACACACACACATATATATGTATGTATACATATACATATATGTATGCATGTATATGTACACACGCGCGCCGCGCGCGCACACACACACACACACACACACACACACACACACACACATATATATAATATTATAATAATATATATATATATAATATATATATATATAGACACATATCTTTGTGAAAAAAATCAAGTAGTGCCATTTGCACCTTGGTTTTTAAACAATTATATTCACGGGTCTATTCATGAAATAAAAAGAGATCATAATGTAAATGGTAAGATACTTTATATTATTTTCTCCACAACAGTCTTTTCAAATAGGAAAAGATAATGAAGTTAGATATTTTACTGTTTTTCAAAACTTCCTGGAGCATAAATCTTCAATCAACAGTAGCTTATACTAATATGATCTTAACACAACAAAATTATAGTAATTTATACTTAATAATATTAGGGGAACAATTTGAAACTATAGATAATAAAATAGATATGATTTTATCATATATGAAAGAAATAAAAAATAAATTACATGTTACGGATATAGCTAGTACAAGAAGAGATATAATTGTTTTTCCTACTATTTAACCTCCGCCGGAGGTAAAAGATTTTAAATTGAAATCTACTACTGATTTAGAAAAAATGTTAGATAATAAATTTAAGAATCTTAAATTAAGTACTCTTGATGAAGAATTTGAATAACTTATGAGTGATAAAGAAAATCATCATAAGATTATAGATGATGAAATAAATAAATTGAAATATATATTTGCAGATAAGCCAACTCAAAGGATGTACTATTATCCTAGACCTACTCCTCAGGATGTTTTAATTGAAAAACAAGAATATATATTTAATAATTAATATCATGGAAAATCTATCTATGAATGAAACATAGATGGATTTACAGAAAGACAAATTTATAATGTTGTTCATAGAATGTTAATGTATTATGTAAAATAATGGTAATACTAATAAAGGAGTAGCTAATATGCTCATATCAGGATTTACAGACCAACTAAAAGGATGGTGAGATAATTATTTATCTGCACTATATTGAATAAAGTAAAAATAGAAGAGGGAGTACAAACTGATAATATGGTTTATACTCATAGTTAATATCATAGAACATTTTACAGGAAGATGGTCTGATAATTCTGAGAATCTCAAAACTTTATTACAAAATCTTCGATGTAGAACACTCACCTCATTTAGGTGGTATAAGGACACTTTCTTAAGTAGAGTTATGGAACTTCCAGAGTCTAATAGTAATCATTGGAAATCTAAGTTTATAGATGGTTTACCTCCCTTATTTGCAGAAAGAGTTAGAAAGAATCTTCGTAAAGGAGAAGTATAAATTATGATAATTATACTTATGGCAAGCTAATAGGAACTTGTATACAAGAGGGATTAGCTTTATGTAATGAAATTAAGTTAAATCAGCAAATTAACAGACATTCTTTACATGAGATAAGACAATTAGGTCAATTTTTTGCACAATTTGGTATGGAAGATCACTTAGATAAAAGTGATAAAAAGAATAATAAGAAATATAGATCTTCTCATAAATTCCAGAAAAGAAAAATAAGACGAGAAGATAGAAAAAGATTTGAAGAAAAGGTTAACAATGCCAAAAAGACTTATGGTAAGAATACCAAGTCCTTTAAACCTTACACAATATGTAGGAAATGTGGTCGCACAGGTCATAAGGCAAAAACATGTCGGGTGAAAAAAAGATTATAATCTAGAAGATAATAAATTAAAAGACATTTTATCAAATATTTTATTAAATTCAGACTCAGGAACATAGTCCGATCAATCTTCTGAATACCCAGAAGATATGATGATGATAGAAAATAATAGTATATATTCTTCAGAAGAAGAATGCGATTCTTGTAAAAGAGGAGAAGTATGTTGTGAGAAATCCTTTGATATAGAAGAAGATCAATTATATCAAATTATTTCTCAATTTCAGGATTTAGATGTTAGTATATGTGCCCTAGTCCGTGATTTGGATATTTATGTTATACATTATTATTAATAAAAGAGGTTTTATTAACATTATTGTTGGTTAGTATGTTACACAATTTTGATATATGTCCCTGGTTCATATTGTTATAGAGATAAGATAATGTATAATCAGTATGGGTATTGATTTGATAATCATGAGATGATTATGTGTATGGTGATACAAATCAATCTCATAGATACTTGTTAGAACAGTGTATTGGATAGACCCATCATGAGATTACTACATGGATTAGCGTCATAAGTAAATCTCATGATAGTCATGTTTTAATCCTTTGACTTGAGATTGTCATAGTTTCCAACATAAGGACTATTATATTTTGACATGAACAAACGTTATCCGTAACTGGATAATAATAAAGGTCATGATTGAATGTGATAGAAATTATGTAGAGGATATTGAACAATCAAGATAGAATTTGTTCCTCTCTTTTGAGAGAAATATCTTTGGGCCCCTCGATTAGTGAGACTGTGAAATCCATGGTCGTGCTCAAATGAATTGATAGTGTGATCAGTATCATTTGTTTTATCAGTCTACTTAGAGATCGAGTAATCATATGTTTGAACAATATAAGTATGACGCTGACCATGACTTATGTTCAAACTAGATATCGTGTGACAAAGGGATTAATGCATGTACTATTATTAGGCTAGTTGGACTTTACTCGTATTAATTGGGTAGTCGTAATGCCTTGCTAGAGGCCAATTACGACTTGTTGGTTTAATAGAGATTTAATCAACTGCCAATTAATATGGGTCTATCGGGTCACACACAAGAATGCGTATGGCTGAGGTAAATAATATTGATAATATTAATATTGGATATTTTATTTTATTATTATTATTATTATTATTGGATATTATTATTATTATATTATTATTATTATTATTATTATTATTATTATTATTATTATTATATTATTATTATTATATTATTATTATTATATTATTATTATTATATTTCGTTATTATTATTTTTTTTATTTATATGTATATATTTATATCATCGGATAATAACAATAGAATATCTGATATGGATTTTGATTGGTTTTATCTAATCCTAACAGAATCCGTATCTGGTACGGATTATGATAGGAGTTAACAAATCCGATCTGGAATCGGATTTTGATATCTATATATGTATATAGCATGGTGCATCTCGTACACTACACAATCAAAAGAAAATGAAAGAGAAAAAATCTTTTTTGAGAAAAACGAGTTCTCTCAGCCGAGCCGTTCAAGAGCTAGCACTCCGGGCGGAAGCATTCGTGTGGATACCGACAGAGGGTGATCGTGTCATCGCACCTCCTACGTTCGTTCCATCTGCGGATTTTGAATCTTCAGAGGTAATTTTTGAGTTTCTTTCATCGATTAAACGAACAACATTGATCCTTGGTAGGAAATCGGAGATCAAGTTTTGTATTTTCCGCTGCGTGTTTTTACAGTGATCTTGTCAGATTTCCTAACAGTGGTATCAGAGCCACTTCTTGTCTCGTTTAAATCGATTATATCATGCTTATGTGATTATATGTTTTCTGTTTGAATTCGTATGGCATGATATATGAACAAACCCCAAGTCGGATTTCATATGATGAGAGAAGAATTTTTTTCAATTCGTTTTCATGAGATGATTTGTATACGGCGGTATTCGTTTATCATGTGATGATTAAAACCAACTCTGTTTATATTAGATATAAACACACGATATGTGTAAAACCCTTTTCGAATCTCATCTGGTGAGAACGGATTGATGTTTTCAAATCGTTTTCATGAGATGATATAACCCGAGATTATTGTAAATGGCAGAATTGTTTGTCATGTGATGACTAAAATAATTCGGTTTATCTCAGATATAAAACATACGATTGATGATTCTGTTTTCGTGTTGCGAATGGCAGATTATCAATTCAATTGATGATTCTGTTTTCGTGTTTCGAAAGACAGATTACCAATTCGATGATGATTCTGATTTGGGTTTCGGATGGTAGATTATCAATTTGATTGATGATTCTGTTTTAAAGTTTTCTATGACAGCTATCGATTCGATCATGTTTCTGTAAGGGTTTACCGTAATCAAAACATAAGATCGTTAATATTTGACGCGTCGTGTTAGGGTTCGAAAAGAAAATATCAATTGATTGATGTTTTCTGTTTGGCTTGAGGGCGCTGCCCCTCGACCCGCCTAGGGGTGCTGCCCCTCGGACCCCGCCCAGGGGCGGGAACCCCGCCCGCTAACCGGCTAGCGGGACCGCCGTATGCGTACGCCCTATAGTTCGTTGTTGTGACATTAAGAATGTCAATATATTTATTTGTTATAATATGTTTGTGTAAATATATTATAATTGTTGATGTCTTTGCATGGTGCATAGCATGGCCTCAGGACCTATGTGATTGACTTAGTCATATTTCTGTTTTGGGTTATTATGGCCTGCGTGCCGCTGTAGTTTTTGTTGTATTTTATTATACAAGTAGTTAGGTTTTTCTTTATTATTGTAATAAATGAAGAATCAAGCTACAAAAGTGGTGATGGCGACACATACCAAGGACGAGTGGATTCCATGGAGATGGAGGCACGAGCTCAAGAAGATATGTATCATTGCAAATGTTGTAATAGGAAGTCTTTCACATAGGGTTTCCTTTATGATCTTCATTTGGTCTCATGAAGATCATATTTAGTTTGGTCATGCTATGTCACGTTTACATATTTATCATTTTGTATGAGATGCGTGGATGATAGTTATATATGCATATAGGATGCTACGATATAATGATATGCAATGCAAGACATAAACTAAGTTGAACCCTCATTAATAATTTAAGTCTTGATGCCATCCATGTCTTAAACACCTATTAAAACTGGGATTGTATTAAAGTAGGTATTGCCAAAGCAATGTGCTTTAAACATTCCTAGCTACGTAGGATGAGTAATAGTGCTACTCATATGTTTAAAATTGGTTAGACTTAATTGGGCTATCAAAACGGTTTTGGGCCCAAGGCATTAGATGGAATCTAACATACAATGATATATGATGTCATTATTCCATAAATTCTAAGAGTTACATGAGATGTAATTGGTAAAGAAGTTACCTACCTAAATAACTTAATTTTAAGCGTCATGCCAAAGCTGAGTTTAGAATTAAGTCAAATATGGATCTTAGCTCACTAAAATATTTCTTTTGAGGGTTATGTTTTAGTGGAGAATTTTAACCTCATTATTAATAAAGTGTTACTTTGCATGTTTTGTAGATCATAAATGGCTGCTAATAACAATTCCACCTTATCGCTGCGATCTATCCTTGAGAAGGAAAAACTAAAAGAATGTGGGACTAATTTTGTTGATTGGTTTCGAAACTTGAGAATTGTTCTCAAGCAAGAAAAGAAGTCCTACGTGCTCGATGACCCTGTCCCTGAACCCCCTCCTGCTGATGCTTCTGTTGCTGTTAAGAAGTATAAGAAGCATGTGGAAGATTCCAATGACATAGGATGTCTATGTTGGCAACTATGTGTCAGGACTTCAGAAAGACCTGGAACACTTAGAAGCTTATGAGATGAGTGTGCATCTCAAACAAGCTTTCCAACAACAGGCTAGGCAGGATAGGTTCGACACCGCTGTTGCACTTTTTGACTGTAAGATGTCTGAAGGTGAATCTGTTAGCGCTCATGTTTTGAAGATGAAAGGCTATATAGATCACCTTGCAAGACTTGGATATCCCCTGAGTTTGGAACTCGCACGGATTTGATCCTACACTCTTTGCCTAGCAGTTTTTCTCAGTTCGTCATGAACTACAATATGAATAATATGGAAAAGTCCATTCCTGAGCTACATGGTATGCTCAAAACTGCTGAGGGGAATATCAAAAGCCTACCCATGTATTGAGTGTCAATCAAGCCAATGAAAAAGAAAGTAAAGGCAAGGGTAAGCAAAGTGCAAAGGGTGCAAAAGGGCAAGGGTCAAGCTAAACCGAAACCTGGTCCCAAGGCAAAGGTTCCTAAGGAAGGAACTTGTTTCCATTGCAACAAGCCTGGGCATTGGAAAAGAAATTGTGATTTATTTGGAGGAGTTGAAGAAGCTGAAGGGTAGTGCGACTACATCTTCAGGTATTTATGTTATAGAAATTAATTTATCTACTTCTTCTTCCTGGGTATTAGATACTGGATGTGGATCCCATATTTGTACAAATATGCAGGGGCTCAAAAGGAGTAGGATGCTGAAGAAGGGCGAGGTGGACCTACGTGTTGGCAATAGAGCAAGAGTTGCTGTGCTATAGCTGTAGGGACCTATGAGCTTGTCTTGCCCAATGGGCTTTTGTTAGTTTTAAACAATTGCTTTTATGTTCCTACTATGAGTAGGAATCTTATTTCAGTATCTGTTTTGGATGATGAAGGTTATTCATTTTTAATTAAAAATAAGAAGTGTTCTATTTTTGATAAAAATGACTTGCTTATTGTATTGCAAGTAGTTATAATGGCATTTATGTCCTTAACCTTGATGATTCCAATGACGGTAATATTTATAACATATCTTCAAAGAGAACTAAGCCAAATGAATTAAACCCTATTTATGGCATTGTCGCCTTAGCCATATAAATGAGAAGCGCGTATCTAAACTCCATCAAGATGGATTATTAGATTCATTTGATTTTGAATCATTTGAAAATTGCGAGTCTTGTTTGCTTGGAAAGATGACAAAGACCCCTTTTACTGGACATAGTGAAAGGGCTAATGACTTATTGGGCTTGGTACATACAGATGTATGCGGCCCAATCAGCATTAGTGCCAGAGGAGGATTTCAGTATTTCATTACTTTTACTGATGATTTCAGTAGGTATGGCTATGTCTACCTAATGAAACATAAACATGAGTCTTTTGAAATGTTTAGAACTTTTCAAAATGAAGTACAAAATCAACTTGGTAAGACAATTAAAACTTCGATCAGATCGAGGTGGTGAATATTTGAGCCAAGAATTTGACCAACATCTAAGAAATTGTGGAATCGTTTCACAGTTGACTCCTCCAGGAACTCCACAATGGAATGGTGTTTCTGAAAGGAGAAATCGAACTTTATTAGATATGGTTCGATCTATGATGGGTCAAGTAGATCTTCCTTTATCTTTTGGGGTTATGCCTTGGAGACAGCTGCATTCATTTTGAACCGTGTACCATCTAAAGCGGTTGAAAAGACACCATATGAGATGTGGACTGGTAAGAGACCCAGTTTGTCTTTTCTTAAGATTTGGGGTTGTGAAGCTTATGTGAAAAGATTAGTGTCAGATAAGCTAGCTCCAAAATCTATCAAATGTATTTTTGTGGGGTATCCTAAAGAAACTAAAGGGTACTATTTCTATATTCCCTCAGAGAACAAAGTGTTTGTTGCTCGAAATGGAGTCTTTTTGGAAAAGGAGTTTCTCTCAAGAGAACTAGTGGGAGTATAGTACAACTTGAGGAAACTCAAGTTCCACAAGATATCTTGAACCGTCTTTAGAGACAATTTCAGAACCACAAACAGTTGTGGAGCCTGAAAATGTAACACAAGTCCAACGCAGATCTGATAGGATACATCGTCAGCCAGAGAGATATGGATTTCTTGTGACTGATGATAGTGAAGTTATGCTCATAGATCAAGATGAGCCTACTACCTATCAGGAAGCTGTGTCAGGTCCAGATTCAGATAAATGGCTTGGAGCCATGAATTCTGAGATGCAATCCATGTTTGATAACCAAGTTTGGTCTTTAATTGATCCTCCAGAGGGTATTAAGACTATTGGTTGCAAATGGGTTTTCAAGAAGAAAACTGACATGGATGGAAATGTGCAAACCTACAAAGCAAGGCTTGTGGCTAAAGGTTTCAAGCAAACTCATGGTATAGACTATGATGAAACCTTTTCACCAGTGCTATGCTTAAGTCTATTCGAATTCTCCTTGCCATTGCAGCATACTATGATTATGAGATATGGCAAATGGATGTCAAAACTGCTTTCCTTAATGGAAATTTACTCGAGGATGTGTACATGACACAACCTGAGGGTTTTGTAAATCCTGAGAATTCAAAGAAGGTTTGCAAGCTTCAAAGGTCCATCTATGGATTGAAGCAAGCATCTCGAAGCTGGAATCTTCGTTTTGATGAAACAGTTAAGAACTTTGGTTTCATCAAGAATGAAGATGAACCTTGTGTTTACAAGATGGTTAGTGGGAGTGCAGTAGTGTTTCTGGTCTTATATGTGGATGACATATTGCTTATTGGGAATGATATCCCTACCTTGCAAAAGGTTAAGGCTTGGTTAGGGAATTCATTTCAATGAAGGACTTGGGTGAGGCTACCTATATCCTTGGTATCAAGATCTATAGAGATAGATCTAAAAGGATAATAGGCTTGAGTCAGAGTACATACATAGATAAAATGTTGAAGAGGTTCAACATGCAAGAGTCCAAGAAAGGATTCCTGCCTATGTCTCATGGCATTCATCTTAGCAAGAATCAATGTCCTCAGACATCTGATGAGCGAGATCGAATGAATAAAATTCCTTATGCTTCTGCTATAGGATCGATCATGTATGCCATGTTATGTACTAGACCAGATGTCTCATATCCATTGAGCACAACAGTAGATATCAAGCTGACCCGGTGAAGGTCACTGGACAGCTGTCAAGAATATTCTTAAGTACCTCAGAAGGACTAAAGATGTATTCTTGGTTTATGGAGGTTTGGATGACGAGTTAGTTGTAAATGGTTACACAGATGCTAGTTTCCAAAACCGACCAATATTTTCAAAAACACACATAGATGATTTCAGATCGCAGTCCGGTTTGTATTCATTGAATGGTGGAGCTGTTAGTTGGAAGAGTTCAAAACAAAGCACTGTGGCTGATTCTACAACAGAGGCTGAGTATATAGCAGCATCAGATGCAGCTAAAGAAGCAGTTTGGATGAAGAAGTTCATCATTGAGCTGAAGTAGTACCTAGCATTGCAAATCCTGTGGACATTTATTGTGACAACAATGGTGCCATAGCACAAGCAAAAGAGCCTAGGTCTCATCAGAGATCTAAACATATACTCAGGTACCATCTCATTCGAGACATCATCGATAGAGGAGATGTCAAGATATGCAAAGTTGCACAAACGATAACATAGCGGATCCATTGACTTCAACCTCTCTCCACGGGTCAAGCATGATCAGCATACTAAGATATATGGGTCTCAGATATTTGTAGGCCTAGTGCAAGTGGGAGATTGTTAGTATATGTGCCCTAGGCCGTGATTTGGATATTTATGTTATAAATTTGTTATTAATAAAGATGTTTTATTATCATTATTGTTGGTTAGTATGTTACACAATTTTGATATATGTCCCTGGTTCATTATTGTTATAGAGATAACATAATTTATAATCAGTATGAGTATTGATTTGATAATCATGAGATGATTATGTGTATGGTGATACAAATCAATCTCATAGATCTTGTTAGAGAACAGTGTATTGGATAGACCCATCATGAGATTACTACATGGATTAACGTCATAAGTAAATCTCATGATAGTCATGTTTTAATCCTTTGACTTGAGATTGTCATAGTTTCCAACATAAGGACTATTATATTTTGACATGATCAAACGTTATCCGTAACTGGATAATAATAAAGGTCATGATTGAATGTGATAGAAATTATGTAGAGGATATTGAACAATCAAGATAGAATTTGTCCCCTCTCTTTTGAGAGAGATATCTTTGGGCCCCTCGATTAGTGAGACTGTGAAATGCATGGCCGTGCTCAAATGAATTGATAGTGTGATCAGTATCATTTGTTTTATCAGTCTACTTAGAGATCGAGTAATCATATGTTTGAACAATATAAGTATGACGTTGACCATTAAATATGTTCAAAATAGATATCGTGTGACAAAGGGATTAATGCATGTGCTATTATTAGGCTAGTTGGACTGTACTCGTATTAGTTGGATAGTCGTAATGCTTTGCTAGAGGCCAATTACGACTTGTTGGTTTAATAGAGATTTAATCAACTGCCAATTAATATGGGCCTATCGGGTCACACAGAAGAATGCGTATGGGTGAGGTAAATAATATAATAATATTAATATTGGATTATTATTATTATTATTATTATTATTATTTATTATTATTATTATTATCGTTTTAATATTGATAATATTAATATTGGATATTTATTATTATTATTATTATTATTATTATTATTATTATTATTATATTATTATTATTATTATTATTATTGTTGTTATTATTATTATTATTATTATTATTATTATCGTTTTAATATTAATAATATTAATATTGGATATTAATATTAATTATTATTATATTATTATTATTATTTATATATGTATATATTTATATCATCGGATAATAACATTAGAATCCATATTTGATATGGATTTTGATTGGTTTTATCTAATCCTAACAGAATCCGTATCTGGTACGGATTATGATAGGCGTTAACAAATCCGATCTGGAATCGTTATTTTGATATCTATATATGTATATAGCATGGTGTGTCTCATACATTACACAATCAGAAGAAAACAAAAGAGAAAAAATCGTTTTTGAGAAAAACGAGTTCTCTCAGCTGAGTCGTTCAAGAGCTAGCACTCCGGACGGAAGCATTCGTGTGGATACCGACAGAGGGTGATCGTGTCATCGCACCTCTTACGTTTGTTCCATCTGTGGATTTTGAATCTTCAGAGGTAATTTTTGAGTTTCTTTCATCGATTAAACGAACAACATGTATCCTTGTTAGGAAATCGGAGATCAAGTTTGTATTTTCGTGGCGTGTTTTTGCAGTGATCTTGTCGGATTTCCTAACATTAGAAATAAATGTATTAACCAATGATATATTGGATTTGTTAAAATTAATATATGATTATGAAGTAAAACAAAAGATTATATCTTATATTAGTGATAAAGGGGATGCTGAGTCCTCTATTACTAGACAGGTTCAAAATACAGAACCTTACACATTAGCAGAGGTTAAGAGACAAATGTCTCAAAAGTATAAAAATGAAAAACCTGTAACTATTATAGAATTAATAATTGAAATAAATAATCTTAAACAAGAAATTAAAGAATAAAACAAAATAGTTTAAGGTTAGAAGAAAGAGTTCATAAACTAGAAAAAGGAAAACAAATTATTTCCGAACCTGATGAAAATATTTTAGAAGGGTTAAATGATCAAAATTTTATCAATATTATAAATTGTAACCTCACAAAGTGGTATGTGAAGATTAATTTATTAATTGATGATAACTTCTGTAAGGAATTAATTGCATTAATTGATAGTGATGCAGATTTAAATTGTATCCAAGAAGGACTAATACCTACTAGGTATTTTGAGAAAAACTACTCATTCATTAAGTTCTGCTAGTGGGCAGAAATTACATATAAATTATAAGCTTCCTCAAGCTTATACATGTAAACATCAGGTATGTATTCCTGCTAGTTTTTTATTGGTTAAAAATATTATTAACCAAGTATTACTTGGTACCCCATTTTTACAAAAACTATTTCCTATAAAAAAATATTGATTAAAAAGGATTTGTAGGAAATTTTAAAGGGAAAAAAATTACTTTTCAGTTTATAGCAGAACCTTTAACTAGATTTATAAATAATTTTTACAGAGTCTGTAAAATCTAAAGAAATTCAAATTAATTTTTTAAAGCAAGAAATCAATATTTTGACAATAGAAGAAAAATTACAAATCCTAAATTACTGGATAAAATCAAATTATTACAAAATGAATTCTCATTACAAATATGTAATGACCATCCTAATGCTTTTTGGGATAGGAAAAAAATATAGTTCTCTTCCATATGAAGAGGATTTTAATGAAAAAAGAATTCCAACAAAGGCAAGACCTTGTCAGATGAATTTGAATACTTAGAATTATGTAAAAAAGAAATATCTTCTTAATAGAAAAGAAATTAATTAAACCTTCTAAATCTTCTTGGTCTTGTACTGCATTTTATGTAAATAAACATTCAGAACAAGAAAGAGGAGTTCCAAGATTAGTAATAAATTTAAACCCTTAAATAAGGTTATAAAATGGATTAGGTATCCTATACCTAATAAGAAAGATTTATTAGATAGGTTGAATGAAGCACTTATCTTTTCTAAATTTGATTTAAAATCAGGATATTGGCAGATTCAAATAAATGAATCTGATAGATATAAAATTGCATTTACTGTTCCAATAGGACATTATGAATGGAATGTAATGCCATTTGGATTAAAAAATGCTCCTTCTGAATTTCAAAATATTATGAATGATATTTTTATTCCTTATAGTGATTTTATTATTGTTTATATAGATGATATTTTGGTATTTTCCAAAAATATTGAAATACATTTTAAACATTTGAATATCTTTAAGAAAATTATTATTCAAAACGGTTTAGTTATTTCTAGACCTAAGATGTTATTATTCCAAACAAAAGTAAGGTTTCTAGGTCATACTATTGAAAAAGGGAAAATTATTCCTATTAATATAAGTATTGAATTTGCTTCTAAATTTCTAGATGAAATTTTGGATAAAACACAATTACAAAGATTTCTAGGGAGTTTGCATTATATCTCTCCTTATTATAAAAATTTGGCAGCAGATACTGCTATTTTATATGATAGGTTGAAGAAAAATGTAAAACCATGGACTGAAGATCATACTAAAGCAGTTCAGATAATTAAGAAAAAGGTTACTCATTTGCCTTGTTTAATGTTAGCAAACTCAAATTGGGATAAAATTATAGAAATCGATGTTTCATATATATGATATGGAGGTATTTTAAAACAAGATTCACCTATTGATAATCAAGAATATTTGGTTAGATTTTATTCAAGAAAATGGACTAATAGTCAAAAGAATTATGCTACTATAGCAAAAGAAATTTTGGCTATTGTTAAATGTGTTCTTAAATATCAGGATGATTTATATAATCAGAAGTTTATCATATGAACTGATTGTCAAGCCGCAAGATTTATGTTTAATAAAGATTTCAAACATGATGTTTCTAAGCAGATGTTTGCAAGATGGCAGACTCATATGGCACCATTTGATTTTGAAATCCAATATAAGAAAGGGTCAGATAATAGTCTTCCTGACTTTCTTACAAGAGAGTATATTAATGACTAATATTTCTTCTCTTGTAGATATGTCCCAATGGGGCAGAGGAAACCTCTCTAATAGGAGAGGAAGAGGAACCTTCTCTAATAGAGGAGGAAGAGGAGCTGGAGAAATTCTTGGCTAAATTGGTCAACAAAGATTGGTTGCTGCAAATATTGCATCTTCACCTTCAAGTAATACTCAAACAGATGACAAATTATATAAAGAATTTTTAGCTTATAAAGCTAGACCTTCTTATGTTACAATGGTAACAGAAGAGAATGATGAAGTTTATGATCAAAGCTCATATTCTGAAAGTATATTACTTTTAGAACAAAAAGATCTTAAATGGAAAGATCAACCATAGATTCTAATGCAGAGATGCGAAAAGAAATGGGCTCAAAGCGTACCCTTGATGGAGGCCTACCTCTATTCAAAAGAAGTCGTATTCCCTACAGGCATATGAACGGTTGTTTTCGTCTTAGCATACATATCCCGAATTATGTCTATATACTTCATAAGAACCCCTCTTGCATCCAGACTATCCCTTATCAGTCTACGTGACACATTATCGTACGCTTTTTCAAGATCGATGAAAACCATATGTAGATCGGGCTTCTTTTCCCTATACTTCTCCATCAATCTCCTTAAAATGTGTATTGCCTCCGTAGCTGACCAACCTGGTATAAAACCAAATTGGTTTACCGTAACTTGAGTTTCTCTCCTAATTCTAGTGTCGATTACTCTCTCCCATAACTTCATAGTATGACTTAGCAATTTAATCCCCCTGTAATTTCCATAATACTGTGCGTCTCCTTTTTTCTTATATAGAGGGACCACTACACTCCTTCTCCACTCATCTGGCATTTTTCCTGTTTTGAAAATAAAGTTGAACAGAGTAGTTAGCCATTGAACTCCCTCCTCTCCCAAACACTTGCACGCCTCAATGGGTATGTTATCCAGGCCAACTGCCTTAGCTCTTCCCATCTTCTTAAATGCTCTCGTCACCTCTCCTTGTGTGATGCTATGACAATCGCAGTTATTGTGTTGTAATTTTTGGGTAGTGATGCTTTTTCTTTCTTCATGGTCGACCCTTCTGCTGTTGAAAAGGTTGTGAAAGCATGTTTTCCATTGCCCCTTGATGTCTGTTCTTTGACTAAGACATGTCCGTCTTCTCCCTTTATAAACTTCACGACTCCTAGGTCTTGCCTCTTTCCATCTCTAGCTTTGGCAATCTTGAACATATCACACTCTCCGTCTTTTGTTTTTAATCTCTCGTACATCCTTTTATAGGCTGCGTTCTTCGCCTTCGTCACTCCCTTCTTCGCCTCCTTCTTGGCAATTTTGTAGTTTTCCCTCACTTTCTCTTTCTCCTACCCGCCTGTGCAGCTTAATACCTATCTAAGACTTTTTTGCTTATTCCTTATTTTTCGTTGTGCATTCTCGTTCCACCACCACGACTCTTTATAGACGGTTGTCTTTCCTGTTGTTACCTTAAGAGTTTCCCTCGCCACGTGAATAATGGTAGTCGCCATAGCCTCCCACATCTGGTTTGTGTCCTCAACTAGTGGATCTGATGTCGCCGAGATGACCTTGTCTCTAAATATGTTAATTTTTTTGTCCTTTAAACTTCTCCATCAAATCCTGAGTGGTAATTTTATAACCCTCGTGCTCAGTTTTCGGCTCAAAGATATAATTACGATTAGTAAACGATGTTGAGTCACTGTTGTCTCCTTTGGTATAACAGTGCAGTCCCTCCGCAACTGCCGGTCTTCACGTCTCATTTGAAAATAGTCGATCTGCGTGTTGCGTCCTCCGCTGCTAAAAGTGATCAAACGTGATTCATTTTTCTTAAAGAACGAATTTATAATACCTATGTCGTGGGCCACCGCAAGGTCTAGCAGATCCCTACCCTGCTTGTTTCTATCTCCATAACCAAACCCGCCATGTGCCGACGAAAAACCATTGGTATCCTTTCCAATGTGGCCATTAAAATCACCTCCTATACAAATTCGTTCTTCCCTAGGTATTGTCCTCAACACTACATCTAAGCAATCCCACAACTCTTTCTTCTCTTGTTCTCCTAGTCCAACTTGTGGTGCATAGGCAGAAACCACTATCACCACCTCCTTGTTTAATACTAGCTTCAGCACCATAAGTCGATCATTATACGTTGTTACATCGATCACGTTCGAGCATAATTCTAACTGCTCCCGAGCCCTAGCATCGGGAACAGTGCACCCGCCGTACCTCGCTAAGGAGAATACAAGGCGTCGAATCAATCTCTTACATGTCAGAAATGACGTAGAAATTTTTCTCGCAGAAACGTAAATCATAACTTAAATTAACTCCAATAATCGTCATTACATTATTGAATAAAAATTCTGATAATAAAAGTAATAAAAGAAGTCTGTGAAAAATCCCCTAAGTACAAATAAGAACAAACAGCTGCAGAGCCTCCTCGTATCCTAGATGCAGCTATCAAACCAGCCCACTACTCCTGCTATGTCTATCCCGTCCTAAACGAAGATGTGCTCGTAGTCCTCATCCGGCTCACCTGTGAAGTAGGGGTGAGTGACAGAAAATCACCCAGCAGATGCCTGTCTCAAACCAATACGAAACGTGCATACCAAAAATGATATAACCACTTAGCACATAAATATAATATAACATGCATAAGATAAAGTAAATGCGGTAAGGTAAAGCACTCCACATAAAAATGCGCAACTATGTGATGCATGCTCCATCCACGTGTCACACGCAACAAAAACCATGTCACGTAATATGCTCCTAGACCTATATGCAATGCATGATTCCGAGATTGACTGGATGCCTGTAGCACGTACACTACAATCCATCATGACCGATGCCCGTGGCCCGTACACCACGATCCACCATAACCGATGCCCATGGTCTGTACACCATGATCCCACCATGACCGATGTGCCATGGCCCCGTCACCATGATCTATCCCACTCGAGCATCTGAGACCCGTACATCTCAACCCACTCCAAGTGCAATGCCACGTGCCATGAATGTAACAACAAAGTCGTCTGGGGCCCGTACGCCCATCATCACCATCTCCGACACTCAATAATTTGGTTTCGTAAATTTTCTGAATATTGAAAAGTTGTTATTTATCACCACCTGTATTTTTTCTTCGCTTGTATTATTTTTTCTAGGATTTTCTACTATATTACCTATTTTTTTCCATTATTTAATTCCAGTTATTAATATTTATTTTAATTACATAAATTACCAAACTTCAGAAAATAAGTGAAAATAATTTAATTTTAACCTTTTATTTTTTCTAGAATTTATTTGAATTTTACCGGTATTTAATTATATTTTTCTGAAATTTAAAGTTATTTATTCCTAATTCCAAATTTTAGAAATAGTAAATTAAATTATAAATAAATTCTCCTTTTTTCCCAGTCCCGTCAACGCCGTCCTAACCTTCATCTGGGCATGATCCACCAGACCCCATACATTTCCTTTTTTCTTGAGAGGTTAATGAGCCGTTTTCGGTCCGACCTGCTAGCCATCCGGCCCGGTCTGTGGTTGACCTCTTCGTTGCCTTAATTTAATTTTTATTATTATTTAATGGTTGTTCCACCAGTGGCAACGCGTGGAAGCCTATGCACGCGCGTGAGGGACACGCGTGGCCTTCTCCAACGACGCGTCGTGGCACTGCTGTGACTCGTTTTTCGATCCCAACCCATTTTCTCCTATTTCTAGTCTATAGGAATCTATTCTAAGGCCAAAACACAACTTTTTAAAGGCTCCTAGTGTAAAAGTTCCTTTTTTTCTAATTCTTTAAGGGTATTTTTTTTAATCCGATTCAATCTTACCACCCAATTCATACACATACACGCACATAGTAGCCATAAACAATATATCTCATGTTTTCCAACATATACAAAATTAACAACTAAAACAAATAAAAACAACGAAACATATTAGTATACCATCAAAGATGCATGAATCATACCCGTTTGAGGGGGAAGAGGCACCTACCTTTTTGACGAATTAACTTCCTACGTGGAATCTCTTTTTCCCAACCCCATTGACCTCTATGCGTTGGTGTGTTGGACAATCCTTCCTTTCTTCCTAAAGGCTTTGGATGGTTGCTTTGGAAAGGACAAAAACTTTAACTTCCGCACTTAATCAAGGAAGTTGACAAGTACAACTTTAAACATCTTTTCATTTACCGTTATACTTATTCGTTTACCATTTTATTACTGTATCAATTCCAACTTATCTCCTACATATAAGCATACTTACGTATATGCCCGTGTCTATACACGAGCATATACGCGCTTTATACTTACACGTTTCATCCTCGGCATAAAACTACTTTATCAAAATTCACATTAATTCCTATATAACATATATTTAGAACTCAAAAGTTACCACATCTGAGATTTGTAAAATATACATTTACCACTTTCCCAACTTTCGGCACTTAATTTAATAGCACCTCAGTTTCTCTCTTTTTTTTTGTAATTTCACAGATACCCACTATTCAAAATATACAATTTTAGCTTTGACCATTTGTAACAGAATCGAGATTGCAAATTTTCATAACAATGTAAGGATTACATTTTGCAACGTACACACATGTGCACTTTCGATTTTACATATGCACACGATATAAAATGTATTTTTCCATTATACTTATAAAAATCACAACTTCAATTATATATTGTAAACTTTCAGCAAAAACCTAATTTAAGTATATTAAACTACATGTACTATATAACACGGCAGCAACACTTAATTACCACCCTTGATGAAAAAGTCCAACTTTTTCCGAAATTAAATTTGGTTTAGAACCCCATCAAAACCCTAAATCTATATCCTACATAAACTACAATTCTAATGTAATTCTTATGCACATAAAATTTATTCCCCCTTCCCATTGATTAATTCTGGCTGAGAGATATATATATTTAATACTTTACATATCATTTACACGCATCAACAATCAACAGAAAACAAAACAAATACTATTACCTAAGCATATATATAGAAACGGCCATCCTATAACATAATATATATATATATATATATATATATATTCAAACATCTATGCAACCAAAAGTGTTCATGCATGATCCGGATTTCATACGAAAATAGCATCATAACTTTGTAAGATATAACAAACATAGTAAAGGTACTTGCCTCAATTTATACGTACCTTACCGCACGTGATTGTGTTTCGGTTGAATTCGCAATTTTTTTTTTTCCTTTCTTCCTATGAAATTGTCGTTGCCTACTCGAGACAAAAGAAAGTGCCGCTGCTCTTCTTTTTCTTTTGTCTCCTGATTTCGGCTGGGAGGGGTGCCGGGATAGATTTGGGTTTTCTCTTTTTGTTTTGTTTATGCAAGGTAGGATATATGTTATATATATATATAGATTTTTTTTTATTAGGTATATGTAGTTTGTGTAAAGTATATCTTTTAGGTGGTTACTTTCTATCCATGTCTCCTATTTCAATCCTAATAGTATTAGGATGAATATTATCCTTTATTATATAACTAGATTTCACCTTTTAATTGTTTTCTTTTTTTATTTTGTATTCTTTTTTTTCTGTTTTCCTTTACAACACACGGGTCATAACATTCTTCCCTCCTTACAATAAGTGACCATGCTAAACCCCCATTGCGTATTCCGATACGTTAACCATTCACTTCCTTATCAAGGCTATTGCCTCCAAATCATGCGTTGTATACTAAGGAGGTAATTTCTGAGTCCGTTATTCTCCGCTTATTTAAGATCAAGATCAACTTAATGGCATTGTCATCATACTAGATTCCATAACACAATCGTCATTGATATCGTAGTTATATCTACTGTCCTCTGTAACCTTCTAAAATTATTTTTTAAGGTTTACTACAAATCTTTAACTTAATTATCTATAATTACAATTTGTAAACTTCTACTTATACCACCTGACGTGTATCATTCAACTTTTTGCAGTCTACAATATCGTATTCTTAAATTCATTATATATGATTCATCTCTCAGATATATGACCATTTAAAATATCCAGCAAGTCCTCCAATTCGTTAATCATCACTTGCCCTTAATATAGAACTAGGTCTTCAAAATCAGTTCTTATACTTATGAACTAGCTCTGTGATCATGCTCTTACTTTTTCGGAGATGTCATTAATAACCTAGTATACGAAGTATGTGCAGGGACATATTTTTCTTCGCTTTGCTTTAAAGTAGTTTACGTAACTATAGTTTTAACTATTTAAAATAGTATACATTCTAATTTTTGTAAACACAAGACCCATGATATCATGTATTTGTTTTGCAACGCGGTGTCTCGAATGACAGTTTATAAAACAATCATATAACTTGTTCGCAAAAGTATTACGGTTAAAACCACTTTAAAACAATTGAGACATAACAATTGTAAAATTTCTTTTTTTACAAACAATTTGAACACGAAGTCTTTTCTTTCCAAAGAAATATATATTTTTAAAGCTATGTTTTGTTTTGCAATATACAATGATCAAAAATTCAACAAATATAAAGTTTTATAAAACAATTTTGAATATGGTACCTCTCTTTAAAAAAAAGTACATATATTTTGAAACTATTTTTGCTTTGCAAAATTAAATAAGTTCATCACAAGCAGATAATATATTCAAAATCATTTAATGGTGAAATGCTTTTAATATCGATAGTTGACAAATAAAATTATTTTAACGAAATACATATAGCTAAACGAAAATTTGAGAAATAATATAAGAACTGTATAAACATATCGTTGTTCGAAAACATCATTATTTTAAAATATATCAGTTTTGTTAGGGGTACTTGAAATTCCATATTTTTGCTATACGAATTAGGAAAAAATATAGCCTTGTAAAGTAGTATACTATGTAAAAGAAACTAGTTTAAATATTTAGACGCAAAAATGTTTGAAATGCCTTTGGAATACAGAATATATCTTAATGTTCGTGCTTATATGAAAATAGCTAGCTACTTGAAAATAATAGTCCAATGCTTGTATAAAGTTTCTAAATCACCCCTTAATATCAATGAAAAATCCGTCTATGTACCATTTCTTATAAATCTTTAACTTAA
This sequence comes from Eustoma russellianum, assembly GCA_036186865.1. Lineage (NCBI taxonomy): Eukaryota > Viridiplantae > Streptophyta > Magnoliopsida > Gentianales > Gentianaceae > Eustoma > Eustoma russellianum. The sequence goes on from AP025061.1 coordinate 14,131,546, forward strand.
GTTGTCAAATCCTAGCACGACACGCTAAATATTGGTCGTCTTAGGGCATTCTAATCCACCATGTTTCCGTGCGCCACACTGATCCACCGTACTTCTTTACTTGATTATTTCAACCGCTAATTCTAATTTAGTTAGATCTCACCTGAAAACTATAGACTACTTGTTCATACTTACTCTGTGTCAGTTCAAGCCTACTCTATGCATCAGTACACACATCTCTCTAGGAATCAAAACTAAACCCAAATTTGGAACAATCTGTCATTCCACTGTACTAATTTTAATAGTGCTCGCTTATCACTATCAATCAATATCCCTAATAAGACTAATATCTTCGGCCTATTTGATATTCTAAAATTCAACATCTTTGTCATAACTATAAGCGCCTTGATACGGTATTCTTTGCCAAACTCTACTGATAATAATGCTAATAAATCCTTTCCTTAGAGGTTCGTTTTACTATCAATCATTTCTTAAGAACTACTATCCCAACTTACACCTAGTCACGTTCTGACACTACTGTCAAAATAGAGACATGAACCCAGTTCATTACCATAATGGTACCAGGTTTGCGGGGGTCGGATCTAAGGAATTTTATAAATGATTATACTCAACACTTAGATAAGGCAATTACTTCAAATCATATGGGGTGCCCTAGGCATAGGTGGTCGAATATTTTATCCGATCATCACTTATGTGCATAGGTGGGCGGATATTTTATCCGATCATCACTTATGTCTAATGTCATCACTTATTTCTATGTTCAATGCTTAGAATATAATTACAGCTTATGACTAAGATCAATGCATGTGTTCAAATCATCACTTGATTTTCAGATCACCACTTAATTTCTAGAGCCAATATTTCGTATCGTCATTCCTTAACTCTAAAATCGTAACTTACGGGCAATGGCATCACTTAAACTCTAAGGTCACGTCTTATTTCCAATGACATGCTCAATATAAAATCCTTGCTTACAACTAAAACTCGATACTTATGTCTATGATGTGACTTACAAGCAAAATCATAACTTAATTTCTAAGATCATAGCTTGAATCTATGCTTTCTCCACGGATCTAGAGCCATGCTCTGATACCACCTGTAGTGCCCCGCTTTCGAGCCCTAGCATCAGGAACAGTACACTATTCGTACCTCGTTAAGGAGAATACAAGGCGTCGAATCAATCTTTTACATGTCAGAAATGACGTAGAAATTTTTCTCGCGGAAACGTAAATCATAACTTAAATTAACTCCAATAATTGTCATTATATTACTGAATAAAAATTCTATAATAAAAGTAATAAAGAAGTCTGTAAAAAATCCCCAAAGTATAAATAAGAACAAACTGTAGAGCCTCCTCGTATCTTAGATGCAGCTATCAACCAGCCCACTTTGCTATGTCCGTCCCGTCCTCAATGAAGATGTGCTCGTAGTCCTCATCCGGCTCACCTTTGAAGTAGGGGTGAGTGACAGAAAATCATCCAGTAGATGCCTGTCTCAAACCAATACGAAACGTGCATACCGAAATGATATAACCACATAGAATATAAATATAATATAACATGCATAAGATAAAGTAAATGCGGTAAGTAAAGCACTCCACATAAAAATGCACAACTACATGGTGCATGCTCCATCCACGTGTCACACGCAACAAAAACCATGACCGATGCCCTAGACCTATATGCAATGCATGATCCCGAGATTGACTGGATGCCTGTAGCACGTACACTACAATCCACCCTGACCGATGCCCGTGGCCCGTACACCATGGTCCACCATAACCGATGCCCATGGTCCGTACACCATGATCCACCATGACCGAGTGTCCATGGCTCGTACACCATGATCCACCCCAGTTGAGCGTCTGGACCCGTACATCTCAACCCACTCCAAATGCAATGCACGTGCCATGAATGCAACAACAGTAGTCTGGGGCCCGTACGCCCATCATCACTATCTCCGGCACTCAATATTTAGTTTCGTAAATTTTCTAAACATTGAAAAGTTGTTATTTATCACCACCCGTATTTTTCCTTAGATTGTATTAATTTTTTCTAGGATTTTCTACTATTTTCCCTATTTTTTCTATTATTTAATTCTATTTATTACTATTTATTTTAATTATGTAAATTTACCAAACTTCAGAAATTAAGTGGAAATAATTTAATTTTAACCTTTTATTTTTTTCTGAAATTTATTTGAATTTTACCGGTATTTAATTATATTTGTTTTTGAAATTTAAAGTTATTTATTTCCTAATTCTAAATTTCAGAAATAGTAAATTAAATTATTAAATAAATTCCCCTTTTTTCTCCCAGTCCTAATCAACGCCGGTCCTAACCTTTCCTCTGGGTCTGATCCGCTAGACCCGATACGTTTCCTTTTTTCTTGAGAGGTTAATGGGCCGCCTGCGGTCCGACCCGCTGTCCACCCGGTCCGGTCCGTTGGCCGGCTTGTTCTTTGCCTTAATTTAAATTTTTTATTATTATTTAATGGTTGTTCCACCAGTGGCAATGCGTGGAAGCCCATGCACGCGCGTGAGGGCCACGCGCGGCCTTCTCAGCGACGCGTGTGGCACCGCTGTGACTCATTTTTCGATCCCAACCTCATTTTCTCATATTTCCAGTCTATAAGAACCTATTCTAAGGCCAAAACACAAATTTTTAAAGGCTCCTATTGTAAATGTTCCCTATTTTCCACAATTCTTTAAGGTTATTTTTTAATCCGATTCAATCTTACCACCCAATTCATACACATATACGCACATAGTAACCATAAACAATATATCTCATGCGTTACAGCATATACAAAATTAACAACTTAAAAAATAAAAACAACGAAACACATTAGTATACCATCAAAGCATGCATGAATCATACCCGTTTGAGAGGGAAGAGACACTAAACTTTTTAACGAATTAACTTCCTACGCAGAATCTCTTCTTCCCAACCCCCCTGACCTCTATGCTTGGTGTTGGGCAAATTCTTCCTTTCTTCCTAAAGGCCTCGGATGGTTACTTTGGAAAAGGACAAAAACTTTAACTTCCGCACTTAATCCAAGATGTAGACAAGTACAACTTTAAACACCTTTTCATTTACTGTTATACATATTCGATACCATTTTATTACTGTTTCAATTCCAAGTTATCTCCTACATATAGGTATACTTACGTATATGCCCGCGCCCATACACGGGCATATACGCACTTATACTTACACGTTTCATCCTTGGCATAAAACTACTTTATCAAAAATCACATTAATTCTATATACATATATTTAGAACTCAAAAGTACCACATCTGAGATTTTAAAATATGCATTTGCCACTATCCCAACATTCGGCCACTTAATTTAATACCACCTCAGTTTCTCTTTTTTTTATTATTTCACAGAGACCCACTATTCAAAATTACATATTTAGCTTTGGCCATTTGAAACAGAATCGAGATTGCAAATTTTCATAACAATGTAAGGATTACATTTTGCAACGTGCACACATGTGCACTTTCGATTTTACATATGCACACGCTATAAAATGTATTTTGCCATATACTTATAAAAATCACAACTTCAATTATATTTTGTAAACTTTTGGCAACACCTAATTTAAGTATATTAAATTACATGTACTACATACACACGGTAGCAACACTTAATTACCACCCTTGATGAAAAAGTCCAACTTTTTCCGAAATTAAATTTGGTTTAGAACCCCATCAAAACCCTAAATCTATATCCTACATAAACTGCAATTCATATGTAATTCTTACGCACAACAAAATTTATTCCCCCTTCCCATTGATTAATTCTGGTTGAGATATATATATATATATATATATATATATTTTTATATTTTTTTTTATAAAAACATTTATTTGATTAAAATGAAAGCCTCACTTATGGCGGAGGAAAACCATATTACATCAGTTCAGAGTAAGCGAACAAATGAAATAACGAACTAAGTATGACATATCTCCAGTGATATACGATATGCCGCATTAAAACCTTGCTAGAAAAAACCACCCTTGTGGATAAAACCCTAACGAAGGAAAAAGCGTACATATTTATATGACCATCATCGAAATGTATAGAATGGCAATATGAGTACAAATGTTGATATGCTTCTAGTTGGTGTAGATGTCGGTGAAAGTCGAATGTAGGCTCCCGTGGCTCCAGCGTTTCAGACCAAGGCGTGTGCTTGTTAATAAGCATGAAGTACTCCAAGGAGGGCAAATCATCATTTGACAGCGGCAGGTATAAGCCAAGACATGAAATAGCAGGCGCCAAGCAAAAATTATGATACAGTGGGAAAAAATATAAAATGCAGGGCAATAGATAAGCAGACATACCGAACCTGCCTGAATCCCTTAGGAAACAGGCAGGATGTGTCAGACAATATATATAATATATATATATATATATATATATATATATATATATATATATATATATATATATAAAGAAGATAAAATTCCCTCTGGCGAAAAACGGCGGCTAGCGTAAGCCACCGCCGTCACCGAAGTCCTACGCATTCAATCTGCCTTTCAAATCTTCATTCTCTGTTTCTTCATTCTCTGTTTGGTTTCAATTCTACGGAATTTTGATTTCTAAGGAATTTGCGGCGGCTGACCACTCGCTGAATTTCTTCGGATTGCTGATTATTTTCAATCGCTGCAAAACTTCATCATGGCGACTCCGTCTCCTTCATTTGCAGACATTGTATCCGGTGCCTCATCTGCTGCAACAATAAATATCTCACCGAAGACTGTATCACGATACAAAGGTATCCCTTTAATCTCCTTCTTGGATTCGGAAATTGATGCCCTAGCAGCTCCTTTCAAATATGCGTTGGTTGGTACATTCTGGTATGGCAGACCTCCTTTGAAAGTCATACGTGAGGTTTTCGAAAAAATTGGTTTTCATCATGATCTCCGGATTACCCTTATTGATCAAACTCATATCCTGTTAAAATTCCAAAACGAGCTGATTATTTACGTTGTTTTTATCGTCGATCATGGCATATTTCCGGCTGCCATATGCGAATTACGAAATGGACTGTAGATTTTAATCCAACTACTGATGTACCTATTGTTCCTGTCTGGATTGCTCTGCCTGGTCTACCTGTCCATCTTCATCGTAAAGAGGCTTTATTCGAGATAGTTCGACCAATTGGCACCCCTCTTAAACTCGATATTGCCACAACAGATGGATTGCGACCATCCGTTGCTCGAGTTTGTGTTGAAGTTGATGTTTCTCAGGAGTTACCCAGAAAAATCTATTTGCAAGCAAAAAATCGGCTTATTCTGCAAACGGTTGAGTATGAAGATTTGCCACTTTTTTGTACCACATGCAGGCGTTTAGGCCATATTTCATCCTCATGTCCGCCACAGACATCATCTACGGTTCCGCCTCCTCCACCTCCGCCGCCTCCCCGCCGTCCTCTCCAACGTTGGACTCCAATTAAGAAGAAAGCTTCCGAGGAAATTCCATCGGCTCCGGTTACTGAGCCAATAATACTTCCGGGTTCTCCACCTTCGACTGACCTTCACAACGATTCAACTGAGGCCCAACCTCAGGTGTTTGACACTGCAGTTGCTTCACATTTGCCAGATTCATCAGATGTTTGTGATATAGGCCATTCTTCAGATACGGATCTCCCAACCGACAATCCACCTTTTGGTGTTCCGACAGTTCCCGATGAGGTGGTCCGTCGTGCAGCATATGACTCCAACACCGGACCCGGATACCCTTATCTCACGGTTGCAGGACACTGATGACTCAGCAGCATTTATTCCTGTTGTTCCACGTCGACAACGTCGCTCCAGAAAGGATCTTCCTCCCTTACCTCCTTCTACTGTGCTCACACGTAGTGCGTCTCATGCCATTCAGGGAAGTAACACTACTCTTTCTCAATGAATATATGATATGGAATATAAGGGGCATGCGTGCCTCTCTTCCTAGATTACATCAGTTAATTCGTGAACATCGTCTAAATTTTCTTGCTTTGATAGAACCAAAACACTCGCCTGTCAATATCACTCGATATGCTTTAGATTTTGGTATTTCAAATTATTTTGCTTCTAAGTCAGAACGCATCTGGGTTTTTTGGCGTGACACAGATTTTCAGTTGATTTCACTACAAGATGATGATCAAGTGCTACATTTTACACTGCTCTTTCGGCCCATGCAGTACTCTTTTATCCTGTCTATTGTTTATGGCAAACATACTATTCTGCACCGACGCGCACTCTGGAGATCTATATGTTCTGTTTCAGACATCCACACTCCCTTGGATTATCGGAGGAGATTTTAATACATTTCGCAGCTTATCTGATCATGAAGGCAGATCACATCCGTCCCTTTCTAGCCTCCAAGATTTTAATGATTGTATTGAGTCGTGTGGGTTGATGTCTCCACAATTTCTTGGCTCTAAATTTACCTGGACAGATGGTAGAGGCTTAGGCAGAGTACGTCGCGTCTGGATTGGTTATTCATAAATTCGGTTCTACAAGATACATTTGAGGATTGTCAGCTCACTCATCTGCCCCGCGTAACATCTGATCATACGCCTTTGCTATTTAAATGCCGTCTTTCTCAGTCATCAGGACGCCGTCCCTTTCGCTTTTTAGATGCATGGTTGCTTCACCCAGACTTTCCGCAATATATCAAGAATGCTTGGGCGAGTTATCCTACTACGGGAGGCATGTATGGTTTCTACTCAAATTATCCAGTTTAAAGCGCGACATTCAAAGATGGAACAAAGAGATCTTTGGCAATATTTTTTCCAATGTTCAGCAGGCAGAATCGGTCCTATCGCATGCAGAACGAATCTGGGATGAGTCCCCTACTGAAACAAATCGCATTCAATATCATAAAGCAAAAGCTGATTATCTCCAAGCCTCTGCATATGAATTACGGTTTTGGAAGCAGAAATCTCGCGTCAAATGGTTACAGGAGGGTGACGCAATACACACTATTTCCATTCAATTGTAAAAGGGAAGCGTTTACAGTTGCGCATTCAGCAAATTCAAGATGCTAGTGGTATTCTCTATACAACCCAAATGACATTATGACTGAAGCAGTATCTTTTTACAAAACATTATTTGCCCGTGAGCCTACACATTCTTATGAGGACATCCTCTGTCACATTCCCCGGGTGGTAACTTCGGAAGATAATATGCATCTTACGCGCTTACCCATGGAATCCGAAATCAAAGAGGCAGTTTGGCATTTAGACCCTACTAGCGCAGCCGGACCTGATGGTTTCAATGGGCAGTTTTATAGATCATGTTGGTCAATCATCCACACGGATGTGGTAAAAGCAGTACAAGAATTTTTTCTGGGTATCCCTCAGCCTAAAGTGATGGCTTCTGCGTTAATCACACTGATTCCTAAGAAACAATCTCCTGCTACATTCAGTGACTTTAGACCAATCTGTTTGACTAACTTTCTGAGTAAAGTGTGTACTCGTATCATTGCAAGCAGATTAGGCGAGATCATTTCAAGACTAATTTCTCCAGAGCAAACTGGTTTCCTCTCAGGATCTGACATTTCAACGCAAGTTCTTATGGCTCGGGAAATGATCCATATGCTGGATAAGGGCGGATCACAGGTATGTTTGAAACTGGATATGATGAAAGCATTTGACAGAGTCAGTTGGGAATATTTGGAAAAAAATGAGTACTTTCGGATTTTTCATCCGAATTATTCAACCACTTGCGCGCAACCACACTGGCAATACTCATTAACGGGCAACCATCCACCACATTTCAGCCGTATCGGGGTGTAAAACAAGGGGATCCTCTATCTCCGTTATTGTTTATTTTATCTTCAGAAGGATTCAGTAGAGGATTGAAGACCTTAACCGCAACAGGACACTTACAATCTTTTCGTTTAGGCCGCATACCATTTACAATAACACACTTGGCATATGCAGATGACTTATTGATATTTTTAAGAGGTACACAGCAAAATCTCCGACGGTTTCATGCTTTCCTCACTCAATATGAAACAGCTTCAGGGCAAAAAGTAAATTTTCAAAAAAGCAATATGATTCCATCGGCTAATATGTCTCCTAGGCACCGAAGGAGTTTGGAAGACATTATTCATATGAAATGTTCCTCATTACCATTTAAATACCTCGGATCCTACTTACACAAAGGTATCACCCGCGCTAGATATTGTGTTCCTTTATTGCAGCATATTGATGACAGGTTACAAGGATGGCACACTCGACTGCTCTCATCTGCAGGTCGATTAGTATTATTACGTTCTATCATATCAGCATTGCCTTTACATATAATTGCATCTGGTGGACTGCCTAAATCAGTAATTCGAATTATACATCGGAAAATGGCCTCTTTTTTTGGGGTCCTAGATACCACTGGGTTTCATGGAATACCATTTGTGCACCTCAAGATGAAGGAGGTTTAGGAATTCGAGACCTCACCAAGTTGCAGCAAGCATATCACTGTCGTATTTGGTGGACATATCAACAACAATCTACACTTTGGAGTAACTATATGCATGCTAAATATGGACTTCGGGGAGATTATTTACCACGTTTGCCGGACTCACCAATATGGAAACTTATTTGCCGTATCCACCCTTTCTGTCTAACACAGTCGATCGGAAATGAAAGACATCTCACGTGGCTACACACAAACTGGAGAATTTACATTACGCAGCGCATATGAGGTTTGTCGCCTTCCTCGCCCCAAGCTTCTCTCCACCAAATTCATTTGGCACAAGCACCACGGCCCAATTATTAAAATCTTCTTATGGCGTCTTTTCCACTCTGCACTCCCATTTGAAGATTATCTTAGCCGCTATTTACTGCGCGACCTACTCAATGTCCATTCTGTAAAAAACATTCGGCAACAGTGGATCATGTTTTCATATATTGCCCGTTTGCGCAGCAATTATGGGCATACTATGCTGCTGAATTGCACTGTCCTTTGCCATCATCTTTGCAACTACGACAATACATACTTTCTTGGTGGTATCGTTCTGACTCTACGTCACTGGTTGGAGTTTTCAAAATCATCATTCCGGGCATTATTTTGTACAACCATGGCGTGCCTATACATCTTTGTTTATGGTGAACAGATGACTATCACGATGGCATCCCTGCAGAACTCTGTCCGCTATGACATCACGACTTGGTATAAATCAATCTCAGGCACTAAATTTGCTGCTGATACTAGACGATATTTCTCCTGGCTACCATCGCTGAGGATACCACGACCAACTCTGATTCGCTGGTTATGTCCACCATCAGGACGACTAAAATTAAATACTGATGCAGCCGTAGGCAGGCAATATGCTGCAGGGGGTGCAATATTACGGGATCATAGGGGACATTGTATTGGCGCAATTTCTTTCAGGTTGCCCCTAGCTTCGCCACAAAATGCAGAAATTCAAACAGCTTTATTTGGTCTTCTATATTTTCTCCCTATGCATCGCAACATTGTATTGGAATCGGATTGTGCATCCATGATTTCTCGGCTGTCCAACCCCCAAATGGTTCAAGGAATTATTATCTCAGGCTACTTCATACTCTGATACATCTCCATCGACTAAACTTTCATCATATCTACCGAGAGGCTAATATGGCGGCTCATTATTTATCTCAACACGCAATGCTGGACCCTATCACGCATTATTACACATCACAAACTCTTCCCTCATTGGTGCGCGCGGCTGTCACTTTGGATCTCACATCTGTTAACTTGCGTGTTGTTTAATACTTTACAGTCTTCCACATGGATTGGCTTTTTCCACTTATCCCTGCCTGTATCCTACAAGATTCAGGCAGGCTTGGTACGTCCTACTATCTTTTCAAATATGTATTAGCCTATAACATATTGCTTTGTAACTGCCTATTTATGCTTCCTTTCATATGGTTTGGAGTCTACAACCTCGTGGCGATATATTTCATTACAATTTTGCTGGATCCCATGGCATATACATCTCAGCGAATAGCTCACCCTTTATCGCCTTGGCCTCGACTTTGCCAAGGCGATGTCGGTACGTGTCTGATATTCTTTGGTTTTCTTTGGATGCTCAATATCATCGGAGCAATTTATATGTGTATTTTTCCTGAGAGCTTCTATCTGGCTGGATACTCATTCCGGGCTGACTATGCCTTGATGGACATGACCATGCTGCGTTGGCGTTGGAGGCCTCCGATTGTCTTCCACAGGGATTGGCGCTCTCTAACACATCCTGCCTATTTCCCATGGGATCCAGGCAGGTTCGGTATGTCTGCTTATCTATTGGCCTGCATTTCATATTTTTTTCTCCTGTATCATAACTACCGCTTGGTGCCTGCTATTTCATGTCTTGGACGATATTCGGCGCTGGCAAGTGATGGTTTTTCCTCATTGGCAGACTTAACAATCATTGACAAGCCCACACCTTGGTTTTACTTGAAGGGATACTGGAGGGGACACTATTGCGTCACAATTTCTGCCATATCCGTGATATGCACAACCTTACAGAATATAAACATTTGTACTCCGATTTCGATTCAATGCATTTCAATGATGGTCGTATAAATATGTACGCTTTTTCCTTCGCTAGGGTTTTATCCACAAGGGTGGTTTTACCTAGCAAGGTTTTAATGCGGCATATCGTATATGACTGGAGATATGTAATTCTTAGTTCGTTATTTCATTTATTCGCCTACTCTGAACTGATGTAATATGGTTTTCCTCCGCCATAAGTGAGGCTTTATTTTAATCAAATAAAGGTTTCTAAAAAAAAAAAAAGAAGATAATACTTACAATCAAAATATGGCCAATCTAAACTTCAAGTACATTTTTCCCAACACAAATTTCTACTTTATGCTGTTGTTCGTCATTCTCGCCTTCCTCCAAGCACATTGTCGTCATACAATTGGGGGAATTGGAGTTGAGTTAAATGATGATGCTCTTTCGATTGACGTTCACGAAGAGACACAAAACAAGGATGGAGGCAAGGTTGCAACAGGAAGCCACACATTTGAAGGAGGGGAGGTTGCTACTCTCACTTAATGAACAATTCAGCTGATCCAAATGAATACCCATACTGCTATCCTATTATGGGGTATTGGTGTTGCACCAAAGAGCCTGAAATATGCTTCAGAGATCCATCAATTTGTGGTGCATATTGTAGATTAAAGCCATAGGCTAGCTATGTAGCTTCTTAAAATTTCTTATTAAATAATCAAAGCAATTATTCCTAAAAAAAAATTAACAATATATATATAATATATATATATATATATATATATATTTAATACTTTACATATCATTTACACGCATCAACAATCGACAGAAAACAAACAAATACTATTACCTAAGCATATATATATAGAAACGACCATCCTATAACATAATACACACACACACACATACATATAATATATAATATATATATATATATATATTCAAACATCTATGCAACCAAAAGTGTTCATGTATGATCTGGATTTCATACGAAAATAGCATCATAACTTTATAAGATATAGCAAACATAGTAAATGTACTTGCCTCAATTTGTACATACTATACCGCACGTGGATTGTGTTTCGGTTGAATTCGCAATTTTTTCCTTTCTTCCCAAGAAATTGCTGCTGCCTACTGGAGACAAAAGAAAGTGCCGCTGCTCTTCTTTCTTTTGACTCTTGATTTCGGCTAGGAGGGGTGCCGGGGTAGATTTAGGTTTTCTCTTTTTTTTTTTGATTTATGCAAGGTAGGATATATGTATATATAGATGAGTTAGGTTTCTTATTGGATATAGGTAGTTTGTGTAAAGTATATCTTTTAGGTAGTTACTTCCTATCCATGCCTACTATCTCAATCCTAATAGTATTGGGATGAATATTATCCTTTATTATATAACTAGACTTTTCCTTTTAATTGTTTTCCTTTTTTTTTTGTATTCTTTTTTCCTATTTTCTTTTACAACACACGGGTCATAACCTACACATACATACATACATTACTGTCATTATGTGGGAGTTTAATCACTCCCAAGAATTATTTTTGTTTATATTGTTTTTATATATATCTTGCTTCTTTTGCATTTACTTGTTCATTTTTCTATTCTGCTTCTTTTGCTAGAATCTACCTGTATTCGTGGGTATCTTGGTTATATATATATATATATATATATATATATATATAGACACACACACACACACACACACGTATATATATATATATAGATATATATATATATATATATATATATATATATATATTGAATAAAGAAACAAAAACGAGGTTGTTTGTTACTTTGACAAAAGTTTGGGAGTTAATACTATAGACGAAGATCTGGATTGCGTTGGACTTATAGGAACTTGACATGAATTTCCGGCTGACTGGGGTTTCCAGGCTTTGTTCAATAAGGAAAAACGACATATTCTCATAGAATTGGAAAACAGAAGGACCTTCTTCGTAATTAATTCGTCAGAATCTTCGATCTTCTTTGGAGAATTGATATTTCTCGAAAAAGGTTGTTTCTCCGTTCGTTTGTTTAGCATATGACAAGTTTGAGTAAATTCATGCAATAAAAACTAAATCTTAGACATGAAGGCGCCCATGACTTTTTATTCAAGAATTTTTTATTATTATTTAATGGTTATTCCACCAGTGGCAATGCGTGGAGGCCCACGCACGTGCGTGAGGGCCACACACGGCCTTCTAAGCGACGCGTGTGGCACTGCTGTGACTCGTTTTTCGATCCCAACCTCATTTTCTCATATTTCCAGTCTATAGGAACCTATTCCAAGGCCAAAACCCAACTTTGTCTCCTAGTGTAAATGTTCCCCTTTTCCCCAATTCTTTAAGGGTATTTTTTAATCCGATTCAATCTTACCACCCAATTCATACACATACACGCACATAGTAGCCATAAACAATATATCTCATGCTTTCCAACATATACAAAATTAACAACTTCAACAAATAAAAACAACGAAACACATTAGTATACTATCAAAGCATGCATGAATCATACCTGTTTGAGGGGGAAGAGACACTAACCTTTTTAACGAATTAACTTCCTACGCAGAATCTCTTCTTCCCAACCCCGCTGACCTCTATGCTTGGTGTTGGGCAAATTCTTCCTTTCTTCCTAAAGGCTTCGGATGGTTGCTTTAGAAAAGGACAAAAACTTTAACTTCCGCACTTAATCTAAGATGTAGACAAGTACAACTTTAAACACCTTTTCATTTACTGTTATACTTATTCGATACCATTTTGTTAATGTTTCAATTCCAACTTATCTCCTACATATAGATATACTTACGTATATGCCCGCGCCCATACACGGGCATATACGCACTTATACTTACACGTTTCATCCTTGGCATAAAACTACTTTATCAAAAATCACATTAATTCTATATACATATATTTAGAACTCAAAAGTACCACATCTGAGATTTTAAATATACATTTGCCACTATCCCAACATTTGGCCACTTAATTTAATACCACCTCAGTTTCTCTTTTTTTTTATTTCATAGAGACCCACTATTCAAAATATACATATTTAGCTTTGGCCATTTGAAACAGAATCGAGATTGTAAATTTTCATAACAATGTAAGGACTACATTTTGCAACATACACACATGTGCACTTTCGATTTTACATATGCACATGATATAAAATGTATTTTTCCATACACTTATAAAAATCACAACTTCAATTATATTTTGTAAACATTCGGCAACACCTAATTTAGGTATATTAAATGACATGTACTACATACACACGGTAGCAACACTTATTTACCACCCTTGATGAAAAAGTCCAACTTTTTCCGAAATTAAATTTGGTTTAGAACCCCATCAAAACCCTAAATCTATATCCCACATAAACTGCAATTCATATGTAATTCTCACGCACAACAAAATTTATTCCCCCTTCCCATTGATTAATTCTTGCTGAGAGATATATATATATATTTAATACTTTACATTTCATTTACACGCATCAACAATCAACAGAAAACAAAACAAATACTATTACCAAAGCATATATAGAAACGACCATCCTATAACATAATATATATATATATATATATATATATATATATTCAAAGATCTGGATTTCATACGAAAATAGCATCATAACTTTATAAGATATAGCAAACATAGTAATGGTACTTGCCTCAATTTGTACGTACTATACCGCACATGGATTGTGTTTCGATTGAATTCGCAATTTTTTTCCTTTCTTCCCAAGAAATTGCCGCTGCCTCATCATCATCCGGACCCAGTATATCCCAATGACAGCAAAAACTATCGTTAGGGTCTGGGAAGGGTAAGTGGTAGGCAGACAATACGGCTATCCTAAAGGATAGAGAGCCTGCTTCCAGTGAGACCCCTGGCTCTATATGTACCTGCATAAATGACATGATAATAGATGTGTTGTGCTAGTGTGTTAGTGAGGAAATTCAAGAAATACAAAGAAAGAACTTTCGATATTAAAATACACATCACGTGTATATGTACATGTAATGTAAAACAGCGGTATAACATACGCAACCAAGTGGAAAGTCAACCTAAAGCGTAGATAGTACCTACGCCTATCTATGTCCCTAAATATACTCTAAAGCGTAGAAAGTGCCGCTGCACTTCTTTCTTTTGACTCTTGATTTCGGCTGGGAGGGGTGCCGGGGTAGATTTAGGTTTTCTCTTTTTTTGTTTTGATTTATGCAAGGTAGGATATATGCATATATAGATGAGTTAGGTTTCTTATTGGGTATAGGTAGTTTGTGTAAAGTATATCTTTTAGGTAGTTACTTCCTATCCATGTCTCCTATTTCAATCCTAATAGTATTGGGATGAATATTATCCTTTATTATATAACTAGACTTTTCCTTTTAATTGTTTTCCTTTTTTATTTTGTATTCTTTTTTCCAATTTTCTTTTACAACACACGGGTCAATAACCTACACATACATACATTACTGTCATTATGTGGGAGTTTAATCACTCCCAAGAATTATTTTTGTTTATATTTTTATATATATCTTGCTTCTTTTGCATTTACTTGTTCATTTTTCTATTCTGCTTCTTTTGCTAGAATCTACCTGTATTCGTGGGTATCTTGGTTATATATATATTATATATATATATATAATATTATATATATTATATATATTTTATCGAAAACGAATTTTATTAGTAAAAACCCTCACTTGTGGTGGAGGAAAACCATATTACAGAGAAAAGTATGACGAAAAATGAAGCATACGATTATCAATATCCAAAATATATATGATATGCCGCATTAAAACCTTGCCAAGTAAAACCACCCTTGTGGATAAAACCTTGGCGAAGGAAAAAGCGTACATATTTATATAAATGGAGTATTGATATGCATGACTGTCTGTAAGAAAATTACAATACAAAGAAATGTCTATGTGAACCAAACAAACTGGATTCCATGTAATGGTTGTCCCGTGATAAATGTCCGCCGTCTCTGCCGTTCGTAACAGATTGCTGTCGGCTTCAGCGAAGATGAGCCATGTTCTCGTACATGCACAGAAGAAATATACTGCTGAGTGATGAAACAAAACGAAACAGATAGAAATTCGCGAGCCAAATCGGGAGAAGATCATACCCGGCCTGCCTACACCAATATGGCACAGGCAGATGTATCAAAAAATGCCAATCCATGTGGAAGACTTGTGACGCATGGAAAGCAACGTAACTGCTGCGTATTGCCTCGTGCCAGCATGCATAAATCCGCAAAAACATTGTAAAGATGTAAGGGTTGCAAAGCAATCCATGCAGTATGGATACCAAGCAGAAATGTAAGAAATAAAAGTAACACAAGGAATGTCTGGGACTAAATGAACGAAGATCATACCAGGCCTGCCTGCCCCAGTTAGGGAGCAGGCAGGCAGAGAGTGCAAAAATCGGCCAATCCATTTGGAAGACAGTAATATAAGGAACTCGTAAATTTGCTGAAGAGAGGTCCAAAGTTAGGGCACTACGGACAAGCGATGGTAGACTATTGTGCGAATATGTCCGAGTTTGTGGGATCCTCATCGCATGCTGAGCTAGATAATGTGCAGCCATGTTTGCTTCTCTATATACATGAACATAATCGAGGGCATGCTGACGCACTAATTGCCATAACAGCCGAAGGTGGTAATTCCCAAAAACTGGTTGCGGCTGTCTTAGTCTTGAGATCAATTGCGCACAGTCTGATTCTAGGATAATATTGCGATAAAGGGGAAGGAAATGCAGCAAGCCAAATACTGCGGTCTGAATCTCAGCTGTGAGTGGAGGACAATGGAAGCCAAAAGGAATTGCAGCCACACAGACTCCAAGGTGAGTACGCAAAATTGCTCCACCAGAGGCATTGCGACGGCCAACTGATGCATCAATTTAACTTTAGCCTACCAGATGGTGGCGTTTGCCATCGGACTATCTGAAGACGGGGGGATTGTATGCTTGGAACCCACGATAAACGTAAAGGGGGCCCTGCCGCAAGTTTTGATCCTTTCATATATTTAGCCCACATGTCAATATCATAGTGGATGGATGCCCGAAATGTTGCAGGAGAGAATGATGTAGATGTCCCATAGATCAGTGCTGTATAGGCACGCCATGAGTTGAAGACCACAAGAGCCGGGACTATAATTTTTAAAACTCCAAAAAGTGAAGAAAATGACGAGCGATACCACCAAGAAAGCAAATATTGCCGCAGGGGCAGGGAGTTTGGCAAAGGGCCGTGTAATTCAGTTGCCAAAAAAGTCCAAATTGTCCGTATGGGCTGCAATATATAAAAATGTGGTCCACCGTAGCAGAGTGTTGCTTACAAAATGGACATTGTGTGGGCGAGCCATAGAATACTTGCGGATATAATCCTCAAACGGCAACGCGTTATGGAAAATGCGCCATAACAATAATTTAGTAGCAGGGGAATGATGTTTATACCAGATAAATTTAGCAGAGAGTAATGTGGGGCTTGCAACACGGCAGCAATCATAAGAAGATTTTAAGGTAAACTCTCCAGACACCGATGGCTTCCATGTGAGGTGATGTCCAGAGCCCTCCGTCTGAGCAATGCAGTGAGTATGAATTTGCAAATGAGCTTCCAAACTGGTGAGTCCGGAAGGCGTGGGCGATAATCACCGCGAGTACCATACTTGACCTGCATATATTTACTCCATAAAGTATCCTGGCGATGATACGACCACCATATACGGCTGTGATATGCAAGTTGTAAACTACTAAGGTTTCGCAGCCCTAAGCCACCTTCGTCAGTTGGCACCGTGATGGAAGACCAAGAAACCCAATGATACCGATTACCCCAATAAAAGGATGACATTCTCCTTTCAATGACTTTAATAACAGACTTGGGCAAACCTCCTGTGGCTAGAATATGCAGGGGAGAGAGGCAATTACTGACCGTAATAGCACCAACCGGCCTGCTACTGATAGAAGACGGGAATGCCAGCCTTGTAAGCGAGCATCAATATGCTGCAGTAGGGTTGTGCAATATCTTGCACGATTGATACCCTTATGCAAATATGATCCAAGATACCGGAATGGTAAAACAGTGCTCCGCATGCCTAATATTGTCTCAAAAGAGCGACATTGATTAGGGGAAATGCTTGCTGATGGTATGAAACTACTCTTCTGAAAGTTTTTTTTGTCCTGATGCAGTTTCATACGAAGCTAGAAAAGAATGAAACCTCCGTAATTGCGTTTTGTACCACGTAAAAAAATTAGCAAATCATCTGCATATGCCAGATGAGTGATGGAAATGGTACCGACCCAGACGAAACGGCTGAGATCTCCAGAGTCAACTAAATTTTGATCCCCTGCTAAAACCCTCAGAAGACAGAATGAATAGTAGTGGTGACAGTGGGTCACCTTGCTTGACACCTCTGTATGGCCTGAAGATGTCGAAGGTTGGCCATTAATCAAAACCGATAGTTAGTAGCACGCAAGTGATTTAGAATGATGCGAATGAAGAAGGGGGAGAAACCGAAGTGCTGCAGTAGCAATTCCAATATTCCCAGCTAACCCGGTCAAATGCTTTCATCATATCTAATTTCAAACATAACTGGGACCCACCTTTGTCAAGCATATGAATCATCTCTCGGGCCATGAGAACTTGTGAAGAAATATCATGGCCAGGCAAGAAGCCTGTCTGTTCAGGAGAAATTAATTTAGGCAACAAGGTGCTTAAACGCGTAGCAATTATCCGCGTACAAACTTTACTCAGAAAGTTCGTCAAACAAATCGGACGAAAGTCACTGAAAGTGTGTGGAGACTGAGTCTTGGGGATTAAAGTTATCACGCACTTGCCATGACTGATGGTTGAGGTACCCCAAGAAAAAACTCCTGCACAGCTTTGATCACATCTGAATGTATAACCGTCCAACACGAGCGATAGAAATGTCCATGGAATCCATCCGGCCTGCCGCACTCTGTGAGTCTAACTGCCATACTGCATCCTTAACCTCAGCTGCCGATGGTAATTGCGTTAGCATAAGATTATCCTCAGCTGTTATTAGACATGGTATATGGGATAAAATAGGCGAATGATTATGTGTAGATTCCCGAGCGAATAAGTCTGTATAGAAGGAAACAGCCTCCGACATTATATCTGCGGTGAATGTAAGGACTACGCCAGTTGATGAGCGTATTTGCTGTATACGCAGATTAGCTCTTCGTCCTTTAACAATAGAATGGAAATAGCGGGTATTTGCGTCACCCTCCGTAAGCCATTTTACTCTGGCTTTTTGCTTCCAGAAATGTAGCTCATAAGCAGATGCCTGGCGGTATTCAGCTTTGGCACGCTGGTATGCCTCACGTGTCACTTCAGTTGGGTCTGCCTCCCAACTAGACTCTGCATGATTTAGATGATTTTCCGCATGCTGTAGATTGATGAATATATTACCAAATATATCCTTATTCCATTGTTGAATGTCACGTCGCAGTGAGAATAACTTTGAGTAAAAACCATGCATTCCCCCTGTAGTGGGATAGGATAACCATGCATGCTGCATATAAGAATGAAAGTCAGGATGAATAGCCAGGAATCCAAGAAACGAAAAGAGCGTGGGCCAGATACTGTAGTAATCCGGCAGACAAATAAAAGCGGGAGTGGTCCGAAGTAACTCGTGGAAGATGCGTTAATTGAATGTCTTCAAAAACATCTTGAAAATCTGAGTTTATAAACAACCAGTCCAATCTGCGACGAACATGACCTAAACCTCTGCCATCAGCCCAAGTAAATCTAGACCCCTGATATGACGGTGCCATAAGTGCACAAGTCTCGATACAGTCGTTAAAATCCTGCAAGGTAGTCAACGAAGGATGGGAACGGTGGTCATCAAGCTCCCGAAATGTATTAAAATCACCACCAAGTAACCAGGGAAGAGCAGAAGAGCTTGCGAAGTCACATAAGGAGTTCCAAAGGGGCGACGTAACAAAGACGTGTGCTTCGCATACACAACCGAAAAAACGAACGTGAACTGCAGCGGAAGAAATAGAGGGTAAAATGTACAACTTGATCTTGATCATGCGTAGCTAGCAACCGGAATTCTGAGTCACGCCAGAAAACCCAAATTTTTCAGACTGAGAAGCATAATTGCTGTTAAACCAAGACGCAAACCATACATATGAATATGTGAAGAAGCATGTTTAGGTTCTATGATAGCAAGTAAATTCAAACGATGTTCCATAATTAAATGTCGTAACCGTGGTAATGAGGCACGCATGCCTCGGATATTCCAAATTAATGTATTCATTAAGGCAGATTAGAAACACTTCCCTGTACTGCATGTGAAGCACTGCGTGTGAGTATAGTAGAGGGCGGTAATGGTGGCAAATCTTTGCGTGCACGGCGTTTCCTTCGGGGAACTACTGGTATAAATTCATTTTCTTCGGATGGCTCCTGAAGGCGTGAAATTAAAATCTCTTCATCCGGAGATGGGCCATTAATTGTATCGACGAGTGACATCTGCTGGGACAACCGTTAAATCTACAGTTGTATCGTGTGGGTATTCCGTGTCCGAAGAATGCCATAGTCGGATTGCAGCTGATTAGCTTGAAGCGGAAGGTCAGGAGCATCACAGAAAATTTCTGCTGGTGTGCATCCTCATGCATCATTGGATGGAGGAGGCACTGGATCCTGCGAAGGTGCTATAACTGAAGGATCAATTACTTGTGGCTCAGCCGCAGGTTTCTTTTTAATGGGGGTCCAGCGTTTAGCCTTCGACGAGGTGGAGGCGGTGGAGGTGGTGGTGGAATAGTCGAGGCAGGGGCGGTGGCACATGACCCAGTGCATGTCCCAATCGGCGACATGTAGTGCAAAACATTGGAAGATCCTCATATACTACCTGCTGTAGGATATACCTATTCTTTGCCTGCAAATAAATCTTCTGCGGAAGTTCCTGAGAGACATCTACCTCAACACAAATACGAGCAACAGAAGGTCGTAGTCCTTCAGACGTGGCCACATCTAATTTGATGGGCGTACCAATTGGCCGAGCAACCTCAAAAAGCGCCTCCCGACGATGCAAATGAATCGGAAGGCCTGGAAATGCAACCCATATAGGGACGATTGGAACATCTGCTGTAGGATCAAAATCAACGGTCCATTTGTAATACGCATATGGCAACCCGAAACATGCCAAGAACCTATAAAACACCTGAGATAATCTGCTTCATTGCGAAAATTTAACAGGATATGTGCATGATCAAGTAGGGTAATTCGCAAATCATGATGAAAACCAATCTTTTCAAAAACCTCACAAATAACTTTCAATGATGGACGTCCATACCAAAAAGTACCTACCAAGGCGTATTTGAATGGAGCTGCTAAGGCATCAATCTCAGAGTCTGGAAATGATACCAGGGGGATGCCTTTATAGCGAGAAACTGTCTTCGGAGAAATGTATTTGGCATGAGACTGCGATCCGGAAACTACTGCGGTAAACGATGGCGCAGCCATGCGATCGTCAACGCGAGAAAGATGAATGCTTTCCGGGTAAAAACAAACGGGAAAACAGATTTTGAGTGAAATGTAATTCAGTTAGCAAGGAAAAGTGGAGTCTTTCCGGTGGCGGCGGCTCATGCCGCAGATTGGCTGCTATATATATATATATATATATATTTGTTCTTGAATATCTTTCAATAACCATTTGAACCCAATATCCTTGAAGATCTCCAATCTTCAAACAATAGTTGTATCTCCAATATTTTTGAAGAAATAAATATATGGTATGAATTGAATTCTTTTACTTTTTGAGTTCTTTAATATACTGTTTTTAATTTTATTTATTACTTTTATGTATTACATATCTATATAATTGGGTCGGTATATACCGCCTAATTATTGTTGTTAATATTGTTATATATATATAATTATATCATATATATATTATTATGGCTGGCTGGAATTAGTTCCGCCTAACCTTATTCCCTCTCCCTTTTTATTTACTGTTCTTTATTTATCTTCTTGGGGAGTTTAAACACCCCCATTTAAATTCTGTTCATTTAATTTCGTTTTACTTATTGTTTTATATTTTTGTTTTACTTACAGTTTTTACTTTTGTTTACATTTCTGCTTTGTTATTCTTGTTTATTATTATTATTATCTTTTAGTGTCGGTAGTTTAGTGGTTTATAATTTATTACTAATCCAGGTGTTCCTCTTTCTATTTCTGCATTTTTATTGACATAAAAAGCAGCACAACTCCAAGGAGACCTTGATTTTTGGATTAATCCTTTTGATTCTAGATCTTGTATTTTTTTTGCAATGTTTTTCCAATTCTGCATTCATCTAAATTGGTCTTACTTTTGTAGGTATATCTTCTTCTCTGAATTCCGGAGTATATGGAAGATCAACTATATGTTGCTTCCTCGACCAGAAAGCATTTGGAAGATCTGAACAAAGTTCATTTTCAAATGATAATTTAAGATTTTTATTTTAGTAATTATCTTTGGATCTTTAAAGTTTGTTTCTATCTTATTAATATTTACTGTATCTTTTAATGATTGTAATTGGAAAATTTTACTTTTAATTATTGCATTTATTTGTTCTTTATGAATAGAACATGCTTTTATTAAATCTAAATTTTTTGTTTTAGGTTTTTCTAAAAATTCAAAATATAATTTTTTATTTCTTATTTTAAAAGAAATAGAATTAATTCCTACTTTATATGGTGTAATTAGATTCATAAAAGGTGTTCCTAGTATAACTGCATGATGAATATCATCTACAACTAAGAACATTGTTTTAATTGATTATTGGATTTTATAATATAAGCTTCAGTTTTACTTTTGACTTGTAATTTGGTATTATTTGCTGTAGAGAGTCTAGTAGTTGTAGATTCTCTATATGATTTTGGGACCAAATTAGTTTTAATACAATTAAGATCTGCTCCTGTATCAAATAGAGCAATTGTATCTAAATGATATTGTTCTGAGAATTTTATTGTTATTCTTATTAAATATTTTCTTGATGTTATTTCTCTTAAAACAAATAAAA
>AP025061.1:14156101-14468384 GCA_036186865.1 Eustoma russellianum
CTTTTTGTATTTGTTTTCTAATATTACAATAATGTTTAAAAACCATTCTCTTTTACTATTATTTTCCTGGTTATAAAAATCATTGTGTAATATAGTTTTATTTACCTTAAATTCTTTTTCTATAACATTTAATTCATTTGCAATATTATCTGTTATTGCTGATTGTGTTGGACTATTAGGTAAAAACGATATCCGGCTATTATCTGTTATTGCTGATTGTGTTGGACTTTTGTTATTTGCAATATTATCTGTTGTTGCTGATTGCATGTTATACACACACACACACATATATATTGAATAAAGAGGCAAAAACGAGATTGTTTGTTACTATGACAAAAGTTTAAGAGCTAATACTTTAGACGAAGATCTGGATTGCGTTGGACTTATAGGAACTTGACAAGAATTTCCGGCTGACTGGGGTTTCCTGGCTTTGTTCAATAAGGAAAAACGACATATTCTCATAGAATTGGAAAACAGAAGGACCTTCTTCGCAATTAATTCGTCAGAATCTTCGATCTTCTTTGGAGAATTGATATTTCTTGAAAAAGGTTGTTTCTCCTTTCGTTTGTTTATCATATGAAAAGTTTGAGTAAATTCATGCAATAAAAACTAAATCTTAGACATGAGGGCGTCCATGACTTTTTATTCAAGAATTTTGCCAAACTCGTGTTTGTGTGTAGAAATAGCGTTCTCTAAACAAAGCTTTAAAAAAACCTCATTTAATTAGGGCATTAGGCATGAAATATCAAGTTTTTGCAGTATAAGAGTACTCTTTGTTGGACGATAATATGGTCTGCACAAACACTATTAGAGGATGTACAAACACCACCAGAGGGGTTAATTAGTAGTCGCGAAAATATACATTATTTTCGACCTTCTTAAAAACCTTTTAATACGATTCTAAAAATTTTCAGAATCAGAACCTGTTTTTAGAAAAATTATAACTCTCGGTACACAATTCTAAAAATTTTCTAACTTTTAAGAAACAAACTTCAATGTTTTAACTACAATTCATCCAAAAATGAACAAAAATTAAGAATGTTTGACCCCAAATAAATTTAAACGTTGAAGTGTTCAAATTGGACAGAATTTGAAAGCAAGTTGGTAAACTTTGCACAACTATAACTTTTCGTGTACTCACTCAAAAAGGTTGATTCTTGTTTCAAATTAAATCTTAGGATGCCTAATTTAACACTTCAAAAGGCATTGACCAGAAAAAAAGTTTAAGTAAGTTAAAAGACGCGTTTAGAACACTGATCAACTTGTCTATAGACTAGAACAATAATGTTACACCCAACTTCCGTCACAGGTTTTGTTAAGATTGGGTAAGAAGATATAAGGTGCGTATGTGCGCTACTTTACCTTAATGTTTAGAACTAATAAAAAAACTTAATAAGTATAGGCTAAGGAACCTTGAATAGAAGAATTAGTACAACTTTATTTAAGGAATAAAATAAAGCAAAAAGAAAAATTATACATAGGAAAATAGAGAAGGTTGAAGTTGTAATTTCACACCCTACCCTCACTACCCCTACTCGGTCCTTTTATTTTATTTTTCCCATTTTTCTACAATTCTTTTCTTTTATAATTCTCCCTTGTCATCACCTTTTCTTACACTAACAAGACATCTAACTACTCAAGTTTCATGCAAATGCTTTTCTGTTCCGCTATCTCCCTTATCCAAGAAATACCCATCGTTACCTCCCCACCACTTCATCTCGCCAAGGGTACCTCTAAGACATAAAATACATTTCCATTTGTTTCCTTCCTTCATTCTAAACTTAGTAATCTCATTCATCACAATTTTCCATCACCCTTCTCTCCCTCCCTTCTCCCTCTACAAAACCAAGTCTTCCTTCTCCCATCATCTTCAACCGAGAACAACAAAGCCAAGGGAAGGAGAACCCTTTCCATTTTATACCACTCCTCTTTGCACCTTTATCATCATCTATATTTCACACAATATCCAAATTGCCTCCATTCTTAGGCCATAACCGAGAGCCTCCATAAGAGAGGAAGAAGGAGTAATCTTAGTAGAACAAGTAGGAGCATTCTATCCATTCAAGGTGAAAACCAATTGGAATAGATACTAGTACATTTTCAACTCTCATTTGCTTTCTAAAAGGACTAATCTTTCTTTCTTTAGGCCATCAAAGCCGTGACTACCAACCAATAGGCTAAAGAAGAAGTCTTTCACCCCTTAGAGTAAGATTCAAGCTACAAAGTCAAGTATTCTTCTTAGTTTCTTAAAGGAAATTGAAAATAAAGTTTAGTATGCTCATTAACAACTATTGGATCATGCATGCAACTAAAACTATGGCCTCTAAGTTTTGTTGACATTAAAGAAGGCTTGCATGTTGAAATTATTGATGCATGTGTTTTTTTTCTTGAGTGAAACAATCAAGTGTGCTTAGAGTACTATTCTAATCTAATATGCAAGATAAAACTTAGTCACCAATAGGCCATTTAGGCCGTGTATGTCAAGAAGAAGGCATATTTACCATTATTTCTACACCTAGATGCAAAATGGTAGACATATGAGAATATTATGCTAATTAGTGTGCTAAGAATCATCTCCTTTGTCATTTTGATACATGCATGTCATTTCTTTTATATTCATATGTAATAGAAAAGATTCTCATGAAAATAGAGAAATGGTAGTCTTATAATGATGCAATATTAATTACTCCCTCATGTATGTATACCAAGATGCTACCTTTGAACATCATCCATATTGGCATCATCATTTTCCTTTCCATAGGGGACGACCATGACCCCCTTCATAGTCCATGAATTCATCACCATCATCATGATGTGTATATTGATGATCATGGTCTTAGAAAGGTGAAATGACATAAATATCTCTATTTTTAGCTTCATATGTTGTATGCCATGTGTAACATGATCATCATCATAAAATGTTACACTCAGTGTTCTTGTATGTCACTTTTGGTATGGCCATCATCACACATTGCATGTTGTGATCATTAACATTTAAGCATGATATGACTTGAGCATGCCATCATTTAGTATGTTGACATACACTATGATCAACACTTGCATCAAGTTTGACTATTTAAGTTGAAGAAGTATTATTGGAAACATTTCCCCACTTTCGGTTGTAAGCATAAAATAGGTAAAATGGATATACAATCTAATAATGAAATATATATTATAACTATGACATGCAAATAAGAAGGAAAAAGACCATAAATGTCACCAATACATAATGTGAAAGTTTCAATCTTTGGACCACACTAATTTCAGCCCAAAGGTTTCTTTTGGTAGTTAAAGTAACAAAGTCCAAACATAAAACTAAATTCCATGAGACCATGAGATTAGCATAAGTTAGACATGTCTAAGACAATTAAAATCCAATGTAACTTTGAAAGAAAAGAAAGAACAAAACTAAATTGGAGCAAGAGGGCCTTTCGGCCCTAAGCCCAATTTTCAACCATCATCAATAATAAAGGCAACCTTGGACATATTATGTAAATATGAGCTAAACGTGCTTTAAATCAGTCTAATTGATAACACGATATAACTTAATTGTCCAACACTATGAATCTGAAAATTCTTCAAGTCATGATATACGGTCCAACATAGCAAGTAATTTAACCAGATTCTAACAGATTAACAGAATAAAAGCATGCATAAGTATAAGAAGTTAAAGATTGCACACGAATAAAGAAACCTACATTCCACATCCTCTCATGCATGATGTTCTCATGATTTTTCGTCATCTTAAAGTGTTTTCAAGACATATTTATAACCGCTGCATGAAATGTTTTAAGGATTAAATGATTTTAAGAATTTGTACCGCGAGACGATTGATTCCATACGACTTATCCATGTATCCATAGGTAAGTGTAACACCTTGTTTTGGGACAAGGGCTCTCTACCTATTTTTATACGCATGATATGCAGGCTGAGTGTAACAACTTACCTGGGGTAAAGGTTCTCTGCCTTTTTCGTTACATCTACGACGTTCAGTATAGAGCTCTGCCTGATGTCTGGTCCTGGGGGAGGATGTCAGGAGAAAAATACGTTATCGCAGAGCGTAACACCGTGTCCGGGCCCAGGTTCTCTGCTACAGCACGTCATCGTTAGTCCTATGTATGTATGATGTAACACCGTGGTTGGACCATCAGGATTCATATACAGTACTCGTGTCTACTTGGAGAATCATTCGGTATGTCGTGGGTACCATTCTTATGTTATGCAAAGTGCTATAGCCACCTATATCATGTCATGTTTATGCAAATATGAAATGAAATGTTATCTTTTTCAAAACGTTTCACGATGCATACATCACGATCATGTCTCATATACCCCCGAATAACTCTAAATCACGAATCTTGAAAACAAGACAGGTATGATTATAGAATAACAAGAACAGCCCAAGGAAGATCGCACACCAGGACGAAGTAATTAAGACAAGTTTGTTTAGGAGTAAAGTATGTTCCTTTTATGATGTTTTCAATATGTGATAGTATGCATGATATGATATATACTTTATTATTTATGCACCTACACTATGCTTTATTTTTTAGCATTTACTTTATGCTTTACTATTCCTATCTATTTGAGCATTATGATACTTGTGTCACACTATACTGTATCACCCACAACCCCGGTCCCCCATGTATGATCCACGTGACGAACCTAGGCAGAACTACTTGGTGAGTGATTCGTTATCGCTCACCCCTTCCTTTCACCATGCAGATCCATATGACCCTGAACTAGAGTTCATTGAAGACGAGCCCAGAGACTAGACGTTTGGAGCTGATTAGTAGCTGGTTAGGACCTCTTTTATATTTTGGGATATTCAGCTCTGTATTTTGATATTTTGTACCACAGATGTATCTATGACCCTCATGCAGATGTATTAGGATATACTCCTATAGACGTTTATTTCTGCTTATGTCATTTCGTTTCTGCTTATCGATACATGTTTTTACGATTTGTACATGTATGATAACATCGCCTTGTACTTCTCGTAGTAGAGTACGATGGGTGCCCTGTGCCGAGACCCTAGTCCCGGGTGGGGCGCTACAGGTGGTATCAGAGCCTAAGGCTCCAGATCCAAAGCTAACAACATAAGCTAAATAACGATGAGTACATAGGATTATGATTTTAGAAACTTAAGATTGGTATTAGCAGAGTAAGGCAACCCTAGGATAGATTTTTGTGAACAATCTACTATAACTAGTATGTACATCAACAAAATGTCCAACTAATAATGTGAATTGAATGTATATAGGATGAAATCAAGACCACAAGGCAGACCACGAATGGACAGGTCCGCTCAATTACCTCCACCACCATGGGCACCCCCGACTGAAGACCGGGTGCCTTCGCCACCAGAGCAAGTTCCTCCTCCACCGGCGCAGGGACCTAGAGATATTCCTCAAGCCTTCTTCGATGCTATGATTCAGCTAGGACAAGCAGTGGGAAACGCTCAAACGGCACTAGTGCCGCCACTATAACCGCATCAATCACAGCAGATGTGCACATGATACTTTTTCAGTGAACTGAAGAGATCTCGGGTACTAAGTTTTGAGGAAGGATAGATCCAGAAGAGGTTGAAAAATGGTTGGATGAGGTGGAGAACTGTTTTGAATTATTACAAGTACCAGACAAGGTTAAAAATCAGATCATCCGCCCGTTTCTGATTGGTAAAGCAAATCAATGATGGAAAACTAACATTCAACCACTACCCACACCGCTAGCTTGGGAAATATTTATGAATGATTTTCGGAAGTTCTATATCCCACCTTCAGTGACTATAAGAAAAATCAATGAATTTGAACCCTTAAGGCAAGAGACTGGTATATGACCGTATCAGAGTACGCTAATCGATTCACGGCACTAGGTCGGTATGTTCTATCTGTGATGGCTGATAAAAGGCTTAAGATGATAAAATTTGAAAGAGGACTAAACTCAAAGATTCGGACCTGGATTGTAAATGCAAATCTGGTCAATTTGGGTCAATTACTGGATGCCCGTTATAGAGTTGAACAGGACATTGAACGAAGAGACGAAAAGACAAAGGGCAAGAGGCCTAGGGAAATAACTGGAGGCTGAACTGAACAAAGGACGAAGTTTCAAAAATGAATAGGTGGAAGACCATAGCCTCAACATCAACAACAACCACTGCAGAGACAACGTCAGCAAAACCAGACACAGCCAGTTTATCCTAAGTGTCAGGTATGTCAGAAATATCATCCAGGAGAATGTCAAAAGGAGAAGGAGCTTGTTTTGGGTGTGGAAAGACAGGACACATGATTAGATATTGCCCAAAGAGACAAAATCCACCCCAGCAGCAAGGGGGACGTCCTAGGGCTAATGCAAGGGTACATGTTATGACAGACGCAAAAATTGAGGAGGCTCCTGATGTCGTGGCAGGTAATCTCTATCATTCTGCTTTAATTTAACTGCTTTAGCTTGCCTTAAGTATTACTCCATGTTACATGATAGGACCTATAATCGAATTTATGGTGTTTAATGTAGAAACTTCATATTTAAATATGAATGGATTCAGGTGCGATACTAGTAAATAAATTACTAGCCAACATATTGTTCGATAGTGGCGCCAGCAACTCCTTTATATCCAAAAGATTTGCCAAGAAATTGGATAGTTTCCCTACCTGGTTAGAAAATCCCTATAGGGTACTAGCAGCAGGTGATCAGGTCATTGTATCTCGCCATCTGTACATGAATTGTGGAATTCAAATAGAGGAACAACAATTTGAGCAATGTTAATTCCGATACAGATGGGAGATTTCGATGTTATTCTAGATATGGACTGGTTTTTTCATACTCATGCTCAGATTGATTGTCAGAAGAAGAAAATACTGATTTAAAATTCAGGATAGAAGGAAATTATCTATCAAGGAAATAATAAGTTAAGGAAGATCCCTCAGAACATGTATCTAACCGCGGTCCAAACTTTCTGAGAATTAAGAAAAGGAAATGAAGGGTTTTTAGTATATGCTCTAGAAGCCAATAGTGAGACACCAACCATACAGAGCATTCCAGTAGTTAGGGAATTTTCAGAAGTACTTCTGGAAGATCTGCCGGGATTACCACCGGATCGGGAATAGACTTCGAGATTAGTGTGATGTCTGGAACCAAGCATATCTCAAAAGCTCCCTACAGGATGGCTCCAACAGAATTAAAAGAGTTAAAAACAAAGTTACATGAATTGATCGATAAAAAGTTTATCAGGCCTATTGTGTCGCCGTGGGGAGCACCAGTGTTATTTGTAAAGAAGAAGGATGGTAGCATGCGATTATGCATTGATTACCGAGAGTTAAATAAAGTCACTATCAAAAATAAGTATCCTCTGCCTCGTGTTGATGAATTGTTCGACCAGTTGAGAGAAGCTTCTATATTCAGTTAGATCGACCTTTGATCGGGTTACCATCAGTTAAAAGTTAAGGCTGAAGACATTCCGAAGACAGCCTTTCGAACCAGATACGGGCATTATGAATTCCTGGTAATGCCGTTTGGATTAACTAATGCCCCAATGTATTCATGGACCTGATGAACACGGTATTCTAGGAACAACTAGACAAGTTTCTCGTAGTATTCATCGATGATATTCTGGTGTACTCTCCAGATGAGGGTACTCACACCGAACATCTACGTGTAGTATTGAGCATTTTGAAAGAAAAGTAATTGTATGCCAAGTTCAGTAAATGTGAATTTTGGTTACGAAGTGTTACTTTCTTGGGACATGTCGTGTCAGAAGCAAGCATAGCAGTAGACCCTAGAAAGATTGAGGCAATTATGGATTGGCCACGACCCACGAATGTCACTAAGGTTCGAAGTTTCTTGGGGTTAGCTGGCTATTATCGGAAATTTGTGGAAGGATTTTCTAGAATAGTGATACCCTTAACCAGACTGACACAACAGAAAACCAAGTTCGAATGGACTGTAGATTGTGAAAGAAGTTTCACTGAACTTAAACAAAGATTAACCTCAGCTTCAATCTTGGCTCAGCCGGTTGCTGGAGAAAATTACACCATTTACAGTGACGCATCTCAAAATGGATTAGGCTGTGTTTTGATGCAGAAGGACCGAGTAATTGCATATGTATCTCGACAACTAAAACCATATGAACAAAATTACCTGGTGTATGATTTGGAATTGGCTTCTGTGGTGTTTGCGTTGAAAATCTGGAGACGTTACCTATATGGAGAACGGTGTGAAGTATACACTAATCATAAAAGTCTGAAATATTTATTCACCCAGAAAGAATTAAATATGAGAAAGCGTAGATGGATGGAATTGATAAAGGACTATGATTTGGCCATTCATTATCACCCAGGTAAGGCAAACAAAGTGGCAGACGCCCTAAGAAAAAAATATAGTCATGCAAGACAAACACCCTTGGAGCGAGATATGGCTGAATTTGAACTGGATATAGTTGAATCTACAGCTAACATTTTAGAAACTTTGATAATAACGCCAACTTTGATCGATCGAATAAAAGAGGCACAATCAAAGGATGACGAGTTGATAAGAATCAAAGATAAGACTAAACAAGCGCCATCATACGATTTTCAGATTAGAGATGATGGTAGATTATGGTTTCGAAACAAACTGTGTGTGCCGTGTTGAGAAAAAGTGTTTGAATTGATTTACAAATGCATGGCTTAAATAGTATGAGTTTAGGAAATGCATGACAAAATTATTACTTGACACGTTTATGTGATATACATGCTTCATATGCTTTATATATATTGTTGTTGTACTAACAAGCCCTGAAGTGTTAAAGCTTACATCATATGGAAAACATTTGTTGTCTTTATTCGCTCGTCACCAAACTCAAGACTATGATGACATCCTTCGGTATATCCCGCAGGTGGTCACATCGGAGGAAAATGTTTTATTAACTCAAATACCCATGGAACCAGAAATTAAAGCAGCAGTATGGCATCTCGATCCTGTTAGCGCAGCAGGCCCAGATGGTTTTCATGGTCAATTTTATCGTGCCTGTTGGTCTTTCATTCATACTGATGTAGTTAAAGCAGTGCAGGAATTTTTCTTGGGCATTCCTCAACCTACGGTGATGGCAAGTGCATTGATCACGTTGATTCCTAAAAAGTCATCTCCTGATACTTTCAGTGATTTTCGGCCAATATGTTTAACAAACTTTCTGAGCAAAGTATGCACAAGAATCATTGCTAGTCGTCTAAACGCTTTACTCCCGCGATTAATCTCCCCGGAACAAACGGGCTTCCTGCCTGGCTCGGATATTTCCTCTCAGGTACTTATGGCTCGTGAGATGATACATATGTTAGATAAAGGAGGTTCTCAGGTGTGTCTCAAGCTAGATATGATCAAAGCTTTCGACAGAGTCAGTTGGGAATATTTGGAGCTGTTACTGCGTGCTTTTGGTTTCTCTGATTTCTTCATTCGTATTATACTGAATCACCTGCGTGCTACAACTTTAGCAGTATTAATTAATGGTCAACCCTCATCAACATTTCGGCCATTTAGAGGGGTGAAACAGGGGGATCCTCTATCACCGCTACTTTTTATACTCTCTTCTGAAGGATTTAGCAGGGGACTGAAAGCATTAACGGAGGTTGGACGATTGCAGCCATTTAGACTGGGGAGGATTCCGTTTCATATAACACATTTGGCCTATGCCGATGACTTGTTGATCTTTTTGCGAGGCACACAACAAAACATGCGCCACTTTCACATTTTCCTTACACAATATGCAACTGCCTCTGGGCAAAAAGTCAACTTTCAAAAAAGCAGTATGATCCCTTCTATTCGAACCTCAATGCAGCAGAGGAGGAATTTTGAGAGGATACTTACCATGCACTGCACAAACCTCCCTTTTAAGTATCTTGGCTCGTATTTGCACAAAGGTATTCCTCGTGCGCAACATTGTGTTTCTTTATTGCAACATATTGATGATAGGCTTCAAGGATGGCACTCTAGATTATTATCCGCCGCGGGACGGTTAGTTTTGTTACGCTCTGTCATAGCAGCGCTGCCACTACATCTTTTTGCTTCAGGTGGTTTACCCAAATCTGTTATCAAAATTATTAATCGGAAAATGGCATGTTTTTATTGGGGCCCTAGATATCATTGGGTATCGTGGCAGACTATTACTATGCCCAAAGAAGAAGGAGGATTAGGGATTCGTGACCTCAGCGTGTTACAAAAAGCTAATTACTGCCGCATTTGGTGGTCATTTCACCAAAATACAACACTTTGGAGTCAATATATGCATGCCAAGTATGGTCGTCGTGGGGACTATTTGCCTTGATTACCTGACTCACCGATTTGGAAATTAATTTGCAAGATACATCCTTTCTGCCTTTCTCAAACATCTGGTCAAGGGACACATTTAATATGGTTGCACACACCAACGGGAGAATTTTCCCTCCACAGTGCCTATACGATTAGTCGCATTACTCATACGCAACTTTTATCTGCAAAATTCATATGGTTTAACCAGCACTCCCCAGTCATACAGATATTCTTATGGCGGATATTTCATTCGGCGATACCGATGGAGGATTATATTGGCAAGTATATTACATCTCGTCCGACACAATGTCCTTTGTGTAGAACTGCTTCGGCAACGGCAGATCATGTCTTTCTTCGCTGCTCATATGTGAGGCCGATATGGCACTATTATGCTGGGGAGTTGAATTGTCCGCCACCATCATCTTTGCACTTTCGGCAGTATATTCTCGCTTGGTGGTATCGTTCCTCCTTTTCATCATTAATTGGGGTCTTTAGAGTTATAATTCCAGCGATTATTCTATATAATATCTGGCGAGGCTACACCTCATTAGTCTATGGCAACCAATCTAGCCTTACACTCGCATCACTTCAAGCATCTATTCGTTATGACCTTACTATTTGGTGCAGAAAAGTGGCAGGAACCAAAATAGCCACTGATCCTAGGAGGTTCTTCTCTTGGCTACCATCTCTGTCCAGTCCACGACCTCGTCTCATTCGTTGGCTAACACTGCCCCCCGGCCGACTTAAATTGAATGTCGATGCGGCGGTTGGTCGACAATATGCAGTTGGTGGTGCTATACTGCGTGACCATAGGGGATCTTGTGTGGGTGCACTTTCATTTAGGTTACCGCAGAATACTCCGCTCCATACAGAAATTCAGATAACATTATTTGCCTTGTTATATTTTCTCCCCCTACATCGACACATCATTTTAGAATCTGATTGTAACCAGATGATCTCTCGTTTGGCTCGC
Organism: Eustoma russellianum; assembly: GCA_036186865.1. NCBI lineage: Eukaryota > Viridiplantae > Streptophyta > Magnoliopsida > Gentianales > Gentianaceae > Eustoma > Eustoma russellianum. Next base: position 14,167,353 of record AP025061.1, read on the forward strand.
CCGCAACTGGTACATGGGAATTACTATCTCAACATGCTTCACAATCTGGTTCATCTCCAACGCCTCGATTATCATCACATTTACCGCGAAGCAAATATGGCTGCACATTATCTAGCACATCAAGCAATGCTGAATCCTATCACACAGCAATATACCGCGCGCACTCTCCCTTCATTGGTGCGTGCCTCCGTCTCTTTAGATCTCTCCTCCACTCAACTGCGGGTCCCTTGATAAGTCTTCCACATGGATTGGCGCTGTTTCTCACTTTCTGCCTGTACCATAATGGATACAGGCAGACGCAGTATGCATTGCTATCCTTTGGTCTTACTTTTATTATGTTTCATACTCAGTAACCTTTTGTTCTATTTGCTGGCCCGGACATGGTATCCATTGGCAACACTTCTGGAGAGGCTTCTTCTAGTACCTCAGCGAATCTATTATACATTGGCGGTCAATCCGGCTACGCATACCATGACCCCTTATCTCATCCAAAAGTCGCCTTGGCCTAATCGGTGCCAAGGCAACAGCGGTATGTGTTTGGTCTCTCAGTTTCTTTCTCTTTTGTTTATTGCTCTCGTCGAAATAACTTCTCTTTGGCTATTTTCCGAGGTCCACCGGTTCCGGAAGACACTTCATCCACCTTCCAACAACGCACTGCAGTGCCTGCTGACTACATCATCTACTACCTCAACCGTTGCTTTTGATACAATTTTACACTCACTTCATATCAATGACAGCTGTATAAATATGTACGCTTTTTCCTTCGCTAAGGTTTTATCCACAAGGGTGGTTTTACTTAGCAAGGTTTTAATGCGGCATATCATATACAACTGGAGATATGGCATTATTAGTTCTTTATTCCATTTGTTCTCATACGATGACTTTTATTTGTAATATGGTTTTCCTCCGCCACAAGTGAGGCTTTCTAATCAATAAAAGATTCTTTTACAAAAAAAAATATATTCATATTGTTTTTGAAAAAGGCACAATGCACATATATTTCAACGTACTACAGACACGTTACATATATCACAAACGTACGTCGACGTCACACCACTACATACAACTCATATTTATGAATATATTCAGGTCTTATATCATATGATATAATTCATGGTGACGTTAAAATTATAACGACATGTTACAAGGTCATAAACCGAAAATTATCGTATCGGGTGACTACCGAAACTTCACCGACATGTCACGTACTTACCATATAAATATGGCCAGCCCATATACATCAAAAATAGCTATAAATTTCGTGGCTCAAATGTTCAAATCTGCCACTAAATCATTCCATGTTGGCATACACAAATCATCCATAATTTTTGCTAAATTTGTGGAGAATTCAAAATTAACTTCATTTGTACACATGGGCGATTTTGGTTATGCTATGGGAGCTGATTATATACTTTATTATATGTATATTATGTTTAACATAATATATATTTCATGTGTAAGAAGTTTGGATTTAATTGGAGAAAAATCGTGTAATCAAAGAAAGTCAAAAATTCGGTTTTCTACGAATACAACACATGGAATGTTTTTTTGGCATGAGATGTAACATGTATCTAGACACTTTTTACACATTCAAGCCATGTTAAAGTGTTCTAGAAAATTCAGATTAGTGCTGATTGCAATTTACCATATATGTGTAATTATTGTGCATTATTTGACAAAGCTTACTAAAATGAAATTCAGCACATGGCCAATTAATTCCACACGCCATTTTCAGCTATGATAGAACCTAGGTGGAACTTATTTGGCATATCAATTGGTGGAGAATATGCCACACAAGGTTAGTGACATAAAAGAGGGCATCACACAAGGTAAGATTTCAAACTACAACACATGATGAAAATTTTCAGCACATGTGCATAGTGGCCGATTTTATGGCGTTAATGGTGCTTAATTTGCATCCCAAAATTTAAGCGATTGAAGGTTGGTAGTATGGCAATATTTTAACTACTTTTGAGCACATGTTTTGTAAGTTTTGTTTCCAGATTTTACAGCTCATTAAAGGATGCCAAGTTGGACCAATCATCAAGTGACAAGTAAGCAAGGTCAAGTCATCGTTCCAATCATGTGGTGCCAAGTAAGCAAGATGATGTCATCTCTTGAGCCTCTTGGAAAAGCGTTTTCTACACAGGAAAAGGTACAAAAGGTGCTAAGGAGTCTCCCATCCGAACGGGACCCCAAAGTCACATCAATTGAGGAAAATAAAAAAACAAGATCAATAAAAATGGAGCAACTAATAGGATCTTTAAAGGTATACGAAAAAAAATTACACTAAGGAAATCTGAATCAACATCAAAACAAGGTAAGACTATTACTTTTAAATCAAATGAATATGTCTCTACCTCTTCCGATCACGTAGATTATAGTGATACTGAATCGGACAATGAAGATCTAATATTATTGGCTAAAAGTTTGAGGAAATTTATGAGAAAGTCATTAAAGAACAAACCTAAGGCTGTTCAAACTAAAAGAAATAAAAATAACGAAAAAGACATAAAGTGCTAGGAATATGGGAAACTTGGACACTTGTCATATGACTGCCCGAACAAGGATTAGCAAACGAACAAAAATCGTGAAAAGACTGGAACAAAAATAGACCCATCTCAGAACCTAAACAAAGGAAGTCAAGAAGAGCTTCGAAGGCCTCCACGTGGAGTGATTCATCTGACTCTGAGACTGATGATGCCAAAGAAGAGACGGCACAAGTATGCTTTGCATCCAAAGCATTAAATGAGGTATCTTCCGATTCTGATTCTAATTCTGAACCTTCTTATGATGATTTATTTTGTCAATATCTTGAGTTGCATAAGTTTTCTAATGCTCTTGCAAAAGAGAAGAAACGTTTAATTGAAGACAAGAAATTGTTAGAATCTTCTAACTCGAATTTTTCATCTGAATTAAACGATTCAAAAGAAGAGTCGTCTTGCATGATAATTCATTAAACTCGAAGATTTCCTTCTTTACATCTGAGAACACGGAGATGAAAGTAGAGATTTCAAATTTGAAATCAAGAAACGCAGATTTTGAAAAGACCGTAAAACAGTTTGACAAGGGTACAAACATGCTAGATTGCATCATCTCTTCAAAAAAGCATGGTAGGGACAAAATTGGATTAGGATACCTTGAGAAAGACGAGACTCAAAATAAATCAACCAAATTCATTCTATCTTCTTCTAAGGAAACACATGCATTCAAGACAAATGTGGTGCCTAAAAGGACGCCTAGATCACCCCCTACTTCATTTTTTCGTGCTTCTTCTTCGTATCATACAAGATATAATTATGTGCCCCATAGATATGAAAAGAAGCCATTGATGCATATATGACATTCATTCAACTTAAATGCATCTAGATCACGCACCATGCATACTAACTCTAAGTTATATCAAAAACAAAGATCATACCATGTGCATGATGGGATTCTCGGCCAACAGCCAAACACATTCTCACCAAATGTCTATTATATTGCTTTTTCATCTCTATTTTCACCATTTGTAAGACCGAGAAAGGTCACCCAAGTTTGGGTACCAAAAGGTACTCTTACAAAGGGGTGAAGAACTAACTTGTAAGGACCCAAAATAAAAGGGTACCTAAATCGTTGTTACACATTGCAGGGAACACATACATCTAAAGGTACATCAATCAATGGTTCCTTGACAGTGGTTGCTCGAGGCACATGACGAGTGACCTGAGCTTGTTCTCAAAGTTGAAAAAGGTTACAAAAGGTGGATCGGTGACCTTTGGAGACAACAACGAAGGAAGAATCATAGGAAAAGGTACAATTGAAAGCCCAAGTACTCTTCAAATCTCCAACGTCTTCTTGGTAAGTAATCTATCGTACAATTTTCTTAGCATCTCACATTTTCTTGACAACAGTTTTAATGTGTGTTTCACTCAACCTTATTGCAACATAGTAAATAAAAACAGGGAAACGGTATTAAAAGGAAAAAGAGAAGGAAATATTTTTACACTTTCTGTGGATGACATGTTAGATGCTAAAGTTAAATGTTTTATGTCAAATGAACCTAATGTAAATTTGTGCCATAGGTGATTAGGACATATTGGCATCTCAACTCTTGAAAAACTTCAACGAAAGAATCTAGTACGAGGATTACCTAAACTTGATTTAGACAACTTTCAGTTGTGTGAATCTTGTACTAAAGGCAAACAAACACGCGAGTCACTTAAATCTGAAAATGAAATTAGAACATCTAGAGTGTTAGAATTATTACACATTGACTTGTTTGGTCCTAGTCGTACTAGGAGTCTTGGTGGGCGACATTATGCATGTGTTGTCGTTGATGATTTTTTTCGCTATACATGGACTTTATTCTTTGCGAATAAAGATGATAATGCTGTTGAAATTGCCAAATTAATAAAACGACTTGAAAATGAGTATGGTTTGAATGTCAAAAAGATTAGGAGCGACAGAGGCGGCGAATTTAAAAATAAGGACATGATTGCATTTTGCGAAGAAAAAGGAATCAAACACGAGTTTTTGCCACCTAGAACACCACAATTAAATGGAGTAGTAGAAAAAAAGAATAGGACACTACAAGAAATTGCTAGAACCATGCTATGTGAAAATAAGTTGCCTAGATTTTTGTGGGCATAAGCCGTAAATTGTGCCTGTCATATAATTAATCGCTTATCAATTAGAAAGAAAATAAACTAAACTCCTTATGAAATTGTGAATGGTCGCATTCCTAAAATCGATTACTTTCGTGTGTTTGGTTGTAAATGTTTTGTTTTGAATACAAAAGATAATCTAGATAAATTTGAATCTAAATCCATTGAATGAATCTTTGTTGGATATTCTGTGAATTCTAAGGCATATACGTGTTATGATCCTATCACTAGGCAAATTTTAGAATCTATTCATGTGAAGTTTAATGAATTCGGTGATTTTGAAATAGATAAAGAATATGAAGATGATTTTGAATTAAAGCCTGTGTTAGATGATATAGAAGAAAATATCGTACATGATGAACCTAACACACTAGAAATGCATGATCACCTAGAAATGCATGAAAACTTAGAGAATAATCAACCAAGATGGCATAGGGATCACCCACACGACCTTATCATAAGTGATATAACTCATGGTGTCCGACCACGTAGAAGAATAAATCTGGATGAAATTAATTAATTCCATGCTATGATATCTGAAATTGAACCCAAGAATGTATTTGATGCTTTGAATGATTTTTCTTGGATTGACGCTATGGATGATGAATTAAATCAATTCACAAGAAATGATGTATGAGATTTAGTACCACGGCCATAAGACAAAATGATAATAGATGCAAAGTGGGCCTTTAGAAATAAAATGAATGAAGAAGGTAAAGTTATTAGAAACAAACCGAGGCTTGTGGCACAAGGCTATAATCAAGAAGAGAGAATAGACTATGAAGAAACATCTGCACCCGTTGCACACTTAGAAGCCATACGATTATTACTTGTTGTTGCTTGCATGAAGGATTTTAAACTTTATCAAATGGATGTAAAGAGTGCATTTTTAAACGGCTTTATACAAGAAGAAGTATATGTGAAACAACCACCCGATTTTGAAGATTTAAAATATCCTAATCATGTGTACAAATTAAAGAAGGCACTTTATGACTTAAAACAAGATCCTAGCGCTTGGTATGATCGTTTTGCTACTTTTCTTTTAGAAAATAGATTTAAAAGAGGCACCACATGTAGCGCCCCGCACCCCGGCCTAGCCGGATACAGTGCGCCTGCCGTACTTCACTACGGAGAGTACCAGGCGTCAATCCATAACATATCACAGTCCAAAATAAAATATGTGGACTATCATGCTTACACATCAACAAGTAAGCAAAACCGAGGCAGAATAAAAACTTTTTAAAATAAAAGCATCTAAGCAACCATCATCAGTCTTACAATTAGGTTCGCAAAATGCGGGAATCCAAAAGTAAATGTTTCCAACATAATTTCATAAAAGTTCATCGATCACTTCCATCATAGCAGAAATCCTTAAATCACCCTCCTCTCGCTCTTCTACGGATAAGGAACCCTAGGTTCGTCTTCGATCCATTCGACCTTACTTCCTGCGGGTTCTAGGACGAAAAATAAGGGGGCGAGTGACAGCGTCACCAGCAAGTAAACCATAAATAGTCGTGAATTAAATGGAAAGTACGTACAAGAACCAAACCCCAAAAATTTCTGGTTTAGTAACATACCTGACCTTCCATCCAATATCCATAAGTAACCAGCTCACAACTTATAAAAATCATAACTTAGGAGATATCAAAGCATAACATCTTAGCCTAAGTAAGAGTATAACAATTATTCGACTAACCATTAAATGCAACATGCATGAGTATGCACATGCGATGCATTGTGATAATCATGATGACAAATTCTTCTTTTCTTTTTTTTTTCTTTCAAAACATCATCGTCAATAAAAACAAGAGAGTGTTCAGGTCTATTCTATCCAGATCTGAGGTGGTCATGTTCTTTCTTTCGAATCTATTATTTCTGGATCTGAAAACGGTCATGTCATAGTCATCAGGTCTATTCTGTCCGGGCCAGTACGGTCATAATCATCATAACCAGGTCTATTCTCTCTGGGCCTGTATGGTCATAATCAGGTCTATTCTCTCTGGGCCTGAACGGTCATAATCATCAGATCAATTAACCCCAGATCAGGAGCGGGTCCTGCTGGCCAGAGATATACGGTACCGAAGGAAAGCGTTCTTTTCAAAACGGAATCTTTTCTTTAAAAACGCTTTTTCATCATTTTTTATCACAAAATCAGTTTCGCAAATCATGTAGTGACGATGATGCAATGTATGACATGTACCATGCAATTCGTGACATGATGTGTTACATACATACAAGTACAATCTTATTCTTTGGGCTGGAAAAATTTCCAGAATTATCGTTCCGTTTGCACGGCCTCAAAACCTCACGTTTTAGGCCCGCTATCATGAGTTCTTGTCATACATATATATAATGGTGTCTTTTCTACTTGCCATAAAATGTTCGTAACGTTTCGAGATTGTAAGACCCTTAAACAAATAAATTACCAAACAGGGTACTGCTGAATTCAGCAATGTTACCCTTCTTTCACCTTTCTTTTAAGCCCAATAAATTTTGTTTAATTTTGGGCCAAGCCTGGAAAAAAAATACTGTAAACATGCCAATAAATATTGTGCATAAGCCCAAGCCGATTAAACAGGTCTAAATCACAAGGACAAAGCCTCTAATTAGTTCCATAATTTCAGCCCAACTTTCCAGTTTAGCTGTAAAATAATTATTCCATGCTGATTAATTTACATGGACATGCCCATCTATGTCCTAAGTCATTATCATAAAATTTCCGGAGTAAAATAATAACTTACAAGGGGTCATTTATTCACTTTTTCAAAACGGGTACATGTTGATTTCTGGAGTGGCCAGTTTTATTACGAAATTTATTGTGACCAAACAGTAAGTTTTTTTTCCAAAAATTCCAACTCGCAGACTTAATAAACACATAGGGATAGAATCCTACCAAAAAAATCAGCCCATTTGCATATTTCTAAGGTCTATTTTTGGGTCAATCAATACACCACTTAAATTCTGTCCAGTCCAGTAAATTTAAGTTTGACCAGTTTTACCAAAAATTCCATTAAGGGTAATCCACAACTTATTTTACCAAATTTCCAATTCTCATATTTACTAAATACATAGGGCTAATGTCATACCAAAAATTAGCTTAATTGAATACTTCTAAGATCCATTTTCAGGTCTTAAAAACGTCACATTATTTTGCTCTGTTCCAGTAATTTCCATTGTTTGTTACTTTTACTTACTAAAAGTATTCCAACTTGAGTTATTCTTCAAAAATAACTTACTAATTATCAAATACACCTTTTAGCATAAACTTTACAGGGTCTAATACATTCTAAAGGTCATCTACAAATCACTTCAAAAACAGTTTGAAGGTTACACGTAACACACCTTGATCTTGCACCTTTTGTTCATAATAAAATCTATTCTTGGCACATCTTTTGTATATGTACTATATCCCAAAACAGCCCGTATTCACACACATGCAAAGGCTTAAATCTCATTTTCATCATGAACATATGACACCAAAATCATAAAGCATACATCTTGTACACATCCTTTACCCCACAAGTTACAATCTATCACAAGAACCACATTTATCCCTCATTTGCATCCAACCGTCCCCCTTACATGTCAAAGAAGAGAACTTTGCCACATTCATCTTAGATTAACATCATATTCATACTTAAAAAGATCAAAGAACCCACCTCTGAAGAAAATCTCATACATGCAAGCCACTTATCCTAGAAATCCGAAAACTTCATGCTTTAAGCTTAGCATTTTACATCTAAGATTAAACTTAGTAACATCTAGCCATTCAAGCACATACGTTCACACACAAGTCATGAATATTTATAGTGTACTTGCCTTTCTTAGATTTTAGGCCTTGCTTGAATCTTTGTTGAACAAGAACCGCCTCCTTCCACCCTTTTTCCTATCATACACGGTTGTGGGGGTAGGAATCCTTGTTAGCCACTCTTTAATGACACATATAACTTAGGTTGAGGCTTAGATGGTCTTACCAAAGTGATTCTTGGATGGTGAGATGATTGTAACCCGCCATGAAGCCAATCTTCCTTAGCTTTTCAAAATTCTTCACCTAGTGACCTCTTGAAGGTCACGATTTCCACAAGAAACAAGAGTATCTTGTGAGATTTACCATGTAAAACATAAAACCTTCTTAAGGAGTGTAGAGTGCACTCACCTAGACCAAGTTTGAGCTTGAATGAATCTTACACCTTCTTGATTCCACTTAGCCGTGTGTCTTGTGGAGAAGAGAGGAAAAGTTTCTTTCTTTTTGTGAGTTCTTGAGGATTGAAAGTAAGAGAGAGTTCTATGGTTTTCTTGGAGCAATTTTTCTTCACTTAGGCTAAGGGTTTAGCCGTTGGAACCTTAAGGAAGGAAGAGACTTTTCCTTTGCATGGTTCCTTCTCATTAAGGCTTACTACCATTACTAACTTGAGTTGCTTTTAATGTGTAATTAGGATAAAGTAACCATAGTAAAGGCTTAAGACGACTCTTGGCTTTCACCATGGTTAACTGGTGGTTGGAGCCCTTCGGATTGCTCCATCATGCTTTAGTAGCTTTTTGAGGGTGTTTAAGTGAAAAGTTGCTAAGTAGTTGAGGAAGAGGTTAATGATAAAGGTGATCCCATAATTCCCTCCCTTTTCTTGTAACTCACGGTTCTAGTGAGTTATCCAACCTTAAGTAATATCATAGTATGACTACTATATGCATAAACTACTTTATAGTATTGCTTTTGTAAGCATTTAAGGTGAGTAGTTGAGATCCCTTTTTAGTAAAAGTAGTCTTAAGTCCCTCATGAGACCTCTTGGCTAATGTTAGCCGTACTCCTTGAGGAAAAAGGGAAAAAATCTCTTGCTCTTTGGTAACCTCTTGGATAGTAAATAAGTTAATAATGCATTAAGAGGCTTCTTGTTAAAAGAAGGGAGAAAGAAGCCTCCTTGGTTAGGGTATAGCCGGCAGCTTCTTTATGAGAGGAGGGAAAAAGATTCCTCATGTGCATGGACACAATTATGGTACTCATTTAAGGCCTAATCATGGTTTGTCTTTCTAAGGTTGCATGAAGAGTCTCGAGATTATTATTTGCTCAATAAGGCCTCATGGCCGAAATATAAGTGTGTGCACTTATACACATATGAGTTCAATTTTATCCTTGATTATAGCTTATCCATTTCCCTATCTTAATTTTCATATGCTATGCATATATGCGTGTTTCACTGTATTTTCAACTATCGCCCTTTAAGTACACTTTTTATGGAACTAAAATCCTTTAGGCCACTTATTACCTCATAAGCCAAAATCTATAAATATGACGTGTGTATATATATATCTATATATACGTCCAATACTATATATATATATATATATATATATATATATATATATATATATATATATATATATATATATAAGTATACATATGAATATCATGTAAACCTACTTTCTCCAAAATTTGAAGTTGCTAGGCCAAAAGTGACTAGGATTAATGATAAAGTTCTCTTGGCTCCCTCCAAGAGGATAGCCGGTGGTTAGAGGGGTCTTCCCCCCAAAGTGCATTTACTTCTTAAATTGCCCTTCCCTTCTTATTTCTCAAGTTATTTACTATTGTGGTTAGCAGAGTACCATGGACTAATCATGGGTTTAAACCCGGTGGTTAAGATGTCTTTAGCACCTCCATTATGCTTGAGTCACTTTTTAGAATGTTTAATGAGAAAGTTACTAGGTAGTTGGAGGTAATAATCTCTAGCAAAACCCTTGATCCCTAATTCTCCCCTCCATGTGCTTCACAGTTTCTACAGGAAGTTTTAAGGAGTTACATATCCTTATAATAATGTCACATTGTGACTACATCATGCATAACTATTTTGTATAATTGCTTTAGTAAGCAATTAAGGTGTGTAGTTAGCCTTTGTAGCGAAAAGTGGCCTCCTTTCGTCTCCTCTAACCGGCGACCTTAGTGAGGGAAAAAAGGAGTACTTTTCCCCCTTTTTACCTTTTAAATCTCATTTAGTAGAACGCTTAATTGCTTAGAATAACTCTCCATGTTTTCTAACAATGGTTAGTTGCTTGTAGTAAAAGAAACTCCACTTAATGTCCCCAACCTTCTAGGCCAAAATTTGCGTAGTCTTGGGAAAAATTTTAGCAACTTACTTGCTTCATAATTCATACTTTGGGGTAGCATGCTGTTTTCCTTTAACATTGAAATAAACGTGGGTAAAGCCAAAAATATTTTCCTTCCGAAATATCGTTCTATTGCATCATTTCACTCTAACCCTAGATGCCGTACTATTTTAGGTGGGGTACAACACCACAGATAGCACTTTATTCTTGAAACAAGAAAAATCGGATTTACTTATTATTCAAGTTTATATTGATGACATTGTTTTTGGATCTACAAATCATAAACTTGTTGAAGAATTTGAAATATGCATGAAATCCGAATTTGAAATGTCTATGTTTGGTGAGTTAAATTATTTTCTTGGCTTGCAAATTAAACAAACTAGTAAAGGCATCCATATAAGTCAAGTCAAATATGTGAATGACATGATTAAAAAGTTTAATTTAGAAAACTTGAAACCATCCCCCACCCCTATGAGTGTGACAACTAAACTTGATAAAGATGAGAATAGAAAAGATTTTGATAATTGTTTGTATAGGTCTATGATTGGCTCTTTGCTTTATCTTACCGCAAGTAGACCCGATATCATGTTTAGTGTTTGTATGTGCGCACGTTTTCAAACCATACCTAGTGTCACACTATAATGTTGTAAAAAGGATATTTTGATACATTAAGCATACTCCCACTTTAGGAATTTGGTATGATAAGAATTGTGAATTTTACTTGCATGCTTATACTGATGCAGATTATAGCGGGTGCAAAATAGATAGAAAAAGCACTAGTGGCACTTGTCAATTTATAGGAAATTCATTCGTATCTTGGTTTTTGAAAAAGCAAACAAATGTGGCATTATCTACTACTGAAGCTGAATACATGGTACTTAGTCTTTGTTGCACACAACTCTTATGGCTAAAGCAACAACTATCTGATTTTGGAATTACGGTAAATCGCATCCCTATTTAGTGTGATAGTATGAATGCTATCAATTTGTCTAAGAACCCCGTACTACACTATAAGGTAAAACACATAGAACTACGATATCACTTTCTTTGTGATCATGTAAACAGTGGTGATATCGTTATAGAACATGTACATACTGAAGCAGAAGTAGCCGATATATTCACCAAAGCACTAAATCAAGCCACGTACGAAAATCTACGCTCAAAATTAGGCATGATTTCTGCTAGTTTGCTATAGATTGATGTTTCTTTCCATCTTTACATGTACTTTTGACATCATTTACAAAATAAAGTGGGAGAGAGAGAGAGCATGATTTAAGAGGGGGGGAGAGCATGATTTAAGGGAGAGAGAGCATATTTGCATAATTTAAGGGGGAGACAATGATGATATAAAATTCAAAATCCGAATTTGAGCATATTTGGAGGGGGAGCGATCATATTTAAATTATGAACCAATGTTATTTTGTAAATCATCAAAAGGGAGAGATTGTTGAGAAAAAAGTGTTTGAATGATTTACAAATGCATGATTTAAATAGTACGAGTTTACGAAATGCATGACAAAATTATTACTTGACACGTTTATGTGATATACATGCTTCATATGCTTTATATATATTGTTGTTGTACTAACAAGCCATGAAACATTAACGCTTACGTCATATGGCAAACATTTGTTGTCTTTGAACTATTTTCAGGTGCCACAATTAATGATACTAAACTAGTTCATTAAGTGAAGTACTTAAGTTAATGAACTAACTAGTTCATTAAATGGAGACATATTCGGTGGAAGCTACATGACAAAAAATTTGGAAATGGAAAGTCCTCCCCCATTTAATCTTACATGCCATATATATAATATATATATATTCATATTTTTTAAAAGGCACAATACACATATATTTCGACGCACTACCAACACGTTACATATATCACAAATGTACGTCAACGTCACACCACTATATACAACTCATATTTATGAGTATATTCAGGTCTTGTATCATATGATATAAGTCATGGTTATGTTAAAGTCATAACGACATGTTACAAGGTCATAAATCAAAAATTGTCATATCGGGTGACTACCGAAACTTCACCGACATGTCACATACTTGCCATATAAATATGGCCAGCCCATATACATCAAAAATGGCTATAAATTTCGTGGTTCACATGTTCAAATCGTCCACTAAATTAGTCCATGTTGGTACACAAATCACCCACAATTTATGCTAAATTTGTGGAGAATTCAAAATCAACTTCATTAGTACACATGGTCGATTTTACTTAAGCTATGGGAGCTGATTATATACTTTATTATATGTATATTATGTTTAACATAATATATATTTCATGTGTAAGAAGTTTGGATTTAATTGGAGAAAAATCGTGTAATCAAAGAAAGTCGAAAATTCGGTTTTCTACGAACACATGGAACTTTTTTTGGCATGAGATGTAACATGTATCTAGAAACTTTTTACACATTCAAGACATGTTAAAGTGTTCTAGAAAATTCAAATTAAGGCTGATTGCAATTTACCATATATGTGTAATTATTGTGCATTATTTGACAAAACTTACTAAAATGAAATTCAGCACATGATCAAGTCATTCCACACGCCATTTTGAGCTATGATGGAGCCTAGGTGAAGCTTATTTGGCATCTCAATTGGTGGAGAATATGCCACACAAGGTTAGTGACATAAAAGAGGGCACCACGCAAGGTAAGATTTCAAACTACAACACATGCGGAAAATTTTCAGCACATGTGCATAGTGGCCGATTTTATGGCATTAATGGTGCTTAATTTGCATCCCAAAATTTAAGGGATTGAAGGTTGGTAGTATGAAAATATTTTGATTACTTTTGGGCACATGTTTTGTAAGTTTTTTTTAGGTTTTACAGCTCATTAAAGGATGCCAAATTGGACCAATCATCAAGTGACAAATAAGCAAGGTCAAGTTATCCTTCCAATCATGTGGTGCCAAGTAAGCAAGATTGTGTCATCTCTACACAAGGCAATCTTCCAAGGGCATTAAAGAGAATTCTCAAGAAAGGAAGAGGCCCTAGGGGGCGGCCAAGCATGCATAAAAGAAGAGAAGTATTGCAAACAAGGCTAAGACAACTCTCACATTTCTCTCAAGTGCAAAAGGAGACTATTCTCTTCTTCTACATTTCTTTCTTCTTTTTCTTCTCTCAAGCCTATTGTTCATATAATCTTGATATTATATAGGCTCTGAAAATACCACCATACACGTTTCAATTGTTGTAAAAGATTGATCAAGGTGTGATCAAACCTTCATAAGTTGGTGGTGGTGTCCATGATTCGTTTGCTCGATTGTATTGTTTGCAAAAGCGTGGAGTTAGTGTGTAACTCTAGTCACCCTTGTGGTAAGGTTTTTATTATGTTTAGTGATAACTGAGGAAGGTGTCCTCGAAGACTGGAGTAGGTTGATTTAACCGAACCAGTATAAAATCCCTGGTGTCTTTACTTTACTGCACTTTAGTTTCAGTTTCCAGCATTCTGCATCAATTTCATTGCAATAGTAAAAAATAGCAAACGAATTGCAAAAATGATAAAAATTTTTAGAAACATAGCCACACCTCCTAATTTGCATTTGGCGTAAGTTTCAACTCATTTGAATAAGTATAAGTCAGTCAAACTTGAATAGTTCTGAGACTAGTGCAATTTGATTTTCAGAGTTGCAAAGGTTGAGAACATCAACGTGATTGACATACTTACCAAAGGAATTTCCAAAACTGTTTCAACCCATTAAAATAAATATCTTGAGGGTCTTGTCATTAAATTTTCAGACCATCTGGAGTCACCGATTGATTGGAATAGAATTTTCAAGTCAGGGTACTGTTTCTGGTAGATTTGTGCAATCTGACCAAAAACATATTTTCAAGAGTTTAGGAGTGGAAATTTGATTTGAAACTTTTATGAGATACTTAGAACACCTGAGAGTAGCTTCTCACCAAATTTCATAATTTTGGAAGGTCTGTAACTAGGTATTTTAATTATTTCAAATCAGAATCTGAAAACAGAAACTGTTTTTAGATGTGAGGTTTTTGGTTTAAAAGCTAAAAGAAAAAACAAAATTTCCACACCCACTATTCAACTCTCCTTCTAGTGGTGCTATACAGGTCCTACAATGACGAGGAAATTCGGAGAGAAATCATGAAGGAAGCTCACAATCCACGACTGTCTATACATCCTGGAGCTACGAAGATGTGTCAAGATCTCAAGCGACATTACTGGTGGAACATGATGAAATGACAAATTGCTGATTATGTAGAACGATGTTTGGTGTGCCAGTGGGTGAAGGCAGAGCATCAAAGACCGACAGACTTTTGCAACCTTTAGAAATCCTGGAGTGAAAATGGAAACACATAACTATGGACTTCGTCACAAGACTTCCAAAGACCCGAGGAGGAAATGATGCCATATGGGTAATTGTAGATAGACTTACCAAAACTGCACATTTTTTACCCATGACAATTCAGGCTGCAATGGAGAAACTGGTACAATTGTATGTAGATAATGTGGTAAGTTTGCATGGTGTTCCAGTCTGTATAGTCTGCGACCGAGATCCACGATTTATATCTAGATTCTGGACCGCATTCCAGTGGGCTATGGGTATTGAGATTCGGATGAGCAC
Organism: Eustoma russellianum; assembly: GCA_036186865.1. Lineage (NCBI taxonomy): Eukaryota > Viridiplantae > Streptophyta > Magnoliopsida > Gentianales > Gentianaceae > Eustoma > Eustoma russellianum. The sequence goes on from AP025061.1 coordinate 14,182,712, forward strand.
CGCATTTCATCCACAAACTGATGGACAGACCGAAAGAACTATACAAACATTAGAAGACATGTTACGGGCTTGCACCTTGGATTTTAGAGTTACGTGGGACAAAGCGGTGAAACTGATGGAGTCTGCATACAACAATAGTTACCACAGCTCGAGTGAAATGACACCTTTTAAGGAATTATATGGACGGAAATACCGGTCTCCATTATGCCTGGATGAAGTCGGTGAACGAACAATTACCGGACCAGAATTGGTAGAACAAAGTAAGAACAAGTTCGGCAGATACGAGAAAGACTAAAAGTAGCCCAAAATCGTAGCAAAAGCTGGACAGACTCAAAGCGACCACCGATCGAGTTTGATATTGGTGAAAAGTTGTACTTGAGGATTTCACCAACAAAAGGAATAACGCACTTTGGAGTAAAAAGAAAATTGAGCTCTCGTTTCATCGGACCATATGAGATTTTGGAGAAGATTGGACCCGTAGCTTACCGATTAGCATTACCACCCTCCATGTCCCAGATACATGACGTGTTTCATGTATCGCAATTATGAAGATACATTTATGACCCAAGTCATGTACTGGAACATCAAAACCTAGAGATCCGGGATGATGCCTCTTATGATGAAGCAACAATACGAATTATCGATCGGAAAGAGCAAATACTACGAAACGAGTCGATTCACTTTGTAAAAATTCAATGGAGTAATCACACCCGAATATGAGGCTACTTGGGAGCCAGAACGTCAAATGAAGGAGCAGTACCCTCATATCTTTGACCAAAGTATGTAAGTTTCGAGGCCAAAACTTTTTATAAGGAGGAAAAAAATGTTACACCTAACTTCCATTACGGGTTTTGTTAAGATTGGGTAAGAAGATATAAGGTGTGTATGTGCTAATTTACCTTAATTTTTGGAACTAATAAAACAATTTAATAAGTATAGGCTAAGGAACCTTGAATAAAAGAATTAGTACAACTTTATTTAAGGAATAAAATAAAGCAAAAAGAAAATTATACATAGGAAAAGAGAGAAAGTTGAAGTTGTAATTTCACACCCTACCCCCGCTACCCCTACCCGGCCCTTTTATTTTATTTTCTCCAACTCTTCAATTCCTTTCTTTTATAATTCTCCTTCATCATCACCTTTTCTTACACTAACAAGACATCTACCCACTCAAGTTTCATGCAAATTCTTTTCTCTTCCACTATCTCCCTCATCCAAGAAATACCCATCATTACCTCCCCACCACTCCATTCAGCCAAGGCTCCTTCTAAGCCATAAAATACATTTCAATTTGTTTTCTTCCTTCATTCTACACTTAGTAATCTCATTCATCACAATTTTCCATCACCCTTCTCTCCCTCCCTTCTCCCTCTACAAAACCAAGTCTTCCTTCTCCCATCATCTTCAACCGAGAACAACAAAGCCAAAGGAAGGATAACTCTTTCCATTTTCAAGAGAGAAACAAGTATGCATGCACTAAAATCCATAACGTAATCATAATACCACTCATCTTTGCACCTTTATCATCATCTATATTTCACACAATATCCAAATTGCCTCCATTCTTAGGCCATAACCGAGAGCCTCCATAAGAGAGGAAGAAGGAGTAATCTTAGTAGAACAAGTAGGAGCATTCTATCCATTCAAGGTGAAAACCAATTGGAATAGATACTAGTACATTTTCAACTCTCATTTGCTTTCTAAAAGGACTAATCTTTCTTTCTTTAGGCCATCAAAGCCGTGACTACCAACCAATAGGCTAAAGAAGAAGTCTTTCACCCCTTAGAGTAAGATTCAAGCTACAAAGTCAAGTATTCTTCTTAGTTTCTTAAAGGAAATTGAAAATAAAGTTTAGTATGCTCATTAACAACTATTGGATCATGCATGCAACTAAAACTATGGCCTCTAAGTTTTGTTGACATTAAAGAAGGCTTGCATGTTGAAATTATTGATGCATGTGTTTTTTTTCTTGAGTGAAACAATCAAGTGTGCTTAGAGTACTATTCTAATCTAATATGCAAGATAAAACTTAGTCACCAATAGGCCATTTAGGCCGTGTATGTCAAGAAGAAGGCATATTTACCATTATTTCTACACCTAGATGCAAAATGGTAGACATATGAGAATATTATGCTAATTAGTGTGCTAAGAATCATCTCCTTTGTCATTTTGATACATGCATGTCATTTCTTTTATATTCATATGTAATAGAAAAGATTCTCATGAAAATAGAGAAATGGTAGTCTTATAATGATGCAATATTAATGACTCCCTCATGCATGTATACCAGGATGCTACCTTTGAACATCATCCATATTGGCATCATCATTTTCTTTTCCATAGGGGACGGCCATGACCCCCTTCATAGTCCATGAATTCATCACCATCATCATGATGTGTATATTGATGATCATGGTCTTAGAAAGGTGAAATGACATAAATATCTCCATTTGTAGCTTCATATGTTGTATGCCATATGTAGCATGATCATCATCATAAAATGTTACACTCAATGTTCTTGCATGTCACTTTAGTATGGCTATCATCACACATTGCATGTTGTGATCAACATATTAGAATGATATGACTTGAGCATTCCATCATTTAGTATGTTGATATACACTATGATCAACACTAGCATAAAGATTGACTATTTAAGTTGAAGAAGTATCATTGGAAATATTTCCCCACTTTCGGTTGTAAGCATAAAATAGGTAAAATGGATATAAAATATAATATTGAAATATATATTATAACTATGACATGCAAATAAGAAGGAAAAAGGCCATAAATGTCATCAATACATAATGTGAAAGTTTCAATCTTTGGACCACACTAATTTCGGCCCAAAGGTTTCTTTTGGTAGCTAAAGTGACAAAGTCCAAATCTAAAACTAAATTCCATGAGACCATGGCATTAACATAAGTTAGGAACGTCTAAGACAATTAAAATCCAATGTAACTTTAAAAGAAAAGAATGAACAAAACTAAATTGGAGCAAGAGGGCCTTTTGGCCCTAAGCCCAATTTTCGCCATCATCAATAATAAAGGCAACCTTGGACATATTATGTAAATAAGAGCTAAACGCGCTTTAATATCAGTCTAATTGATAACGCGATATAACTTAATTGTCCAACATTATGAATCTGAAAATTATTCAAGTCATGATATACGGTCCAACATAGTAAGTAATTTAACCAGATTCTAATAGACTAACGGAATAAAAGTATTCATAAGTATAAGAAGTCAAAGATTGCACACGAATAGAGAAACCTACATACCACATCCTCTCATGCATGATGTTCTCATGATTTTCGTCATCTTAAAGTGTTTTCAAGACATGTTTATAACCGCTGCATGAAATGTTTTAAGGATTAAATAATTTTAATAATTTGTACCGCGAGATGATTGATTCTATACGACTTATGCATGTATTTATAGGTAAGTGTAACACCTTGTCTTGGACAAGGGCTCTCTCCGTATTTTTATACGCATGATATGCAAGCTGAGTGTAACACCTTGCTCGGGGTAAGGGTTTTCTGCCTTTTCTGTTACATCTACAATGTTCAGTATGGAGAGTTGCCTGATGTCTGGTCCTGGGGGAGGATGTCAGGGGCAAAATACGTTATCGCAGAGTGTAACACCGTGTCTGGGACCCGGGTTCTCTGCTATAGCCCGTCACCGTTAATCCTATATACGTATGATGTAACACCGTGGTTGGACCATCGGGATTCATAGACGGTACTCGTGGCTACTTGGGGAATCATTTGGCATGTTGTGGGTACCATTCTTACGTTATGCAAAGTGCTATAGCCACCTATGTCATGTCATGTTTATGCAAGTATGAAATGAAATGCTATATTTTTCAAAAAGTTTCACAATGAATACATTATGATCATGTCTCATGTACCCCTAAATAACTCTAAATCACGAATCTTGAAAACAAGACAAGTATGATTACAGAAAAACAAGAACAACCCAAGGAAGATCGCACACCAGAGCGAAGTAATTAAGACAAGTTTGTTTAGCAGTAAAGTATGTTCCTTTTATGATGTTTTCAATCTGTGATAGTATGCATGATATGATATATACTTTATTATTTATGCACCTACACTTTTATTTTTCAGCATTTACTTTATGCTTTACTATTCCTATCTATATTGAACATTATGATACTTGCGTCACACCATTCCGTATCACCCACAACCCCAGCCCCCATGTATGATCCGCTTGACGAACTTAGGCGGAACTACATGCTGAGCGATTCGTTATCGCTCACCCCTTCCTTTCACCATGCAGATCCACAGGACCCTGAACCAGAGTTCATTGAAGATGAGTCCAGAGACTAGACGTATGGAGCTGATTAGTAGCTGGTTACAACCTCTTTCGTATTTTGGGATATTCAGCTCTGTATTTTGATATTTTGTACTACAGATGTATCTATGACCCTCATGCGGATGTATTAGGATGTACTCCTGTTGATGTTTATTTCTGCTTATGTCATTTTGTTTCAGCTTATCGATACATGTTATTACGATTTGTACATGTATGATGACATCGCCTTGTACTTCTCGTAGTAGAGTACGATAGGTGCATCGTGCCGAGACCCTAGTCCCAGGTGGGGCACTACAAATAATCTTTCAAAGACTGACTAACTAACACTCCTTGCTCAAATTCGATGATTCTTGTTATAAATGAAGTCTAACAGTCTGAAGTTCTTTCCACAAAAAATCAAAGGTTTGAAAGACATTTTCGTTGTTCAAACTTGTGTACAAAGTTAAGTACTCAAACGATCAAAAACAGAAATGTAAAGAAGAAGAAGACAAGAACACCAAAGACTTATCCTGTTTCGGTTGATGTGACCTACTCCAATCCCAAGAAACACTTTTCTTTGGATTTTCACTATCAAAATGAATCACCTTTCATCTTACAATGTACTTGATTTTTGGACAATACACCAACCCATACAAAGACTTGAATTCACCACGTTCGTAACAAGATCAACCAAACACCTCACCACCTATTGATTTTGTCTTCTAAAATGGCTAATCAATTACAGCTTATATAAACAAAAGAGATGTAACTAGAGCAAAAGAAAAACTATGAACAATACAACTCAGTTGCACAACAAAAGAAAAGAATAGAGAAGCAGAAGAGAGAAAGAAGAGAGTTCAAGGTGCACTCTTCCATCTTCTTTACCACTCCTATTTATAGCATTAGACAGCCCATTGGGTGGACTTCAATTCCACCATGTCATCTTTATATCATCAATCTTATTTGTCTTTATTTGATTGGATGTACACCTCGCCACATAACTTATGCATGTTCCATAGTTTTGATTGAAACACTTCATCTCGGCTCATTCATGGTCGAAACTTGCATAAAGATGACATGAAAAATGAGTCTTTAAAAAGATAATATCTTCAACGCTGTTTTCTTTGTCCTTTATTCTTTGTTTTTCTCTAACTTCCTAACCATTTGAGGGCGGGCCCAATCTACCTTTTTTGTCATATCCGACCAAAAATAAGGCCACCTAGAATGCCAAGTTGGCAAATTTAGGTCACCAAACTGATTCAACGCATTTAGTTGGTCTACTCAGTGTAGTCTTACATACATGTCAAAATACAAGTGGTCCCCATAATACACAGTTATAGATGCTTTTAATCACCAAAAAATAGGCATATAATTAGATTATATGATCATGAGAATTTCCAACCAATAAAAAATAAGATACTAAGTAAGACTTTCAGAAAAGAGTTTGTCTCCTCTTGTTCTCATCAAGGTGGCCGGCCATGTTGCTCAATTTTGTGAGCCAAAAATGTCTCCAAAATTATAAGAAATGAAGACGAGTAGTTAGCATAAAAACCATCACCCAACAATAAGGAAGAGATCATGCGAATATATTTTATTTTGGACGAAAAGCACTTTTTTTCCTTTGCTTTAGCTACTGGCCGATTTTCCATAAAAATACACACTTTACGTATTTTAATGATAAATAAGAGTCCAAGGAAAGATAGATACAACACCAAATAGTAAAAAATTTTGAAGAATGAGTGAGGACACTTTCTTTTCTCCCCTTGGACGATTTTTTTGATCATAAAATACTCGAAAACAATATGCAATTATACAGAAGAAGCTGCAAAAAGATATGTATAAAGAAGACAAAAAATAACCGATGTAAAGAATGTCCATAATATGTTTTGAATCCTTAATCTTTCTTTGAATATATCAACCTCATGCCAACCATTATGCCATTAATAGTTTGTGAAATAATTGCCAAGAAATCCATTTATACCATAGATGTGATAAAATAAATGTCACACGTTAAGAAATCCAAAAACCAAAAATTCTAATAATATATGGTTGATAAATATAAGATAACCATGAAATCCTTATATATGTATGTCAAGAAGAGCCATGTAGAAATATTTTAGTATTACACAAAAAATAAACTTATGTAAATGTTGAAAATGCCCTTCTGTCCGAAATGACGAGATAACCCTGAAAACTGATCATAGAAAATTATGGCAGATGATTAGGCAATAATGTTATAAATAATGCCGCCACTCAAAATTGCCAAATGATTTGTAAAACATAGTTTATGTGGCCGCCAAGTTGTCATTAGAACAAGAAGTTGGTTCGTAGTTTCTAACCAACTTGATTTAATGTCTTCGTGTCTTTTTGTCTAAATATTTCTTTTTGGAAGACAACCCTACAAAAACCTAAAAAAATACTCTTTTGCCTACATGATAAGTAATCAACACTTCCATGACAAGTTAGTTACATGATAATACATCAAGTTTGAGCATCAAATCGTTTTTTAATTATTCTATGGATGTAATTAGAAAGTTGTTTTCCTTATCTACAACTTTCATAAAGAAATCAAGATCAGGTATGTGAGGCAGAGGGTGAAAAATGCGCCTTAAAGTCGGTCAAGTTTTCAGAGTCTTAGTTGGAATAGGTTTTTGTTTTCCTTTTTAGCTTATTTTTATTTTGCGCCTATAAATATAGTACTTATTTAAACGTTTTTAGAAGGCTTTTGATTAATAAAAATATGTTTCACATAAATTGTGAGTTGCAAGAGTTATTCTTATGTTTTGATCTTTGATCAAATAGATTTTGCATCAATATGTGGCATCCAATCACTCCTAAAAAGATTGTAAATTCACACTTAGGGTTCTTCCAAAAGGTTCTAGGTTCACGCTAATTCAGCATCTTTGAAGGTTTTAGCTCAACAATCAAATGGAAATTATGCACGCTCAAGGATTCCGAGGAGTTCTTGATCAAAGTTTTGCAATTAAGGGAGGTTTAGCATCAAACGAGGGAAAAGATCGTTTCTTGTGCGCCTCAAGCACGCATAAAATTGGCTACACCAAATTTTGATATATTTTGAGCCATAAAACCCGATCTTTGGGTCTTCTTCCTCATCATCTTCTTCATTAACTTTGGTTTATGATTTTTCTTTCTTATTCGTCTTTCCTAACTCCATTTCCACCATTGTAGCTTAGCTTGAAGATTGTAAAGCCCGGATTTGTGCTGTTTATTTCATCTATCTATGGAAGCTTTCTTCTTCATATGTAAATTCTTTGTATTTTACTTTATTTTGGTAATGTTAGCTTAAAGTAGTTCGATTTTTCTCATTTGGTTGAAGTTCTTGGCCTGAACTCAAAGGAGGTCTTGGATGATATGTGATTTGTGTATCAGTTTATGCAAATTCAAAAATTCACTGGCTACATATATTTTTGATGTTAAATGCTAGGTTTGGAAGTCTTGAATTTTTGTTAATTATCTATTACATGATTGAGTAGATTATAAGTTTCTTAACACTTGATTTATGATGCATATAGGTTAGGTGTTTACATTTTTGCCTAAGTTGGATTCATTGGCTTTAGCTTATTAGAGTGACAACATAAGAAGGCTAATGTTGAGTATTTCAAGCCTAATAACTTGTTATCTTAAGGATCACAAGTGTGTAGTTTAGTTTATTTAAGTCAATATAGTTAGAACAAGTATTTTGACTATTTATATTAGGAAATATACAATTGTTTGAGAAGTCTCGTTTACCTCATGTATTAATTTGGTTGTTATTCTACTTGATTCTAAGACCGATGATTTAGAGAAAGAACCAAGGATAGATATTAGATGAGAAAACATTGTTGATTATATTGTGTTGATTACTTTGCATTGCAACAAAAATGAATCATTATTTTTCGTAGAATCAATTCAGATTTGTCCTACCTACCTTAGTAAGAGAAGTTCCGGTATAATCAAATTATCGTTCTTTTATGAGAATCAAAAACGCCTCTTTAGGGGCGGTCAATGAGCCATGAACTTCGGCTTATTTACGTGCCGTCTGGTTCATTTTGTGATGCTTCGTTGTGTTGAGTTATTGTATCGTGTAACATATTCTGCGCGAACTTTTGGAGCTGCCATTTAGGGAGAAACAATAGGAGCATGATTTTTTTTTGACTGCCGGGGGTATCCCTCCAGCCGAAAGACAGAATATTAATCTTTCGTCCCTGCGGTCAGCATACTAAGTGGTAGGGGACTGACCAAATGATTTGTTCCATTCACATGAGTAGGGATCGAACCCCCAACCACATGTTTAAGGGACGAGGTGTTGAACCACCACACCAACCATGTTCGTTAATAGGAGCAGGATTTGGGTCTGGATGTTGCTACAGCTTGCTGAAACGCTATATTTTGTCTTATGCTTGATCTGTGTTACACTAGGCTGCTTGTTGTTAATAGCAAAGACTGTTTGTAACAATATAACAAAAAGCTCAGCAGATTTTTTATCAGTTTGGAGGCTGAAATTCAGTGAGAGTTTTATTTCTTCATATATCATACATACTCGGTTTTGTAAAAATAAGAAAAAGAGAGAGGTTGCAAGAAAAACCGGTGATTTGTCTGTATTCAACGTATAGGCTTTGATTTTGATTAAGCATAGATTATTAGTTTGATTGGCTCCACCATTTCATAAATTAGACTAATTTGTGTTTAAAGAAAAAATCGTCTGATTTCTTTGAAGATTAAGTCCAGTGGTATATTCTCTATGATTGAAGTTATTTAAGGTAAACTGCAATTGTGATTGAAGAGTATTTTAGACAAACTTTTTTTCCTCAATTAAGAGGGAAATTCGAACTCAAATCTTTAGACTTTTTTGCTATTTTAGGTAAGCTTCGATTAGCTTTAATGTGCGATTTTATAGCTAAATAGTAGTGAATTTCATGGCTACATAGTTACAAAGCCATCTAGCCCCATCGCCGGATCCTTTGCAAATGATCGAGCCCCATCTCCGGATCCTTTGCAAATGTACGAGCCTAGTATACTGAAAACATCTTCTGTTGTAAATTTCATGGACTACAAGAGCAGGATAAAGATCACATTTGTGGGGCAGAAATGGTGTGGCAAAAAGCATTATATAAAAAATCTGTCGTAGTGAGGATTCTTCGTGTTAGCACGTGTCAAGATGCTCATTCCCTAAACTTCTCAACTATGCAATTGCTACTTAAACTAGTGTTTGTGAAGAAGGTGTAGAGTTATTAGACAATAACAAGTCAACCACCAAACCAATTCGTGCAAACTCTTTCGGGATTGGAACTGTAAACAGTTATTAAATTATAGTGTATGCCATACGAGTCATTACAGATAAACATTACATGACGCACGATCTGGTCCTACTTGGACAGTTCCAAATGCGCACGATATCAGGTTTTAGGCAAATTTTAGAGTTACACTTCTATATGGATGGGAAAAGAAAGAAGACAATGCACCGTCCTATATATCTATATATATATATATATATATATATATATATATATATATATATATATATATATATATATATATATATATATATATGCTTTCGTCAACGTGATCGAATAGTTCTCGCATTAAATACATCAAATTGTTTAAGATCATAAGTCCAGTTGACCACCTTATTCTTATATTTTACACAACAATCAGATGATCCAGGGAAACTTCTTCGAATTTCCTTTGTGATGTTCTTTTAGAATTGGATTTATATTTGAAACATATTGTTCCAAACTTATGATACATATCATAAACCCAATTATTCGAGTGGTTAAGATGGCAATTTCATCTTCTAATCACGCGATCGTGCAACTATATTTTATCTTTAACATAGCAACACGACTTTGCCTATTAAATGATAAACATTTTCTTCTATTTTAACTCGTCGGGTTCAGATTTAATATCTCTATCCGCTGTTTCATTTATCTGATTCATGTGTAAACCTAGGGATAAAGAAGGGGAAAAGACAAAGGTTCATAGAAAAAAAGAAGAATAAAAACTATATTACTGATTTTTATACATGAGAAAAGAAAATAAAATAAAGTGTAGGACTTTGTCTCATGGTGTACAGCACACTGCAAGTGAAGGTGCATACATTAAATTACGCCATTTTGTACTACATACTAAGACTGGAAACAAAAATATCAGACAAGAAATCCTATCCAGCTTCAAAGATAGAATGGGACTTTGTATCCATGTAAAATGCATAGGCGTGAAGGGCATACGATTTGCTGACGCGAAATTAATATACATATGATATGCATATGTTGTATTCATTTCTATTTCTAATGAAGTCAATTACACATTTTTTTTGATTTTAGAATATAATAAAATAAAGCAAAATGACTCACTAAATTGGTTGCGCTTCTTATATTATGAAGTAGCAGATGATCGACGTAGCTTAAAACAATTTTCATTATAGGTCATTGGGAAACTGAAAGAGAAGAAAACTGAAAAAAGGCGTTTCCAGTGTACTAGGCTTCCGCATCTATGCATGGTTCGGAAAGAGGTCGGATCGCTTTATGATTTGATGTACACAACCTTGCCCTACACTTTGTGTAAGGGAAAAAAAAGAAAATTCAAGCAAATTCCAAAAATTCAACAAGTAAGGAAATCTACCTTGTCTTTCAATTGGATTTCACACTTAGTTGGATATTTTTTGACTATGGTGATCTTTGAGTTCATGATTCATATTTTATTGATGAATCCAAAATTGATATATGAGGCTTTGCATGAAATTTCAGAGCACTACGTCCGTAGTATGTGGTTTATTGATGAAGGTATTGCGTAGATTCCTTGACTCGATGATGTTACATTGTGGTTACTATAATTGTTAATTGGATAAAATAATTGTAGTATTGTCCAGTGTTTTTGAGAACATGCGTTTTAGAAAAATATGCCCTATTAGTTGTTATTGACTTAGAAAAAAAGGAAGTGGTTGTTAGGAAGAAACCACGATACAACAGCGAAATAAGAAATAATTTCTTCCAAAATAAAGTAACTATAAAGATATAATCGAACGAAAACACGAATAAAAAAACCAACAATTTTTAACGTGGAAAAACCTCCCAAAGTAGGAGTAAAAAACTACGGGACCCATAGACCACTTAAACGATCCCACTATAGTCAATAATGGGTACAACCAAGTTTCTCCATGTCATACCCCGTAAATTTTAACTGACATTAAATAATTCGGAAATCACTTAAATTATAAGTTAAGTTGAATGTATAGATTTAAGGGGGCTAGTTCAATAAATTGTTGGTGAGAAAATAATTAAAAGGGATAAAATAAAAAAAACATTAGGCCCAAAATACCAAAATTACCCCTCCCACTTAAATGATGAGGGATTATGCCAAATAGCATAACTCCCCCATCAAGGCATCGGTTATAGAGCAAAAAAGGGGGGAAGAAGTCGATCAAAAAGGAGGAGGAAGGAAGAGAAGAAGAGAGGAAAAGAAGAGGGAGAAGAAAGAGGAAATCGCGATCAACCCTAGGGCTAAGCCGTTCAAGAACTCAATCCGAACACCGTAAGAACCCTTAGATTCGAAGACAAGTAACTTTTCTATACGTTTTACGCAATTTTGATTCTTTGTTCCTATCTTCTATAAAGAGAAAATTGAATCATACATTGGTAATTTCTACTTGTTATGTAATTATATTTTACGTGTTTTATATCTGTGTTGGTGAATTAAAGATCTCATCTTTGGGCCAAATTTTGAAGAATGGTTGCGATGAATTTGATTTGTGAAGATCATGTCCTAAAGTTGCTATTTTTCCTTGTGATGAACTCTTGATTGATAGATTTATATAGTTGTTGTAGTGTGGGTAATGGAGGCGATTGATGGTTGGGAGATTCGATGGGTGAGATGTGATTGAGGGTTGATTTCGGGATGTGATGGAAAGAACGTGAAGTGTGTATGTGTAAGAGAGTGATTTGAAGGAAGAGTAGAGATCAAATTGTAGTTGGACTTAGGTTGGAAAAGCAATAGGGTGAAGGGATGCATAGGCTGGAATCACGTTTTGGGATTGATCTTAGGTGTTCCATAGGTTTGGGATGAAAGGGGATGAAGATTGGGTCGTTTTGGGGTGAAGCAGGAGGAAAAGTTGCAAAAACTAGGACTTGGATCGATCCCAGAGGGGCATTGATCGATCCAAGTGGCCCTGGGAAACGTTTCAAACATTTCTGGAGGATTTAAGTTGATTGATTGAGGGACATCGATCGATCGATGTCCAAGTTGACTGAACATCGATCAATCAAATGGACCACATCGATCGATCGAAGTCCTGAGGGTGTAGAGTTGAAATGTTTTGGGAGGACATCAATATCTCAGAATTAAGACTGCGACCGATCGAAGTCCTTGGGACAAGACATCGATCGATCAATGAGACCACATCGATCGATCGATGTAGCCAGTTTTGTAAGTTTTGATTCTTTATTTGTACAGGGATTAGGGAATGAACGTTAAGCGGTCTAAGGATTCTTCCGAGTGATATTTGGCAATTAGTGAGCGTTGTGAAAATTGACTCTAAGGTTGATGGCATGGTTCTTGAGGGTAGAGTCTGTGTTGACGTCTAGAAGTATATGACTATAAGACATGAACATGTGCATCACGACATGAGCATTTGACATTCGACATACGTTTGTTTGCGAAAGATTACAAGTGTTACAAAATAATTTAAATTTTGCGAAAAACAAGCTATAGCTGTTTTTGATCACAGGGTATAAAAGTCACGCCTGCAATAACAGGTTATAAAAGCGTGACCTGTGGATCAAATGCGATGTATGAAGTTATGTTATGGGGCCGTGGACCTATCAGCACGGGGTATAAAGTTCTGTTTGCTGTGGACTGATCACTCAGGGTATAAAGTTCTTCTACGCGATGAATATGATAAGAAGAATTATGAAAAGTTTTGTGAAATGACACGCATGATATGTTTATGAAAGAAGACATATGTATGGGTTTTGTGTGTGGTTTGAAGAGAGTGCATGCATCACTTTACACGAAGCATAAGCATGAGTTACAAGGGATGGTTTGGCTTGTATTTGCTGATGTAAGTTGTGTTAACTTGTACATGCTGTTTTTCTTTTGATGTTAGACATGTGACTTATTTAATCTTGATGCATGACTATCAAGATGTATTTGTTAACCCGAGCACCTAATTTTGGGCATTGTTTATACACAAACTCTGGTGACTCGTCGTGTGTGGTTCCTTAAGGTGTATAGACGAGTTACTTGCTAGCGTTGTTTCGCTAAGAACAATTATTTCATCTTTTTCAGGTGAGACTGAATATGAGATGATATTCATAGAGGACGACGGCGAGTGGGCCCATTGGGATGATAGATGTTGATTGAGAAATTGAAATGCTCTTAATTGATAGCTATTAGTTGATTCACTTGTGGTTAGATGTAACTAGACATATTCCCAGACACATTTTAATTCCACTGTATTTTAAATTGGAGTATTATTGTTATCAAAGTGTTAAATCGTCACGACGTTTCCGTTGATTCATCTCACGTCATGGATGACGTATGCTTGATTTGCTTTGACGCTTCGTAGTTCTCGTAGTAGACTACGGCGGGTGCACCGGTCCCGATGACGGCATCGGGCTGGGGCACTACTGGTGGTATCAGAGCCCTAGGTTTCAGATCTGTCTCGGAATCATAGGTTCACGATCTTTTAACTGACTAAGGTGTAAACTCCCTTTAAGTTTGATCCTTAGGTATAGGTGCTGATCTTCTAGAATCTAAGTGTGATCAGGTTGGATGTGTGAGAGCGCGTTAATTTACGTATTAATGTTATGTTTCCGTATCTCACCTAATCTTACGTATTCAATCTTCCAGTAACATTCAATACTCTTTAATGTCTCACAAAATGTTGATCTTTCAGTGAGAATGCCTCCACAGAGAAATAACACCAGGAATACTGGCAATGGACGTGATGACCATCCGCCTCAAGTGGTGTTACCTCAAGTGCTTACAGATGTCCTGACCGTGATTGCTCAGGGTTATGCACATCATCAACAACCTCCGCCACCTCCGCCACCTCAACATAACATCTGATTCTTCTATGGGGAGATGAGGAAGGTAAGAGTTCCAAAGTTTGGGGGATGCCTCAACCCTGAAGAGGCACAACACTGGGTGGCTGAATTAGAGAAGTGTTTTTGGCTGGTGCAAGTGCCGGAAGAAATCAAGGTTGATGTTGCTGCGCCCCTTCTGAATGGCAAAGCAGGAGAGTGGTGGGCAGGCACGGTTTTTAAAATGGCCCTGCCAATCACTTGGGCACATTTTTGTGATGCTTTCTTGAAATATTATGTGCCGGAAACAACAATTCTGAACAAAATCTGGGCATTTGACTGACTTGAGCAAGGTCGCATGACAGTTTCAGATTGCGCAAACCGCTTCCATGCTTTGAGAAAGTTCGCTCCTGCGATCATGTTTGATAATCGCCTCAAGATGGCCAAGTTTGAAAGAGGTCTAGACTCGAGGATACAATCGGCGATCATAAACGCCGGAATGAAAACCTTTGAGGATATGTTAGACGCTTGTTTCCGAGTGGAAAGCAATTTTCGAAGGTTAGCAGCAAGGGAGGCTGACACTAGATCTTCTGACAAAGAAAAGAGGCCGAGAGCTGACGTGAGAGCTGGTGGTAGACCCGGACGTTGGGTCAAGATTCCAAAGAGAGGCCCAATGGGAAGTTTCCAGAGACCCCCACCGCAGACCCAATTGTCCAGCAAGTTATGGGAGTATGCACCCATTGCAACAAGAGCCATGTGGGTGAGTGCAGAAAATTGGCTGGAGCGTGTTATCGTTGTGGACAGGTAGGTCATATGATCCGAGACTGCCCTGAGATGAAGAAGAACACTCCAGGGGAAACGGCTCAGCAGCCCAGAGCAAAACCAAAAGCAAACGCCCACGTCCATCTCATTACTGATACTGATGTCCATGAAGCCACTGATCTGGTAACAGGTGCACTTTAATTTGAGTCTAAATTATTATTGAATTAAGTTCATATGTGCTTAACTTCCTATACAAAACTTGATGTGGTCTTAGGTACTGCCTTAGTAGATAAGATGCTTGCAAACGTGCTTTTCGATAGTGGTGCAAGCCACTCCTTTGTGTCAAAAAGATTCGCTAAGCACCTCCTTAAGCCGCCTGAGTGGTTAGAAACTCCATACCGTGTTCAAGCGGCTGGAGATCAGATTATGATTTCATACACAACAGTACCGGGATTGTGATCTAGAGTTTGAAGCACAAAGTTTCTCTACTACACTGATCCCCATTCAGATGTATGACTTCGACGTTATCTTAGGGATAGACTGGTTGGCCAAGTACCATGCCAACATTGATTGTCGATTGAAACAAGTGACGGTCAAGAACACTAAAATGGAAGAAGTAATGTTTCAAGGGGATGCGGAACGGAAGAAAATTCCTAAGAAGGTGTATATGTCAGTTGCTCGGGCATGCAGAGCTTTAAAGATGGGTGCCGAAGGATTTCTAGTGTATGCAACGGATGCTACTCAGGAAGCACCCTCTATTGAGCAGATTTCGGTGGTCAACGAGTTTCCTGATGTGTTTCCGGAGGAATTGCCAGGAGTACCACCTCTGAGAGAAGTTGAGTTCGAGATAAACTTGATTCCCGGAGCCGAACCCATTTCTAAAGCTCCTTACAGAATGGCTCTGGCAGAGTTAAGAGAGCTGAAAGAACAACTGCAGAATTGTTGGACAAGAAGTTTATCCGTCCTAGTGTGTCACCTTGGGGAGCACCCGTCTTGTTTGAGAAGAAGAAGGATGGCAGTATGAGACTATGTATCGATTACAGAGAGCTGAATAAGATTACGATTAAGAACAAATACCCACTGCCACGAATCAAAGACTTATTTGATCAACTGAAGGGTGCTAGGATTTTCTCTAAAATTAACCTCCGGTCAGGATATCACCAACTAAGAGTAAAGGCTGAAGACATAGCAAAGACAGCTTTCTGTTCCAGATATGGGCACTATGAGTTTCTAGTGATGCCCTTTGGACTAACGAATGCCCCCTCTGCCTTTATGGATCTTATGAATACTGTCTTCAGGGAAAAGTTGGACAAGTTTGTTGTAGTATTCATAGATGATATCCTTGTGTACTCACCTGATGAACAAACCTATGCTGAGCATCTGAGAGTCGTTTTGAATATATTGAGACATAAGCAGATGTATGCCAAATTCAGCAAATGTGAGTTCTGGTTGAGGAGTGTGACCTTCCTGGGCCACGTAATATCAGAAGAAAGGATTGTAGTGGACCGAAAGAAAGTAGAAGCTATCATCGAGTGGCCTAGACCCACTAACGTCACCGAGGTACGGAGTTTCTTGGGTCTAGCTGGCTGTTACAGAAAGTTGGTTGAGGGGTTTTTGACAATAGTAGTGACTCTTAGTCGTCTTACTCAAAAGAAGACCAAGTTTGAGTGGACAACCGAGTGCGAGAAAAGCTGCACGGAGCTTAAAAAGAGATTAACTACAACTCCCATTCTGGCTCAACCCTCCGGTACTGACGGGTTCGTTATCTATAGTGACGCATCTAAAATGGTTTAGGTACGTAAATGATAGCATAAGTTATGATCATTCCACTCAGACTTAAGTTTAATCTAATGCCTTACTTGTACGTTGTGTTCTAATGCAACACGAGCGAGTCATTGCGTATGCTTCGAGACAACTAAAGACGTATGAACAAAACTATCTGACCCATGACCACGAACTAGCTGCAGTAATGTTTGCTTTAAAGATACGGCGACACTATCTATATGGAGAGAAGTGCTTGGTATTCACGGATCACAAGAGTTTAAAATATATGCTTTCTCAGAAAGAGTTGAAAATGAGACAACAGAGATGGTTGGAACTGTTGAAAGACTATGACCTAACCATTCACTATCACTCGAGAAAGGCAAATAAGGTGGCTGATGCGCTGAGCAGGAAATCCAATCATGCACGACAATCCCCATCAGAAAGAGAAATGGAGCAATTTGGCTTGGAGTTGGCAGAATCCACTATGAATGTTCTGGCAACACTAACTATCACACCCAGCCTCGTTGATCGGGTAAAAGAGGCTCAAAGTAAGGACTGAAGCTTAAGTGAAATTGCGGAAAAGCTCAAGCACAGTCAAGTCGAAGGATTCCAGACCAAAGAAGACAAGAGCCTATGTTTAGAAGAAGATTATGTGTGCCAGATATTGATGAGTTACGGAAAGAGATCTTACAGGAGGCTCATAGCTCCAGACTATCCATACATCCCGGTAGCACTAAGATGTACAGGGATCTAAAACAATACTACTGGTGGTCCAGAATGAAGAGGCATATCGCGGAGTTCATCGAGAGATGTCTAGTTTGCCAACAAGTTAAAGCTGAACACCAACGGCCTGGTGGATTGTTGCGGCCATTGGAGATCCCAGAGTGGAAATGGGAACATATTACAATGGATTTTATAGCCGGTCTATAAAACACGAGAAATGAATGCGACATGATTTGGGTTATAGTGGACCGGTTAACCAAGTCAGCTCACTTTCTGCCTATCTCGAGCGAAACATCATCAGAGAAGTTGGTAAACCTGTATATGGATAACATTGTTAGCTTACATGGTGTCCCAGTGAGCATAGTATCGGATCGAGACCCGTGGTTTACCTCCAAATTCTGGACAGCATTTCAAAGAGCCATAGGCACGGAGTTGAGGATGAGTACAGCCTACCATCCTCATACCGATGGGCAATCAGAGCGAACCATTCAGACACTTGAGGACATGCTAAGGGCTTATGTCCTAGACTTTAAAGGAAACTGGGACGGAATGGTGAAGTTGATGGAATTCTCGTACAATAATAGTCACCACAGTGCAATTGGCATGGCCCCTTTTGAAGCGTTTATTGGGATGAAGTCGGTGTGAGGACCATCACAGGACCCGAACTCCTCGAGAAAACATTGGAGAATGTGAGGATTATTCGGGACTAAATTAAGGCGCCTCAATACCGCAATAAAAGTTGGGCAGACTCCAAATGACGACCCTTGGAATTTGAGGTAGGGGAGAAAGTATATTTGAGAGTGTCTCCTACGAAAGGTATTATGAGGTTTGAGGTGAAAGAAAAGTTGAGTCCACGATTCATTGGTCCTTACGAAATATTGGAAAGTGTGGGGGACTTGGCATATCGACTAGCACTACCCCTAATATTAGCACAGGTTCACAATGTCTTCCACGTTTCACAATTAAGTAAATATGTGACGGATCCGAGCCACGTGCTAGAAGCGCAACCATTGGAACTGAACGATGACGTCACCTACGAAGAAGTACTGGTGAGCATTGTGGACCGTAAAGAGCAAGTGCTACGGAGGCAAGTTATTCCCTACATAAAAGTCCAGTGGAGTAATCACACTGAGCGTGAGGCCACGTGGGAACTCGAGGAGCAAATGCAGGAAAAGTATCCTTAGCTCTTTGATTAAGGTACGCAAGTTTTCAGGACGAACCTTTTTATAAGGGGGTGGAATGTCATACCCTGTAAATTTTAACTCACATTAAATAATTCAGAAATCACTTAAATTATAATTTAAGTTGAATGTATAGGTTTAAGGGGGCTAGTTCAATAAATTGTAGGTGAGGAAATAATTAAAAGGGATAAAATTTAAAAAACAACTAGGTCCAAAATAACAAAATTACCCTTCCCACTTAAATGATGAGGGAGTTACGCCAAATAGCATAACTCCCCCATCAAGGCATCGGTTATAGAGCAAAAGAGGGGGGAAGAAGTCAATCAAAAAGAAGGAGGAAGGAAGAGAAGAAGAGAGGAAAAGAAGAGGGAGAAGAAAGAGGAAATCGCGATCAACCTTAGGCCTAAGCCGTTCAAGAACTCAATCCGAACACCGTAAGAACCCTTAGATTCAAAGGCAAGTAACTTTTCTATACGTTTTACACAATTTTGATTCTTAGGCCCTATCTTCTGTAAAGAGAAAATTGAATCACACATTGGTAATTTCTACTTGTTATGTTATTATGTGTTACGTGTTTTATATTTGTGTTAGTGAATTAAAGATCTCATCTTTGGGCCAAAGTTTGAAGAATGGTTGCGATGAATTTGATTTGTGAAGATCATGCCCTAACGTTGCTATTTTTCCTTATGATGAACTCTTGATTGATAGATTTGTATAGTTGCTGTAGTGTGGGTGATGGAGGCGATTGATGGTTGAGAGATTTGATGGGTGAGATGTGATTGAGGGTTGATTTGGGGGTGTGATGAAAAGAACGTGAAGTGTGTGTGCAAGAGAGTGATTTGAAGGAAGAGTAGAGATCAAATTGTAGTTGGACTTAGGTTGGAAAAGCAATGGGGTGAAGGGATGCATAGGTTGGAATCACATTTTGGGATCGATCTTAGGTGTTCCATAGGTTTGGAATGAAAGGCGATGAAGATTGGGTCATTTTGGGGTGAAGCAGGAGGAAAAGTTACAGAAACAAGGACTTGGATCAATCCCAGAGGGGCATCGATCGATCCAAGTGGCACTGGGAAACGTTTCAAAGGTTTCTGGAGGATTTAAGTCGATTGACTGAGGGACATCGATCCATCGATGTCCAGGAGACTAAACATCGATCGATCAGATGGACCACATCGATCGATCAAAATCCTGAGGGTGTAGAGTTGAAATGTTTCGGGAGGACATCGATCTCTCAGAACTAAGACATCGATCGATCAATGAGACCACATCGATCGATCGATGTGGCTAGTTTTGTAAGTTTTGATTCTTTATTCGTATAGGGGTTAGGGAATGAACGTTAAGCGGTCTAAGGATTCTTCTGAGTGATATTTGGCAATTAGTGAGCGTTGTGAAAGTTGACTTTAAGGTTGATGGCATGGTTCTTGAGGCGTAGAGTCTGTGTTGACGTCTAGAAGTATGTGAATATAAGACATGAACATGTGCATCACGATATGAGCATTTGACATTCGACATACGTTTGTTTGCGAAAGATTACAAGTGTTACAAGAGAATTTAAAGTTTGCAAAAGACAAGCTATAGCTGCTTTTGATCACAGGGTATAAAAGTCACGCCTGCAATAGCAGGGTATAAAAGCGTGACCTATGGATCAAATACGGGGTTATGGGGCCGTGGACCTATCAGCACGGGGTATAAAGTTTTGTTTGCTATGGACTGATCACCCACAGGGTATAAAGTTCTGCTACGCAATGAATATGATAAGAAATATGAAAAGTTTTATGAAATGACACGCATGACATGTTCACGAAAGAAGACATATGCATGGGTTTTGTGTGTGGTTTGAAGAGAGTGCATGCATCACTTTGCACGAAGCATAAGCATGAGTTACCAGGGATGGTTTGGCTTGTATTTGTTGATGTAAGTTGTGTTAACCTGTACGTGCTATTTTTCTTTTGATGTTAGATATGTGACTTATTTAATCTTGATGCATGACTATCAAGATGTATTTGTTAACCCGAGCACCTAATTTTGGGCATTGTTTATTTAATCTTGCTAGCATTGTTTCGCTAAGAACAATTATTTCATCTTTTTCAGGTGAGACTGAATATGAGATGATATTCGTAAAGGACGATGACGAGTGGGACCATTGGAGGATAGATGTTGATTGGGAAATTGAAATGCTCTTAATTGATAGCTGTTAGTTGATTCACTTGTGGTTAGATGTAGCTAAACATATTCCCAGACACATTTTAATTCCGATGTATTTTAAATTGGAGTATTATTGTTATCAAAGCGTTAAATCGTCACGACGTTTCCGCTGATTCATCTCACGT
Source organism: Eustoma russellianum (assembly GCA_036186865.1). Taxonomy (NCBI): domain Eukaryota; kingdom Viridiplantae; phylum Streptophyta; class Magnoliopsida; order Gentianales; family Gentianaceae; genus Eustoma; species Eustoma russellianum. The sequence continues at coordinate 14,203,804 of AP025061.1, forward strand.
CATGGATGACATATGCTTGATTTGCTTTGACTCTTCGTAGTTCTCGTAGTAGACTGCGGCGGGTGCACCGGTCCCGATGACAGTATCGGGCTAGGCCGCTACACTCTAGGAACACCTAGAAAAATACAACATCATCAAGATCAACCAAACAATCTTGGAACACAACTAGATACAAGAGGAACAAAATACAAAGCTGAAATTTTCAGGCAGAAAATTTATGTCTAGGGAATGCAGCAATGGGACTCATCTAGACACCTCCAAAGCACACTACTGTGTCTTGGAAACAATCTGCCAAAATTTGGTGACAATCCAACTATGAAATACTCGACAAATACAATTTTTTTCCAGAGGCCGGCAGACTGCCCATCACCTAGAAATTTCACTCTTCCTCACTTATATTTGTGTCTATTATTTTTCTTCCTGTTCTCTTGTTCTCACTTGCATTTGTTCCATACATCACATTTATTTATAGTGCTCCATCTTGTACCTCTTTAATGCACAAGGCCTTCCTAGAGTCTTCTAAGTAATAAACATTCTTGGAGAACCAAAGCATCATTCCAACTTCCTTTGTTGTAACTCTCCAATGTTATGACTTTGACTCAAAACATTGGGACTCTCCAACTAGGAGGGATAGCCAAGAAACTCTCCAGTGTGGCATCAACCTGGCAGCCATGTGGCAAAACTCAAACTTTCCTCTTGACAGAACTTTTGTCAACATGTCAGAGCCATTTTCATCCGTATGAATCTTCTTAAGCTCGAACAGCGTGGTTTTCAAAGCATCACGAATCTAGTGATAACGAACATCAATATGTTTGGACCTTGACTGAAATGAGGAATTCTTAGACAAGTGGATGACACTTTGATTATCACAAAACAAGACATACTTAGCTTGTTTCACTCCTAGCTCCATTAAGAATTCCATCAACCACAACAAATCCTTCGCTGCATCCACAAAGGCTATAAACTCGGCCTCGGTGGTAGAAAGTACGACACACTTTTGCAATTTGATTGCCAAGCCATGGCTCCCCCGACAGAAGTCATTATATATCCTGAAGTAGACTTGCGATCATCCAAGCTCTTGGCTAAATCAGAATCCGAATAACCAACTAATATACGCGAACACATCCAAAAGTTAGCCTCAGATTTGATGTACCATGAAGATATTTCATAATCCACTTCACGCCTCCCAATGATGTCTTCTTGGATTTGAAAGATAAGGACTCACAATTCCCACAACATGTGCTATATCGGGTCTTGTGCAAACCATGACATACATCAAACTACCAACTGCCGACGATTATGGAACGTTCTTGATACTTGATTTCTCATCATCAATAGATGGACACTGTTTGTAACTGTGTTTAAAATGAGAAGCAAGTGGAATACTCACTGCTTTGGCCTTGTCCATGCCAAAACGCCGAAGAACCTTCTCAATGTACTTTTCTTGTGACAAGAACAACTTCTTTTTATTTCTGTCACGTATGACTTGAATCCCATGGATTTTCTGCACTAGCCCCAAATCCTTCACAGCAAAGGATTCACTCAAGGTCTTCTTTAACTCATTGATTTTGGAAATATCTTTTCCAACAATCCACATATCATCAACATACAACAGAAGAATGATGAAGTCATCATCAGAAAATCTCTGTATAGAAACACAGTTACCGGCCTTTGTCATCTTGTAACCATGTATAATCATCACTGAACTGAAATTTTGATACCACTATCTTGGTGCTTGCTTTAAACCATACAGACTTTTGGTCAGTTTGCAAACATAGTCTTCGTTTCCCTTATGTAGAAAACCTTCAGGTTGCTCCATATAAATCTCTTCATGTAGATCACCATGAAGGAAAGATGTTTTGACATCCATTTGCCCGAATTCTAAATCAAGACTAGTAGCCAATCCGAGCACAACTCGAACAGATTGCATCTTCACCACCGGAGCAAAGATTTGAATAAAATCAACACCTTTTCTTTGGGTAAAACCCTTTACCACCAAGCGAGCCTTGTATCAAATTCGTGAAGTGTTTTCATATTTCTTCACTCGGTAGACCCATCGGTTTTTCAACGCTTTCTTACCCTTTGGCAACTTAACCAATTCAAAGGTGTTATTCTCACGGAGGGACTGTATTTTATCCTCCATGGCATCCATCCATTGCCTTCTGTTTTCATCTTCTTAAGCTTCTTTAAAACTTTCAGGCTCTCCACCATCAGTAAGAAATACATACTCGTTCAGAGGGAAATGAACGGAAGGTCTTCTATCACGGGTAGACTGTCTTAACTCAACAGCACCAACAGGGTGCTCAGCCATCTCCTCTTTAAGATGGACTTCATTCTTAGCATCTGCATTCTCATCAGGCTCATCAACTACAACATTTGGTGTGGGAGCAGTTGTAGTGGTTGATCACCAGCCAATTATAAATCTACATGTGTTGGAATTTCTTTCTCAGCCTTCTGAATATCATCGATGATGTAGTCCTCTATAAACACAACATCTCGGCTGCGAACAAGCTTTATGGCAACCAGATCAAAGAAACGATAGCCGAACTCATCTAGTCTGTATCCCACAAACACACATTTTTTTGTCTTGTCATCAAGTTTTGATCTCTCATCTTTTGGAAGTGCACATAAGCAAGGCACCCAAACACCTGAAGATGGTCATAGGAGACATCTTTTCCACTCCAAACAAAGTTTGGAACATCAAACTTTAAAGGCGCACAAGGTGTGAGATTTAGCACGTGCACCACTGTATTCAATGCTACATCCCAGAAGTGCTTCGGCAACCTTGACTGAGAGAGCAAACAACTCACCCATTCAACCAAGGTTCTATTCATTCTTTCGGCCAGCCCGTTCAACTGCGGTGTCTTCGGAGGAGACCTTTGGTGGCATATACCTTGGCTCCGATAATATTCTTTGAAAGGACTAATATATTTTGTAGGACCTGTATAGCACCACTAGAAGGGGGAAGTTTGAATAGAGAGTGCGAAAAATTTGGTTTTTAAAACCTTTTTGACTCAAATTACTCACTTCTGAAAATAGTTTCTATTTTCAGATCCTGATTTGAATTATTTAAATAAACTAGTTGTAGACCTCCAAAAATTAGAAAATTTGGTGAGGATGTACTCTCAGATGTTATTAGTGACTCACGAATATTTCAAATCAAAACTCTAAGCCTAGCTCCTTGAAAATACATTTTTGGTCAGCCTATGTAAATCTATCAGAAAATGTATTCCGAAATAAAAAATTTATTCCTATTAATTGGAAACTCTAAATGGTCTGAAAATTCTATGGTAAGACCCTCACGATCTTTAATGGATTGAAACAGTTTTTGAAAATTCCCTTGGGAAGTATGTCAACTACGTTGAAGTTCTCAACCTTTGAAAATCTGAGAATCAGATTGCACATGTCTCAGAACTATTAACGTTTGATTGACTTATACTTATCCAAATAAGGTGAAACTTGTGCCAATGAAAGCTAGGACGCGTGACTATGTTGCTGCAAAATATTATGATTTTTGAAAATCGTTTGTTATTTTTACCGTTGCAATAAAATCAATTCAGATTACCGGACACTGAGAGTAAAATGCTGAAAACTAAGAACACCAAGAATTTTATACTGGTTCGGTTAAAACAACCAACTCCAGTGTTCGAGGACACCTTCCTTGGTTATCACTAAACACAACAACACCTTACCACAAGGGTGACTGGAGTTAAACACTAACTCCACCCTTTTACAATCAAAACAATCAAACAAACCAATCACGAGCACCACCACCGATCGAATGAAGGTTTGATCACACCTTGATCAACCTTTTACAAGAACTGAACGTGTAAGGTGATATAATCAAAGCCTATATAATATGTGGAATATATAAATGATCGGCTTGAGACTAAGAAGAAGAGAAAGAAAGGGATGAGAAGAGAGTGATCTTGCTTTTTGCACTTGTAAGAATATCAATTGTTGTATAGCCTTGTCTTGCACCATCTTCTTCTTTTTATAGCATCATGGCCACCCCCTAGGGTTCCTCTTCTTCCTTGAGAATTGTCTTTAATGCCCTTGGAAGATTGCCTTGTGTAAAAGATATCACTATCTTTCTTACTTGGTGCAATATGATTAGAGGGATGACTTGTCCTTGCCTAGTTGTCACTTGTTGAGGCTGCATGTGATGAAATATTCTTTTGGTAAGCTTTGTCAAATAATGCACAATACTCACACATATATGATAATTTATAATCAGCCTTAATTTGAATTTTCTAGAACACTTTAACATGTCTTGAATGTGTAAAAAATGTCTAGATACATGTTACATCTATGCCAAAAATGTTCCATGTGTGTACGTTTGTAGAAAACCGAATTTTCGACTTTCGTCGATTACGCGATTTTTCTCCGATTAATTTCAAACTTCTTACGTATGTAATATATATTATGTCACACATAATATACATGAAATGAGGTGTATATTCAGCTCCAATGGCTGAGTATAAAACGTCCCATGTGACAAAAAAGGCTTAAGTTTGGATTCTCCACAATTCTAGGCTAAATTGTGGGTGATTTGTGTGTGCCAACATAATATGACTTTGTGTCTGATTGCAACATGTGGATAACGAAATTTGTGATTAATTTTGATGTATATAGTCTGGCCATCTTTGTATGGGAAGTACGTGACATGTCGGTGAAGTTTGTATAGTCACCCGATATGACAATTTTGGGTTTATGACCTTGTAATATGTCGTTATGATTTTGATTTCACCATGACTTACAGTATATGATATAAAACCTGAATATACACATAAATATGATGTGTATATAGTGGTGTGACGTCGATGTATGATTACAATATATGTGACGTATCGATGGTACGTCGGAATATAAGTGTGTAGTGCCTTAAAAAATATGGATATATATATTATATATATAATTGGGGTGTGAAATGAGAAGGATGAGGAGACTTTCCATTTCAAATTTGTTGTTGTATAGCTCTCTCCAAATGTGTCTTCACTTAATGAACTAGTTAGTTCATTAACTTAAGCAATTCACGTAATGAACTAGTTTAGTTCATTAATCATGACACCTGAAAATAGTATAAAGACAACAAATGTTTGCCATATGATGTAAGCATTAATGATTCATGGCTTGTTAGTGCGACAATAATATATATAAGCATGTAAAGCATGTTTTTCATATATTTATGTCAAGTAACAATTTATTTCTCAACAATCTCCATCCTGTGATGATTTACAGAATAACACTGGTTCATGATTTAAATGTGATTGCTCCCCCCACAATTATGCACAAATTTTGAATTTGAATTTTGAATTTCATATCGTCGTGCTCCCCTTTAAATCATGCTTCTTTCTCCCCCTTAAATCATGCTTTTCTCTCCCTCTTTTTTTGTAAATATCATCAAAAATACATGTGAGAATGGAAAGAAATAGCAATTTATATCATATTAACCAAAATCATGCCTAATTTTGAGCGGAAATTTTCATACGTGGCTTGATTTAGGGATTTGGTGAAATATGTCGGCTATTTGTGCTTCAGTACGGACATGTTCTATAACAATATCACCACTGTTTACATGATCACGAAGAAAGTGATATCGTACCTCTATATGTTTTGCCTTAGAGTGTAATACAGGATTCTTAGACAAATTGATAGCACTCATACTATCACAATATATAGAGATACGATTTACAGTTATTCCAAAATCATATAGTTGCTATTTTAGCCATACAAGTTGTGTGCAACAAAGACTAAGTGCCATGTATTCGCTTCAGTGGTAGATAATGCTACACTTGCTTGCTTTTTCAAAAACCAAGATATCAATGAATTTCCAATGAATTGACATGTACCACTTGTGCTTTTTCTATTTATTTTACATCCGCCATAATCCGTATTAGTATAAGCATGCAAGTCAAATTCACAATTTTTATCATACAAAATTCCTAAGGTGGAAGTATGCTTAATGTATCAAAATATCCTTTTTACAGCATTATAGTGTTACTTTGAAAACGAGCACACATACAAACACTAAACATAATATCAGGTCTACTTGCAGTAAGATACAGCAAAGAACCAATCATAGACCTATACAATCCATTATCAAAGTCTTTTCCATTCTCATCTTTATCGAGTTTAGTGGTTACACTCATAGGGGTGGGAGATGGTTTCATGTTTTCAAAGTTAAACTTTTTAATCATGTGAAACTTAACTCATATGTATGCCTTTACTAGTTTATTTAATTCGAAATCCAAGAAAATAATTTAACTCACCAACCATAGACATTTCAAATTCGGATTTCATGCACATTTCAAATTCTTCAACTAGCTTATGAGATGTAGATCCAAAGACAATATTATCAACATAAATTTGAATAATAAGTAAATCCGATTTTTCTTGTTTCAAGAATAAAGTACTATCTATAGTTCCTTTTTTAAATTCATTTTCTAAAAGAAAAGTGGCAAAACGATCATACCAAGCCCTGAGTGCTTGTTTTAAACCATATATTGCCTTCTTTGACTTATACACATGATTAGGATATTTTAAATCCTCAAAACCAGGTGGTTATTTTACATATACTTCTTCTTGTATAAAACCGGTTAAGAATGCACTTTTTATGTCCATTTGATAAAGTTTAAAATCCTTCATGCAAGCAATAGAAAGTAATAATCGTATGGCTTCTAAGCATGCTACGGGTGCAAATGTTTCTTCGTAATCTATTCCCTCTTCTTGCTAATATGTGCAACAGGCCTCGCTTTGTTTCTAACGACTTTACCATCTTCATTCATTTTGTTTCTAAAGACCCACTTTGTGCCTATTATCGTTTTATCTTGCTGTTGTGGTACTAAATCCCATACATCATTTCTTGTGAATTGATTTAATTCATCATGCATAGCGTTGATCCAAGAAGAATCATTCAAAGCATCAAACACATTCTTAGGTTCAATTTCAGATATCATAGCATGAAATTGATTTATTTCATCTTGATTTATTCTTCTATGTGGTCATACACCTTGTGTTATGTCGCCTATGATAAGGTCATGTGGTGATCCCTATGCCATCTTTGTTGATTATTTTCTAAGTTTTCATGCATTTCTAAGTGATCATGCATTTCTAGCGTGTCTTGTTCATCATTTACGATAGTTTCTTCTATATCATCTAACACGGGCTTTAGATCAAAATCATCGTCATATTCTTTATTTATTTCATATTAACTGAATTCATTAAACTTCAGATGAATAGATTCTAAAATCTGTCTAGTATTAGGATCATAGCATCTATATGCCTTAGAATTCACAGAATATCCAACAAAAATGCATTCAATGGATTTAGACTCAAATTTATCTAGATTATTTTTTTATTTAAAACAAAGCATTTACCGCCAAACACACCAAAATAATCAATTTTAGGCATACAATCATTCAAAATTTCATAAGGGGTTTTGTTTATTTTCTTTCTAATTGATAAGCAGTTAACTATATAGCATGCACAAGTTACGGCTTCCGCCCACAAAAATCTAGGCAACTTATTTTCACATGGTATGGTTCTAGCAATTTATTGTAGTGTCCTATTCTTTCTTTCTACTACGTTTAATTTTTGTGTTATAGAAGGTGAAAACTCGTGTTTAATACCTTTTTCTTCGCAAAATGCAATCATATCCTTGTTTTTAAATTCTCCGCCTCTATCGCTCCTAATCTTTTTCACATTTAAACCATACTCATTTTCAAGTTGTTTTATTAATTTACCAATCTCAACGGCACTATCATCTTTATTTGCAAGAAATAAAGTCCACGTATAACGAGAAAAATCGTCAACGACGACACATGCATAATGTCGCCCACCAAGACTTCTAGTACGACTAGGACCAAACAAGTCATTGTGTAATAATTCTAAGACTCTAGACGTGCTAATTTCATTTTTAGATTTAAGTGGCTCGCGTGTTTGTTTGCCTTTAATATAAGATTCACACAACTTAAAGTTGTCTAAATCAAGTTTAGGCAATCCTCGTACTAGATTCTTTTGTTGAAGTTTCTCAAGGGCTGAGATGCCAATGTGTCCGAACCATCTATGCCATAAAATTCACATTGGGTTCATTTGATATAAAACATTTTACTTTAGCATCTAACATATTATCCATAGAAAGCGTAAAAATGTTTCCTTCCCTTTTTCCTTTTAATGCCGTTTTTCCGTTTTTATATACTATATTGCAGTATGGGTGAGTGAAACACACATCAAAACTATTGTCAAGAAACTGTGAGATGCTAAGCAAGTTGTAGGATAGATAACTTACCAAAAAGACGTTGGAGATTTGAAGAGTGCTTGGATTTCTAATTGTGCATTCTGCGATGATTCTTCCTTCGTTGTTGTCTCCAAAGGCTACCGATCCACCTTTTCTAACCTTCTTGAATTTTGAAAACAAGCTCGGGTCACCCGTCATGTGACTCGAGCAACCACTGTCAAGGAACCACTTGATTGATGTATCTTTTGATGTATGTGTTCCCTGCAATGTGAAATAACGATTTAGGTACCCTTTTATTTTGGGTCCTTAAGAGGTAGTTCTTCACCCCTTTGTAAGAGTACCTTTTGGTACCTAAACTTGGATGACCTTCCACGGTCTTACAAATGGTGAGAAAAGAAATGAAGAAGCAATATAATAGATGTTAGGTGCAAATCCGTTTGGCCTATGGCCGAGAATGCCATCAAGCTCATGATAAGATTTTCGTTTTTGATATGCCTTTGTGTTAGTGTGCATGGTGCGTGATCTAGATGCATTTGTGTTGTATAAATTTCGTGTCTGCATCAATGGTTTCCTTTCATACGGGTACATAATTTTATTTCGTATGAGATGAAAAAGAACAAGCACGATGAGATGAGATGAGCGGTGATCTAAGCATCCTTTTAGGTTCTATATTTGTCTTGAATGCATGCGGTTTCTTAGATGAGGATAAAATGAGTTTGGTTTATTTATTTTGTATTTCATTTTTCTCAACATATCCTAATCCGGTTTTGTCAGTTTCATGCTTGAGGAAATGAGGCGATCTAGCATGTTCGTACCCGTATCGAACTGTTTCACCATTCTTTCTAAATCCGTATTCCTTGATTTCAAATTTGAAATCTCGGATTTTATTTCATTATTTTTTGATGTTAATGACAAGACCTCTGATTTTAATGCATTAATTATGCAAGAGGACTCTTCTTTTGAATCGTTTAATTGAGATAAAAGGTTCGTGTTAGATGATTCTAACAACTTCTTGTCTTCAATTAACCGTTTCTTTTCTTTCGCAAGAGTCATTGTGAATTTATGCAGTTCAAAATATTGATTAAATAAATCATCATAAGAGTGCTCAGAATTGGAATCAGAATCAGATTCAGAAGATACCTCGTTTGATGCTTTGGATGCAAAACATACTTGTGATTTCTCTTCTTCGGTTTCATCAGTCTTAGAGTCAGATGAGTCACTCCAAGTGCAGGCCTTGAGACCTCTTCATGTATTACTTTGTTTAGGTTCTGAGATGGGTCTATTTTTGTTCCAATCCTTGTCATGGTTCTTGTTTGTTTGTTTGTCCTTGTTCGGGCGGTCATATGTTAAATGTCCAAGTTTTCCACATTCATAGCACTTTATATCTTTATCATTATTTTTATTTTTATTTCTCTTCATTGGAACAACCTTAGGTTTATTCTTTAATGATTTTCTCATAAATTTTCTCAAACCTTTAGCAAATACTATTAGATTTTCGTTGTCCGATTCAGTGTCACTATCATGTACATGATCGGAAGTAGAGACGTATTCATTTGATTTAAAAGCAATAGTTTTACCTTGTTTTGATGTTGATTCTGATTTCCTTAGTGTGAGTTTGTTTTCGTATACCTTTAATGATCCGATTAGTTCCTCTATTTTTATTGACCTTGCTTCTTTACTTTCCTTAATCTCTGTGACTTTGGGGTCCCATTCGGATGAGAGGCTTCTTAGCACCTTTTGTACTTTTTCCTGTGTAGAGAAAGCTTTTCCAAGAGACTCAAGAGAGCTGTAAATGTTAGTAAAGCGTAAGTCCATATCAACAATAGATTCGTTTGGTAATAACTTGAAAGACTCAAGAGTATGCATAAGCATGTTTATTTTGGACTCTTTAACTCAACTAGTGCCTTCATGTTTCATTTCAAGAATTCTCCACATTTCTTGGACATTAGAGCAATTTGAGACATAACTCGATTCACTTTTACTATTTAAAAGAAGTTCCATGGCTCTAGCATTCATACTTAATTTCTTTTTTGTCATCACTAGTATATTCTTGTTTCGGTTTTATGACTTCTAGTGTGATACCATCAACCGTGGATAACTTAGAAGGAATAAAAGGAAGAGTTTCATTCTAAGTTTCCATTGTATAGAGGACTCACCATCAAAAAGAGAAGGCCTTTGACTCGACATACCTTCTTGCTCGGTCTTGTGACTGGTGGATGCCATCTCACAAAGATCGCTGGATCCTCTTGTAGTGAGTGTGCATGCACTCTGATACCACTTATAGGATCTGTATAGCACCACTAGAAGGAGGGGTTGAATAGTGAGTGCGGAAAATTCGGTTTTTAAATTTTTTTGACCCAAATTACTCACTTGTGAAAACAATTTCTGTTTTCAGATCCTGATTTGAATTATTTAATGTAGACCTCCAAAAATTATAAAATTTAGTGAGGATGTACTCTCAGATGTTATGAGTGACTCACGAAAATTTCAATTTAAAACTCCAAGCCTAACCCCTTGAAAAGACGTTTTTGGTCAGACTGCGCAAATCTGCCCGAAAATGTATTCCGAAATGAAAAATTTATTCCTATTAATTAAGAACTCTAAATGGTCTGAAACTTTTATGGTAATACCCTCAAAATGTGTACTTTAATGGGTTGAAACAGTTTTTGAAAATGCTTTGGAAAATATGCCAACTACGTTGAAGTTCTCAACCTTTGCAAATCTGAGAATCAGATTGCACTAGTCTCCAAACCATTAACGATTGATTGACTTATATTTATCCAAATGAGGTAAAACTTGTGCCAAATGAAAGATGAGATGTGTGGCTATGTTTCTGCAAAATTTTATGAGTTTTGAAAATCGTTTGCTATACCGTTGCAATGAAATCGATGCAGAAAATTGGAAACTGAAAGTAAAGTGTTGAAAAGTAAGAACACCAATAATTTTATACTAGTTCGTTTACAACAACCTACTCCAGTCTTCGAAGACACCTTCCTCGGTTATCCCTAAACACAAGAAGGCGTTATCTTGGGACATGTTATAGAAGAGTATCTTCGCCCACAGAGGAAAAACTATGAGAACTGATGTCTGTTATGGTCCATCAATCTAACAAATGATAATAATGAAAGAATGTAAAGCATAAGGGTTGGACGAGTCTATACAGGAAAGTTTTATCTCCGAACATATGATAATAGATTAGTCTTCGTCCAAAAAGGAAAAACCATAGAAACTGATCTCTTTTATAGAGTGTCAAACTCAAAGGTCTAAAGAAAAGAACGGAAAGAGAACTAAAGTTAAAGCAACAAAAAAAAAAAAAAAAATTAGAACATGACAGATAGATAGAAGATGTAAAAAAGAAGAACGAATCACGTTCATGTCTATAAAAAGTCAACATCTAGTATTGAGTCTATCTACATGTCACAATGCAGAAACGTGCTCAATAAAATCGAAGTTTAAAACTTGTAGTTTTTTCCCCCTTACTGAGCACGTTTAAAGATTATCTTTTACTCGTTTCAATGTGCAAGTAAGCCTGAAAGCGTTGTGTGCAAAAGATATTTTAGCTAGTTAATTTCTACATATTAGTTTTATATCTTTCTAAAATTTAGAGTACAGTTTCTTGAACTTCAAGAAAACTAAAAATAAAAAAGAAAAGCGGAATAAACATTGCCATGATTACTTAGGAGTGGCTGTGAAGGAATGACAGAAAGCCGAAATCCCCGAAAGAAACATAACGCTCTCATCGTCCATATTGTTCAGGAGCAACGAGACCCTACATACGCTTACTGTCACATTTCTTTGGAGTTACATGCATATGTAAATGTGAAAATCAGCGGCCATTTAAATTGTTAAGAGTTATCAGACAATCTACATAAAGAACTTATTACAAACCAAACATGTAACTCACTATCTAATTGAATCAGATTCAATCATTCGGCATTCAGATCTAGACAACCGTATTTTTAACGTAGTTTGCTTTTTAATGGCCCATATTGTCTCAGGAGTTCAACTTTGTTGGCTTTTTTAATGATTACAAAAGATATCAAATCATCATATCGACCTCCAACAATCAAAACGTTCATTTCTTTACTTGGTTGACTTCCTTGAGTAATCTTTTTCGACATCATCACTTGTTTATATGAATGACACGACACATTTTATGACCAGTAATCGTAATAGTGTTCATCGATTAAAAGCAGATGGCAATTCCGAGCGGCATTTTGGTAAATTTTACACCGCTTTATGTCACTTTTATCAATAGGAAATACGCCTGATTTCTCACTTTTAAATTTCTAAATTTCGTTTCCAAAATTTAGTTATATTTACAAAAGAAAAGCTACATTAACTTTAGAGTAGCATAAAACTCTTTTAGTCTCTCACACATTAAAATGCACATGCTGTTTTCATTAAGTATGATTAAGGACATTTTACGGTTCACAGGGGAATAGTTTAGATTTTAGATAAGGGATGGGATGGATAACCGTAGAAGACTCCGAAAGCTTGGTCAACAATTTTGTTGGGGTTTAAATCATGTTGTAACTCTACTGAAATGGGTTTAAATTCGGTCTCTTTGTGGATGACCAACGTACCGATAGTCGAATGTTATTTATTAGGGCACATCTATCAAAATTACGTACATTTTCTACAAAGCTTTATGAGCTGAGGCAATAGATGGTGCCGTTTGAGACCATATTATAGCGACGAATTTTTACTTTTTATTAAGCATTTTAAAGACAATTAAAGATTGTAGAAGAGAGAAGTGTCGTATTAAACTAATATATTTGCATCATTTTTGTTGTGTTACAAAATTCGGCTAGGTCCTAACAATTACTCTAGAGGGGTGAACAAAGGGTTGAGTAATTTTGGATTTTCTCGATTGAGCTCATACAAACTCTCAATGTATTAAAAATAAGAAATAAGAAGATAAGATACAATGAGTTTGTGATACACAATTTAGAGTGGTTCATATCTCATTCATTCTACTTAGCTACCACTTTGTTTCCAAACTGAATGTTCGACATCACCTTTCTTATTACCTTCAACAAGGAACAAGAACAATAACAACAACAATATTTACAGTAACAACTAGCGCAAACAACAACTACAGCAGCAGCAACTTATAACATCAAGAACAACAACAGCAACTTATTACACAAGTACTTTGTAGACATCAACAACAACAGCTATAAGTAAGAACCTTTTCACAATTCAATCAAAGTTCTATCGAAAAACTTTTACCAAATGGGATTTGGAGAAGCAGTGAAATTACGATTTGAAATAAGTCTAAACCACAAGCAATAGATCAAGTTTTTTTAGGTCTTCTTGTGTTAGACTACTACTCTCACAATACAACAATAAAAACAAACAAAAAGAGCTTAATAAACTTTAAACACTTTTCTAGCTTTAAGAGCTTCCTACATCAATGAAGAATGAAGCTTGAAGAGGATGAAAGTATCTAAATGCCTCATCTGATTTTCTTCAATATATAGAAGATATGAACCACATTTTTCAGCCTTTATAGAAGTCTTATACTCCATCAATTGTCTTCAAGATGTCCAAATAGTCCTCAACTGTCCTATAGTTGATTTTGGCACTCCATAGCTACTCTAGAGAATCTTAGACATGATTACAATACTCAAGAAAGCATTATAGATGTTGGGGTATAATTCCCATGCACTTTAGTAAAGATTGGAGAGAGAAATCACTTTAAATCTTCCTTGGATTTGTTTGCAACGGCTATAAAAATTTAAATTCAGGATGACAAGGTCGAACGATCTATGTGAGAGTATGATATTGGACAGTGTGGTTTCAATTTGAATTTAGTATGACATCGAGGGTATGATATACATCGATCGATCTATGTAGGGTATAATGCTAGACAATTTCAATTTGAATTCAAGATGACATTGATTGATCTATGTAGGATATGATGTACATCAAACGATCTATGTAGGGTATGATGTATGTATCGATCTCTATTTAGAGATCTATATCAGGATATGATGTATATATTGATCTCCGTTTAGAGAACTATGTCAGGGTATAATGTCGATATTGATCTTTGTTTAGATCTATGTCACGGTATGATGTTACTTCCTTGTTCAAGCCATTGTTATTATGCAAGTATAAAATAACTTTTTAATCCTTTTCCAAACATCTAAACTTCATCAAAACATTTCATATTATAACAGTCTCTCCTTTTTTGATGATTTCAAAACCTTACACTTTTAAAAGATATTTTGTTTGAAAAATGACATTTATACCATTCAAGGCTTACAAACTGAAGATTCTTGTTTTTGTAAAACAACATATGTCTCCTTAGTCAATGCATATATCAAACATAAATAGATACCAAGTTCACCTACATACTTCACACTCACCCTTAGTCAATTCATTCATGCTTTCCTTTAATACATGCATTGTTTTATACTCCCACACTAACATCATATGTACTTTTCACAAATCTATGATACACATATCAAATTCATATGCTACATATGCAAATGTTCACCATATTAGCCTCATATATCATTTACACAAGCTACATACATGAGCAATATACACAAGCTACATACACAAATATCATTATTCTCCCCTATCATACACATATACCAATATCATTATTCTCTAAATTTTTTTAATAATCAAAATACACTTAAGACAAAGTAAGCGATATCATATTTCATCTTATCCAAATGTCTTCAGGCTTCCCTCCAATATATGTAATACTCATATTTGCCACATACACACATCTCAAATACACATAGCCAAACATATCTCTCATATCTGAAACTCATGTTTGCTCATACCTATTAATCCTCAAATACATATTTATCTTATATTAACTTCTCATTGCATGACACGCCACATATATGTACCTTACTATATACTCTATATATCCTTATATTTTCTCTACCTTTTTGTAATCGGCAGAAGACAATATCACGTGAAAAGCATGGAAATAGGGCATTTAAGCATAAAAGTTTCTAAAGTACAAGTTTAATAAAAATACGTACTAAATTAGAATCTAGCTGGGAAGGGGCAAAGTTTTCCTCTAGAACCTTCTCTTTCCCTTTTGTAGCCTTGAGGGCTTGTGTGATGTCATTATTATCACAAAAATCTTTATGAATAATCTTCTCATCATTTTCGTCCATCTTTATACCTGATTTCTTTAACATAGTAGATGAGGTTGCATTAGGGAATGGCTTTACTTGATTTAGTAGCTGCTTCTATCATATTTACCACAAATAACTATCCAAAGTCCAAAAATTCCTTGTTGGTGAGGTTATAGGCTACATAGAAGGCAAGGTTGCTCGGAAGATTCGAGGATTTCTTAATGATATAGAATACGACTACCGCATTCAACACTCGATATTACAAAGACACATCGTTTTTGTTCTTTGTGGGAATGAAACCTAAAAGGCTTTTAACTTGGTCGTCACTGACCTTCCATCTTGCCTCAACCATTTTCATGCATCAAATTCATATAGCCCTTCATTAGAAACCCGAGGCAAATAATTTATAGTCTCCACATCCTACACATGATGGGTCTCTTCAATCACAATGTGCAAACCGTAAGGAAATTGATTCAAGTATTCTATTCATACGTTTGCATAAAAAAGTCTAGCATATCTTGTAGATATATTTGTCATCTCATTTTTACTCTAAATGGGTCTCTATTTTTGATCATCCAACCAATAGATGATTGGTTTCAACTCATTATTCTCAAAATCCTTGATTTTTCCACAACTTTAAAGGGACAGTGGCCCTCTCATTCATATTGGCACTATAAAAAAATCGTGATGAGACGTAGATCTATGCCATCCAACTCATTCGGTGATCCTCTAAAATCGACAAGGTTTATCCAAAGAAAATTGTGGATGATTAACCCTCTCCTTAATTCCGTCAATTCCTCAACCTTGGCAAAATTCGTTCCTCTACCATTACCCATCCGAGTTTTTATAGCAGTAAGAATTTAGGGCTATGAGCTTGAGCCTTGAAGAGGATTACTTGAGTCTCCTTTACCATTGTTAGAGGTTCGTGGTCTCTTTTTAAGCATTCCTGCTCATAACTATAGGTTTCTGTAAATTTGATATTCTAAAGTTGTGGGGAGATAATTGTAAGGTCCGAAATACACTCTAGAGGGGGGGGGGGTGAATAGAGTGTTTGGCTCTTTTGCGGAATTTTCTTGTTTTTCTCAACTCAAAAAGATATTCAAAATCAGAGCAAGAATTGGAGATGAGAGACAATGAAAGAGTACACCGGATATAGAGTGGTTCGAATCGTAAATGATTCTACTCCACTACCACTTTGTTTCCAAAGTGGATTTTCAACAACTACTCTTCTTATTATGAACAATAAGAACAACCACAGCAACACTTACACTAACACTTTAGTGTAAGCAACAACAACAGCAACTTCTTGCAGAACACACTTGTGCAACTACAACAACTACAGCTCTTAGCAAGAACAACTTCTTGCTTCCTCACACCTTCAACAAAAGTTCTCTCAAGAACTTCTCACAGTGGGTTGAAGAGATATAGTAAGGTTCACACTTTCTCACAAGTCTAAGCACAAGCTAGAGATCAAATAATTATGGTTCCTCTTGTGCTTGACTCTCTTTCTCTCAATATACAACAATGAAGATCAAAGAAAGCTAGACAAGCTTTGAACAAATTTACAAATATGAGAGAAATGTACAACAATGTAAAATGAAGCTAGATGATGTTGAAAGTGTGTAATTGCTTCATCCAAGCTTCCTCTATTTATAGATGAAGTTCACCACGTTTTTGAGGCCTTCCACCAAGTCTTCATCTTCAAAGATGTCAAGACAATGCCAAAATAGTCTTTAGCCACCCTATGGAGTGATTTGATCTTGTATAGCCACCCTAGAGAATCTTAGACATGTATACAATAGTCAAGGAAGCATGTAATAAGTTGGGTTAAAGTCTACAAGATGTTTGAAGAAGATTGGAAAGAGAAAACCTTGAAAATCAACCTTGGATTTTATTCTAACGTTCAAAAAATTTGAATTCTGGAGGACATCGATCGATCTATGTCACCAGGTTTAGAGACTGAAGTACTCAGTCAGACATCGATCGATTGATGTCAGGGGCTGAAGTGACATCGATCGATCGATGTCACCAGGTTTAGAGACTGAAGTCCTCAGTCAGACATCGATCGATCGAAGTCAGGGGATGAAGTGACATCGATCGATCGATGTCCTTGTGGTTGAGGGTTCGATGTCTTCAGTCAGACATCGATCGATCGATGTCAGGGGCTGAAGTACATCGATCGATCGATGTCCCCTGTTTGAGAGATCGATGTCAACCAGTGACTTCCAATCTCAACCATCTTTGGACATAATGTGTTTTGCCTATTTTGCATCAAATATTAAACATAATTTTAACTCATTCAAAACATCTTTTCATCATCAAAACGTTTTACAACTTAACATTCTCCCCCTTTTTGATGATTTCAAAACCACAATCCAAAAGATGTTTTTATATTCTACAACTCCCCCTTAGTTCATGCTTTCTTACCAATCTACCCAACATGCTCCCCCTCAAATTATGCATCAAGTTTTGTATTTTCACTATTTCAATATGTAACGCATATCAAGTGACTTTTAATACCAATGTCTATCCAAAACATGCTATCACGTCCAACCAACACATGCCATGTTAATATCCAATTTTGCTTCCCAACAATCCATCATGCCAAAACATATAAGTAGCTAGCATCCAAAGCTATATCAAGCTGAGGCAAAACAATTTATGTTAAGACCAAATCATGTCAACATATTAATTTTTATGCTAACAATACCAAAACAATGCCAACATATTAATTTTTATGCTAACAATACCAAAACAATGCCAAGATGATACCAAAACATGATAATGATATCAAAGCATGCATGCCAATACTACTTAAAAACTTCTCCCCTTTTTGAAAGCTTCAAAAAATTAGAGATACCAACACGAAAATATAAAGGTTATGAAGAGAATATCAAGTTTTGAGATACAAACTCAAACTTTCAAAAACTAGTATAAGAACGAGGGAAGGGGAAATCATCAAGAACTACTCCTCATCGGAGGAGAAACATAGTCCGGAGAGAGCGGCTTTGAGCTTGGTTTTCAATTTCTGATACTTGGTCTTTTGCACGTTCAGCTCAGTTTGGAGTGTCTTGACTTCCGTGTCCACCTTTGTTTCCAGCGATTTCAAGCGGTTTTGGAACGTCGTATAGCCTTTCTCCAAATCATCTATACGAACAGCCTCCTTGGTCAAGTCTTCACCCCATTGACCAAGAGTGCGTTGGATGTCATTTATCTCGTATTCAATATCGAAATCATCCCCGGATTCACTGTCTTGCTCCATTGGGGCTTTGCCTTTGTCTATTCGAGATGTAGGACTTGGAGGGTTAGGTTGGGGTTCAACGGTTGGCTCAGTGGGGTGTGGTGGTATTTCCGGCTCATTTTCAGCCTCATCTTCCTCCGGATCCTGAGCACCACCCCGTCGTTGTGCTTCCTTTCTTGACTTAAGAATCTGCTGGATGTTAGATTTCGTGTAATAATCCTTATTCGTAATCGCCTCTTCGTATTCAACATCCAGTACTAGATTTGAACTTTTCAATAATCTATATATCAGATTACTGTAAGGAAGTGCTTTCGATTTCTTCGTGACCGCCTCCAACACGTTTTCAAAAAATACTTCTCCAAAATTTACCTGCTCTCGCCTGGCTATGCGGTATGTGATGTAGAAGTCTAGGTTGCTGGGAAGTTTGGCTGATTTTCCATTTACACAAGGTAACTATCGCAAGCAAGACTCTATACATCAAGGGCATATCATTTGTGTTCTTTGTCGGATGAAAGCCAAGAAATGTTTTGACTTCATTTTCAGTTACTTGGTACTTGTTAAAATCCCACTTCCAAGGATCGAAATCCTTGAATCCCACATTAGGTGTACCAAGAATAGCATTGATTTGTGCAGTGTGAAAGGAGACTACTTGACCATCAATAACTGAATTCAGAGAAAATGGATTTCCATTGAGATAGTCAATCCAAAAATTTGCATAGAACAGTCGGGTATAACGAGTAGACATAGCTCCCATCTCAGATGAATCCCATAAAAACTTCCAGTTTTGAGCATACAACAAGTCAATTATAGGTCTCAATTCTGCATTGCTCAAAATGTCCTCAATTTTGAGCAGTTTTGATGGAATAGTAGACCTATTGCTATTTTCCCATTCTGTGAATAATAATTGGGCTCTCTGAGATATATGAGTGTATATGCTTAATCCTAGAGGTGTGGCCAGGGCATTCTCATATTCTCCAGTTTTAAGCCAGGGAAAATTTCGAATGTGAAGACTTTCTCTTACCTCACGGATTAGATGTTCTTGAGATGGCTCTGGTTGCTTCCGCAGCCCTGCTGTCCTTGAGCCAGTTGGAACATGTGGTTGATTGTCTCCTTGAGATGTCCTCTTCCTTTTGGGATGATTCTTGGTTCTTGGGGCCATTTGTGAGAATTAGGGCAAGAATTCTTTGAATGTGGTGATGGATTTTGAGGAATAAGTGTGGATTTAGACACTATTGAAGAGAAAAATGAGGCTTGAGGAAGATTTTTGCAATTTGGGGGTCGAAGGTTATGTTTTTCGCAGGAGGAAAGGTTAGGGTTCGAAGTCAATGGAATAGAAATGAGACGGTTCGCAGCCTTTTTAAAAAAACTGATCCCGCTGACATCGATCGATCGATGTCAGGTACTTCGATCGATCGATGTCCTGAACATCAATCGATCGATGTCTTTATAGACATCATTCTCTGAAATTTCTACATAGATCGATCTATGTATACAGAAATCTGTAATTTTGACATTTTTAACCCTTCAACCAATGTTTATCATTCCTAATCTTGTTCTAATTGATTCGAACGTCTCGGTGGGAAGGGATTTGGTAAAGATATCCGCCAGTTGGTCATTTGTTGGAACGAACTCAATGCATATCAATCCTTTTTGGATGCAATCTCTTATGAAGTGATGCCTCACTTCAATGTGCTTTGTTCTACTATGATGAACCGGGTTTTGTGCTATACTTATGGCTGAGGTATTATCACATAGGATGGGAACTTTTTCAAACTTAACATTGTAATCGTTCAAGGTGTTGATCATCCAAAGTAGTTGTGCACAACACGAAGCGGCCGACACATATTCGGATTCCGTCGTGGAAAGTGACACACTATTTTGTTTCTTGGAAAACCAAGAAACTAAGCAATCTCCAAGAAATTGACATGTCCCGGAGGTGCTTTTCCTATCAACAAGATTTCCGGCATAGTCGGAGTCACTATATCCTCTTAGATCAAAACAACCATTTTTGGGATAGAACAAACCGAAGTTCAGAGTTCCTTTCAAATACCTAAAGATACGTTTAATGGCAACTAAATGCGATTCCTTAGGCATACTTTGAAACCTAGCACATAAACACACAGCATGCAAAATATCCAGCCTACTAGCGGTCAAATAAAGTAAACTACCAATCATACCCCTATATTTTGTTACCTCAACCGGCTTTCCTTTTTCGTCTTTGTCAAGCTTTGTACTTGTGCTCATCGGAGTACTCTCACTTCTTCCATCCTCGAATTTGTACTTCTTGAGCAAATCCTTCGTATACTTTGTTTGAGATATGTATACTCCATCTTGAGTTTGCTTGATTTGTAGACCAAGAAAGTAGTTGAGTTCACCCATCATGCTCATTTCAAATTCTCCTTCCATCAATTTAGCAAAATGCTTACAAAGAGAATCATTAGTAGCACCAAATATGATATCATCCACATAAATTTGAACAAGCAATTGATGGTTTCCTTGTTCTTTAATAAAAAGAGTAGTGTCGACTTTTCCTCTTGAAAACTCGTTTTCAAGTAGGAAGTTACTTAATCTATCATACCAAGCCCTAGGAGCTTGTTTAAGTCCATAAAGGGCCTTTTTGAGTCTAAAAACATGATTTGGATAATCATGATTTTCAAACCCCGGAGGTTGAGCTACATAGACCTCTTCTTGAATTATTCCATTCAAGAATGCGGATTTCACATCCATTTGATATAGTTTGAAATCCTTATAGCATGCATATGCTAATAACATCCTAATAGCTTCTAACCTAGCCACGGGGGCAAAAGTCTCATCGTAGTCTATGCCTTCCTCTTGCCTATAGCCTTGGGCTACTAACCTAGCTTTGTTTCTAGTGATGTTTCCTTTATCATCCATTTTGTTTCTAAATACCCATTTAGTGCCAATTACGGGATGATCACTAGGTTTAGCAACTAATTCCCACACATCACTTCTCTCAAATTGATTTAATTTTTCTTGCATAGCTAATACCCAATCTTCATCATTTATTGCTTCTTTTATATTTTTAGGCTCAACTTGTGAAATGAAGGCATTTTCATTGAATTTTCTCCTTGTCATTACACCTTGGCTAGTTTCACCTAGTATCAACTCTTTAGGGTGATCTTTCCTATATTTATATGAATCCGGAAAATTTGAGGTATCCCCTCCTACTTCTTCATCTTCAACCTTAGGTTCAAGTGTATCAATCCTAAGGTCGATGACAATATTACCTTTTGGATTCTCAAATTTTTCTATATGACTTACTTCGATTATTTCATCTTCATCATCATCATTATTATCGTTTGACTTATCATCAATGAATTCACTAAACTTGACATGAATTGATTCTTCAACTTTCATACTTCTCTTATTATATACTCTAAATGCTTTGCTATTTTGAGCATAACCCATAAAGATTCCTTCATCCGCTTTGAAGTCGAGTTTATCCAAGTTGTCTTTGGTGTTAAGTATAAAACACTTACAACCAAAAACCTTGAAATAACCAATATTTGGTACTCTACCTTTCCAAAGCTCATAAGGAGTCTTTTTGAGAAATGGTCTCAAATAAACTCTATTGATCACATGACAAGCGGTATTTACCGCTTCGGCCCAAAAATATTTGGGTAGCTCAAATTCGTTTAGCATGGCTCTACTCATTTCTTGAAGTGTTCTATTTTTCCTTTCCGCAACACCATTTTGTTGAGGAGTTCTTGGAGCTAAAAAATTGTGTCCATATCCTTTGGATACACAAAATTCTTGAAACTCTCCATCAAACTCACCACCTCTATCACTTCTAATTTCCTTAATTGTGTCTTCTCTTTGATTTTCTAATCTCTTACAAAGCTTTATAAATTCTTGACATGCATCATTCTTTTTAGCTAAGAACATTACCCAAGTGTACCTAGAGTAGTCATCTACCACCACAAAGGTGTAATGTTTTCCACTTAGGCTTGCTGTACCAATATCCCCATACAAATCCATATGAAGCAATTGTAGAGGTTTGGTGGTGGAGATTTCACTTTTGGGCTTGAAACTTGTTTTAACAAGTTTTGCCTTTTGACAAGTGTCGCATAAGCCATGGTTTTCGAAATTCAATTTTGGAAGACCTTGGACTTTTTCATTTTTGCAAATCTCTTTGAAATTCTTAAAACTAATGTGTCCAAGTCGTCTATGCCATAGTTGAGTCAAATCATTTTGGCAACTAGGCAAGAAACATTTTGTGATATCAATTCATGTGTGCTAAATTTGTAAACATCATTTTTACGAATGGCTTCAAAAACAATCTTATCGTTCTTTTTCACAACACATTTTCTTTTTGCAAACTCAATTTGAAAATTTGCATCACATAGTTGGCTAACACTTATCAAATTATACTTAAGCCCTTCTACATATAGTACATTATTAATAGTAAAGGAAGAATTACCAATTTCTCCATGTCCAAGGATTTTGGCTTTCCCATTGCCAAAATGCACCGTTCCACCATCTTGGAGCTTGAGCTTGGTGAACAACGTCTTGTCTCCGGTAATGTGAGTTGAACATCCGCTGTCCATAAGCCATTTGGTTCCTTCTTCTTTGGCTACTCCATTTATCTTGAGAGCCTACAAAACCAAAAGATGTATGCATTGGTACCCTTTGATGGTTGGGTCCTTTAGGGTTAGTTTTTCGACCCTTAGGCTTCCAAACATATGTGCTTTCAAATCGAGCTTTACATGCTTTCTTTACATGTCCTAGTTTGTTTCAATAAAAACAAGTGGGTACATGCTTTGGTTTAGAAGATGATGAATTTTGTTGTGTTTTTCTATTGTTTGCCTTTTTCTTCAAGGACTTAGGTTTAATAGAAGAAGATGATGAGTTAAATCCTAAACCGGATTTATCATTTCCAATCCTTTGATTTCCAAGTAGTATGTCTAAGTTGTTTTTACCATTTGTTAGTCTTTGTAAGTCTAATTTTAGTTTCTCACATTCTTTTCTAATTTCTTCATTTTCAAGAGCTACGGTTTTGTGCATGGTAAGTATGATATCATGCTCTTGAAACATCAAAATATTTTTGTCATGCAAGCTCTTATTTTCTAAAATGCATTTCTTGAATTCTTTCTTTAAATGCTTATATTTCAGATTTAATTTCTCAAAGTCATCTTGCAAATCTCCTATTTCATCATGCAAATTTGAAGGGTTAGAATTTACCTCAAGGTCATCTTCTATCGCCATAAGACAAGTATGTTGAACCTTTGGATTTTCAACCATTGCCACCAGTCCAACACCTTGATCTTCACTCTCTTCTCCTTCCGATTCCGAAAGGAGATCATCCCACGTGGTTACCTCCGCATTGAGGGCTTTCTTCTTTTGAGGAAAGACCTTCTTTTCTTGCTTCTGTGGCTCCTTTACGTGGCAATCGGCAATGAAGTGGCCGGGTCGACCACATCTATAGCAATTTTCACTTGCTTCCTTTTCTTTAGATGGTTTCTTGAAAAACTTTCTTGCTTGAGCTTTGTTTCTAGTTGCCATTCTTCTAAATTTTCTTACTAGAAGGGCAACTTCCTCATCCGAATCATCGGACTCTACCACCAATCCCTTGTGTGATGTTTGTGTAGGCTTGATGGGATTCATCCTATTTTGTTCATCAATAAGAATTTCATGAGTAAGAAGATTACCGGATAGTTCATCAAGAGTGAGAGTCTTGAGATTCTTTGATTCGGTGATGGCGGTAACTTTGGGTGTCCATTCTCTTGGCAAAGAGTTGAGAAGTTTTGAGACAAGATCTTCATTTGAGATTTTCTTGTCAACCATGGAGAGTTGATTCACTATTCGTGTGAATCGATCGATTGTCTCCTCAATCTTCTCACCGCTTTTCATTCCGAACATTTCATACTCCTTCATGAGCATGAGTCTTTTGGCCATTCTTACTTGCTCAGTTCCTTCATGTATCATTTCAAGCCTTTTCCATGCCTCATGGGCTGTTTCAAGACCTTGGAGTCTAATGAGCTCAGTGGTGGTAAGAGCACTTGAGAGAATGTCAAAAGCTTTGCCATTGATGGCGAAATTTACCTTCTCTTCGTCAGTGTAGTCATCCTCATCTTTGAACATTGATTCTCCTTTTGAGTTGGTAATCATAGGAACTTCAATTCCTTTGACAACAGCTCTCCATATATCAAATCCACAGCCTTTCAAATGATTGATCATTCGAAATTTCCATAAAGAGTAGTTTTGGGCATCAAACATAGGAGCTTTAGTGTTTGATCCGGAAAATAGTGCAGTAGGCTTGGAAGATGAAGAGGTTGAGGTTGAGGTTGTCATTGCCATGATCTTTATCCTTGCTACTTGCAAAGATAGGCCAAGCAATCAAGGTTAGGCTCTGATACCAATTGTAAGGTCCGAAATACACTCTAGAGGGGGGGTGAATAGAGTGTTTGGCTCTTTTGCGGAATTTTCTTGTTTTTCTCAACTCAAAAAGATATTCAAAATCAGAGCAAGAATTGGAGATGAGAGACAATGAAAGAGTACACCGGATATAGAGTGGTTCGAATCGTAAATGATTCTACTCCACTACCACTTTGTTTCCAAAGTGGATTTTCAACAACTACTCTTCTTATTATGAACAATAAGAACAACCACAGCAACACTTACACTAACACTTTAGTGTAAGCAACAACAACAGCAACTTCTTGCACAACACACTTGTGCAACTACAACAACTACAGCTCTTAGCAAGAACAACTTCTTGCTTCCTCACACCTTTAACAAAAGTTCTCTCAAGAACTTCTCACAGTGGGTTGAAGAGATATAGTAAGGTTCACACTTTCTCACAAGTCTAAGCACAAGCTAGAGATCAAATAATTATGGTTCCTCTTGTGCTTGACTCTCTTTCTCTCAATATACAACAATGAAGATCAAAGAAAGCTAGACAAGCTTTGAACAAATTTACAAATATGAGAGAAATGTACAACAATGTAAAATGAAGCTAGATGATGTTGAAAGTGTGTAATTGCTTCATCCAAGCTTCCTCTATTTATAGATGAAGTTCACCACGTTTTTGAGGCCTTCCACCAAGTCTTCATCTTCAAAGATGTCAAGACAATGCCAAAATAGTCTTTAGCCACCCTATGGAGTGATTTGATCTTGTATAGCCACCCTAGAGAATCTTAGACATGTATACAATAGTCAAGGAAGCATGTAATAAGTTGGGTTAAAGTCTACAAGATGTTTGAAGAAGATTGGAAAGAGAAAACCTTGAAAATCAACCTTGGATTTTATTCTAACGTTCAAAAAATTTGAATTCTGGAGGACATCGATCGATCTATGTCACCAGGTTTAGAGACTGAAGTACTCAGTCAGACATCGATCGATCGATGTCAGGGGCTGAAGTGACATCGATCGATCGATGTCACCAGGTTTAGAGACTGAAGTCCTCAGTCAGACATCGATCGATCGAAGTCAGGGGATGAAGTGACATCGATCGATCGATGTCCTTGTGGTTGAGGGTTCGATGTCTTCAGTCAGACATCGATCGATCGATGTCAGGGGCTGAAGTACATCGATCGATCGATGTCCCCTGTTTGAGAGATCGATGTCAACCAGTGACTTCCAATCTCAACCATCTTTGGACATAATGTGTTTTGCCTATTTTGCATCAAATATTAAACATAATTTTAACTCATTCAAAACATCTTTTCATCATCAAAACGTTTTACAACTTAACATTGATAATTTCAATACAAACTAACTATTTTCCCACACAATTCTTTATAATGTAATGTCTAACTTCAATATGTTTGGTTTTAATTTGATGAATCGGATTTTGTGTTATATTGATGGTTGAAGACTTGTCATCATCTTATGTGTGTCATCCAATGTAATCGTGTGCAACATGAGGTGGCCGACATGAATTCGAATTCTGCCATGGAAAATAACACATTCTTGTGTTTCTTGGAAAATGAAGAGAGAAACAATCACCAAGCAATTGACAACTACCGGATGTCATTTTCTGTCAACAAGATTCTCGACATAATTCGAATTACTATATCCTCTTAAATTAAAACATCTATTCTTAGGATAAAAACCTATCTAAAATGCACTTTATAGAAAATAGATACGATTCCTTAGTTATGCTTAGTAATTTAGCATATAAACACACGCATGCAATAGGTCTAGTTGACTAGCCATCAAATAAAGTAAGATACCAATCGTTCTTCTATACATTGCTATCTCAATCGGCTTTTCTATTTTGTTACGACCCACACCCCTGAGTTTTTGTAAAAAGAAAATAACATGAAACTATAATTATAAGGGTTGGATATACCTAATAGTAGTTTATGGTACATGGATGGAAATAGAAAACATGGGATAAGAAATATTAGATTGATATAAAACCATAGGTAATGAATTGAAACGTTGTGCCACGTTAGGTAATATACATAAGAAATGTGTTACACACTAAGATAAATAAGTAAGCCATGTGTGACAAATAATTTAGGTGAATAATCAAATAAAAATTATAATGAAAACACAGACTTTCTTCTACAATTAAATAAAAGGAAAAAGAAAGTTAGGACATAGGAAAAAGTGATAGGAAAAAATTTGTCCTATTCTATCCACCAACACCCCCATTGACTGCCCATACCTAGTGTGAGTGGAAGGTTATTTTATTCTTCCACTTATATGAATTTACAACATCATTGTAGGAATAAACAAGTGTACCACTCTAACTATTTTATTCTAACAAGCCTCCATTTAGTCAAAATTTCTTACACTTGTCACACATTACCGTTTTCTTCTTCCACCCCAACTTTGGCTGCCCACCTAAAGGAGGAAAAAGGGAAAATATCTTCTTACACATTTTTCCTCCAATCAACCATATTCCATGCGCACCATACCTTGTCATTTTCTTATCCCTTTCAAGATATAATCAATTTCTATTCTTTGCCTTCACATCATGCATGTAAGACAAAGAAATTAGTCTTACACACTCCACTTTTTACTCTTTCCCTACACCACCATTCCCTCCACCAATGATTCTTCATGTAAACTTACCGCATCTTACACCACCATCTTTTCACCCTCTTCCCATCCAAGACATCATAATGAAATTCTCTTCCCCACTAGCCTAAAAAATTTGGCCAAGATACCCCAAGAGGAGAGAAGCACTTCATTTGTTTCCATTCAATTTCATTACTTTCATTTCAAGTAAGAGACAAATTCCTCTAATCCAATAAGATTCCCAAGCCTGAATTTATTCTTCTCAAAGGCACATTCAAACCTTCAAGAGCACTCTAAAACCGTGAGAGCAAGAGAAGGAAAAAGGGAAGAAATTTCATGTCTACTACCCCTCACTTTCTCTAATCAACCAACATGCAATTCATACACACCACTTCTCGTTTCTTCTCCTTCTATAAACTTCATGATGAGGATTCTTACCCTGCTCTATACCTCAATATTCGGTTATGACATAAGAGGGAAAAAACAAGAAAACTTCTTGAAATAACTCATCCCCAACCAATCATGTTGCATGCAATCTTTACACCTATTGCATCCATTTCTCCCCTTCCATTATAAAAATCTTCCACCTCCCTAACCTCTATATTTAAACCAAAAAGACATTCAAGGAGGGGAATACTTCATTTGTTTCTATTCTTCTTCATTTCCTCTTCTCTCCAACAAAGTAACCTTCTTCTCCCATTCAAGTCTCTCTCTCCTCCAAATTAAGACCCCTCTACCCTTTCCAAGCACAAACCCTGGACACCCTGAGAAGAGGAGGAGAGATTGTTTCATTTTCTTCTCTTCTTCTTCATTCCAAATACCATGCTAATTCAAGAATAGGTCTCTCTCTTATTATCAAAACAAGACCAAATTCTTGAACCCCCCCAAAATACCCCAAATCGTGAGTGAGGATAAAAAATTAGGAGGACAATTTCTCCCCTTCTAAGTGAGGGAGGAGACATGCAAGCCTAGGAAACTTGCTCCTAACACTTAAGGTATGGTTTTATTTGAGGATTCATGGTAGGAAATCTCTAAGTATTCTTATTTTAAGATGCTTAATTTATCTTTTTTTCTTGGCCTTAGGCCATGTACATCCAAGGGGGAAGGGAGAAGAAATTTTGTCTAAGATCAATAAAAGGCAAGTATTCTTTTTTGATTCTTCATGCATGTTGAAAAATCTATTATCTATGTTCATATATAAACATGGATCATACATGCATATGTTCAAAAGATTTTTTATTATGGATATGTAAAAAGTATGTTTGCATGCCATTTTTGTGACGACCTTTATGTGATTCTTGATTATGTGTACACTTGTGACTATGATGATATAAAAAAGTATCTTGGATGTCAAATATAAGATAGGTATAAGTCTCATATGTATTTTCATGTCACATATATGAAGTAATATGCATGCATGTTCCATTTCATGAAAATTGTAAGATGCATGTCATATTTTCTTGAAAAAGTGTAATAGGAACCACACTTTGCATCATTTTCTTATGTGTTTTCATGATGATCATCACATATGTGTTCTCCATAATTTTTTGTGTTTATGCATGTTGATGGTCTTGATTTAGCATGATTGTGAGGCATCATAATTTATGTTATAATGCTTGACCATCAAAGATTGTTTTTGATGATCATCATGACATATTTACGCGTAACATCCATGGTTAGGGGCTGTGTTGGGCAGCCACATTCACCATGGTTCATCACTATCATTTTGATGTGTAATCTTGATGATCATGGCCTAGGGATGTGTGTTTTCATGGTTTCCATCATCATATGTATTTGCATGTCAATTTCATTATGATTATGGTTCTTAGTTTCATGTTTATGATGGAAACTAACATGCATTATTTCAAAAGCGTTGAAATGTGAAGTGTAGTACAAGATCATAAAGAAAAGTGTTTAAGTCATGCATGTTACATCTTATATGTTACCACATTAAGTTTCATATCCATGATTGGAATATTTTAAGTACAAAAAAAGAACATATCTCTGCCAAGTATAGGAATTATGTGCCGATGAAGTTATTTTGAAGGTTACTTGATTATATATATCTAGGAATAAGTGTATGGCACAATATATAAATGGTTAAATGAATGATATATTAAATAAGTAAAATTAAGAAAAGGATAATACATAACAAGCCTAAAAATGGGCTGTTTTGGAAGGCCATAAAATAAAATGAGTATTGGACAAATTAAAGTAAAGATTTTAGTGGTTAAATCCCAAAAGGTGGGTTGTTTTGAGGACCAAAACAGAGAGCTCTATAAAAGGGCAAAATAGGTATTTCACTTAAGTTTATGATATGAAACATGAGCTAAATGTTGGACTTGAGTGCTGAAATTATTAGGTAATCAAATGAGCCCAAAACCAAGCCCACATACATACGTACACGAGTCAAAGTTTTGAAACCAAAAGATTTTCTCATGCGACATATTTTGACATAAATGTTTCTATCATGTGATATGTTTTAAAGGGATTTTTAAATGAACCATACCACGAGATGATTGATTCCAATGACACAGTTATGTATATGTTATATGCTGATATGTTATGATTGGAGGCGGGCCTGACATCAGGTGTAGGGTGGAGGATGTCAGGGGCATACAATATGTTATAGTTGCATGATGCGCCGCATGACACTGGAACATAGGAAAGGTTGGTGTCATGGGCATATGTATGTTCTCCGCCTTACAGATGTTACAATTATTCCATATGCGTATGATGTAACACCATGTTTGGAACATGAGATTCATATCGGTGTATGCAACCACATGGGGAATCAATCGGTATATCATGTGCTATTGTTCATATATGAAAAGTACTACAACCAATTTTTGAACAGTTTTGACATGAAAGTTACGAAAATGTTACGTTTTGAAAAGTTCTGAAAAATGAATCATGTACATCTTCATACGAGCATATGCATTGTCCCGATTTACCCTACTGGATACATCCTTAGACATATAGTATGCCTAAGTTGCCAAATAGAAAGTGACTCGTGACACGAATATAAACCGATTGGGACTTAGTATAAACCATGGATTATAAGAAGATTGAACAAGTAATGAAACAGATAATATGGTATATTATATAAGTTCATTGTGATTCTATAACCGCATTATATACAGTTACATGATATTTATGTTTATTACATTATTTGTCACTGTATTTATAAATGGGGATGAGGTTTTTCTTCTTTACTTGTATGATATTTATTTTATCATCTTATCTCCGATGCATGATTCACATGATGAACCTGGGTGGATATACTTTCTGGGCGATTCATTATCGCTCATTCCCTATTTTTACCATCTTGCAGAGCCCCGAGAGAAGGATTTGGATACTGTTGACGATGAGCCAAGGGTAGGACACCAGTGAGGATTTTGTGGGCCAGCTATTGTAGGTTGTACTTACGTTTATTCCAAACTTGTGTCACGAGCTTTTGTACTGATGATACTCAGATGTTCTCGGATTTAGTTATGACATATGTTGCATGTCGATTATGGTTTCTCTATTTGATGATGCTTTTGTTATTTCAGTACATGTTTATGTCGACATGCATATAGATGGTACCGACGCATTGTACTTCTCGTAGTAGAGTACGACGGGTGCACTGTGCCGAGACCCTATCCCAGGTGGAGCGCTACATATTTCATCTTTATCAAATTTGGCACTTGGGCCCATTGATGTTCTTGTGCTCCTTCCATCCTCAAATTTGTACTTCTTGAGAAGATCTTCAATATACTTCACTTGAGACATGTACACTCCTTCCTTAATTTTCTTGATTTGAAGTCCAAGGAAGTAGTTGAGCTCATCTATCATGCTCATCTTTGACTTACATTCTATAATCTTAGCAAAATGCTTACACAAATCGTCTTTAGAATCACTGAAGATAATATCATCAACATAAATTTGTGCAAGAAATGATCAATTCTTTTTCAAATTAGGAGTATCAATCTTTACACTTGAAAAACCATTTTCATGTAGGAAGTTTCTTAATATCTCGTACCAAACTCTAGGAGCTTGTTTAAGCATATAAAGTGCCTTTCAAGTTTGAAGGCATGATTTGGATAATCTTGATCTTCAAAGACCGGTGGTGGAGCTACATATAATTTCTCTTGAATAATATAATTCAAGAAAGCCATTTTTACATTCACTTGATATCAACTTACCATTTAAGCAAGTGTTTTTGTCATTGCACTTAGTTTGGGTCGAATTTATTTCTTACTTTGCATAATATGAAACTCAAGAAATTCGTTGAGTTTTTCTCATAATACTCCCATCAAACTTATTGTTCATCGTCTAATAAAAACATTTCACTCAAATTTCTATGCTAGAACAAAAGGCTATATCAAAGTGAATGTTAACTAAAAGATGATCATTATGATATTTTTGGATGAAGAAGGCAGGGTCTAAATTTCTTTTTGAGAAATATTTTTACTGAAGAGAAAATATTAAATTCTCGTAACAAGCTATATAAGTTTGGTTTAAACCATACAAGTTTGCTCTAGCTTGAAGACATGATTTGACTAATCATGGTCTTCAAGATTAAAATATTAAGCTCTATTAATTCATTCTTGATTATATTCATCCAGGATGATCAACTTGACATACAGTTGTTATACTTGGAAATTTTTACACCAAGTATGCCCAAAAAAGATTCTTAGAATTTATAACCATGTAAGATAGAACATCGGTTTTATCCATATCTTGATAATAGTCTAGAACTATGATCAAGATCTCCTCCTTATTTAGTTTCTTTATCCATTTCTCTTTATACATACTTTAAGCTAAAGCTTAGCTAATCCACAAGTTTCAATGTCTTTGAGATTTTTGAAACTTGAAAAAAATCATAAAATTTAACGGTTTTTCTTTGCTTTTGATCATCATGAATGTTCAAATAACCTTTATCATTTTGAATCTTTAAGTATATGCAAAATTACTTCCTAGATGAATTGTTCAAGTTATTAAGGAACATGTTCACCTACCCGATCTAATTAGCATATTCATCATCTATTAAACTAAAGTCTTTCTAAGATATATTTGATGTTAATGATGAAATACTTACAACCAAATATCATGAGATATTTTAGAGTATGTATTTAATCATTTAAAAGCTTGTAAAGAGTCATATTAAGGCTATTTCTTTATTATACTTTATTAATGATCATCTAACATTTAACACGTTCATTCAAAAGTGTTGGGACAAAAAAGAACTCAAGAGGAACCCATATTTGGAGACATCCTAGCTTCCTTTTTTCTCTATCTTATTTTGTTAAAAAGTTCTAGAAGCCAATAAGTTGTGATAACATCTTCTCATTTCACAAATAGCTTGGTATTTCTTCCAAACGTCCGAAATCTATTTCTCTTAAAAGATTGATTCTATGGTGGTTTTTATTCTCAAAGCCCTTATAAAATCATAATCATGTGTTATAAGTCCTAGCAAGAAACATACCAAGTAAATAAATAGTGTCAACTAGTTTCAAAAGCTCAAGCAAACCACATAACTCAATCAAGGTGTAAAGTAACTATAGATTGTCACCAGTATACGGTTCTCATACCAATATCTCAATAAAATGTTTTTACAGGCTTGATAGTGTAATTTTAATGAAAGACTTAACTCTTCACTATCAAGGCTTTAGATAATCTATAAGTATCACATATGCCATCACGAATTTTCAATACTTTGATAGGTTTATATTGTCAAAAGTTTTTAAAAACTTTGCAACCAACATATTCAAGTCATATACCACGTGATTGGTAAACCTATGAACTTGGCATAATAGTTTTTACAACCTTGTAAGCTAGGATTATTTTCTTTTGAAAAATCTCACCAAATCATTATCATTCATTTTGCAAATATTTTATCATTTTCAAAACTGTTTAAATATTATCATAGCCACTGTTTAGTTACACTTTACTTATCATGAATAGTACACCTGAGCCTGCCTATAGGCTCATGGCTTAGGGCTGTTGTATGGGTTGCATCCTCTCTGATTCTTTGATTTTCATGGTTAATATATTTGTATTTTAACCAAAAAAATAAAAGTTAGAAGGTCTACCAACTCCTCCAACTTCAAGGGTCTAGTCCCTCCCATTGACAAAAAAGACCTCCGCACCATATGTGGTCTTTAACTTAGTAAGGAAATGCTTGTTCCTGTCCACATGAATTGCATGTTTTATTTCCATGAGCTATTTCTTTTCTTCCACTTTGACTTCTCCATGGATTCCAAGCTCCTACATAATACAAATCTCTATCTATAGGTACCCATTTATTTTTGGATCTATCTTGGTTAGTTCTCATGCTTTAGGTCTTCAATAACACCTATAGCTTTTCTTAGCTCTACAAACACTTACCACATGACCTTTTTTTGTTACAAAAGAGCGAAATAGGTACATGATGTGATTGTGTGTTTTTGCGCATAGAAGGTTTAGTTACCTTCATAGACTTAGACGACTTACTCATCTTCCTAAGAACTTCCTTTAGAAGCGTATCCTTAGCCTTAGTGAATCACATATTTTACATGAATAACTTTCTTATCTTAGTCAATTTCATCTTGATTGAAGTATTAGAAGCTTCAAATCCTAAGTTGGATTTTCTATTAACTATTTTTTGCTTACCAAGATATTTTACATGAATAACTTTCTCACGTATCATCTTATAGAGTTCTTCAAGTTCAATACATTTGTTCTTATTCTTTAAGTTTTCTAGAGCTAAAGATTTTTTACATCTCTAAGG
This sequence comes from Eustoma russellianum, assembly GCA_036186865.1. Lineage (NCBI taxonomy): Eukaryota > Viridiplantae > Streptophyta > Magnoliopsida > Gentianales > Gentianaceae > Eustoma > Eustoma russellianum. The sequence goes on from AP025061.1 coordinate 14,238,141, forward strand.
TGTCATCATGCTCTAAATGAAGCAAAACAAAAGACTCATGCAATTTTTCTTTTGCTAATTTGCATATACTAATTTCATTTTTAACATGCTTGTACTTTAAAAGTAGCTTTTCAAATTCCTTATGTAAAACAATATATTCATCTTGTAATTTATCAAATGCGAAAGTAGAAAGAAATATCCCTTTGTAATTTTCAGTAGATTTAAGGCACATTGATGTTTTATCATCATGATCACCTTCATCTATGTTTGATTGATGACTATCATTTGATAGCTCCTCAAGCTTCTTCTATGACTCATGTCGGGAGAAGATGCATTAAATCTTTATTAGATCCTTGTGTGAGAGGGACAAAAAATGATTTCAATATCTTTTCCTTCTCGCGAAAAATTCTTCTTATCTTTATCATTGCACTCATCCAACTATTTTGCGGCCATTCTTCAATTTTCATCCAATCTAGTTAGTGGAGGTATTCCCTCTATAATCACTCTCCATATGTCACAACCACATTCACACAAGTATGCATTCATCCTATATTTACATAAGAAATATTTTTGAACCTCAAACAAGGGAACCTTGGTATTTGGTACCGTAAATATAGTGGAAGGCTTAGGACTTGAGCTAGTTGAGGTAGGGTTGTCATTACTATATTTTTCAATGATCTTTAACCTTGCTACTTAAAAAATTGGCCAAGTAAATAAGGCTAAGTTCTAATACCAATTGTTAACTCCATGACAATTACTCTAGTGGAGGAGGTGAATAGAACATTAGAAAATTTTTAGGTTTTTCTTGATTTAGTTCACACAAACTCTCAATGTATCAAAAATAAGAAAAAAGAGAATGGGAGATAATGGGTTTGTGACACACAATTTAGAGTGGTTCAAATCTCCTTGATTCTACTCTAGTACCACTTTTTTCCAAAGTAGATTTTCAATGGCAACTTTCTTATACCTTCAACAAGGAACAAGAACAATAATAGCAACACTTACTATAACAATTAGTGAAAACAACAATTAAAGCAGCATCAATTTATTGCACACTTTGTGCAACATTAACTACAACTATAACAGCTTATTATACAAATACTGGGTGCAACAGCAACAACAGTAGCTACAAGCAAGAACCCCTTTTTGTTTCTTCACAACTTTAACAAAGTTCTGCAAAGAACTTTTTACCAAAAAGGTTTTTGGAAAAGGTGAAGTTACAGTTTCAAATAAGTATATCATAAGCAAGATATCAAATATGTTTAGTTCCACTTGTGTTAGACTTTTACTCTTATAATACAACAATGAAAACAAGCAACGAGAGCTTAATGAGGTTTAAGCACTTTTGCACCTTTGAGAACTTTTTACAACAATAGAGAATGAAGCTTGAAGAGGATGAAATTATGTAAATGCCTCATATGAGCTTCTTCAATATATAGAAGATATGAACCAAAAAACCACTTATGGAGGCACAATGGGGTGTAGAGAGAGAAACTCTCTGCCTTTTTTCTAGGAAGGAACCACTCCATCTTGGCTACTGCTTTGCTCATACCAGAATTCCCCTCTGATCTCTATGAATTTACCCTCACCTTCATATTCTGCTTCATACTTATATTAACAAACTGTACTTTGATTCCTATGACTTTGTTCAAACATGCATAGAACTAAAGTAGCAAAATCTGCGCTCAAACTGAAGCTTGCTTCAAAAAGAAATGCAAACTTAGGATCAAGCTCCAGCATGAGATGCATGTCTCCAAGTTTTGCAGGAAAGAAACAACAGAGCTGCTCTACTGAGGAAGCCACAGCTAGGGAAGCCCAAGGCCAGAGTTCCTGTGAAGCCAGAAAGGCCACTGACTCTGGATTCTACAAGAACAACTCAAGCTCTGAAGACAGCGACTCCTTCTCACTTCATGGAAGTTCTGACAATGGAAGGCTCAACCATAAAGCCCAGTAAAGGTGTAAGAGTCACTGCAGGTGAAAACTCTACATTAATGCATAGCAAGACATCAACTGTTGTATTAGATGATTTAGAATAGGTTGTAGCTCGCCCCTCGATCATGAATAACCCGGAAGAAGAGGTTGAAGAAGGAGAAAACCAACAAAAAATTGTCCAATGGACAAAAGCCTAACTGATGTGACAGCAAGAAATAGTCAAACACCAAACTACCCCCCATCACGTGACCTCTCTATTGCCTCTCTCTTCCAAACCCGATAACATTGTTCGACATGGCACTGCCAATGAAAATAAGACCCCTGCTTCAGTGAAATCCTCCAAAATTCAAAATCTCATACCCCCCGCCCAAAACCCAAACCATGCAGCAGCTCAGCAAGGAGATCAGCCATTGCAAGACAGATCTTGGAACTCCCTTTTCACGAACAACAAGAGGCCTGAGCATGGACTCAGGCTCATGAAGGTAGAGGTATGCAACCAGGTAAGGTGCACATCAACATAGATGAGCTACACAATGATGAGGAAATAGATCGCTGCCTAGTTGGCTTCTTTACTGGCAGATTTTTAGGTCGGCAAGCTATGCACAACCTTTCCAAAGCATGGAAGGTTAAGCATAAAGTGGAAAATCATGCATCTGGTTGGATAATCTTCCAGTTCGAATCTGCCAAGGAGATGGAATAGGTACTCTGCGTTGGTCCATATTTCGTATATAGAAGATCCCTCATTCTCAAAAAATGCCCAGATTCTTCACTTACAGAGCTAAGGAAATGATGCAAGTCCCAGTCTGGGTGAAATTCCCCAACCTTCCTGTGACGCTCTGGGTAGATCAGGTCCTCTCTGGCATCTGCTCTCAGCTCGGCACACCACTGTATGCTAACCAGCTGACTGCCTATAAAAGAACTTGGAACTACGCTCGAGCTCTAGTTAAAGCTGATCTCTACAAAGAATTGCTGACCTCAATGGAGTTGGTACTCTCAAATGGCACCACAATAGTAGAAAAGGTGGAATATGAAAAAAACCCCAATGTTCAGCAGAGACTACTTGTAGCTTGGCCATAGTGCAGCCTCACATAAACAAGTTTCTCAGCAGACTTTAATGAACCGTGCCAAGGTCGAGCTGCATATTAAATCAGCTCAGCTCAGCGACAACCAGGTCTGCCCATCCTCAACTCATAACACTTGGCTCCACCCCCCCACCCTCTCACAAAAAATCCCACCAGGCCTGGACCCAGCTCAGCTTGGCCCAACAGAAATCTAACTCAGTTCTAGCCAAGGCCTTGCCAGAAATAGCTCGGCCTTCCTCCAGCTCAGCTTGGACTTGTACCATCAACTCAGCACTGCACATCATCTCAGCCCAGCCCCCACACCTATGTGTCTTGAGTCCTAAACAGGAATTAACCAGATAATGAAAGGCATAACTGGCTTAGCTGAAATCAATCTAGAAGAGATAGGTCAGGCCCAACAACATAGTGTTTACGTAGAGCACCATGTGGAGAGAATCAACTCTCTCCTCTAGGACGGATTCACTAAGGTGGTCTCAAAGTCAAAGGCGCTTGCACTGAGGGAAAAGCTTAAGGCCCCTCAAGGCAAGGCCAGGGTACGACCATGCACTTAATTAATGATAATTAGCTTTTGGAATATTAGAGGTTGCAATAAACTCCTAAAACACAATGGTGTCTATAATTTTGTTAGAAAACACAAATTATATATCCTCGGATTATCAGAGACTAAATTGAATAACAAGATGTATATGTTCCTTAAACAAAAGTTTGCAAGATGGGAGTTTGTAAATAAATTTGATTCTCATGCAGGCAAGCAAATTTTGATATGCTGGAAGCCGTTCTCAGTAGCTGTCCAAGTCCCCTCAACTGATCCACATGCTATACACTGTAAAATCACCTCTCTGGTGGCTGTGCTGAGCTTGCTAGTAACATTTGTTTATGGTTTCAATACGCTTATCAATAGGCGTCCATTGTGGAATTCTATCATCAGCCAGAGCCAAATGCAGAATGAATCTTGGATCACGCTAGGGGATTTCAACTGCATTTTAAGTGATGAAGAGAGAATAGGTAGTAAGTTGGCAACTAATTATGAGCTGCAAGACCGGCTTTACTGCTTCCTTCAGAGTGGTTTAATGGAGGTCAGCTTGTCAGGCTACTTTTACACCTGGGATAATGGCACTGTCAAATCTCGACTTAACAGAGTTCTGGCCAACAAGGCCTTCATGGAGACAAATCCCCTGGCAAATGTACATTTCAACCCTGTAGGTTGCCTCTCTGATCATTCACCTGATGTGCTCAGCCTTGACAGCTCCAGGCCAGCAGCCAGAAGTTCCTTTTAATTCTTCAACATGTGGGTTGACCACGAGGACTTCCTTCCTCTGGTCAGCTTGCAGTGGAGTCAACAAGTCCAAGGCACAACCATGTTTCAGATATGCAAAAAGTTGAAAGCTCTGAAAGGCCCCCTCAAGGAGCTGAACAGGAAATCTTTTTCACTCATCTCAAGCAGAGCTGACCAGGCAGTGGAAGAACTTGAGCGCATGCAGGAACATCCAGAAGAACAATGGGGCACACCTGACTGGAAGGACAAACTGCAGAAGTAAAGACATTTGGCTTTCAATCTTTTAGATGCTGAAAAGACATTCTTTGCTCAGCTCGCCAAAGGTAATTATTTAATTTCGAGTGACATGAATACTAAATTCTTCCACTCAATAATTAAAAGAAACAAGGGAAGAAACAGTATTACTGGAGTTTAGCTCGGCGATGGCACTATGTCCTCATCTATCAAGCAGGCAGCACAGCAGTTTGTACATTTCTACACTGACCTGCTTGGCTCAGCTCATCCAGTTCAGCCTATTAGAACACATGTGCTGAGTAGGGGTCCCAGGCTATCTGCGCAGCATGCTGAGTCACTCATAGCCCTAGTCCTAGAAGCTGATACCAAAGCTGCACTATACTCCATTGTGAAGGACAAAGCACCTGGTCCTGATGGCTATTCCTCTAAGTTCTTCATCAACGCCTGGGAGATAGTAGGGGGCGACCTGATTGCTGCAGTGCAGGAGTTCTTTAAAAATGGCATGTTGCTTAAACAGGTCAATCACGCTATCATTGCTCGGGTCCCCAAGGATGCCCATGTCACCAGAGTTAAGGACTATCGACCTATCTCGTGCTGCAATGTGATCTACAAGATAATCTCTAAGATCCTTGCAACATGAATGACAATAGTCATGACCCCCTCATGGACCCTACTAAGGCTGGTTTTCTCAAGGACAGATCCATGATGGAAAATGTCTTCTTAGTCCATTAGCTGATCAAGATTATGGGAGAAAAAGGACAGCTCCAAAATGCATGATTAAGGTGGACATCAGGAAAGCCTTTGATTTCATCAGTTGGTCCTTCCTCAAGGATATGCTTCTTGAACTGCGGTTTCCTACTGTCTTCACTAGGAGAAAGAGGACAGCTATTCTGTTTCCCTCAATGGCAGGCCTTATGGGTTCTTCCAGGGCAGATGTGTGTTGAGGCAGGGAGACCCTATCTCCCCCTTCCTATTTTTAATTGGTATGTAATACCTCTCAAGGCTCCTTCGTAGACTGCATCATAACAAGGAATTCCATTTTCATGCTGGCTGTGCTGAGCAGAATGTCACTCACCCCTGCTTTACAGATGATCTTATCCTATTCTCAAGAGGTGATGTATGCTCAGTAAAGAAAAGTATGGAAGCACTGTCTAACTTTGGTGACTGATTAGGCCTCAGGGCCTATAGAACCCCGCTCGGGACTAGGGTCATGGCATGATGCACCCGCTGTATTCTGCTACGAGAAGTACAAGGCGTCGATAACATCTATATGCATTGTCGACATAAACATGTATCGAATAGAGGAAGCATAATAAAATAGACATAATAAACATAACTGACATACAACATATATCATAACTAACTACGAGTACAATGTCATCAGTACATGAAAGATAAAGAGTACATATTCGAAATCACAAAAGTACATAAACTAGCAGCTGGGTCCCCTGAGCTCCTCACGGGTATCCTACCCTCGGCTCATCATCTACAAGGCCCCGGTCAAGATCTCGGGGCTCTACAAGATGGTAAAATAAAGAGTGAGCGATAATGAATCGCTCAGCTAGTATCTCTGTCTGTGTTCGTCATGTGGATCATGCATGGGACACGGGTAGTAAAATAAAAGCAGTAAAGTAATAAACATAATATGTCTTTGTTTACAAGTAAAGTAACAAGTAAAATGGTTAACTTAAACATCATATAATATTTCATATTCATACTATCTCATTCATTACTTATCTCATGTGCTTCTGATCCATGTCTTATGCTATAACCCCACGAATATGTTCATGTCAAAATCACTTCTATAAATTCATCTTTTTACAAAGGATTGTAGTGTAATTTCCGCTAACCACTATTCACCCCCCCTCTAGTGGTGTTTATTGCAGGTGCATGGTCCAACAATTGGTATCAGAGCAAGGTTTACGCCACTCAAAGAAGCAAGATTCAACACCGTACAAACAAGACAAGGCTAAGAAGCAAGAACTCGTAGTAGCCTGCTAATCCCAAATCAAGAAGGTTTGGAGCATTTGAACACTTCAAGAAGGTTTGGAGCATTTGTATTCACTTGATTAAAGATTCAAGGTATTCATCTAAAATCATACATCATGTCATCAATCTTTCATAAAGGAGCGTTCTCAAAGTCTACGAAAGAGGTAACAACTACTCCTGATTTTGATTCTGATAATGAGATGACTTTCGATGAAATGTATGATGAATTCATGAAAATGCATGCTCATTGTAAAAGGTTGCCAAAAGAGAAAAAGAAACTAATTGAAGAAAATGACAAGTTGAAGACAACCAACTTGGAACTTTCTAATCAATTAGAGTCTTTCAAACAAGAGTCATCAAATGCTCTTGATTCATTAAAGACTAAAATTGAGTCATCTAGAAATAATGAACAAACCTTAAGAGCCAAAAATAGTGTGTTGAAAACCAAGATGCATGATTATGAAAATGAAGTATCTACACTTAAATCATGCAAACTAGACTTAGAGAAAACCTTAGAACAGTTTAAATCCGGTACAAATATGTTAGACACACTCATATCATCACAAAAATATGGAAAAGATAAAACTGGATTAGAATATAAAGAAGAAGATGACAAAGTAGATAAAAAGACTAAGTTTGTATCTTCAACTACTAAACAACCTTATAAAGATATAAAAACAACTTTGTCTGCTAAATCTTCTTCTACTCCTTCTTTTATTTATTCCGAGGCAAAAATGCAACATACACCCATAAAAGCACACACGCATAAACATATATCTAGGCCAAACATTGCATCTAGACAACCTAGAAATTGTGCCTATATGTATACAAATGCAACTCGACATAATAAAATGCATCCAACTTATTATGAACCTAAGTATAGGCAACACTCTTATAAGTCTTATAGAAATGCCTATGAACACACTTATATAGCACCATTCAAGAAACAAAGTCGCATGCCTTATACAAATTATAAAAATCGGCCCTCATATAATGATTATCAACCATGGCGCAACGTGTATAACAATGCATCTTCACTTATGTGGAATGATCATCTATATGCTAATTCTTCTTATTTTATTAATTATGACAATGCTAAAAATGTGCCTAGAAGGTATGTTCAAGTTTGGATACCTAAGGGATATCTAAACAAGAATATTGCCCCTAACATTAAAGGACCCAAATAAAGGGTACCTAAAACTTTGTCTCCATTGTAGGAAAAATGCAAAGAATGCAAGAAGGAGGCAAAGTCAACGAATCTATAAACCAAATGGTTTTTAGATAGTGGATGTTCAAGGCATATGACGGGGAACCCAAACTATTCATCAAATTGGAACATATCAAGACTGGTGGAAAAGTAACATTCGGTGACAACAACAAAAAACAAGTGGTTGGAAAAGGAACAATTAGGGACCCTAACATATTTCAAATACGAAATGTGTTGTTAGTAAGCAATCTCTCTTATAATTTACTTAGTATTTCTCAACTTATAGATTGTGGTTATAATGTCTCTTTTCTTTCCGATTCTTATGAAATAATAAATGAAAAAGGAGAAACGGTTTTAAAAGAAAATAGAGATGGTAATATTTATACTCTTACCTTAGATAACATGTTAGATGCTAAGGTTAAGTGTCTAATATCATATGACTTAGATGCAAATTTATGGCATAGAAGATTAGGCCATATAGGAATTTCAACGATTAGGAAATTATCTAAAAAGAATTTAATTAGAGGAATGCCTAAGTTAGACTTATATAATTTTCAAATGTGTGAAACATGTATTAAGGGAAAACACATTAAAGAAACCTTAACACCGAAACATGAAGTGAGTACTAGTCATGTACTAGAATTGCTTCACTTAGACTTATTTGGTCCAAGTAGGACAAGAAGTCTAGGTGGACACTACTATGTGTGTGTCATAGTAGATGATTACTCACGCTACACATGGATATTGTTCTTAACGCACAAAGATGATGCTCCATTAGCAATCGAAACCCTTATTAAGCAACTTGAAAACATTTATGAAGAAAATGTTAAAAGGATTAGAAGTGATAGAGGTGGAGAATTTAAAAACTAAGACGTAATCAAATTTTGTGAACTACATGGAATTAAACATAAATTCTCACCACCTTGAACACCACAACTCAATGGAGTTGTTGAACGTAAAAATAGAACAATTCAAGAAGTTGCTAGGATAATGCTTTGTGAAAATAAATTACCTAAATATTTATGTGCTGAAGCTGTTAGTTGTGCATGCTATATTATAAATAGGCTTACTATTAGAAAGAAATTAAATAAAACGCCTTATGAATTGCTAAACAATAGACAACCTAAGATAGATTATAAGGATAATCTAGAAAAACTTGAGCAAAAGTCTATTGAATGCATATTTGTTGGATATTCAACTAACTCAAGAGCATATAGGTGTTATAATCCTGCATCTAGAAAGATAATTGAATCCATACATGTAAAATTCAATGAGAATGCATGCTTTGAAGTTAGTGATAAGCATCAACATAAAAATGAAACTAATGTTGAAAATATGTTTGATGATGATGTATTACTTGAGCTTGTAATTGATCATCTAGAACCAATTACCCCTGAACAAGACATGCATGAACCCTTAGATGAAATAAATGAAGAGATTTTGCAATTGGAAGATACAACTCATGATCCAATTACATATGATAACGTTCACACTAATGAAACATTTGAACAAGATGAGGGTGAACCTAGTCAATCTAGGAATTGATGGCACCCTAAATAATTAATCATTGGGGATCCAAGTGTTGGGGTTAGAACACGTAGAAACATAAGTCAACTTGAAGGACATAGCTTAGTCTCACACATAGAACCTAAGAATGTTAAGGAAGCCTTAGGTGACATATCATGGATAGAAGCTATGCATGAGGAATTGAAACAATTCACAAGGAACAACGTGTGGGACCTAGTACCTAAACCTGAAGACAAGTCTATAATAGGAACTAAATGAGTCTTTAGGAATAAAATGGACAAATAAGGAAATATCACAAGGAATAAGGCTAGGCTACTCGCACAAGGTTATAATCAACAAGAAGGTATAGATTATGAAGAAACCTTTGCACCCGTTGCACGACTAGAAGCAATTAGATTGTTACATGCGATTGCAAGTCTAAGCAATATTAAGCTCTTCCAAATGGAAGTCAAGAGTGTATTCTTGAATGAATACATCCAAGAAGAGGTGTTTGTCAAACAACCTCCTGGATTCAAAGATCCAAAGAATCATAACTATGTTTACAAGCTTAAGAAAGCTCTATATGGTTTGAAACAAGCTCCAAGAGCTTGGTATGATATATTTGCAAATTTTCTTATTGCAAATAATTATCAAAGGGGGACCATCGACAACAAATTATTTCTAAGAAGAAAGGATAATGACTTGTTAATAGTTCAAATATATGTAGACGATATTATCTTTGGTTCAACCAACCCTACCTTAGTAAAAGACTTTGAAGAGTGTATGAAGTCAGAATTTGAAATGTCAATGGTAGGAGAATTGAACTACTTCTTAGGCCTTCAAATCAAACAAACCCCTCATGGAATTCACATTAGCCAACTTAAGTATGTCAATGATATGATTAAGAAGTTTGGCTTTGAAGAATTGAAACCTACAACTACCCCCATGAGTGTTAGCACAAAACTTGATAAGGATGAAAATGGTAAACCTTTTGATGACACACTTTATAGGTCTATGATTGGCTCATTGTAATACTTAACTACATCAAGACCTGATATTATGTTTAGTGTGTGTATGTGTGTTAGGTTTCAATCTTGTCCTAATCTCACTATAATGCAGTGAAAAAGATCTTTAGATATATTAAGCATACACCTCACTTAGCACTTTAGTATGATAGAAACGCTAAGTTGGAATTGTACGCATATAGTAATGCTGATTATGGTGTTTGCAAGTTAGATAAAAAATCCACTAGCGGTACATGTCAATTCATAGGAACCAACTTGATCTCTTGGTTTTCTAAAAAGCAAGCTAGTGTAGCTCCTTCTACCACTGAAGCCGAGTATGTTGCTTTGAGTCTATGTACTACCCAAATACTTTGGCTTAAACAGCAACTTAGTGATTTTGGCATTAAATAAAAAAGATTCCAATTTACTGCAATAGCACAAGTGCAATCAATCTTTCTCGGAATCCGATGCTTCATTCTAAGTCCAAACACATTGAGGTGCGATACCACTTTCTTCGCAATCATGTTCAAAATGAGGATATAGTCATAAACCATATAAGAACTGATCACCAAATCGCTGATATCTTTACCAAACCCCTTAATCAAGCCACGTTTGAAAACTTACGAGCCAAGTTAGGTATGATGACTTATGACACCATTGTATAGTTCTATCTTTCGCATGATTTGAAAAATAAAGGGGGAGATAGAATAAGAACATGATTTTAGTTGGTAAGTCATGATTTGGTATGATAAGTTTCAATTGGTATAAGTTAAGTATAGGTTAAGGGGGAGAGTATAAGTTGAGGGGGAGCATAAATATTTAAAATTTTGTTGAAACAAATTTTGAAAACAATTGGTAAGATTTATGATGTTAAACAAATGGTTATGAGTTGTGACATTAAAATCATGTTAAGTTATTTTGAAAATAATCCAAAAGGGCGAGAATGTTGAGAAATATGTTTGGATAATTTTCAAAGTCATGATTTTAAGTGGTGAATACTTAGAAATGTCACATATGGTGTTATAAGTGATTAAAGGTTGAAAAAGTGAAGAAAAATGATGTGGATCTCTCATGCACAGACACATGGATCGATCCATGTACATCAGCCCCTCACGTGGATCGATCCATGTTGAACTGAGAAGAACCAAAACTTACTGTCAGACATCGATCTCTCATGTGGATTGATCAACGTACGTCAGCCCCTCACGTGGATCGATCGACATACGTTAGCCCCTCACATGGATCGATCGACGTCTCACAGAATGTTTAGGGTTTTTAGAATTATTTTTCTACAATGTGTTAAAATGGTTGTTCTCATTTGTATATGATTTATACATGTTTATTATGTGATTAATATGTGTTTTTGGTGTTTATAAATGTTTTGTGACTAATGTGCCTTGGAAGTTTCTACAACTTACCAAAAAGGGCAAAATTGGTATTTTGAGTTTTGTAGGAACATGATATGGTGAATATATATCAAGGACTTATTCTTATACCATTTATCATGACAAAGGTGATATCATGATTATTTCTAACTATCCGGGTCATTTCTGGAGTTTTCATATACCAGGGGTATTTTGGTCATTCACCTCCAATGGTATTTTTGGTATTTTCACTCAAGGAATCTCTTCAGTATATTCTTATCATTATTCTATAGTTGAATTATTATTATCTTGAAGATTATTTGGTGGTTCTTTATCTCATTTCTCTCACATGATGATGTTATTGACTATAGCGGGATATGTGACGATTTGAGATGTCACATTCTATTTTTTCTTGAAGACCCTATTATATATGTTATAAGAGAACAGTTATCATCATTACTCAGAGATATTAAAGGTGTCAAAGTTGTGGAAATGTTCATGACGTATAAGAAGAAATATTGAGAATTTCAGTGTTACACGTTGACATAATCTTGTCAACTATTATCTATTAATTTCTTCTTCAAAAATATGAGTTGCTACACATATATGTATGCTTGAAAACGTGCATATACAATTGGATATGAGGTGGTATTCATTTTATGAGTTGGTGACAAGTGGACCAACCAAAAAGGAGCTAGTTGGCAAAATTTGCCAACATGGAAAAATTGAAAACATTTGAATTGTAGCCAACGGTTATGGCTATTTTCAGCAGAAATTTTTGAGTAAAATGGAGCTCTCACATGTCCTATTATTGTGCTTGAAGTTCGGGATATTTCGGTGGTATTATCCTTTCTTATTCTATTCAGGAAAATCAAAATATATTTTTTCTCGAAAAAAATGATGTAGCCAACGGCTACTTACCGTCTTTTTGGAGTTGTTTTAAGTTTGAAATTTTCTAAGCCACACATGCCTATTCTCAAGCAAGGAGTTGATGTTATTTTGGTGCAATTATCTTCTCCATATTATCTATTCTTGTTAAGGATTATTCAAGGTAATTCCAAGGTGTATTTTCGGCCAACATGACAATGCCAAGGTGGACCAATCATTGTGTTTTATTTTGCCAAGTGTAAAAGGCCAACCAATGATGAGAAGACATTTGGAATTGATGATGAATATGGTGACACATTGGAAGCCTTATCTTCAAGACTCAAATCACACTATAAATAGAGACAATGGTGAAGAAGGTGAAACAAACTTGAAGCTCACAAGCATTTGTTGAATTGTCTAGCTATCATCTTCTTCTTGTTGTTGTTATTGTTTCATTCTTTGTAGCAAAGGTGTTCTTGTTGTTTTTGTTGTGCTACAAGCCTCTTGAACTTCATTTGTAAGATTGATTAGCCACTCTTATAAGGATATATCAATAGGTGTTAGAGGAGTTGCAGCTAAGTGTTGCTTAGAAGGTGATTATCCAAATCTTGAATAGGGTTGGTGTATAACCCAAGGATCAAGCTTGGTTCTTGTTGTAAGGTGATTCATTTGATAATGAAATCCAAGGAAAGGTGTTCAATGGGACTGAAGTAGGTCACAGTGACCGAACCAGGATAAATCCTCGGTGTTCTTGTCTTGTTTCTTCATTTCTGTTTTCTGCCCATTTTTACTGCAGTTTTCACACAATTTTGCACAATTTAAACAAATATCTAAACACTTTCAAAATTCGTGAAATTTGGTGGAATTATACTTTATACTGTTAGCTTTCATTTTCAACAAGAATCACTTGATTTGAGCAAGGGAAAGTTAGTCTTTATGTCTTTGCAAGATAACTGCTGCTGCAATCTGACCAGTTTTGAGAAAACTTAAATTCTGTATTTATCAAGAATTGTTTAAGGTCAGAGCCTTTTGGAAACCTCAACTACACATCCTAAGGAGTGTTTTGATATAAATATCAACCTTTTTGGTTGAGTATTCAAAGAGAAACAGGTTTTCCAAAATCAGCAACATTCTGTCCAATTCTGTCCAGATTGACCATCTGAATCTTTTTATTTGTTTGAAGGGCCAAACGATCTTATTTTTGTCTGATTTTTGGATAGAGTATTGTTAACACATTGAAGTTATATTCTATAACGTTTCATAATTTTTGGAGTTGTATACAATTAGTTTTGAATTTTTCACAAACGGCTTCAGAATCTGAGGTGGTCTCAGATTCTGTTTTCAAAGGGGATTTTTACAAAGGGTTGTAGTGTAATTTCCTCTAACCACTATTCACCCCCTCTAGTGGTGTTTATTGCAGGTGCACGGTCCAACACATACGACCATTCTGCATAAACTACTGTTGCATACTGCATACACTGCTGCTGCATTTCATCAATTCCAGAAGTAAGGACATTTGTGAGGTTCGTGGAGTCCTTACGTAGTAGTGCCACTCGTTGGAACTGTTAGCCGTTGTATCCTGGGAGACGTTTGCAATTTCCAATTGGACATAGTACACCGGAGCAATTCGTCTTAAGGACAGAGTCCTGGACTCACCTTGGTTTGCATGTTGAGCTCTTCTCTCTGTTGAGCTCATCAGTAATGAGCTCATCTCTGTGTTGAGCTCATCTCTGTGTCGAGCTCTTTCCTGTGTTGAGCTCTTCCCTATGTTGAGCTCTTCCTTGTGCTAAGCTCTTCTCTGTGCTGATATCTTCCTGTGTTGAGCTCAGCTCTACCTGTGTTGAGCTCTGCTCATCCTGTGTTGAGCTCTGCTCTTCCTGAGTTGAGCTCAGCTCTTCCTACACTGGCCTCAGCTATTTCCTGTGCTGAGCTCAGCTCTTCTCTGTAATGAGCTCAGCCCATCTCTGTAATGAGCTCTACTCATCCTTGTGTTGTACAGAATGTCAGTTTTGTACTCTAATAAATCTGAGTTTCGTATATGAGACAACAATCTTAAGATGAATTTTGTGTGGTTTTGTAACGGTTTATTTACAGTATTCTGTTTGTATACTGACTTCTTGTTTCTTCATCTGTCAGAAACTGAGACGTGATGAAGAACGAAAGCTCTAACTCGTTCAATGCTGCGCCCATCGGCGCTGAGGAACAGAGCAGTGCTGTTCTAGTCGCACCTTTTGTTGCTGCACCAATTCCTGCACCTGTTCCTGCTGCTGAACAGGTTAAGAAGCCTGAGAAGTTTGGATGGAGTTTCTTCAAATGCTGGCAACAAAAGATGTTGTTTTTCTTGACAACGTTGACCTTGGCAAGGATGTTGACCGAGGATCCTACGGATGTGGTTCTGGTTGAAGATTCGAATCTAAACATGCAGAACAATTTGATGGCTGAAGCATGGAATTTGAACAATTATGTATGCTTGAGTCTTTGGCAAATTTCTTGATTTTCAAATGTCAAACTGTTGTTCCTCAGATTGAGGAATTACAGATGCTGGTGGCCGAAATGGAAGAAGAGGGCATGTCGCTCAGTGAATCTTTCATAGTGGCGGCAGTGATTGAGAAGCTACCTCTTCCGTGGAGGGAATTTAGAAGTTATCTCAAACACAAAGGAAAGGAAATGACATTGGCGGATTTGATTGTTCGACTCCGTATAGAGGAGGACAATCGTAGATCCAAAAGAAGACCAAGTTCGAGTTCTGGTCATGATAAAGCTCATGTCTCATAGGCGACAAAAATGAAAAAGAGAAATCATGTCAGATTGAACCCTAAAGGCAAGAAAGTTGCCAAAAAGTTCACTGGAAAATGTTATAAATGTGGAATTCTGGGGCACAACAGTGTTGACTGCCGTAAGCCCAAGAAAAAGCAGGAAAAAGCAAAAGCCAACATTGTCAGTCAGATGGATGATCTGGATTTATGTGTTGTTGTTTCTGAGTGCAACGCAATAGGAAATCCTCGTGAATGGTAGGTGGACACTGGAGTCACTCGACACGTCTGCGCCAACAGGGCGATGTTCAGAGACTATTCTCCGACGAAGAATAATGAAAAACTATACATGGGGAACTCTGATAGCTCGAAGATTGAAGGTTCGGGCAATGCGATTCTTAAAATGACTTCAGGAAAAGAATTAACTCTGCGAGATGTACTACATGTTTTTGACATTCGCATGAACTTAGTTTCTGGAGCTTTACTAGTCAGTCATGGTTTTAGACTAGTATTTGATTGTAATAAATGTATTCTGAGTAAGAATGGGGTGTTTCTGGGAATGGTGTTTGGGTAATTAACTGTTAATATGGTCAAGTGTAATGGCAGTTGTACCAAAGAAAGTTTTTCCCGAAGAGGATAATAAGAATGCTTCTATATGCTTGAGTCTTCTTGTGGCATTTTCATTTGGGACATGTTGATTACAAGTTAATACAAAGGATGATTAATCTTGACTTATTATCCAAATTGAACATTAATAAATAAAAATACCAAGTCTGCGTTGAAGCAAAAATGACAAAAATGTCATTTCCTTCAATAGAAAGGAACACTGAACCTTTGGATTTAATTCATACAGATGTGTGTGATTTAAAGTTTGTGCAAACAAGAGGTGGTAAAAAGTATTTCGTAACTTTTATTGACGATTGCACATGATACTGTTATGTTTATTTGCTAAGTAGCAAAGACGAGGCCCTTGATGCTTTCAAGGACTAGAAAAATGAAGTTGAGAATCAACTTAGCAAACGAATTAAGACGATTCGTTGTGATAGAGGTGGCAAATATGATGCACCGTTTAATGAATTTTGTTCAGAATATGGCATTATTCATCAAAACTCTGCACCATACTCACCCCAATCAAATGGTAATACTGAAAAGCAAAAACCGTACTCTAAAAGAGATTATGAATGCTATGTTGATAAGTTTGGGTTTACCTTAGAACTTGTGGCGGGAAGCAATTCTCTCAGCCAACGTCATTTTAAATAGAATTCCATCTAAGAAAATGGATGAAACCCCATACGAGCTTTAGAAATGCCATAAGCCAAGCTACAAATACTTGGAAATGTGGGGGTGTCTGGCGAAGGTTGCAGTACCCAAACTAAGACAAGTAAAATTGGGCCTAAAACAATTGATTGCATATTCATAGGATATGCAACTAACAATAGTGCACATCGATTTGTGGTGCACAAGTCGGACATTCTCGACATACATGAGAATGTTGTCATAGAATCAAGAAATGCAATGTTCTTTGAAGATGTCGTACTAAAGAAAGACAAAAACAACAAAGAAACAAGCATTAGTAAGCGAATGCGTGAGACGACCCCTCAAGAAATTGAGGAACCGCGTCAAAGCAAAAGAGCCAGAATCCCGACGTCCTTTGGACCAGATTATCTTACGTACTTGGTAGAAAACAATCCAAGAACCTTTTCTGAGGCTATGTCAAATCCAGAAGCTCCCTTCTGGAAAGAGGCAGTACACAATGAAATAGAATCGATTCTTCAAAATCAAACTTGGGAGCTGGTTGATCTTCCACCAGGAAGTAAACCACTCAGATGCAAGTGGATCTTTAAGAAAAAGCCGAAAGAGGATGGGTCTATTGACAAGTACAAGGTCCGGTTGGTAGCTAAAGGCTATCGACTAGAGAAAGGCTTTGACTTTTTTGATACCTACTCACCTGTGACTAGAATCACTTCAATAAGAATGCTAGTTGCTATTGCTACAGTCTATGACTTAGCAATGCATCAAATGGATGTGAAGACTGCCTTCCTGAACGGTGAGTTAGAAGAAGAAATTTATATGGAGCAACCTGAAGGGTTTGCTGTACCAGGGCAAGAGAAAAAGGTGTGTAAACTTGTTAAGTCTTTGTACGGACTTAAACAAGCACCCAAATAGTGGCATTTGAAGTTTTATAAGACAATGTTGTTAAACGGCTTCAGGATCAACGAGTATGACAATTGTGTGTACATCAAAAACGCACCAGATGACTATATGATAGTATGTCTATATGTAGAAGACATGCTCATCCTGGGCAGTGCTCGTGACATTATCTTGAATACCAAGAAGTTGTTAACACGGAATTTTGATATGAAAGATATGGGGGTTGCCAATGTTATTCTAGGAATTAAAATTTCTGGATAACTGAAGGCCTCGTTATGCCACAAGCTCATTGTATTGAATTTGTTCTCAAGCGATTCAATATGTTTGATACAAAACTAATAAAGACCCCATTAGACTTAAGTATACACTTAAGAAAGAACCGAGGTGAACCTGTAGCTCAATTGAAGTACTCACAGGTAATTGGAAGTCTGATGTACATAACAAATACAAGATCAGACTTAGCCTGTTCAGCAAACAAATTGAGCAGGTTTATGAGTAATCCAAGTGAAGATAATTGGAAAGCTCTAAATAGAGTGATGAGGTACCTGAAGTACACAATGAACCTTGTATTACACTATACAAGATATCCAACAGTATTGGAAGGATACTGTGATACAAATTGGATATCAGATAGCAAGGACTCTAAGTCCACCAGTGGATACCTATTCACTGTTGGTGGTGGTGCTGTGTCATGGAAGTCCACAAAACAAACATGCATAGCTCGGTCCACTATAGAAGCCGAGTTTATTGCACTAGATAAAGCTCGAGAAGAGGTTGAATGGCTTTGAAATTTCCTAGAAGATGTTCCATGTTGGTCTAAGCCAATCGCTCCTATCAGCATACCCTGTCATAGTCAGTCTGCCATAGGAGGAGCACAAATCAGCAATGTTGTTAAACGGATTCAGGATCAACGAGTGTGACAAGTGTGTGTACATCAAGAACACACCAGATGTCTATGTGATAGTATGTCTATATGTAGACGACATGCTCATCACGGGCAGTACTCGTGACATTATCTTGAATACCAAGATGATGTTAACACGAAATTTTGATATGAAAGATATGAGGGTTGCCAATGTTATTATAGGAATTAAAATTTCTCGAATAGTTGAAGGCCTCCTTATTTCACAAACTCATTATATTGAATCTGTTCTCAAACGATTCAATATGTTTGATACAAAACCAATAAAGACCCCACTAGACTTAAGTATACACTTAAGAAAGAACCGAGGTGAACATGTAGCTCAATTGAAGTACTCACAGTAATTGGAAGTCTGATTTACATAACAAACTATACAAGACCAGACTTATCCTGTTCAGTAAAGAAATCAAGCATGTTTACGAGTAATCCGAGTGAAGATTATTGGAAAACTCTAAATAGAGTGATGAGGTACCTGGAGTACACAATGAACCTTGGATTACATTATATAAGATATCCAGCAGTATTGGAAGGATACTGTGATGCAAATTGGATATCAGATAGCAAGGACTCTAAGTCCACCAATGGATACCTATTCATTGTTGGTGGTGGTGCTGTGTCATGGAAGTCCACAAAACAAAATTGCATAGCTCGGTCCACTATGGAACCCGAGTTTATAACACTATATAATGCTGGAGAAGAGGCTGAATGGCTTCGAAATTTCCTAGAAGATGTTCCATGTTGTCCTAAACCAATTGCTGCTATCAACATACACTGTGATAGTCAATCTATTATAGGACGAGCACAAAGCAGCATCTACAATGGTAAGTCACTACATATACGTCAGAGACATAACACAATTAAGCAATTGATCTCTAATGGCGTGATTTCCATTGATTACATAAAATCAAAGGAGAATCTTGTGGATCCGCTTACAAAAGGCTTGCCTAGAGATCAAATGTCAAAATTGACAAACCGAATGGGACTTAAGCCTACTACACAAGAATCTTTGTAATGGCAATCCAACCTTGTTGACTGGAGATCCCAGAATCTTGGTTCAATAAGACAACTAAGTTATGAAGGTTCAGTTTGGCACTTACTCATTCCACTACATAAAAGTGTTGTTTGTAGAGAATATTTAGGGTAAGCTAAAGCTTTTAATGATGTCCTATATATTGATACATCAAGTGGGGTATAGCAGAATGCTCCTGATAGGAATCACCTATGTAAGTGTGAAGTGGGGCCGCTTCTATGAGAATTCTATGAGGCAAAGAAATATCTAAAACACTTTCTGAAACCAGGTTGTTCATGGCCAAAACGAACACAACGTGAGAACCAAAAGGGTGTTAAAGGAAATGTTGTGTGTGTATTGTTGTCTAGGTTCACAGCAAAGGCTGACTAGTTCAAGACATCAAGTCACCAATTAGCCGAGTGAATCCGATGGTACATCACTATGAAAGATTCAAAGCCAGAAGCTACCTCTTCTGATGCAACATTTTCTTGTCTGACTTCTCGTTGGAGTCTGCATGTGCATTTGCATTAATTTTCATTCATGTGGGGGATTGTTGGAGAAAAATTTGTAATGTGGAAATGGGTTTGTCCAAAGTTGGTGAGCAACATACTTTGAGCTTAATTATGATTAATTTTTGTTAATTAAAATAGAAACTAATGAATCCTAAATTATCTACGTAATAAGTACATGAGTTTAGGTTTTTGAATCAATCAATTTCGATACCGGGTGAATGAAAAATTAATGGTCAAAGTAGGAGTAAAAATAAGTTGCAAATTGGAAAATTGGTGATGTGGTTTCATGAGAAGAAGACGCATCACCTATTTACAAATATACCACATTGGCAAATTGAAGAGAAAATGTCACCAAATATAATGCTAGGAGAGACACTTTATATGTGCCCTAAGGGCAAGAAAATTTTTGACCAGAGGGAAGACACAGATGGCTGCCACACAGGCTCAGGCTCGTGTCTCGTGGCTCACCCGCCCGGTTCTTATCTTTTTGGATAAATTTTCTTTTAAATTTTTCAAGAAAATAAGTTATCGGATCCTATGGTTATGATTTAATCCTACGACCTAACGGCTCGGATTAAGCTGACAGTTTTAGTTGACTAATTCATAACAATCGTGGGTTAACGGCCGATCAGAGGCGGTCGTGGGGTGCGTGGTGAACGTGAGGGTTACTGGCCGATCAGAGGCGGTCGTGGAGTGCGTGGTGAACGTGAGGGTTACTGGCCGATCAGTGCGGTCATGGGTTGCCGTAACCTCCAAAATTTCCCTCTATAAATGAAGGCAGTGCTCTACTTCTGATGTACACTGAAATTTTTCTTCTCTTATCCTACTGCATACGACCATTCTACATAAACTACTACTGCATACTACATACACTGCTGCTGCATTTCATCGATTCCAGAAGTCAGAACATTTGTCAGGTTCTTGGAGTTCATACGTAGTAGTGCCACTCGTTGGAACTGTTAGCCGTTGTATACTGGGAGACGTTTGCAATTTCCGGTTGGGTACAGTATGTTGGAGGAAAATTTGTAATGTGGAAATGAGTTTGTCCAAAGTTGGTGAGCAGGATACTTTGAGCTTAATTATGATTAGTTTTTGTAAATCAAAAATGGAAACTAATGAATCCTAAATTATCTATGTAATGGGTAGATGATTTTAGGCTTTTGAATCACTCAATTTCAATACCGAGAGAATGAGAAATTAATGCTCAAAGTAGGAGTAAATATTGGTTGCAAATTAGAAAATTGGTGTTGTGGCTTCATGAGAAGAAGACACATCACCTTTTTGCAAATATACCACATTGGCAAATTGAAGGGAAAATGCCACCAAATATAGTGCTAAGAGAGGCACTTTAGATGTGTCCTAAGGGCAAGAGAATTTTTGACCAGAGAAAAGACACAGATGGCTGCCACACACGTGCACGTACTGCCGCCGCCTGCCTGTCCACCGGCTGGTTCGGCTCGGGCTCAGGCTCGGGCTCGTGGTTCTTGGCTCGCCTGCCCGATTCTTATCTTTTTGGATAAATTTTCTTATTTTTCGGAAAATAAGTTACCTGATCCTACAATTATGATTTAATCCTACAATCTAACGGCTCAGATTAAACTGACAGTTTCAGTTGACTAATTTGTACCAGTCATGGGTTAATGGCCGATCAGAGGCGGTCGTGAGGTGTGTGGTGAACGTGAGGGGTTAATGGCCGATCAGTATAGTCGTAGGTTGCCGTAACCTCCAAGATTTCCCTCTATAAATGAAGCCAGTGCTCTGCTTCTGATGTACACTGAAAATTTTCTTCTCTTCTCCTGCTGCATACGACCATTCTGCATAAACTACTGCTGCATACTTCATACGTTGCTTCTGCATTTCATCAATTCCAGAAGTGAGAACATTAGTCAGGTTCGTGGAGTTCTTACGTAGTAGTGCCACTCGTTGGAACTGTTAGCCGTTGTATCATGGGAGACGTTTGCAATTTCCGGTTGGACACAGTATACCGGAGTAATTCGTCTTAAGGATAGACCTTGGACTCGTCTCGGTTTGCATGTTGAGCACTTCTCTGTGTTAAGATCAGCTCTTCCTAGGTTGAGCTCAGCTCTTCCTTGGTTGAGCTCTGCTCATCCTGCGTTGAGCTCAGCTCTTCCTGTGGTGAGCTCAGCTCTTTCCTGCGCTGGCCTCAGCTTTTCCCTGTGCTGAGCTCAGCGCATCCCTGTGCTGAGCTCAGCGCATCCCTGTGCTGAGCTCAGCTCATCCCTGTGTTGAGCTCTTCTTATCTCTGTACTGACCTCTGCTTATCCTTGTGCTGTATAGAATGTCAATTTCGTTCTCTAATAAATCTGAGTTTCGTATATGAGACAACAATCTTAAGACGAGTTTTGTGCGGTTCTGTACCGGTTTATTTACAGTATTCTATTTGTATACTGACTTCTTGTTTCGAAATTTGTCAGAAACTTAAACGTGATGGAGAACAAAAGCTCTAACTCGTTCAATGCTGCGCACATCGGCGATGAGGAACAGAACAATGCTGTTCCAATCGCACCTACTATTGCTGCACTCATTCCTGCACCTGTTCCTGCTGCTGGACAAGTTGAGAAGCCTGAGAAGCCTGAGAAGTTTGGAGACAGTTTCTTCAAACGCTGGCAGCAACAGATGATGTTTTTCTTGACAATGTTGGGCCTGGCAAAGATGCTGACCGAGGATCCTCCGGAGGTGGTTCCGGTTGAAGATCCGAATCTGAACATGCAGAACAATTTGATGGCTGAAGCATGGAATTTTAACAATTATGTATGCTTGAATCATATTTTGAGTTGTTTAGATAATTCATTGTACGTACTGTATTGTACTTATAAAACTGCAAAGTCATTGTGGATAGCCTTAGATAAGAAGTACCGCATGGAGGACGCAGCCACAAAGAAGTTTATCGTTGGCAAATTTCTTGATTTTAAAATGTCAGACTCCAAGACTGTTGTTTCTCAGATTGAGGAATTACAGATGCTGGTAGCCGAAATGGAAGAAGAGGGCATGTCGCTCAGTGAATTTTTCATAGTGACGGCTATGATTGAGAAGCTACCTCTTTCGTGGAGGAAATTTAGAAGCTATCTCAAACACAAGCGAATCAAAATGACATTGGAGGATCTGATTGTTCGACTCCATATAGAGGAGGACAATTGTAGATCCGAAAGAAGGCCAAGTTTGAATTTTTGTCATGCTAAAGCTCATGTGGCAAAGGCGACGAAAAAGAAAAAGAGAAATCCTGTTAGAGTGAACCCCAAAGGCAAGAAAGTTGTCAAAGAGTTCGTTGAAACATGTTATAACTGTGGGATTCAGGGGCACCGCAGTGTTGACTGCCGTAAGCCCAAGAAAAAGCAGGAAAAAGCAAAAGCCAACACTGTCAGTCAGATGGATGATCTGGATTTATGTGCTGTAGTTTCTAAGTGCAACGCAATAGGGAATCCTCGTGAATGGTGGGTGGACACTGGAGCCACTCGACACGTCTGTGCCAACAAGGCGATGTTCAAAGACTATTCTCCGATGAAGAATAATGAAAAACTGTACATGGGGAACTCTGATAGCTTGAAAACTGAAAGTTCGGGCAATGTGATTCTGAAAATGACTTCAGAAAAGGAATTAACTTTGCGAGATGTACTACACGTTTCTAACATCCGCAAGAACTTAGTTTCTTGAGCTTTACTAGTCAGTCATGGTTTTAGACTAGTATGTGATTGTAATAAATTTATTCTGAGTAAGAATGAGGTGTTTCTGGGAAAGGGGTACTTAACTGATAATATGTTCAAGTTAAGTGTAATGACAGTTGTAACCAAGAAAGTTTCACCCGTAGAGGCTAATGAGAATGCTTCTACTTATGCTTATATGCTTGAGTCTCTTTGTTTATGACATTTTCGTTTGGGACACGTTAATTACAAGTCAATACAAAGGATAATTAATCTTGACTTATTACCCAAACTGAACATTAATAAAGAAAAATGTCAAGTCTGTGTTGAAGCAAAAATGACAAAGACGTCATTTCCTTCAATAGAAAGGAACACTGAACCTTTGGATTTAATTCATACCTATGTGTGTGATTTAAAGTTTTGTGCAAACAAGAGGTGGTAAAAATTATTTCGTAACTTTTATCGACGATTGCACACGATACTGTTATGTTTATTTGATAAGTAGCAAAGACGAGGGCATTGATGCTTTCAAGGACTATAAAAATGAAGCTGAGAATCAACTTAGCAAACGAATTAAGAAGATTTGTAGTGATAGAGGTGGTGAATATGATGCACCATTTAATGAATTTTGTTCAGAACATGGCATTATTCATTAAAAAACTGCACCATACTCACCCCAATCGAATGGTATTGTTGAACGCAAAAACCGTAATCTAAAAGAGATGGTGAATGCTATGTTGATAAGTTTCGGTTTACCTCAGAACTTGTGGGGGGAAGCAATTCTCTCAGTCAACGTCATTTTAAATAGAATTCCATCTAAGAAGATGGATAAAACCCCAAGCGAGCTTTGGAAAGGGCATAAGCCAAGCTACAAATACTTAAAAGTGTGGGGGTGTTTGACGAAGGTTGCAGTACCCAAACCAAGACAAGTAAGAATCGGGCCTAAAACAATTGATTGCATATTCATAGGATATACAACTAACAGTAGTGCATATCGATTCTTGGTGCATGAGTCGGACATTCCTGACATACATGAGAATGTTGTCATTGAATCAAGAAATGCAGTGTTATTTGAAGATGTCTTTCCAAAGAAAGACAAAAACAACGAAGAAACAAGCACTAGTAAGCGAGTGCGTGAGACGACCCCTCAAGAAATTGAAAAACCGCATCAAAGCGAACGAGCCAGAATACCGGCGTCCTTTGGACCAGATTATCTAATGTACTTGGTAGAAAACGATACAAGAACTTTTTCTGAGGCTATGTCAACTCCAGAAGCTCCCTTCTGGAAAGAGGAAGTAAACAATGAAATAGAATCGATTCTTCAAAATCACACTTGGGAGCTGGTTGATCTTCCACTAGGAAGTAAACCACTCGGATGCAAGTGGATCTTTAAGAAAAAGCTCAAAGAGGATGGGTCTATTAACAAGTACAAGGCCCGGTTGGTAGCTAAAGGCTATCGACAAAAGGAAAGCTTTGACTTTTTTGATACCTACTCACCTGTAACTAGAATCACTTCAATAAAGATGCTAGTTGCTATTGCTGCAGTCTATGACTTAGAAATCCGTCAGATGGATATGAAGACTACCTTCCTGAAAGGTGAGTTAGAAGAAGAAATTTATATGGAGCAACCTGAAGGGTTTGCTGTACCAGGGCAAGAGAAAAAGGTGTGTAAACTTGTTAAGTCTTTGTACAGACTTAAACAAGCACCCAAACAGTAGCATTTGAAGTTTGATAAGACAATGTTGTTAAACGGCTTCAGGATCAACGAGTATGACAATTGTGTGTACATCAAGAACACACCAGATGACTATGTGATAGTATGTCTATATGTAGAGGACATGCTCATCATGAACAGTGCTCGTGACATTATCTTGAATACCAAGAAGTTGTTAACACGAAACTTTGATATGAAAGATATGGGGGTTGCCAATGTTATTCTAGGAATTAAAATTTCTGGGATTACTGAAGGCCTCGTTATGCCACAAGCTCATTGTATTGAATCTGTTCTCAAGCGATTCAATACATTTGATACAAAGCCAATAAAGACCCCACTAGACTTAAGTATACACTTAAGAAAGAACCAAGGTGAACCTGTAGCTCAATTGAAGTACTCACAGGTAATTGGAAGTCTGATGTACATAACAAATACAAGATCAGACTTAGCCTGTTCAGTAAACAAATTCAGCAAGTTTACGAGTAATCCGAGTGAAGATAATTGGAAAGCTCTAAATAGAGTGATGAGGTACCTGAATTTTTCTTTTGAATTTTTCCAGAAAATAAGTTACATGATCCTACGGTTATGATTTAATCCTACGATCTAACGGATCGGATTAAGCTGACAGTTTCAGTTGATTAATTCGTACCAGTCGTGGGTTCCTGGCCCATCAGAGGTGGTCATGGGGTGCGTGATGAACGTGGGGGTTACTGGCCGATCAGTGCGGTAGTGGGTTGTCGTAACCTCCAAGATTTTCCTCTATAAATGAAGGCAGTGCTTTGCTTCTGATGTACACTGAAATTTTTCTTCTCTTCTCCTGCTGCATACGACCATTCTTCATAAAATTTTGATGCATACTGCATATACTGCTGCTGCATTTCATCAGTTTTAGCCATTGTATCCTGGGAGACGTTTGCAATTTTCAGTTGGGCACAGTATACAAGCAATTCGTCTTAAGGACAGAGTCCTAGACTCGCTTCTATTTGCATGTTGAGCTCTTCTCTGTGTTGAGCTCAGCTCTTCCTGGTTTGAGCTCAGATCTTCCTGGGTTGAGCTATGCTCTTCCTCGGTTGAACTCAGCTCTTCCTGTGGTGAGCTTACTCTTCCTACACTGGCATCAGCTCTTCCTGCCCTGGCCTCAGCTCTTCCTACGTTGGCCTCAGCACTTTCCTGTGCTGGCCTCAGCTCTTTCCTGTGTTGAGCTCAGCTCATCCCTGTGCTGAGCTCAGCTCATCCCTGTGATGTACTGAATGTCAATTTCGTTCTCTAATAAATTTGAGTTTCGTATATGGGACAACACAGTCTACCAGAGCGATTCGTCTTAAGGACAGAGTCCTGGACTCGCCTCGATTTGCATGTTGAGCTCTTCTTTGTGTTGAGCTCATCTGCGTTGAGCTCTTCTCTGTGTTGAGCTCATCTTTGTGCTGAGCTCTTCCCTGTGTTGAGCTCTTCCCTGTGTTAAGCTCTTCCTTGTGCTGAGCTATTCTCTATACTGAGCTCTTCCTGCGTTGAGCTCCGCTCATCCTGCTTTGAGCTCGGCTCATCCTGCGTTGAGCTCGGCTCATCCTGCGTTGAGCTCGGCTCTTCCTGCGTTGAGCGCTCTTCTTGCGCTGAGCTCTGCTCATCCTTGTGTTATACAAAATGTCAGTTTCGTTTTCTAATAAATCTGAGTTTCGTATATGAGACAACACATTTTTATTAAGTAAGAAGAAATTAGTAAACTGTCTTCCATGCAAAATTTGCGGGATTGTATATTCGCAAACGAAATCATGATTGCATTGAACAAATTTCAACCCCAAGTTTTGAAACAAAAGCAGACCTAACTCTATGAGTCTACTTTATTTTAGTGTTGTCTCTTGTTCACATACAATGGATGGTAGAGTTGACTCTGATATTGTGACCGAAAATGATATATCATAAGATATAATTATAAATGATTTCTTGCTATAGTAGTGAAAGTGACTTATGAAATTATCGCATACCCCGATATCAGATGTTCATTTCATGTCTTTTTAAAACAAATTCAGACAGAGAGTTTTCTTTCTTTTTTATTTATATTTAATTTTATAATAATAGTTAGAATTTGCTGATTCTATAAATCATTTTAATGCCAGCATAATTGGCCAAATCGTAATATTTTTCTCTGTTTGAGTCCGTTGATATTATGCCTATCATTTTTCCTACTGAAAGAACAACAATAATATTAAAGTTGTGAATCTTGTCCTCTAACATAAAAGTCAACTTTATTAAACCACGGTAGTTTATGGGGTCTCAAATTGCTAGGTATTATTTCTAATAATAATAATAGAGCGTTTTCATAATAGTGTTTTTCAGATAATTACGCCTTGGAGAAAAATTTTGGGGAAGGAGAGAAATGTTCTATATGAAATAAAAATACCCATTTGATATCTCGTTCACTTACGAAATATGATCGGTTTTTAAAAGACAAAGCTGATGCAGGAAGAGAAAGGCGTTCCTGGTACATTGGGTTCTTATATTTAAATAGAGTTCAGAGATCGTTTTGCGATTTGATATATGCAGTCTTACTTTATAATTTGTGCAAGATGATATTTCTACGGTTTCAACACGTGACTTTGAAACCACAATGCAGTCACCTTAGTAGTTGATTAAAATTCGCTCTCTAATGTACGAAAAGGTTTGGAGAATAATTAATTGGAAGAAAAAAAAGTCATTCGGCGAGATCATTCAGATTGCCTTTTTGGTTGTTTAACATAATTCTTTTACCACCGTGTTTAAAGCAAATCAATCTTCAAAAGTTACAAATCTAGTACTTTGCTTTTCACATTTTATTTCAAGATTTAAAACTGCTACTTCTTCTTTTTGTTTTTTCTCTTCAGGTGCTAATGCGGAACCAAGAAATTGTGGTAGGAATAAGAAATTTCTTTTTCTTGTACCATAATGGGTCACTTTTATCATTTACTTGATCCCTTGTTTCTGACAACCTTTAGTTAGTCAGTCTTATTGGTTTTGAAAACTTATTTCTTATATCAAATTAATTCATATATTCATAAATAATTATATGTCTGCTCACTTTAAACTTTGGATAGATCATCTTCAGTTTTTTCTGACCACTCTTGATGAACCAAAATCAGACCTGTTCAGAAAAGAAAAAAGACGTCAGTTAGTCAACGACAGATCAAGGTCTGAGACAACTCCTGCATCTCGGCAGGAGTGCACTTCTGCTCGGCCATCTTACACTAGCTGAAGCAAGTTTATTAATGCAGCTAAGGCAAGTTCAACTTTAACCCTTGGTCAGCTCGGCCGCATGCCTGAGTCAGGTCGGCACTTGCACAACATGACTAAGACTGGTTAGGAATGAAGTCATATTGCACCTCGGCTCGGCAATGCTTTAGTCAAGGCTACTGCTTATAGTCAACCTCGGCAAGTACAGAAATCGACGATGCACTTCTAAAAGATGCATGCTCAGCTCGGCCTCGTATCAATTTCGAACTCAGCTTCTTATCAGCGCCGAGCTCCAGCCTCAGCCTTGCTCTCATAAATACTGTTAGAGTATTTCGGGTAAAGATCAGAAGAAGATATTATCTACGGGCATCGGAGATCCACTAAAGTAGTTTTGCAGAATACTTTCCAGATGTCAAGCATCGATTGGATTAGTACAAGGTCATCATAACAGGCCGACTTACAGATCATAGAGTCAGCCACTGACAAAACTGCAATCACAGGCACTTGTCCTATCATGCTGCATAACTGCAGCAGACAAGACAACCATCTCAGACACATCGCAATCCCATCATCGGGCAGGGAGTCAGAGCTCCTCAATTTTGAGTATAAATATCCCTCTTTCCAGACGAGGAAAGGGATCGAACTTTTGGAACAACTTCTGGAGCCTTCTCCTCTAATCTCCATCTCGGCCAACGCTTTAAAATGCCTGATACTCATTGAGTTATTATTACAGGTTTCACCCAAACCTTTATTCCAGCACAAATTGCCTACTCAAAACACCCATAACTTACTTAAGCGTCGGAGGGTTTTCCGGGGTAGCACCCTAGGATCTCTAACGTTTTTCTTCCTTCTCAGGTTCCATTGACGGATTTAGACAGGAGATTAACAGCATAAACTCAGGTCATCTTTGATCCATCTTGTGAGCATTTCTGGTCTCATCATTTGGCGCTAGAAGGAGAGCCCTCTTGCCTTCGTATTCGCTAAAACAGCCTTTTAGGGCTTTCTGATATTTATCCTACCCGTTCATCGTTGGAAAAATGGATAAAAAGGATGAGAAAGGATCCAAGCAACCTATGACATCCAGAAGACGTCAACGACCTCTTCCACAACAAACGGAACAGTGTTCTTCGGAGCCTGAAAATTCTTCAACTCCTACCGCTGCCTTCACATATGAGGAGCACATGCGGGTCATACGTTACGTGGCTCAAAATCCAAATGTATTCCAAGCCGTGGAGAAGGAGATGAAGGGAAACGCCTCTGTGGCGGGACCCAGTGGGTCCACTCCCAATAATTCTCTTCCACAAGAACTCCTGGAATACTCTCCAACTCTGCCTGACTATCATCACAGGCGTCAGGGAGAATTTATGGTTGAGGCTAGATGTTCAGGAAAAAGTCTAGTCATCAGCAAAAAGGCAAAGCTCTGCTGCAGGATAGACGCTCTGTCAAGATTCGGTTAGGAGGCGAGGAAAAGAAAGGAACTGTCTGCTGGCTTCAAACGCTCATATTCTCTCTTACATGAGGAATAAGAGTCTAGCAACAGAGCCTCAGTCCCTTACGGGACCAATCCATAAGAGGAACCATCAAATGTATTGCCTTTATCATCATGATATTGGTCATGATACAGAAGACTGCAGGCAGCTCGGCCAAGAGATTGGGCGACTAATTGAGCTCAGCCACCTACAACGGTTTTACAATCCGAGGTCAAGGTTGCACAATAGGCTGAACTTTAGCCGGCCTCCTCCGGATGAAAGTTGCTGACCTGGACATCAACACAGGTCGCCAAGAGACGAGGATTCATATTCGGATGGGTAGAGATTGCGGGTCTCTGAAAGTATACGGCTGATCTAAAGCATAAGCCCACAAAAGAGTCGTGTTTCATCTTTCAAATCTGTATTCCAAATCTTCATGTACATAAATGTGAATGGAACACACTTTTTGTTATTACAAATTTGCTATGAGAAAAATAGTTGTCCATATATCAAGCAGTGCTTTTATAACAGGATTGTGGCCCGATAAGATTCGCGCTTAGCTGATCTCTGCCTTATGGCTCATAAGGTAGCTCAGGACATAAGCTTCCCCATCTCGGTGACTTCTCTCTTATGGCTCATTAGGTAAAGGAAGTGATATGGTATCCTTCTAATCACGGCAGAGGTTCACCTTGGCCTTAAGGCTGATCAGGGGTTCACTTCAGCGTGCTTGTCCACCTCACGGTCGACCTCGGCTCTAAGGCTTGTCAGGGGTTTACCTTAATTCTCTCAAGGCCTCAGCTTTCTAATTTAGCAAGGCTTCAGCTCGGGCAAAATGTCCTCCCATGTTGGGGGCTCAATTATTTGGTATCAAATTATCTCAAAGGAATCTTGAAAGTGACAAGTTGCACACCTCAGCAAGACGGATCCTGGAGTCCAGATTGGTCTTTCTCGAAGATGTTTAGCTCAAAAGAATTGTTGAACAGACTTATCTTGGCCGCTACAAGGGAAACTTGAGCCATATAATATAGGATAGACCCTGGAGTCCATATCGGTCCTATAAAAGTAATATGACTCATTAGTCAATGCTTGGAAGAATCCAAGAAGCATTCAGCAGGGCAGACCCTGGAGTCCAGATCGGCCCTGCGAAAGTTCAGTTTAAAAATTGCTGAATGTAATCATCTCGGCCGCTACAAGGGAAACCTAGGTCATATTATATAGGACAGACCCTGGAGTCCAGATCAGTCATATGAGAGAAATGATTCATAAGTCTTAACACTTGGAAGAATCCAAGAAACGTCCAACGGAGCAGATCCTGGAGTCCAGATCATCTCTACGAAGGTTCAGTTTAGAAAAGTGCTAAACAAAATTATCTCGTCTTATACAAGGGAAACTTGGGGCCATATAATATAGGCCAAACCCTGGAGTCCAGATCAGTCCTATGAGAGTCAATGACTTATTCGTCAATACTTGGAAGAATCCAAGAAATCATTGGCAGAGCAGATCCTGGAGTCCAGATCAGCTCCACGAGAGTTCAGTTTAAAAAGTGCTGAACAGAACTATCTCGGCCGCTACAAGGGAAACCTGGGCCAAAAGATCTTCTCAGCCTAAATATTTTGGCTAGGTCAGATTAAAGACTTGGGTGATTACTAAGCATTATTCAGATTGAATCTCAGCTAAAGCAGTGCAAGATTCACTCTTAGCTAATTCTTGGCTCAGCTCGGCAGAATAACAGGTTTATTCTATATTTTAAAGTTTGGTAACTTAGTTTATCTTCAGTTAAACTGATTAAGTTTGTCAAGGCGACATTGGATCTCAGCAACCATAAGTTTGGAAAGTAAAAACTTAACAGAAATTCTGGAACGAAAGAACAGAACAAGGGAAAGCCATAATTTTGCAAAACACTTAGAATTTTTCACTGATGAAAGATTAAGTACAAAGTACTGAGGTCTACTCAGCAATATTACAAGAAAATCCTACGACTATTCTTCATTTTCGCTCAAGTCAGCTCCTTCCAAGAATCGCTGGAACTGATCATGAAACTCTTGGTCGGCAGTTGAGTTATAAAGGTTGGCCAGTCGACGGTCTTCTTTGTTCAACTCTGGATGAATCTCTAAACAGACGTCGATGGCCTTTGTTTGTCCGACCTCCATGGCTGAACTCTGCAGCAGAATCATGTTTTTCTTCAAACAGTTGGGATCTCCTAAAATCAGCAATTTCTTTGACCTCGGCCTCGGCTAATTGTTGACGCAGTTGATCCAGCTGCTCTCCAAAAATGTTGCTCCTCTGCAACAGCTCAGCTTTATCTCTCTTCAGGGCTCAATCTCAGTCAGAGATTGGGTAGAAGCCAACTCCAGGTCGGCCACTTTGTGTTCCTACTCATCCACTTTTGAGTTGGAAGTGGCCAACCTTATCTCAGCATCCTGTACCCTTTGCTGGAATGTGGTGACCTCGGCCTGCAGAGTGTTGTTCTGCTGAGTCAGTCCGGCTTTCTGTTGGTTGGCTTCATCAAGCTCCCTGGACTTAACTTGGAGATCTTCGTAAAACCTTTCTCCTCAGGTCAAGGCCTCCAACTCTTGAGCTCGGACCTGCCAGGGTAGAAAAGTGAGAAAAAAGACAAGTGAAATTAAACAACACTTGGGCAAGATTTTGTACACTTAACCAAAGCGATGTTGTAGTGCAGGGACATTCTTCAGGTTCTCCCAAGAAGCTGCTTCAAACTTTTGCTGGTCCCGGGGAGAACCGTCACCTTATTCAGTTTTTTGGCTATGGCGGGGTCCACAGCCAAGTCACCCTCTGAAAACCCAATAAGAATTGGATCATGCAACTCAGTTGGGTGAGGCAGGACTTCCTCAGCTAGCTCAGCTGAAGCCACTTCCAGAGGCAGAGACGATCCTACATCTCGGCCACTAAATGAGCCTTCGCCCCTTTGCCTTTTTCTTGGGCAAAGGCTCGAGCCTTCACCAACCTCTGCCATCTCTTCAAATTCAGCTGAGGCCTGAGGTTGGGGTTGGACCTCGGGCTCGTCATCTTGTATCTCAATGGGCAGAACTGCGAGAAACATCAAGGGAATTAAACCAAATATCAACCTTGCGAAGGTTTTAATTGAAGAAATTTTAGTTACCTGACTGGGGCTCTTCTGTATGGGCTCGGATGCAGGAGGAACCGAGGCAAGGCTGGTGTAGAGGCCCCCAACAGAGGAAAAGAAGCCATTCTTCTGGCCTTACTAGCTCTTTTCCTGGCTGTCGCCTCAGCATTCTGCTAGTATGGTTGGAGTTGCCAGAAGCCATTGAGCCTGCATTAAGAATGAGATGGTTATCAACTGAAAGTCAGAAAAATACTAATGGTAAAGCGCATCAAGACCGACCTCTCACAATGATCAAGTTATCGGGAGAAAGGGGCATATAGTTCTGACCCACTGCCGTGTGGCTCAGGTCGGCCGCCATCAAAATATCGTAGTCCACCTTTTGCCAATCAATGACAATGGGCACACTCCAAAGTCTGGCTGCCTCATCACAGTAGTCTGAGTCCGGCTTCATATTGTTTGCCCTGCCAGACTTCCAAATGTTCCCCTTCGGCAGCTCAGCCTTCTTG
The DNA here is from genome assembly GCA_036186865.1 of Eustoma russellianum. Classification (NCBI taxonomy): domain Eukaryota; kingdom Viridiplantae; phylum Streptophyta; class Magnoliopsida; order Gentianales; family Gentianaceae; genus Eustoma; species Eustoma russellianum. The sequence goes on from AP025061.1 coordinate 14,271,565, forward strand.
ACATAAAAGAATCTACCTTTTCCAATTTTGTGAAAGGTAAAAATTAACAGCGAAGGGAAAATCGCTGTTAGAGCTCGCTTATTGAAATAATACCAGCTATGCGAAGCCCGACAAGCAAAAAGGGCTCTAAAAACATGAGTGTTAAAAGGAGATTCAGCTACTCTAAGAAAAAGGAGATAGCAAAGGATAAGATTCAAGCCATTGAGCTGAATTGAGGAATTCTAAGACCATAAGCACGAAGTATTCTAACAAGAGGTTCAGGAATATGGAAGGCTGAACCCAGGCTTAAAATAGTCCTCGTAGACTGCTTCATAATCCTTTGGAGGATCGTAGGCAGTCTGACCAGGCAGAGGCAGAAGTGGTCCGAACCGATCCCGGTCAATTCTATGAGTCTTATAGATCCGACCCAGATCAGCCTCGGACAAAGAACAAAAAGATTCTTGGACAAGAGAAGAAGATAGACCTCTTTCAAGGACCCCTGTAAAAAGAGATTGAACCCTCTCTAGAATGGAGGGATTTACAGATGCCGGAGCAAGAGCAGTCCTTGCTTGCTCCTGCGAGGAGTCAACCACTATGACAGCTCTGCTAGATTGAGCAGTGTCACCAGTGGTCCGACGTAGGTTACTTATTGGACGGTCATCAGCAAAGACCGTCCTACAAAATGGAGATGGAGAGCTAGAATTCCCTCCACCACCGGTGGTATAAGAAGCGCCCTCAGAGAAATTCTGGGAATCGTGTGAAGGAGAGGAATGTAGGATCTGCAAGGCACCACTAGAAGGGGAGGGTTGAATAGTGGATGCAGAAAATATGGTTTTTAAAATTGTTTTAAACCAAATACCTAACTTCTGAAAACAGTTTCAGTTTTCAGGACCAGTTTTGAAACATTTTTAAAACTATGTTGCAGGTCTTCAAAAATTCTACAATTTGGAGGGATTTTAGTCTCAGATGTTCTGAGTATCTCCTAAACATTTTAGTTTAAAATTCAACCTCTAGCCCCTTTAAAAATTGTTGATGGTCAGATTGCGCAAATCTGTCAGAAACGGTAGACTGTTTTGAAAAATTAATTCCTATTTATCCGTGACTCCAAATGCTCTGAAAATTTAATGACTAACCCCTTATTAGTTTTTTTAATTGGGTTGAAACATTTTTGAAAAATGCTTTTGGGAAGATAGTGAAACATGATGAAATCTCAACCTTTGCAAGCCTTAAAATCAGACTGCACTAGTCTCAGATCTTTAGACGTTTGGATGACTTATCCTTTTCCAAAAGGGTTGAAACTTACGCCAAATTAACCTTAAAACATGTGGCTATGATTATCGAAAGTTTTGTGATTTTTGAAATTCGTTTACTATTTTTAATAACTTGATGAAAAACGATGCACAGTGCTGAAACTGAAAGTAAGTGCTGAAAGTAAATAACACCAGGAATTTTATACTGGTTCGGTTAAAACAACCTACTCCAGTCTTTGAGGACACCTTCTTCAGTTAGCACTAATCACAAAACACAAATAACACCTTACCACATGGTTGTTACACACCAACTCCAACCCTTTACAAACCTTGTATATGAATACAATGATCACGAACACCACCACCTTGCAAGTGCAAGATTGATCACACCTTGATCAATCTTTTACAATGATAAAGGGTATAGGATGGTATGTAAGAAGCCTATTCAAGATGTATGAGTATGAAACATAGGCTTTTAGAAAGAAGAAAGAAGTAGTATAGAAGAAGAGAGGATGTATGCAGTTTTGATCACTTCAATTTGCAAGACTTGTCTTGTATTTTGTTTGCTCTCTTCTTTCAATTTTATCTCCATATGTCCGGCCTCTTTAGCTTGTTCTTCCTCTTGAAAATTATCTTCTAAGTCCTTGGAAGAGTATATTGCATCATGGTGACATTTTCTTGCTTACTTGGCAACTCCTCATTGGATGATCATTAAGCTCTTGCTTACTTGGCACTCATTGATTGGATGGAAGTTGTCATCATTTGATGGCTAGATAAATCTGAAAATAAACCTTAAAAAGCATGTGCCAATTAGCCATAAAATTATTTCCATAAGTCACATAATCATCCCACATAATTAGCAAGACAAATAACTCTAATTTTCCATGATAAAAATCGGCCATGTGCATCTCTCCATGCTGAAATTTCAGCATGTGTAACATTTACACTTTATTCAAATAATTGCCAAGTTTGTATTTGATTTATTCCATGAAAATAAAGAAGAAATCAATCATCATTTAGTACACAACATTTCTACTAATTTGGAATAAAGATTAGTCACCAAGAGGCCTCAAATTCGGCCACATTCATTCCCACACATGCTGACATTTTCAGCATGTGTGATATTCAAATATCACCATATTATTTCCTTAACATCTTTAGATCATTTCCATTTTATCTTTCATTTAATCCACATAATTCAAGATAGTAAATATGCCATCATTTAGTGTAAAAATCGGCCAGCCTATGCACACATGCTGAAATTTTCAGCATGTCTTACAAATGTGACATAAGTTTGAAATGTTACCTTGTGTAACTCCTTTCTTTATGTCACCAATATTGCATGCTTCATTCTTGGCCAATCAAGATGCCAACAAAGCTCCACTCATGCTCCAACATGGCTGAGCTAGGCGTGTATGATGAATATACATGTGCTGAATTTTATTTTTGCAAACTTTGTAGAATACTCACACATGTTATATTCCATTCAGCCCTTAATTGATCTTTCTAGAACACTTTAAAATGTATGAAGTATGTAAAAAGTATCTAGATACATGTTATATGTCATGCCAAAAATGTTGCATGTGTCGTGTTCATAGAAAACCGAATTTTCGACGTTTATCGATTACCCGATTTTTCTCGGATTAAATTTGCACATGCTATATATATTATGTTACACATAATATACATAAATTAAACTTTAATATTCAGCATTTAGGCTGATCTAAAGTGGCGCCTAACCATGTGACAAAATTGAATTTGGAATCTCCACAATTTGGTCTTAATTTGGGGTGATTTGTGTGTGCCAACATAGAATGATTTTATGGCTATACATACCATGTAAGCCATGAAATTTGTGGCTATTTTTGAAGTGTAGGGGCTGGCCATCTAGATATGGCAAGTACGTGACACATTGGGGAAGTTTCGGTATTCACCCGATACGACAATTTTTGGTTTAGAATTTTTTAACGTGTCGTAATAAATTTGTCATCACCATGACTTATATCATACGATATAAGACCTGAATATACTCATAAATACGAGTTAAATATAGTGGTGTGACGTTCACGTGTTCGCAAAATATATAACGTGTCGGCTGTACGTTAAAATATATGTGTATGTGCCTTTTAAAAAAAATCTGAACATATATATATATATATATTATATATATATATGTTGAACACGTGTAGCATGAAGGAGTGGAGAACGTTCCTTTCTTCAACTTGTTGCCTTTGTGTCTTTTCCAAATATGGCTTCCTTTAATTGACTACTTAGTTTAATTAACTAAGTACTTCACTTAATGAACTAGTTTAGTTCATTAATGATGGCACCTGAAAATAGTTCAAACACAACAAATGCTTGCCATTTGATGTAAGCTTTAAAGCTTCATGGCTCGTTAGTACGACAACATTATATATGAACTATATAAGGCAAGTTTTATGCAAAATCGTGTCATGTCACAAAATATGTCATGCATTTCTTTGTAACTCGTTATTTAAATCATGTATTTTGTAATCACTCAAACCCATTTTTCTCTACAAGGAAGACATGATGAAAAAGTTATAAGGAAGACTTACAGAATAATTGAAGAAAAGGAAGAAGATGACCAGAAGAAACTGGGAAGAATGGAGAAAATTGAAGCAAGTTTATTAATGCAGCTAAGGCAAGTTCAACTTTAACCCTTGGTCAGCTCGGCCGCATGCGTGCAGGTCGGCACTTGCACAACATGACTAAGACTGGTTAGGAATGAAGTCATATTGCACCTCGGCTCGGCAATGCTTTAGTCAAAGCTACTGCTCACAGTCAACCTCGGCAAGTAAAGAAATCAACAATGCACTTCAAAAAGATGCATGCTCAGCTTGGCCTCATATCAATTTCGACCTCAGCTTTTTATCAGCGCCGAGCTCCAGCCTCAGCCTTGCTCTCATAAATACTGTTAGAGTATTTCGGATAAAGATCAGAAGGAGATATTATCTACTGGCATCGGGGACCCACTAAGGCAGTTTTGTAGAATACTTTCCAGGTGTCAAGCATCGATTAGATTAGTACAAGGTCATTATAACAGGCCGACCTACACATCATAAAGTCAGCCAATGACACAACTGCAATCACAGGCACTTGTCCTATCATGCTGCATACCTGCAGCAGACAAGACAACATTCTCAGACACATCGTAATCCCATCATCGGGCAGGAGGTCAGACCTTCTCAATTTTGAGTATAAATATCCCTCTTTCCAGACGAGGAAGGGGATCAAACTTTTGGAACAACTTTTGGAGCCTTCTCTTCTGAAATCCATCTCGGCCATTATAGAGCCTGAGGTCTCGTTGGAAATTGAGTTTCTATATATAGAGCCTGAGGTCTCGCTGGAAACTGAGTTTCTACTTAGATAATTAGGTATAAGTCTTCACCTACAAAAATTATTCATTACTTCATGGCTTCATCTTTTTGGCAAGTTTCACATGAAATTTATGTTATAAATTCACCATTTGGGCAAGTTGCATACAAAAAGTGCATGTACCAAAAAGCTCAAGTTATCTGTTTGTGATTAAACTAGGGGCAGACATAGGAGGCAAAAATGGAAAAGTTGAAGGCGATGTGATACCCCAACCTAATCTTATGTCTAAGAGTACTTTATATTCTTTAAGGTCATGAAATCAATATAGTGTCTAATTGGAATAAAAAATAAAAGATCTGATGTTTATTAAGGTTGCTGTTTTGTGACCTCGATGTTACAGGTTCGACCGTGGAAACAATCTCTTACACAAAGTGTAGAGTAAAGGATATTTCGTACATCAAATCAGAAAACGATTTGGCCATTCTCCGGACCCTATGTAAACGCATGAGCCTACTACACTAGTAACATCTTTTTATACTGGTACCATAATAAATCTTGAAAATACTTGTGTTTTTTTTTTTTGTTTTTTTTGGTGGTGTTGTTTGGTAACATCCACCATGTCACGGAGAAGAAACTGCTAGAAAATGAAAAAAGTTTTTGCAGATATTAAAACCCGAGATTGGTCTTAGGACAATAGCTCTATCCCCATGAGTTGGTTATTATTGGCTGAAATACTTGTTTCTTAAAAATATAAATTAGTAAAGTTAATTCCATTTAGACATTAATGGCGAACTTGATAATGATCCAAAAACAATTATAAACATCATAAAAAAATGATAATGGTCCATAAACAATTGTAAACATCATAAACGTTTGTTCATATCAAAATTCAACTTAATGTTTTTGTTTTTCTTAGAAGATATTAGGTAGTGCGGTGGTGGGTGGATAATTGTAGGTAGACCTATAATTAACTCTTCCATGTAAAAGTTTATGTATCTCATCTTGTATAAGATGTATAATAATTTATGCAATATATATATATATATATAATATATATGTTGTTGTTAAGATACAAGATCTTAAAATAGAATATTTGATTGTATATTTGGTTGGGATCATGATAAGATATTGTAACAGTTTAAAACCATATCAAAATCATATCAAATCATCTCCCTTTACCATCCCTTTACCATATATAGACTGAGACTAGTAGCTCTAAATTGTATGTATTAGAAACGTTTTGAATCAATGAAAAGAAAGCTTTTATTCAAGAATTATTTCTTTCATATGTGTGTACAGACACTGATGAGACAAAATCTACCTGCTTAGATAAGACAAAAATTTCCAGTCAGTCAAACGATCAACGTGACGCATGCTCAGCTATTTGACTAGTCAACCTCGGCAAGAAAACACCAGCCTCGGCCTCTTATCAACAGTCGGGGCAGGTCATCTAAAGTAGCTAAGGCAAGTCCTAGCAGAACTCTGATGGCACCTCGGCTCAGCAATGTATTGGTTAACTGAGGCAACCACTTCTGGTCAGCCTCAGCTAGTGAATATTTAAATATCAGATCAGCAGTGCATAACTTCACAAGGAATCAGGTTCTGCTCGACCTCGGAACAGTCTCAGCCTCAGCTTTATGATTGCCCCGAGCCATAGCCTCGGCTTCAGTCTCATAAGGGTTTTTGCCCCTAAAATACTCGGCTAATTAAGACAAGATAACTGTCGTCTGGGACCCACCAAGACAATTCTGTAAATGCTTTCCAGGTGTCAAGCATCGCTTGGTTGAGTAGAGAGTCATTATTGCTGGCCGCATACGTATCATAGACTCAGCTACCTACACAGCTACTTAAGCATGCATTTGTCCAATCACACTGCACACCTGCAGCAGACAAAGTAGCCCTTCTACACACGCAATAGTCCCATCATCGGGCAGAAGAACTTATCTCATCAATTTTGTGCATAAAAGACCCTCGAAGGCAGACGAATAGAGGGGGCCAAGACAACTTTCGGAGTCTTCTTCTCTAAGGAAAGAACTCCATATTCTTCAACCTTTTAACTCTCAGTGACGGCTCTCCAAAACGACACCTTAGCCGACACTCAAACAGCCACATTCTCAGTGAGACCTTGAGACAGGTTTATTCTTAACATTTATCCAGTATAAACTGCATACTAAAATACCCATAACTGACTTGAGCGTCGGAAGGTTTTCCCAAGGCAGCGGCCCTGGGCCTCTAACGTTTCCTTTCCTCCTCAGGCTCTATTGACGGACCCAAACGGAGAGATAACGATATACTACAAGGATCATCTCCGATCCACCTGGTGAAGATCCGGCTTCATTATTTGGCGCTAGAAGGAGGTCTTGAACCTCCGTATTCCTTAAAACCAGTCTTTCAAGGGCCTTCTAGGGAACCAACCTACAAATCCATCGATAGGAGGACGGATAAAAAGATAAGAAAGGGTCCAAGCGACCTATGACCCTCAGGAGACATCGTCGGTCTCCTCAACCACAACTGGAACAGGAATCTCCAGGACTAGCAGAGCCTTCAACCCCCACTGCTGCCTTCACCTATGAGGAACACTTGTGAGCCATCCACTATGTGGCCCAGATTCTTAACGTATTTCAGGCGGTGGTGAAGGAAATGAAGAGAAAAGCCTCCGTTGTGGGACCTAGTGGGCTTCATCCCAGTGACTCTCCTCAGCAAAGAGAACTTAGGGAGTACACTCCAACTCAGCTAGAATATTATCCTAAGCCTCATAGTGGATTCATGGCCAAGGCTAGATGCTCAGGACAGCGGTCGAGCATCCAGCACTTTGTGTCTGAGCCATTAAAGTCTCTGGACTATTATTTAAAACATGCACAGAAAGGCTGCTGCCACTTAGGCTTGGCAGAGAAGTTGACAATAAAAGCAGAGCACAACTGCAAGAAAGGCGCTCAGCCAAAATTCGGTTGAGAGGCCGATGTAAAGAAAGAAAATCTGACAAGAGATCCCCAGCCATTAGCAGGACCTATTGACAACGGAAGATTGTTGGCAGCTCACCATCATTATGTAAGACATGATACAGAAGATTGTAGGCAGCTCAACCAAGAGATTGAGCGTCTGATCGAGCTCGGACATTTACAACGGTTCTACAATCCGAGGTCGAGGCTGCACAATAAGCTGGGCTTGTCCGGCCTTCTCCTGATGAAAGTTGCCAACCTGAACATCAGCACATGTCGCCAAAAGACGAGGATTCAGATTTGGCGGGGCAGAGACTACGAGTTTCTGAGTGCATATAGCTGATCTAAAGGCAGAAGCCCGCAACGGATCCTAATTCACCTTTCCTGTATGTATCCAGAATGTTCATGTACATATACGTACTTTAAATGCATTGTCTTTCAATGTCTATTATGTATTTGCCATTGCAAATAAATTGTCCAGATATTAAGCAGGGCTTTTCTTGACAAATGCGACTTGAAGTCCTCATGACATCTTATTCAAGTTACTCACCCGGCTCAGCCCGACACCTTCTTTTGCTCGGCAGTAAATTTTCCGAAAGACCTATCTCCTTACGGATCATAAAGAGCTTCATTTTGGTTAACGGGGCAAAGATATCTCCCCAATCATTCTTTTTAAATCTCTGGCCCAGCTGAGCTTGTGCCTTATTTCATTTGAAGGTCAATTTTTATTCAAACTTTCGTATGACTCAGCCCGGATAATCTCACTCTCTATTATCTGCCTTATGGTTCTAAGGAAACACCGAACGTGATAGGTTTCACGTCTCTGCAAAAATACGACAGGTTTCGCACCTCTAAATAATGGTCCAGGTGGTCACCTCTGTTCTTTGCCTTATGATTCTAAGGGAACACCAAACGTGACAGGTTTCACGTCTCGGCAAAAATGCGACAGGTTTCGCACCTCTAAATAATGGCTAGGTGGTCATCTCTGTTCTCTGCCTTATGGTTCTAAGGGAACACCGAACGTGACAGGTTTCACATCTCGGCAAAAGTGTGACAGGTTTCGTACCTCTAAATAATAGCCCAGGTGGTCATCTCTGTTCTCTGTCTTATGGTTCTAAGGGAACACCGAACGTGACAGGTTTCACGTCTCGGGAAAAATGCGGCATGTTTCGCACCTCTGGAAAAATGGCCCAGGTGGTCACCCTCGTTCTTTGCCTAATGGTTTTAAGGGAACACTGGAAATTACAAGTTTCACGCCTCAGCTCAAAATGACCTAAGAGGTCATCTCGGCTCAAATGACCCAAGTGGTCTCCTCAGCTCAATGACTTACAAAGTCAGCTCTATGAAATGATTAGTTAGTTAATGCCTTAAAACTCCAAGAGGTCCACTTTGGCAAAACAAATCCTGGTCCTCAGTTTGGCCTTATAAAGGTTGCCCAGCTCGAAGGGTAACCTCCGTCAGCAAAAGTTTTAAGTGCTTAACAAGTCTAGTCTTGTCGGTCTCAATATGTATGACCATATGTCTGAAGCTAAGTAAATTCGCCTCGACTGAACAGGACGCTTAGCTCTTTCAGATTGCTTAACAGACCAGAATAGCTGGGCAGAACAGGATACCACTACAAGCTTGATGGCAATTGAGAACTTAGAATAATTCTAAGTAACTATTTCGAAGCATCATTTAGCATGAATCTCGGCCAAAGCAGATTAGGTCGGCTAGCTTGGCTAGATAGCTTAGCAGACATCAGCCTCGGCATATCTTTTATTCATTAGCTGGCTCAGCCCAGCAGAACAACAGGTTTAGTCTAAAACCTAAAACTTGACGACTTAGTTTATTTTTACTGATTGCACAGTGAAGAAGTTTGCCAAGTGCAAAGCCGACCCTGAAGCTCGGCAACTACAAAGTTGGTAAACTTGACTCAAGAAATACTACTTAGCAGAAATGTGAAAGGCATAATAGAATAAAAAACTGAAGTACAATAAGTGTTCAAACACTCAGAAGTTTTATTGAAGAACAAAGTACAAAGAACAAAAGGTGTCTGCTAAGCCCTATTACAAAAAATCTAAGTCTCATCCTCGAATTTCCTCAAGTCAGCGCCATTCAGAAACTGCTTAAACTGAGAGTTAAATTCTTAATCAGCATTTGAGTTGTAAAGATCGATCAGCCGGGGATCTTCCTAGTTCAGTTCGGGGTAGACTTCTGAGCAGACATCAATTTCCTTCGTCTGGCCCATTTGCATTACTGAGCTCTACAACAGTAGTATGTTTTCTTCAAACATTTGGGACTGTCTGAACTCCGCAACTGCCTTCAGCTTTTGCTTCTGCCAATTGCTGAGGTAGACGCACCAGCTGCTCTTCCAAATTTTCCTTTTACTGCAGTAGCTCAGTCTTGTCTTTCTTTAAGGCTTCCACCTCAGATATAGCTTGCGTTGTAGAAAACTCAAGGGTGGCCACTTTGTCTTCCAGCTCATCCACTTTGGAGTTGGAAGTGGTCCACTTCACGTTAGCCTCTTCTTTCCCCTTACGAAGGGTTGAATTCTCTGCCTTTAGAGCAGCAATCTCCCTGGCCGACTCAGCCATGAGCTGGTTATTTTCTTCAAGTTCCTTTGATTTGGCCTTGAGAGCTTCGTTGAACTTCTCTCCCTGAGCATGTATCTCCAATTCTTGAGCTCGGAACTGCCCAGCAAGACAGTTAAAAAGTTTAAACATTTTTCAAACTACGATACAAAGAAGAAATACTTACCAAGGCCAGATTAGACTGGAAAGCTTCACTCAGATTCTCCCAGGTGGCGGCCTCGAACCTCAGACGATCCAATAACAGAACTGCCAATTTGTTTAAACGTCTGGCTATGGCCGAGTCCGCAGCTGAATCTTGTTCAGAAAACTCGCTCAGGACAGGCCTCGACGCTTCAGATGAATGAGGCGGGGTCACCTCAGAAGGTCTAGAAGAGCCCGCATCTTGGCCCCTGAATTAGCCTTCACCCCTCTGCCTCTTCCTCTGGCGAAGGCTTGAGCCCTCACCAACTTCTGTTTATTGCTCGGACTCAGAAGTGGCCCGAGCTTGAGATGGGATCTGTGCCTCTTCACCCCATATCTCAACAATTGGCAGAGCTACAAAAATGCGTCAAAGGACAAGTTAGTGTCAAAACTTAGCAAAACAAAAGATGAAAGTTAGGAAATTTAAAAACCTGGCTTAGGCTCATTCACTGCAGCTGCCTCATCCCAAACGGGTTCAGACCTGGGCCCAGCCCTAGGAATAGTTGTAGATGGGGGCAGAGCCGAGGCAGAGGCCATCCTCGCAGAAGCAGCCGCATATTCTTGTCTGGATTTACGAGCTCTCTTAAGGGCTGCCATCTCGGCAACTCGACTGGCGCAATCATCGTTTCCAAAAGCCATTGAGCCTCTATAAGAAACAAGACAGTTACCGACTGAAAGTTAGATAAAAGCGAAAAATTGAGGCAAACATAGACCAACCTCTGACTATTGCTAAGCTATCTGGAGCAAGCGGTCGAAAGTTCTGACCCAAGGCCAAATGGCCCAGGTCAGCTGCCTCCAAAACGGTTGTGTCCACCTTCTGCCAGTCAATCACGGCAGGCAGATTCTTAAGTTTGGTCGTTTCATTGTAATACACTGCGCTAGGGTTCAGGTTGTCTGCCTTGCCAGATTTCCAGACATTCCATTTTAACAGTTCATCTTTCTTGATATAGAAAAATCGACCCTTCCAGGTTTTTGTAAAAGAAGGGATTTTGATGGCAAAATTGAACTCGCTGGTGGGAGCTTGTTTACTAAATAATACCAGCTATCCGAGACTCTACAAAAAAACATACCCCTACATACACTAAGATGGAAAGGAGAATCAATTATTCTAAGAAAAAGAAAATAGCAGAGAATGATATTCAAGCCGTTTGGTGTTATCTGAGGAAGTGTAAGATTGTAAGAACGAAGGATTCAGATAAGGGGTTCAGGAACAAGAAGATTGAACCCCGATTTGAAATACTTCTCATAGACAGCCACATAATCCTTTGGGGGATCATAAGCTATCTGACTAGGCAGAGGCAGAAGAGGGCTGAACCGATCTAGGTCAAATTTATACCTCTTACATATTCGGTTCAGCTTGACCTCGGACAAAGTACAGAAAGATTCTTGGACATAAACGGATGGCAGACCCCTATTAGTTAACCACGTATACAGAGATGGGACACTCTGCAGAGCCGGAGGATTTACAGCCATCGGAGCAGGAGCAATCTTTGTTCGCTCCGGCAAGGAATCGACCACGGTGATGGCCCTACTAGATGGAACATTCCGACTGGGTCCAACAGAGCCACCAGTGGCCTTGCACAATCTTACTAACGGATGGTCATCGATGGAGACCGTCCTCCCTGACGAAGATGGAGAATTAGAGTTTTCTCCACCGCCACCGGCGCAAGATGCACCTTGCGAGATATTTTGAGAGTCATGAGAAGAAGCCATTGCAGAAGAAGAAGAAGACGTAAGAGTAAAGAGGCAGGAAGAAGACTTACAGAGAAGCAAAGAGAGACAGCCGGAGGAAACAGTGAAAACCGATGAGGACTGCCGGAGAAGAAAGCAAGAGCAGGAATAGATGATACGCGAAAGAAAAGGAGACTTTGCAAAATTCGCCAGGCAGCCCTATTTATAGCCCCAGCTCAGCCATCACAAAAGGTGCCTCGAGGGTCTCGTCCTCGGTACCTTCAACCACCAGAAGTTAAAAGGTGCGTAACGAATGCTTCGCAGTCTGCGGAAACAGTAAATGCACAGTACGGCCCAACCAGAGGCAGACACGTCACTACTTGACAGGACAGCACATTAAAAGCTCTGAATCGATAAGCCTGCCCTTCCTGCTCAGCTCGGCCAGACTAATTTGGGGCAAAGTGATGAGACAAAATCTATCTGCTCAGATAAGACAAAAATTTCTAGTCAGTCAAACAGTCAACATGATCATGCTCAGTTATTTGACTAGCCAACCTCAGCCAGAAGACACCAGCCTCGGCCTCTCCTCAACAGCCGGGGCAGGTCATCTAAAGTAACTAAGGCAAGTCCTAGCGGAACTCTAATGGCACCTCGGCTCAGCAATATAATGGTTAACTGAGGCAACCACTTCTGGTCAGCCTCAGCTAGTGAATATTTAAATATCAGATCAGCAGTGCACAACATCACAAGGAATCAGGTTTTGCTCGGCCTTGGAACAGTCTCAGCCTCAGCTTTCTGATTGCCCCGAGCCATAGCCTCGGCTTTAGTCTCATAAGGGTTTTTGCCCCTAAAATACTCGGCTAGTTAAGACAAGATAACTGTCGTCTGGGACCCACCAAGACAATTTTGTAAATGCTTTCCTGGTGTCAAGCATCGCTTGGTTGAGTAGAGAGTCATTATTGCTGGCTGCCTACGTATCATAGACTCAGCTACATGTGCAGCTATTTAAGCATGCATTTGTCAAATCACACTGCAACCTATAGTAGACAAAGTTGCCCTCCTACGCACGCAATAGTCCCATCATCGGGCAGAGGGACTGATCTCATCAATTTTGTGCATAAAAGACCCTCGAAGACAGACGAATGGAGGAGGCCAAGACAACTTTCAGAGTTCTTCTCTAAGGAAAGAACTCTATATTTTCCAACCTTCTAACTCTCAGTGAGAGCTCTCCAAAACGGCACCTCAGCAGACACTCAAACAGCCACATTCTCAGTGAGACCTTGAGTCTGGTTTATTCTTAACCTTTATTCTAGCATAAACTGCATACTAAAATACCCATAATTGACTTGAGTGTTTGAGAGTTTTTCCAGGACAGCGTCCCTGGGCCTCTAACGTTTCCTTTCCTCCTTAGACTCCATTGACGGACCCAAACCAAAAGATAACGATATACTACAAGGATCGTCTCCGATCCACCAGGTGAAGATCCGGCTTCATCAGACACACAATACTATGTCAGGTTACGTGAGGTTTCCCTTGAGTAGGGTGTAGTTGCAGACTGTTGGAGGCTTGAAGCTATTTGTCGTTTGATATGAAAAGTGAATTCAACTCTGCAGCTATCAGCTTGATTTTTTTTTAATTTTTGCATTGTCCTATAATCCATTAAACTTTTACTATCTTCAACCTAAGTTAGATATCTTGTTTTCTTCTTGCTAGATTTAGCAAATTTGCCATTTCTTTTGAGCATTATTTTGTGTCCAACATTAGATAAGTTTTCAAAAGCTCTAGTTTTATTTAATTTATTGGATATGGTTATTGTTGTAATTTTCTTTCTGGTTACATCCATGAAGTATCGCTTGAAAAGAGGAGTTCTCTAGCTATAATAAGTTTGCTTTGTTTCTTCATAGAGCAAAAGTCATGTCTACTTTCCCTTTTTAAGTTGCTTTACGGTATAGCATTTCCCCGGATTCTGTCAAATGCATACTCTTGGTAGTGGACAATTTCCTTACTAGTATACTAGTGTATTAGCTCACCATATGTCTATTATTGTGTCATCTATATAAGTATGTATAGAGTCGAAGGTCATACTGGAAACAAACTCTCTATCCTTTAAGACGGATGTATTGTTTACCTGCCTCCCACCCTTCTCAGACCCTAGCAATAGTTTTTACTGTCGTTGTATTATATATTGAGCATGGTTGTTGTTGATAGTGGACATTTTTCCTGCTTGTGCTTTAAAAGAAGATGCCAGCCCTATTTTTATTTTTTTTTCGTGGTAGTGGACAATGATTTCTCCAACAATTCTAGAGGCAGGTGACAATTAATGATTTTTTTTTAAAAAAATAAAATAAAATAGAGTACACAACCTAAGAGCTCATATCGTTTCGTCTATAAATGGAGAGATATATCTCTGACGATGACCACGACAACAAGACTTAATGTTATTTTTGTTTTAGTTGATTCCAATTCGAGATTAGAACTATATTGATTTTTCCTTATAACTAAATACTTTTGTCTGTGAATACTGCATATTTGATCAATTCTATCTATAAATCTATTTCCTTTCCTATGAGTTCTAGTCACAATAAGAATGCTAGTTCTTACTGTTCATATATTATGATATGAATTGTCTCTGAAGCTTTCGTTTGTGGTAGGAGTATGGAGGATCAGATGTATGTAACTATACACATACATTAGAAACATACCGATGTTATTTTCCTATCATTCATAATGAAAATTGCGCCAAGCTATGTCGATCAATTGTTATTTCATAATTTAAGAAGCGTAGTCAATTTACTGAGTCATTCTTTTTTATTACATTATATTTAAAAGTCAAGAAAGAATGTGTAATTGACACTATTAAAAATAGAAAGAGAGATGCATCTCTGAACATCCATCAAAGTTTATTTACTCTGACCATAAAGGATTCAAATACTAAATATGGACGGAATTTAAGATCTTACATTACACGTCACTTGTATCTAACAGTTCTAAACAACTTGATATTTTTCTAATAAGTTATGTCATGTGAGGAAACTTGTGTCTTTTTTTTTGGACTTAGTGATCTTTCTTATCAACGAAAAAACCTCATTTCTTTTTCTTAAGTTACATGATCCTCGTCTTTATCCTTCAACTCTGTCTCTTAGTCTATTTTTAGGTATTATGCAGGAAAATTAACATATCTTCTAAAACAATATTTAGAAGCTTGACATTTCTTTTGTTTTTGACACTTACTCATGACGAGTATTCTACGAATTTTACTAATGTAACATATGGTACATCTATTTGCAAGAATTGATCTAAATTGTAACGTACTTAAAGAACTAATTTTTTTTAAAAAAGAAATGACCTACGTAGTCCTAATATATATAATAAAGATATGTTGTTTGGTTGCCATATTAGACTTGAAAATTGAAATCAAACATCGCCTTTGCTAATTGTGGCATGCTTTTTCTCCATTGCTTCCTTCAAATACAAATCTGATTTCCGCTACTTCTGTTGAAACTATAAAGATAGTTATTTAATTCTGTTTTTCCGTGTGTAACTTTATCTTTTTTTTACTCATCTCTCTTAAGTCACATATAATAATTGATAGTTGATGCTTGACTTTCTGTCATGTAACACTTTAGTATTGATAAAAGAATTAATCGTCTGTTAGTCAACGACAGTAAACGGTACAACTCCTGCAGTTCAGCACCCAAGTATTGCTGTTCAGCCTTGACTGCACTTCGGCTGTGCCCCATGACCTCTTTACTATCGAAGAATAGGTCAAGGACTGCACCTCGGCACCTAACTTCAATTACAGCCTCAGCTTAAGTGCTACACTCCAGATCACTTCGGCCAAATTCAACATTGCACTTCGGCAAGGCCGGGTTTTACATTTCGGCTAAGAAGTCAAGCACAGCATTACATCGTAGAACCATCAGGAAGAAGTGTAGTTCAAAGAAAGAGTACACGTCTGGCTATTCAGCCTGTACACGCCAAAGTCACTTCAGCCGACCTACTAGTCACATCAGCCGGCCTACCGGTCACATCAGCATACCTACTGCATCATAGGTCTTCTGCCCCAAGAAAACATCTCGTCCGCTATCAGAGGCCAAAGGTGGAAAAAACTAATAAAAGCAAGCCAAGACAGACCAGAAAGAGGATCCGATTCCTTGAATCATTTTCTTATCTCCTGGAGCTAATACATCGATTTTTCTATTCAGCCAACACCTGTGAGAATTTTTTAACTCCATATACTAAACTACATGCTTAGTGAGAAATGACCCAAACTAACTTGAGCGTCGGAGGGTTTCACCCAGGGTCATCCCCCCGGGACCTCTAATCTTTGCTTCCTTGTGCAGGACTTTCAGGAAGCTATTCCAGCTGCAGTGTACAAACCAGTTAACTACTCTTCAAGTTAACTGATGACGTTTATTTGAGGTCATCTTAGACCCTTGGTGAAGATCCGGCTTCATCATTTGGCGCTAGAAGGAGAGCCCTTAGTCCCTTAATCAAACAAAAAGTTCAAAAACAAAACAGCCAACCTTTATCTATGACAAAAGGTCGTCGTGAAGGTTTGGCTGAGTCATCTAACCAACCACGACGCATGGTTACGCACTCAGGTGTCCCAGAACAGGTTTCTCGGACACCTGAATCGCTTAATCTTGATCCTATTCTGGAAGTTTCAAGGGAGGAAAGGGATAAAGAGATGAAATACATTGTAGAGAACATGGACGTGTTCGAAGCTATGGTACAGCGTCTCAAAGGCAAACAGCAGAGGTGCAAAATATGGAGGAAGATCCACCTCTTCCCCCTAGAGAAGTATCACAAAACCAGTCCTCTAGACCTCCTAAAGGTTTTATGGTGGATGCTAGAATACACAGTTTCAAAGCTCCAACCGTGGAGTCAGAACATTTGTCCAGACCTCACTTAAGTATGAGGTCAAAGTCTTTAAAGAGCGTCCCCAGGGACGAAGAAGTTCTTTGCAGGCCGAGAGCTTATTACGAAGAGCACAGACACGAATTTGTGCAGGCAGCCCAGGAAAGTCCCTTTTCCTGGTATATTGCAGAATATTTAGCGCCAGACAGTTTCAAGGTACCAAAGATGGACACTTATGATGGGACACAGACCCAACGGATCACCTCTTCCAGTTCCAAACCGCAATGAGTCTGAAAAACATCCTAGAGCTCTGTGTTGCAAAACTTTCCCTTTGTATTTACGGGGAAAGGCCAGGAGATGGTTCCAAGAGCTCCCATCAAAATCAATGAAGTCTTTCAAACAACTGACACAAAAGTTCAAGTCACAGTTCGTGTCCAGCACCCCATTTGTGAAGAACTCATCCCATCTGATGACTTTGAGACAAGGACCAGATGAATCTGTGTTGAAGTATATGCAGTGTTTCTCGGATGAGTCACTGCAGGTCAGTAACAGGAATGAAGGCGTGAAAGCTGCTGCCTTCATCAATGGACTCTGAGCTGGTCGCCTCTTCTCCCAATTGGCTGAAGAGGGACCTACAACCCTGAGGGAATGCTTGGAGAAAGCTCACCAGTTTGCCAGAGGAGAGGAGACAAACATATTGAAGAGGGAAGCTGAGCAAGGAGCTCGGCAAGAAAGCCGATCCGGTTCCAAAAAGAAGGATCGGCGCAATGAAGGAAAAGACCGTGATCGGCATAGCACGTTCGATCGCATGGAAGGAAAAGGCAAGGGTGGCAACAAGGGCTTACCCCTCTTGGCCTCAAAAGATTATATTTTAGCCGTCATAGAGAAAGACGGTCTGAGGACAGATCCAGAGCCTCTGTATGGGCCTAGGGGAAAGAGAAACCCTAAACTCTATTGCCGATACCACAGAGATATCGGGCATGATACAGAAGATTGCAGGCAGCTGGCTCAGGCTATTAAACAACTGATCGAACAGGGTCATTTAAACAGTTTTATGACCCTCGATCACGCCTGAACAACCGTTTGGATTTTCAAAGACCCTCAAAATGACAAATGCCGACCAGCGTCTCCACCTCGGCAGTGGAGGAATGACGATGATGAGGAGCAGGGAAGGCCCAGGGTTGCAGGACGGCCCCAAGTCAATACTATTATATACAATCTCTGGAGGTCCACCTCACACAGGTCAAGAAGCACATAGTTCCTCAGGAACCTCATCAGGTTCACCATCTAAAAGAGCCAAGATGGCAAGGGAGCTGACTTATGGGCCAGAAGATCCCATTCCACTGGACTCAAACAACACAGGTTTAGTAATAGAGTTGTGCATACACCTAGCTCCCGATAAAGTTGTGGAGGTCCGACGTGTTTATGTGGACACCGGCAGTACCGTGAATATAATGTTATATCGGGTATATCAGCAGCTTGGTTTACCCGATTCCTTGATGAGGCTGGTTACTTCTTCTTTATATGGTTTCACTGGAGCTGCAGTGCGGCCAACAGGACTGGTCACACTCAGCTGCAGTTTTGACAAACCCCCGGCCTTGGTGTATATGGATAGATTTTCTGGTCATCAAGGAGATGTCTGCATACAACGCCATTTCGGGCCGGCCAGCTTTGGTGGCATTGGAGGCCATTATATCTCCTATACACGTGAGCATGAAGTTTCCCACTCCGGGGCAGTGGTAACTATACAAGGTGATACACAAGTGGCACAGAGTTGCTATGCTATTGCTACCAAGGGAAATGAATCAGTTCAGCAAGTCAGTCTGGATGAACTCATATCTTCAGATGAAGAGCACTTGCAGTCAGATGATGCAGTGCAAGACTTCATCCTTGACCCGAGCCGACCTGAAAATGTCATAAAGATGGGACATAGATGCCATCCGAACTGCTAGCCCAGCTGCAGGATCTGCTGAGGGAATTCGTGATTATCTTTGCATGGACTGCGGAGGACATGTCAGGGATTCCATCACATCTGCCTGAGCATAAATTGAATGTCGATCCTTTGGCAAAGCCAATAAAGCAAAAGAAGCGGAACTTCGCTCTAGAAAGGAATGAAGTCATTGAAGAGGAAGTCAAAAAGTTATTGGCTATAAAATTCATTGTTGAAGTACTTTATTCGATCTGGTTGGCTAACCTAGTGGTGGTCCCCAAACAGGATGAATCATGGAGAATATGTATAGATTACACTGATCTCAACAAGGCATGTCAAAAGATTGTTACCCACTCTCGAAAATTGATAGGCTAGTGGATTCAATACTTGGGCATGAAATCTTTGATTTCTTGGATGCCTTTAAAGGCTATCATTAGATCATCGTGGCTATAGAAGATCAGGAAAAAACTGCTTTCATAACAGAGTCAGGTACTCATTGTTATGTAACTATGCCATTTGGATTAAAGAATGCCGGGGCCACCTATCAGCGTATGGTCAATTCTTTGTCCAGTGAACAAATTGGCCGGATAAAGGAAGTCTCCATCGACGATATGCTGATTAAGAGCAGGTCTCTTGATCAGTATATTCAAAATTTAAGGGAAGTCTTCACTGTGCTGAGAGACTCACGCATGAGACTAAACCCGAAGAAGTGCACGTTTGGAGTACGCATTGGGAAGTTTTTGGGATACATGGTTTGCAAAGAAGGGGTACAGGCAAACCCTGCTAAAGTCGAGACTATACGGAACATGCATCCCCCAAGAATGTAAAGGAAGTGCAGAGGTTAACAGGCCGAATTACCGCGCTGAGTAGATTCTTATCCAAGTCAGCCGAACAATCTCTTCCTTTCTTCCAGGTCTTGAAGAAGAAAACAGATTTCCAGTGGGATGACCAATGCCAAAAGGCCTTTGATGAGCTGAAGTCCCATCTGGCCGAGCTGCCAATGCTGACTTCACCTCTTCCTGAGAAGAGCAATATGTGTATCTCTGACGTGCAAAGAAGCTGTTAGTGCAGTCCTGCTCAGAGAGCAATAACGTGCAAAGGCCCATCTATTTTGCAAGAAAAATTTTACATGGGCCTGAAGTGAGATATCTTAATGTCGAGAAGGTAGTCTTAGCACTCGTAGTGGCAGCGAGGAAGTTCAAGCCTTACTTGCAAGCTCATCCTATTATAGTGGTCACTGATCATCCCTTAAAACTAATCTTATCAAGGCCAGACACATCTGGCCGAGCTGCAAAATGGGCTGTGGAGCTTGCAGAGTATGACATCCAGTACAACTCAAGAACTTCTATCAAAGCCCCGGCAGTAGCAGATTTCTTAGCCGAAGGGATATCCGTGGAGGAAGATATCAAGTCAGTAGCTGATTGGACATTATATGTGGATGGGTCTTCCTCCAATGATGATTGTGGAGCAGGACTCCTAATCATCAACCCCAACAAAGAAGAATTTGAATATGCTTTACGGTTCGACTTTGAATCAACTAATAACGAGGCGGAATACGAGGCCCTCATAGCAGGACTAGGCCTCGCAAGAAAGTTGGGGGCAGAAGAATCATTTCCCGAAATGATTCGCAACTTATTCTTTCTCAGATCAACCGGGATTATGAAGCCAAAGAGGAAAACATGAAAAAGTATTTGGCTAAAGTGCTGCAACTCGGTCAAGCATTCAAGCACTTCAGCGTTGAACACATCCTCAGATCTGCCAACAAAAGAGCTGACGCGTTATCTCGGCTAGCATCATCCACTTCAAGAACTTTAGGAAAGAAGATAGTTGTGGAGCTAGTAAAGCATCGTGCTTATGATGCTAATGAAGTGTTGCAAGTGGATTATCGCAATACATGGATGGACGAAATTGTTAACCTCTTGCGGCATGGAATTCAGCCCGAGGACAAACGTGCGGCTCGGCGCCTTCGATTGAAGGCAGCAAGGTATGCTCTTTTAACCGACCACCTATATAAAAAGTCATTTTCACAGTCCTGGTTGAAGTGCGTGACTGAAGATGAAGGAGATTACATCCTTCGAGAAATGCACCAAGGAATCTATGGAAATCATTCTGGTGCACGGTCGTTAGCAAGAAAGTGTTATCTTGCTGGATATTACTGGCCCACTCTGCAGCATGATGTAGAAGAACTGGTCAGGAAATGTCAAGCATGCCAAGTCAATGCTCCAATGTCTCATTTGCCAAGTCATGAGCTCACTTCTATTGCAAGTCCCTGGCCATTTCTACAGTAGGGGATAGATCTTGTTGGACCTCTGCCCCAAGCTCCAGGATCAGTCAGATTCTTGGTTGTTGCCATTGATTACTTCACCAAATGGGTGGAAGCAGAGCCTTTAGCCACAATAACAGGAAATCAAATCAAAAAGTTCTTGTGGAAAAATGTCATATGCCGCTTGGCCTTCCACAAGTCTTTATATCAGACAATGGAAAACAGTTTGCTGATGACCCTGTTAAGAGTTGGTGTGCCGAGCTCAAAATCGAACAGCGATTCATTTGGTAGCACACCCTCAGGCTAATGGACAAGTGGAACTGGCAAACAGAACAATTAAGGATGGACTGAGAAAACGTGTATACCAAATTGGAGCAAGTTGGGTAGAGGAACTCCCAAGCGTATTATGGGCATATCGAACTACTCCTTCCACCTCCACTAAGGAAACGCCATTTTCCTTAGTATACGGTACTGAGGCAGTCATCCCAGCCGAAGTTGGTTCCAGCTCTGCTCGAACAGATTATTATTCTGCTAAAACCAACAGCCAAGAGTTGCGGCTGAATTTGGATGAACTGGAGGAAACAAGGGAGCGAGCTCATGTCTGCATGGCTCAGTACAAGAATTTAATTGCTCAATACTACAACTCTCGCGTACGTCCAAGATCTTATCAAGTGGGGGATTTGGTATTGCGCAACAATGAAGCAAGTCATGCAGCACCAACTGGGACTCTTAACCCTAAGTGGGAAGGTCCCTATCGGATAGAGGAGGTGCGCTCAAATGGGGCTTATAAATTACAGACCTTGGAAGGCAAAATTTACCAAGAACTTGACATTCTGTTCATCTAAGACTTCTACATCAATGATGAATTTTACCTCAGCAGGTCTGAGTGGTTTTCACAAAGAGGTCATAACAGTTTTCATTTACTAGCAGTGCTAGAAAAATGCAAATCAATTATGCAATTATCAGTCGTGCTGAAGATTGAATAAAACAATGTTCGTGACAGAGTCAACGAGTGATTCATTCGTTTTGGCTAAATGGGTCAAGTAACAGGTTTACTTTATCTAAAAATTATTATAAATGGAAAAGTTAAAGCCCGGCAGAGCTGCAGTTCATTCAAGTAGCGTGACATTTTTGGCAGAGCCAAGGGCTAAGGCAGAAGATAAATATTTGCATTAACTATGGAAATAGAGCAAGTAAAACTTCGTAGTGCAAAAGACAAATACTTGCATTAAGTATGGAAATAGAGCAAATTGAACTTCGCAATGCAGAAGACAAATATTTGCATCAACTATGGAAATAGAGCAAATGGAACTTCGCAGTGTAGAAGACAAATACTTGAATTAACTATAGAAATAGAGCAAGTAAAACTTCGCAGTGCAGAAGACAGATATTTGCACTAACTATGGAAATAGGGCAAATGGAACTTCGCATTACAGAAGACAAATATTTGCATCAACTATGGAATTAGCGCAATTAAAACTTCGCAGTGCAGAAGACAAATACTTGCATTAACTATGGAAATAGAGAAAATGGAACTTCGCAGTGCAAAAGACAAATATTTGTATTAACTATGGAAATAGAGCAAATGGAACTTCGCAGTGCAGAAGACAAATATTTGCATCAACTATGGAAATAGAGCAAGTAAAACTTCACACTGCAGAAGACAAATACTTGCATCAACTATGGAAATAGAGCAAATGGAACTTCGCAGTGCAGAAGACAAATACTTGCATCAACTATGGAAATAGAGCAGGTAAAACTTCGCAATGCAGAAGACAAATATTTGCATTAACTATGGAAATAGAGCAAATGGAACTTCGCAGTGCAGAAGACAAATATTTGCATCAACTATGGAATTAGGGCAAATTGAACTTCGCAGTGCAGAAGACAAATACTTGCATCAACTATGGAATTAGAGCAAGTAAAACTTCACAGTGCAGAAGACAAATACTTGCATTAAGTATGAAAATAGAGCAAATGGAACTTCGCAGTGCATAAGACAATATTTGCATTAACTATGGAAATAGAGCAAGTAAAACTCCACATGCAGAAGACAAAGTCAAGAAAATTGAAACAAGCTGAAGAGCACGAGTTGGAAAAAATTGGATTTTCATTAAGAAGTTTATCTATTACAACTACAAAAAATCACAAGGAAAAATCCTATACTACTCCTCCTCTTGATCAACCTCTCTGAGATCAACCCCTTCTTTGAATTGTTCAAGATGTTTATCAAATATAGCTTCGGCCTCAGGGTTGTAGAGATCGGCAAATTGAGGATGGTCCTTATCCAGGGCGGGGTAGACTTCTTGGCAAGCGTCAATTGCACAAGTTTGTCCCATTGGCAAAACGGCGCCTTGCATCTTCAGCAGATTATCTTCAAAGTATTGGGACTTCCTCAACTCAACAACATCAGACTTCTTGATCTCTTCAGCTTGAAGCTCAAATTGGGAAATGAGCTCAACTTTGCTCTTCTTCTCTGCCTCAAGTTGCTGGGCCAGATCATCCTTGCTCTTCTGATCTGCTTCAGCTTGGCTCTTTAGCTGGGACAATTCTTGCTCACAATTATGGAATTCCTTCTAGAAGAACTCCAACTCAGCCTGGGTCTTGGTGGATACCAGCTCTAGGTTGGAGATAACTTCCTTCAGCTCGTCCACTTGTGAATTTGCCACTGCAAGCTGAGTGTCAGACTCTGTAGGATTTGCAAGGCACCACTAGAAGGAGGGGGGGTTGAATAGGTGGTGCAGAAAGTGTGGTTTTAAAAATTTGTTTAAAACTAAACAACTCAACTTCTGAAAACAGATTAGTTTTCAGGATCAGTTTTAAAACGTTTTTAAAACCCGGTTATAGGTCTCCAAAAATTCTGCAATTTTGAGAGAACTTAGCCTCAGATGTTATGAGGGTCCCCTAAAAATTTCAAATTAAAATTCAACCTTTAACCCTTTCAAAAACCGTTGGTGATCAGATTGCGCGAATCTGCCAGAAACGGTAGACGGTTTTGAAAAATTTATTCCTATTTGTGTGTAAGTCCAAATGCTCTGAAAATTTAACCACTAACTCCTTATATATTATATTTAAGTGGGTTGAAACAGTTTTGCAAAATTCATTTAGGAAGTAGGTCAATTACAATGAAGTCTCAACCTTTGCAAGTCTGAAAATCAGACTGCACTAGTCTCAGAACTTTTGATTTTTTATCGACTTATACTTATCCAAAACGGTTGAAACTTGTGCCAAATTAACCCTAGAACGTGTGGCTATGTTTTCGGAAATTTTCGTGATTTTTGAAAGCCGTTTACTATTTTTACGATTACCAACAAAAAGAGTAAACTGTGTAGTAACAGAAAGTAAATGCTGAAAGTAAATGGCACCAAGAATTTTATACTTGTTCAGTTATAAACAACCTACTCCAGTCTTCAAGGAACACCTTCCTTGGTTCACACTAGTCACACACACGCAATACACCTTATCACAGGGTTGATTGGAGTTACACACCAACTCCAATCTTTACAAACCTTGTACGATGAATACAATTCGCACGAACACCACCACCTCGCAAGAATGAAGATTGATCACACCTTGATCAATCTTTTACAAAGATATGGAAATGTGGTGGTCTATAACAAGCCTATTCAAGATTGAAAATATTAATACAATAGGCTTTCAAGAAAGAAAGAAAGAAAGAGAATGTAGAAGAAGAGGCTTAGGCGTTTTTGATCACTTTTTTTGCAATGCTTGTCTTGTCTTGTTTTTGCTCATCTTCTTTCCTTTTATTGCCATGTAGCCGTCCCCTATAGGTACTCCCCCTCTTGAAAATTATCTTCTAAGTCCTTGGGAGAATGTAAGACATCATTGTGACATGGTCTTGCTTACTTGTCACCTTCTCATTGGATGATCACTTAAGCTTTGCTTACTTGGCACTTCATGATAGGTTGAATGTTGTCATCATTGATGACTTGGAAAAATCTGAATATATCACTCAAACATGTGCCAATATCAATCATAAAATTATTTCCATAATACACAAGATTGTCACATAAATTGCAAGACAAAATTTCTTCCTTACTAAGCAAAATCGGCCATGATGAATATTTACCATGCTGAATTTTCAGCATGTGATACATGGAGTTAAAGTTCAAAATAATTCATTTTCTTTGATTTTTCTAATTAAAATGAATCACCAATTGATGGCAAATATCCTTATCACATTAGAAATGAATTTGGACACCTTTATGACCTTCCATTCGGCCAAGACATACCACACACATGCTGAAAAATTTTCAGCATGTGTGATATATAAAATATCACACTTTATGACTTTGAAAAATATTCAAATTGCTTCCATTTCTTCTTCCAATCAATCACATAATTCAAGACACAAAATATACCTCATTTACTTGATAAAATTCGGCCATCCTTAGTTCAACATGCTGAAATTTTCAGCATGTGTTTCAAATGAGACAAGTTTGAAATCTTACCATTTGTAGCTTCTCTCTTAATTCACCAACATTGTATGATTGATTCTTGACCAATCAATATGCCAACAAGGCTCCAAATAAGCTCCATCTCAGCTGTGATATGCGTGTATAATGTATATACATGTGCTGAAAATTATTTTTGCTAACTTTGTAAAATAGTGCACATTTAATAATACACACATGTTATATTCCAATCAGCCCTTAATTTAATTTTCTAGAACACTTTAAGATGTATAACATATGTAAAAAGTGTCTAGATACGTGTCATATGATGTGCCACAAATATTCCATGTGTTGTGTACGTAGAAAACCGAATTTTCGATATTTATCGATTACCCGATTTTTCTCTAATTAAATTCCAACTTCTTGCACATGTTATATATATTATGTTACACATAATATATATATATATATTAAATCTCAGCACTTGGCTGGTCTAAAGTGGCGCCATTAACATGTGACAAATTAAAATTGGAATCTTCACATTTTGGCCTTAATGTGGGGTGATTTGTGTGTGCCAACATGGAAAGAATTTTTGGCTGAAAACATTGCCATATGCACGAAATTTATGATGATTTTGAGTGTAGGGGCTGGCCATCTATTTATGGCAAGTACGTGACACGTTGGCGAAGTTTCGGTATTCGCCCGATACGACAATTTTCGGTTTAGAACCTTTTAACGTGTCGTATTTAATTTGTCATCACCATGTCTTATATCATATGATATAAGACCTAATATCTATAAATATGAGTTAAGTATATTGGTGTGACGTTAAGTACGTACGTAAAATATATAACGTGTCGTAGTACGTTGGAATACATGTGTATGTGCTTTTAAAAAATCTGAAAATATATGTATATATATGTGTGTATGGCGTGTATATATTAATGGGGGAGGAGGAGAAACTTTCCTTCCTTAGCCTTGTTGCCTTTGTGCCTTTTCCAAATGTGGCTTCCTTTAATGAACTACTTAGTTTTATTAACTAAGTACTTCACTTAATGAACTAGTTTAGTTCATTAATGGTGGCACCTGAAAATAGTGTAAACACAACAAATTTTGCCATATGATGTAAGCTTTAACGCTTCATGGCTCGTTAGTACGGCAACATTATATATGAGCTAAATAAGGTAAGTGATGAGCAATGTATCATGCATACATGTCTATCATGCACACGTTTTGTGTATATGATGCATGTTTTACGTCTTTCATTTAAATCACATATTTTGAAATCATTCAAACCCCTTTTTCTCTACAATCCCCCCTTTTGATGATTTTCAAAATAACTTATACACATGATTTAAATGCTATCGCTCCCCCTTCAAACATGCATAAATTTGAAATTTGAATTTCAAATTTCAAATCCGGCTCCCCCTTGATTTGTGCAATCAGTATCAATTAGTGTCTCTCTCCCCTTAAATCATGCTTTCTCTCCCCCTTTTTTGGAAAGTAAATCAAAAGATTCCTGTAAATAAGGAAAGAAAATCAAATCACGTCAAATCAAATCATATCAACGAAATCATGCCTAATTTAGAACGAAGAGATTCATACGTGGCTTGATTTAAGGCTTTTGTAAAGATATCCGCTACCTGTGCTTCTGTGCGTACGTGATCTATGACGATATCACCATTGTTTACGTGATCACGAAGAAAGTGATAGCGTACTTCTATATGCTTAGCCTTAGAGTGTAACACGGGGTTCTTAGACAAATTAATGGCACTCATACTATCACAATATATAGGAATTCTATTTACGGTAATTCCAAAGTCCGAAAGTTGTTCTTTTATCCACAACAACTGTGTGCAACAAAGGCTAAGTGCCATGTACTCAGCCTCAGTAGTGGACAAAGCAACGCTTGCTTGCTTTTTGGAAAACCATGAAATGAGTGAGTTTCCTATAAATTGGCAAGTCCCACTCGTGCTCTTTCTATCTATTTTGCAGCCACCATAATCTGCATCAGTATAAGCATGTAAGTTAAATGTGGAATCCTTATCGTACCAAATTCCTAAGGTGGGCGTGTGCTTAATATAACGGAATATTCTTTTTACCGCATTATAGTGAGACACCTTAGGTTGACTCTGAAATCGTGCACACATGCATACACTGAACATGATATCAGGCCTACTAGCAGTTAAATATAACAAAGAACCTATCATAGATCGATATAAGCCATTATCAACGTCTTTACCATGTTCATCTTTGTCCAATTTAGTAGTGACACTCATAGGGGTGGGGATGGTTTCAAATTTTCAAAGTTAAACTTTTTAATCATGTCATTGACATATTTTGCTTGACTTATGTGAATCCCTTTACTCGTTTGCTTAATCTGCAAGCCAAGAAAATAATTAAGTTCACCAACCATAGACATTTCAAATTCGGATTTCATGCAATTTTCAAAATCTTCAACAAGTCTATGTGAGGTAGAACCGAAAATAATGTCATCAACGTAGATTTGGATAATAAGTAAATCCGATTTATGTTGTTTCAAAAATAGTGTACTATCTATAGTACCTCGTTTAAAATCATTTTCTAAAAGGAAAGTAGCAAAACGATCATACCATGCTCGGTGCTTGCTTTAGTCCGTATAGTGCCTTCTTTAGTTTGTACACGTGATCGGGATGTTTCAAATCTTCAAAACCGGGTGGGTATACTTCTTGTATAAATCCGTTTAGGAATGCACTTTTTACGTCCATTTGATATAATTTGAAATCTTTCATGCAAGCAATAGCAAGTAATAGTCGTATAGCTTCTAAACGTGCTACGGGTGCAAATGTTTCATCGTAGTCAATTCCTTCTTCTTGATTATAGCCTTGTGCTACAAGTCTCGCTTTATTTCTAACGACCTTTCCTTCTTCATTCATTTTATTCCTAAACACCCACTTTGTGCCTATTATAGTCTTATCTTGTGGTCGTGGCACTAAATCCCATACATCATTTCTAACAAATTGATTAAGTTCATCATGCATGGCATCAATCCAAGAAGAATCACTCAAAGCATCATGCACATTTTTGGGCTCAATTTCAGAAATCATAGCATGAAATTCATTTATTTCGTCCGAAGTAATTCTTCTACGTGGTCGCACACCGTGAGTGAGGTCGCCTATGATGAGATCATGTGGGTGATCTCTATGCCATCTTGGTTGATTATTTTCTATGTTATCATGCATTTCTATGTGATCATGCATTTCTAGTGTGTCATTCATATCATGCATATCAAATGTACCATCATCTTCATTCAACACGGGTTTCAATTCAAAGTCATCGTCATATTCTTTATCAATCTCACCAAATTCATTGAATTTCACATGAATAGATTCCATGATTTGTCTAGTGAGAGGATCATAACACCTATATGCCTTTGAATTTATAGAATATCCAACAAAAATGCACTCAATTGATTTGGATTCAAATTTGTCTAAATTATCTTTTGTATTTAAACAAAACATTTGCATCCAAACACACGAAAATAGTCAATCTTAGGCATGCGATCATTCAAAATCTCATAAGGCGTCTTGTTATTTTCTTTCTTATAGATAGGCGATTTACAATATAGCATGCACAATTTACGGCTTCCGCCCACAGAAATCTAGGCAATTTATTTTCACATAACATAGTCCTAGCTATTTCTTGTAAGTTCGATTCTTTCTTTCTACTACTCCATTTAATTGTGGAGTTCTAGGTGGCGAAAACTCATGCTTAATTCCTTTTCTTCGCAAAATGAAATCATCTCTTTGTTTTTAAACTCACCGCCTCTATCGCTTCTTATCTTTTTCACATTACACCGTATTGATTTTCAAGTTGTTTAATTAATTTGCAATCTCAATGGCACTATCATCCTTATGTGCAAGAAATAAAGTCCAAGTATAACGAGAAAAATCATCAAATCACGCATGCATAGTGGCGCCCACCAAGGCTTGTAGTGCGACTAGGACCAAACAAATCAATATGTAATAGTTCTAAGACTCTAGTCGTGCTTATTTCATTTTTAGGCTTAAGTGACTCACGTGTTTGTTTGCCTTTTATGCAAGATTCACACAACTGAAAGTTGTCTAAATCAAGCGTAGGCAATCCTCGTACTAGGTTCTTTCGTTGAAGTTTTTCTAGTGTGGAGATACCAATGTGTCCTAAACGTCTATGCCATAAATTCACATTGGGTTCATTTGACATAAAGCACTTAACTTAGCGTCTACCACATCATCCATAGAAAGCGTAAAAATATTACCTTCTCGTTTTCCTTTTAAAACGGTTTCTCCATTTTTATTTATTATATTGCAATAAGGGTGAGTAAAACACACATTAAAACCATTGTCAACAAATTGAGAAATGCTAAGAAGATTGTAGGATAAGTTGCTTACCAAAAAGACGTTGGAGATTTGGAGAGTGCTTGGATTTCCAATCGTACCTTTTCCGATGATCTTGCCTTCGTTGTTGTCTCCAAAGGTCACGGATCCGTTTTGTGACCTTCTTTAATTTTGTGAACAAGCTCGGGTCACCCGTCATGTGCCTCGAGCATCCACTGTCAAGGAACCACTTAATAGTTGTATCTTTCGATGTGTGGGCTCCCTGCAATGTGCAAAGATGATTTAGGTACCCTTTTAACTTTGGGTCCTTTCGAGTTAGTTAATCACCTCTTGGTAAAAGTGGGTGATCCTTCTCGGTCTATCAAATGGCAAGAATGTAGATGAAGGTGCGATATAGTAGACATGTGGTGCATGCACTTTGGGCCTTTGCCCAAGAACTCCTTTATACTCATTTGAATGAAGGACGTTTTTGATATGTCCTTGTGTGTGGTAGTACGTGGATGATATGGATGTCGTGTATGCATCACTCTTTTCTTTTCATATCTATATGGTACAAAGTTATATTTCACATGATATGAAGAGGAATTGGGGCGAGATGAGGGAAGGGAGGCTTTTGCGTCATCTTAGACGCCACTTGAGGCTTTGGGGTGTCTACTTTCTTAGACACAAAACTTGGTTGGTTTGGTTGATACTTCATTAGTATCAACGTATCCCAAACCGTTTTGTCACTGTCATGCTTTTGAGATAAGATAATACGATGCAGCATGTTAGATCCCGTATCAAACTGTTTCATCATTTCTCTAAGTCTGTATTCCTTGTTTCAAACTTGAAATCTCGGATTTCATTTCATTATTTTGAGTGGTCAATGATGAAATCTCTGTTTAATAGTAATGACACATGATGACTCTTCTTTGAATCGCTTAATTGAGCGACAAGATTCTCGTTAGAAGATTCTAACAGTTTCTTGTCTTCAATTAATCGCTTCTTTTCCTTAGCGAGAGTCTTAGTGAATTTATGCAATTCTAAATACTGACTAAAAAGATCATCATAAGAAGGTTCAGAGTCAGAGTCAGAATCAGATGATACCTCATTAGATGCTTTGGATGCAAAGCATACTTGTGCAGTCTCCTCTTCGGTCTCAGTTTCAGAATCCGATGAATCACTAGGTGGAGGCCTTTAGAGCACGTTTCCTTTGCTTGGGTTCTGAGACGAGTCTATTTTTGTTCGCTCCTTGTCAGGGTATTTAGTTGTTTGCTTTTCTTTATTGGGGCAGTCATATGATAAGTGTCCGAGTTTGCCACATTCATAACATTTAACATCTTTATCATTTGACTTGTTCTTATTTCTCTTAGTTGTAGTACCCTTATTTTTATTTCTGAATGACCTTCTCATAAATTTTCTTAAGCCTTTAGCCAATAGAATTAGGTCATCGTTATCCGATTCAGAATCACTATCATCTACGTGATCGGAAGGAGAAGAGACGTATTCATTTGATTTAAAAGCAATAGCTTTACCTTGTTTAGATGATTCCGATTTCCGTATGGTGAGTTTATTCTCATAGACCTTAAGTGATCCGATTAATTCTTCCATCTTTATTGACTTAGTTTCCTTGCTTTCTTCTATTGCGGTCACTTTAGGGTCCCACTCGAATGGAAGGCTTCGTAGGACTTTCTGTACCTTTTCCTGCGTGGTAAAAGCTTTACCAAGAGACTCAAGAGAGTTGTAGATGTTAGTCAAACGAAGATCCATATCAACAATAGACTCATTAGGCAATAATTTAAACGACTCAAGTGTGGACATAAGCATGTTTATTTTTGACTCTTTTACTTGACTCGTGCCTTCGTGTTTCATTTCTAGTATCCTCCACATTTCTTGTGCACTCGAACAGTTTGACATAACTAGACTCACTTTTACTTAATCCGTTTAGGAGCAATTGCATAGCCCTAGCATTCATACTAAGTTTTTTTATCATCACTCGTATATTCTTGTCTAGATTTAACGACTTCTAATGTGACTCCGTCTACGGTAGATAACTTAGATGGGACAAAAGGACCATCTTCTATTATCGACCAAAGATCTATGTATCTATAGCCATAAGAAAAAGCTTCATCCTAAGTTTCCACTGAATAAACGACTCACCGTCAAAAAGTGGAGGCCTTTGGCTCGACATACCTTCTTGCTCGGTTTTGAGATTTGTGGTTGCCATCTCACTGAATCGTTGGATTCTTTGAAGTGAGTGTTCTGCGCTCTGATACCACTTGTAGGATCTGCAAGGCACCACTAGAAGGGGGGGTTGAATAGGTGGTGCGGAAAGTGTGGTTTTTAAAATTTGTTTAAACTAAACAACTCAACTTCTGAAAACAGATTCTGTTTCAGGACCAGTTTTAAAACGTTTTTAAAACCAGGTTATAGGTCTCCAAAAATTCTGAAATTTTGAGAGAACTTACCCAGATGTTATGAGGGCCCCTAAAAATTTCAAATTAAAATTCAACCTTTAACCCCTTCAAAAACCGTTGTGATCAGATTGCGCGAATCTGCCAGAAACGGTAGACGGTTTTGAAAACTTTATTCCTATTTGTGTGTAAGTCCAAATGCTCTGAAAATTTAACCACTAACTCCTTATATACTATATTTAATTTGGTTGAAACGGTTTTGCAAAATTCATTTAGGAAGTAGGTCAATTACAATGAAAGTCTCAACCTTTGCAAGTCTGAAAATCAAACTGCACTAGTCTCAGAACTTTTGATGTTTATCGACTTATACTTATCCAAAAGGGTTGAAACTTGTTCCAAATTAACCCTAGAACGTGTGGCTATGTTTCTGGAAATTTTCATGATTTCTGAAAGTCGTTTACTATTTTTACGAACGCCAATAAAAAGAGTAAACTGTGCAGTAACAGAAAGTAAATGCTGAAAGTAAATGGCACCAAGAATTTTATACTGGTTCGGTTATAAATAACCAACTTCAGTCTTCAAGGAACACCTTCCTTGGTTCACACTAGTCACACACATGCAATACACCTTACCACAGGGTTGATTGGAGTTACACACCAACTCCAACTTTACAAACCTTGTACGATGAATACAATTCGTACGAACACCACCACCTCGCAAGAATGAAGATTGATCACACCTTGATCAATCTTTTACAAAGATATGGAATATGTGGTGGTCTACAACAAGCCTATTCAAGATTGAAAATATTAATACAATAGGCTTTCAAGACGAAAGAAAGAAAGAAAGAGAATGTAGAAGAAGAGGCTTAGGCTTTTTTTATCACTTTATTTTGCAATGCTTGTTCTTGTCTTGTTTTTGCTCATCTTCTTTCCTTTTATTGCCATGTATCCATCCCCTATAGGTATCCTCCCCCTCTTGAAAATTATCTTCTAAGCCCTTGGGAGAATGTAAGACATCATTGTGACGTGGTCTTTCTTACTTGTCACCTTCTCATTGGATGATCACTTAAGCTTTGCTACTTGGCACTTCATGATAGGTTGAATGTTGTCATCATTGATGACTTGGAAAAATCTGAATATATCACTCAAACATGTGCCAATATCAATCATAAAATTATTTACATAATACACAAGATTGTCACATAAATTGCAAGACAAAATTTCTTCCTTACTAAGCAAAAAATCGGCCATGATGAATATTTACCATGCTGAATTTTCAGCATGTGATACATGGAGTTAAAGTTCAAAATAATTCCATTTTTCTTTGATTTTTCTAATTAAAATAAATCACCAATTGATGGCAAACATCCTTACATTAGAAATGAATTTGGACACCTTTATGACCTTCCATTCGGCCAAGACATACCACACACATGCTGAAAAATTTTCAGCATCTGTGATATATAAAATATCACACTTTATGACTTTGAAAAATATTCAAATTGCTTCCATTTCTTCTTCCAATCAATCACATAACTCAAGACACAAAATATACCTCATTTACTTGATAAAATTCGGCCATCCTTAGTTCAACATGCTGAAATTTTCAGCATATGTTTCGAATGAGATAAAGTTTGAAATCTTACCATTTGTAGCTTCTCTCTTTAATTCACAACATTGTATGATTGATTCTTGACCAATCAATATGCCAACAAGGCTCCAAATAAGCTCCATCTCAGCTGTGATATGCGTGTATAATGTATATACATGTGCTGAAAATTATTTTTGCTAACTTTGTAAAATAGTACATTTAATAATACACACATGTTGTATTCCAATCAGCCCTTAATTTAATTTTCTAGAATACTTTAAAATGTAAAATATGTAAAAAGTGTGTAGATACGTGTCATATGATGTGCCACAAATATTCCATGTGTTGTGTACGTAGAAAACTGAATTTTCGATATTTATCGATTACCCGATTTTCCTCTAATTAAATTCCAACTTCTTGCACATATTATATTATTATGTTACACATAATATATAATATATACTTTAAATCTCAGCACTTGGCTGGTCTAAAGTGGCGCCATTAACATGTGACAAAATTAAAATTGGAATCTTCACATTTTGGGCTTAATGTGGGGTGATTTGTGTGTGCCAATATGGAAAGAATTTTTGACTGAAAACATTGCCATATGCACAAAATTTATGATAATTTTTGAGATGTAGAGGCTGGCCATCTATTTATGGCAAGTACGTGACACGTTGGCGAGGTTTCGGTATTCGATCGATACGATAATTTTTGGTTTAGAACCGTCGTATTTAATTTGTCATCACCATGTCTTATATCATATGATATAAGACCTGAATATACTCATAAATATGAGTTAAGTATATTGGTGTGACGTTAACGTACGTACGTAAAATATATAACGTGTCGGTAGTATGTTGGAATACATGTGTATGTGCTTTTAAAAAATCTGAAAATATATGTATATATGTGTGTATGGCGTGTATATATTTCTAACTCCATATACTAAACTACATTCTCAGTGAGAAATGACCCAAACTGACTTGAGCGTCGGAGGGTTTCACCCTGGGTCATCCTCCCGGGACCTATGATCTTTGATTCCTTGTGCAGTACTTTCAGGAAGCTATTCCAGCTGCAGTCTACAAACCAGTTAACTACTCTTCAAGTTAACTAACGACGTTTATTTGAAATCATCTTAGACCCTTGGTAAAGATCCGGCTTCATCAAGTATGTTTGTGTAAACTGATGAGCAACACAAAAACTTGAATCTATTGTAGAAACGAAATATGTATCTTATACATAAGGAGAAAATGATACCATTCCATCATAGATCATATTTGATGAGGACTCCTTTATTTTGTAATACCTGTTACTTGTATCACCTTGTCTTAATTCTTAAAGTTACCAGATATAGGGAATAAGAGAGATAGTGGTCTATGAATATAGGTATTATAACTTTTGTTATAATCGCTTTTGTCATCATAAATGGTGATTCTTGTACGCTAGATAAATTAAAAAAGTAACTTAACCTAAAATTTCACTAATTCAAACAATTGGTTCATCTTTCCAGAAAAAAAAAAAAAAAACCGTTCCGTAAGAAAAGGATTTCCAAATTATGTCCATTCGTCATTTGCCTTTGGTTTAACTGAATAATACGTCTTTTATGGCGTGTGGCAAGTTCCCAAATCTTATTGAACGTCTCAAACGGGTTAACTAGGAAATTTTTAAAATTCATATTTAAAAAAGGAAGTATTAGATTAGAATTTCATTGATTTATGTAGAAATATAATCTCAACCAAGGTATGACGAGCTGATTATAGAAGTGATCGTGCTAGAGAAGTAAGCAGGACAAGTGGCCGAAGTGAAGATGTGCTGAACTGATGAGGTACTACTGATGTGCCGAGATGATCAAAGGAGAGAAAGAAAGAGTCGAGGTGAAGAGGAGCACAAAACTATGAATGCCCAAGTTTAAGAGAAGCACAAAATTATGAATGACGAAGGTGAAGCTGAGCAAGAATAAAGGTGTGCTAAAACGAGTTGATAAGGTGAAGGCACAACCAGTTGGACAACAAAAACTGAAGCCGAGCGGCAACTTAGTCACTTCTAAATATGGTAACTTACGACTTTAACTATACATATGTCCGAGCAGAGCAGGTAATTAGTCATTACCTTTATACCCGTTAGAAATCAAGTCAAGTTACTGTCGATGAACATGAAGTTTTATAGATTAAGAAATAAAGCCGTTGGAGGCAATTTGAACTACTATAAAAGGAGAAACACTTTGTAAATTTCAACTTAACTTGAATGAATTCTAATTCTTTCAATCTCAACATAGTATCAGAGCTAAATTGATTCATGTATAACTACAAATTGCCCTTTTCCACTACCTTGAATTCTTTCAAAAGACTAATCCTTTCAGCTTGGCTGAATACACTGTGGCGACGTCTACTTGTTATCAAGTATTAGGACTGGACCGTGGTAACCAATTATCTGATGATTCTTCTATTGTAGTTACCAGCCATAAAATGAATAAAGATAACTAACGCTCATGGTCTCGAGGGCTGGAAATGTTCGTCACTTGCAAAGTCAAAGAAGAATACTTATATAGAACAGTCGTTGTTCCTACTGAGAACGATTGAAAATTACCGATTGTAGAAGTCAAAAACCAGCATGATAATGTTGTTCCTGATACATTCTATGCAACCCGACATTTCTAATTGCTTTATGAAGTACAACACTGCAACAAAAATCTGGGCTTCAGTAAAGGAGATGTATTCTAAACAAGATAACATCTCCGAACTTTATGAAATTGAAGCTCATCTTCATAAGCTTAAACAAGGTGTTCTTGTAGCGCACAAATATTATACCTTATTAACCAAGGCATGACAGTAGATAGATATATTTGAGATACATCAGTGGTCTTGTATCACTGATTCTGGTCTTACAAAGAAATCACATAGCGGAAATGGGTATTTCATATCCTTAATGGATTAAATCCACAATTTAATAGTGTCCGAAGTTGAATTCTCATCCCTAAACCGCCTATGGGCTTAAAGGCTGCCTTCGTCCAGATTAAACATGAAGAAAGTTTCAAGAAGGTCATAATGGGAGGAAATCCAAATACAAAGACCCATGCACTGCTTAGCGAACAATCAGCAGAAGTGTATGGCCTGGCTATTAAATGAAACTTTATTTTTGGAGGAAGTATGGCGTGTAAATACTACAAAAATGAAGGACATACAGTCGATGATTGTTGGAAGCTTCAAGCCAAGCTAGTATTCAAAGGTAAACCTCCACTGAAGCCCAGTAGTGCGCCCTGGAGACCACAATCAAAACCATTTGCTGCTGGACAAGATGCTGCACATTAGGTTGGCAACACAATTCAGCTTGTCATATCTCGACAAGGTACAACATAGCTCGGCTCAGCCCAGATAGCTGAAGCTGATGCCGGACTTTTATAGCATCACTAGAAGGGGGTTTGAATAGTGAGTGTGGAAAAATCGGTTTTTAAAAATTATTTAGCGACTAATACTCACTTCTAAAAATAGATTCTGTTTTCAGACCCCATTTTTATTAACTGAACAACTAGGTTCTTGACCTCCAAAAATTCATGAAATTTTGTGACAATGTATTTTTAGATGTTATCTATATGTCATAAAAATCTCAAATCAAAATTCAATGTTTAAGGCTCTAAAAAAATGATTTTAATTGAACTCTGTCAATGTGTGAAAAACTTTTCATTATATGAAAAATTAATTCCTAATTAATGATAACTCCAAATGATCTAAAATTTTGATGAGATGTCCTTTAATATGTCTAGGTTAATGGGTTGAAAGATTTTTTCAGAACTCCTTTCGAAAGTATATCAACCACGTTGATATCTCAACCTTTGCCAATCTGAAAATCAGATTGCACTAATCTCAGAACTTTGAACGTTTGGATGAATTATACTTATCCAAATTTGATTAAACTTGTCTTGAATTAAGACTAAGACCTTTATATGTGCCTCTGCAAAATTGGATGATTTTTGAAAATCGTTTGCTATTTTTTCAGTTGCGCTGAAGACGTTGCAAAAATAGAAACTGAAAACAAAAGTGCAGAAAGTAAGAGAACAGTATTTTTATACTGTTTCGGTCCATGTGACCTAGTCCAGTCTTCGATGACACATTTTTCTGTATTCACTAATCACCAAAGACACCTTAGAACAAGGGTGGCGGGAGTTATATACCAACTGCTTTAATGTCCAACCCTTTTACAATGAATCACAACAACAATCAACAAAATCACCACCACCTCACTAATGAAGGTTTGATCACACCTTGATCAACTTTTTACAAATGTGAAACGTGTATGGGTGGTATGTATGAAGCCTATACAGATTGTGGAATGTTATTTGATAGGCTTAAGTCTTTGTGCAAGAGAAGAAGATAAGAGATAAGATAATTCTTGCTTTGCACTTGATAGAATGTAGAATATGAGTCTTGTCTGGTGTTTGATCATATCCTTATCTTCTGTAGCATGGTGCATGCCCCTAGGCTGAGAAGAGTCTTGAAGAATTATTCCCTTGGAAGATGTCTTTCAAGGCCTTGTAACATACCTTTGCTTATTTGGCGAGATATGATTGGACAAGTGATGTGTCTTCGTCTTGCTGTCACTCTATGATTGGGTCTTCATTTGGCCACCTTGACACATAATATATGACATGAAAATTACACATGTAATAAATAACTTGGGAAAAAAGAAAAAAATGAAATGAATATACATACAATTATACATACATATATATATATATACACACACACACACGCATATGCTTGCTCGCTATGGGCAGCTTCTTTGTAGGACCAGTATGTTTGGGAGATATAATGATTTTCCAACCTACATTAAAGCTACTCTCCATACTGATGGCACTTCTGCATGTCTACGTCTTTGATATTCTGAATCATCTCTGGCTGCAGTGCTTGAAAAGTTCTTGTGTTGTTGTTTTGACACAGGCAACCCGGGTAACTCCACATTCTTTATTTGTGCATGCTTATTCTCTTTCTTTAGTACAACATTCTATGGCTTTTTTTGATGGTTGTTGCCTGTGTCTCCGGATGCATGCAACACGGGTATTAGTTTCTCCCTGTGTGGATCTTATCTACCTTTCTTCATTATTTCGGTACTGACCCTCCCATTTTGTGTTTCTTGCATAGTCTCCTGGTGGATTATCGAGCGGCAGAGTACACAATATTGGAGTGCCTCCCCTAATCGGACCTGCATTTCCATAGCACCACATTTTCAGTGGAGCACTAGCGAATCTCCTTTCTATAGTTTTACTCTTATGTTTTCATCACGTCCTGCTTCATCTCTCTCAGATGCTGTTTCACAACATCTCTGGACTACTTGGGATCCTGCTGCTACTCTTTTTCTCCAATGCTATCATTAAATTCTGTTCCTTATCCAGTCGTATAAATATGTACTCTTTTTCCTTCACCAAGGTTTTTCCACAAGGGTGGTTTTACTTGGTAAGGTTTTAATGCGGCATATCATATATGATTGGCGTTTGACAACACTTACCTCCTTGCTCTGTCATTTTACATTTGCTGATGATACGTTGTACCATGGTATTCCTCCGCCATAAGTGAGGCAAATTAACAAAATGTTTCTGGCAAAAAAAAGGTGAACGATGGGCGGTATCGTCTGGATTTTTTTAATAAATCAAACCCTCACTTGTGGAGGAGGAATACCGTGGTTACATGAATAAGCCTAGCCGCTATGGGAGCTCTCCCAAGATGAGTAATTGAAATAAAATATAACAGCGAGTAAATGTAATCTGTGAAAATGTGCTAATAGTGACATATGAAAAAGGATATAAACGAGCCGAATATATCAAAACAGCCGCATGTGACGAGCAAAAAGTAAGCACCATGACTAATAGGACTCGAGCAGAAACCGCTGTAACCATCGCAAAGGAAGAAGAGCAGAAGGCCATGTTAGACCAAATAGTATGTACCTAAGAAGACAAAACATGTGAATAGTTATGTGCAATAAATCCATAACAAACAAAAGTGCAATAAATAATAAGAGAGCGATAGGAGTACCCAGGTCGCCCGTAACCAACACTGGTACGGGCAACAACATCAAACGTATGCTAACACAATCGGAGATGCCATGTCTACAGCCGTCGATGCACGACCAACACAAACTATAGAGCATATAAACTCCCCAAGGAAGACAGAGACAAGGAACATTAGGCAGCAATACAAACTCTAAAGCATATAAGATAGAAGAGTGATAAGCATGTGACAAAACATACCATGTCTCCTGCACTAAAGTGATGCAGGCGAGAGTGCATATATACGCTACTATGGAGAGACCCCGAACGACGAATGTAAGTAGTATGGACATCAGTACTCAAGCATCCACAAGCAGCTGGAGAAAGATCCGAAAGTAGTCGAAAGATGCAAGTTCGCCCCATCATAAGTCCATGTTGTGCAAGAGTATGTGCCACCGAATTAGCTTCATGACGCAAATAAGCAAGGGTGGCCTGATTTAATCATAAGAAAAGGGACACATGGGCCACACCCATAGCTAATCATGCAGTCAAGGTTGCTAGTGTGGCAAGCAACGAAAGGACAGGCAGACAATCTATCTCAATCTGCAATCCAGAGTAGTCTTGTGCAAAAAACATGAGGAAGAAAAGGAGAGCGTGCAACTCTGCATGCATCGGCGGAAGTACCGGTAAGGGAAAACAAGGGCATGTACCAATTGGCCTCTATCGTTGCGCAACATAGCTCCACCTGCCGCACCCCGACAACCTGCAGCTGTATCAACATTAGGCTTCAGCTTACCAGAAAGAGGTAGCTGCCAGCGAACAATATAAACCCGTTAGGGTCTTAGGATAAGAGAATAATGAGCAGCCAGTAGTCGTTGAACCAAGCGAGCAAACTTGGATCCAGAAATCGATGAACACCACATAAACACTGACGCGAATGCATTCTCTAAGACAGCCATATGAGAAACATTCTTCCCCAAATTGGATGGCTGCATATTCCTTCCATATTGCCCAAGTAGCAAGCATAAGGACTACTGGAAAAAGCTGGCCTGACATAGATGTAACTTGTGTGGAGCTCCCCCAAACTCTAGGATACTGCCTGTAAGTCGATGCTGGGAGGCGGGCCGCTGAAAAGGCAAGCTAAATGAAACCATAACACACGAATTACCAGACATGCATAAAAGATATGATTCTACATTGCTGAAGCTCTATTTCAAAAAACACAGCAGGGCAAAAAAACCACAAGCCAAGCACAAATATTATCAGGCATAGGTAGAGCACAGAACCATAACCTCCATAAAAATACATGTCCAGCAGGTGGCATACCTCTCCACCAAATATAGCGCGCTAACTGAAATCGGGGTTGCTATGGACGACAAACCGTGTATGCACTCTTAAGGCTAAATTGCCCATGTGCATTATCTCTTCAATAAAGGCCGTACTCAGTGGTGTGAACATGCATTTCACAAAATGAGTTAATGTGACATAAACGCTTTCAGTCAGCAGAATCATAAACATAAGCATGCAGTATGGCTCTATACCCGTATTTCTGCCTGTGGTACGATGCCCAAACCATAGATAAGATATGATACGACCACTATAACTTACACTCATATACCTTTTATAGCACCTCAAAATTGCGGATGCCTAATCCTCCCTCCAATTTTGGATCACATAAGGTTTCCTAGGATCGCCAATGGTGCCGATTCATCCATAAGAAGTTGGACATTTTCCTGTTCAATTCAGCGATAACACTTTTTAGCAGACGTGACGTGGCCATAATATGCAGTGGCATGGAGGAAAGAACAGACTGAATAAGTGTTAGACGGATAGCCATACTCAATAGACTCTGTGACCAACCTGTCAATCGAGTGTCAAAAATGATCAATCAAGGCAGTAAAAGTTCTGGAGCGATTAATACCTTTAAAAAAATAAGACCCAAGTATTTAATCGATAGTGAGGAGAGATGCATGCCCAGAACCTCAGCCACACGGTGAGCAGAGCCACCTTCGCTGACAACTAGCTGACTTTTATGAAAATTGACTAACTGTCCCATTCCCATTAGGCCGCTGACCCCTATACAAGTGGAAGAAAGATTTTTGTTGCCTTCTTCAACCAAGAAGACGTCATTCACTTCTACCCAAAAGCTTACACCCTCTTACACACTTCTTACGCCATTCTTACACTCTTTACACACTCAACATAACAAGACGAAAACCCCACCTTTTTCCTCCCACTTAGCTGGT
Organism: Eustoma russellianum; assembly: GCA_036186865.1. Classification (NCBI taxonomy): domain Eukaryota; kingdom Viridiplantae; phylum Streptophyta; class Magnoliopsida; order Gentianales; family Gentianaceae; genus Eustoma; species Eustoma russellianum. Next base: position 14,313,528 of record AP025061.1, read on the forward strand.
CTATTGGTCAAGGAAATGAAAGATTTTTCTTCCAAACATCTCACTTAATTATAACCCTTCACCAAAAAGCTTCCATTCCCTTACATCTTCTCTTACACAGTCCTTACAATTTCAACCAAACCAAACAACTTCATTCCTCACTCCCACAAGGCCGGTCACATTAAGACAAAAAGGAGAAAAAAAAATTTTTCTCTTAACACATCACATTCTTACACTTCCAAGACAACCTTCATCATACTTTCTTCATGACCTTTCAACTTTCATAATTGTCTTCATCAACCCCACTTCTTCCTCATCTCAACCAACCCCTTATCTATAGGAAGAGAAGAAACTCTTTTTTTTCCTTCTCACTTCACCCTTAGCAATTCCATCTTCATACAACTCTCTTTCCTCTCCAAGAAAAGAAAACACAAGTCTTCAACTCCTCTCCACCCTTTATGGCCAAGGATAGCAAGCGAGAAGGAGAGAAAATTCTTCTCTTCACTTCACTCCCTCTCTTCAAGACAATAGCTAGAATACCTACCTTCATCAAAGTGTAGTGGCCAAATTTGTGTAGAATTAAGAAACAAGAAGGAACAAGGTAAGAGGTTCATTTAGAATGACTTAAATTCTTCCATTTCTCACCTTCCATTAGTTATTAATGCCCTCTTTTCTTCTTCAAATTGTGGCATGTTCAAGGAGGAGGGAGAAATGTTTCTTTAAGCCATGTGAAGAAATCTTCACCTTGAACTAAGTGATGAAAGGCAAGTACTCTTCCTATATCCTTCATGGATTTTCAAAGGTTTAGTATATATATTTATACCAATGTTGGATCATCTATGTAGCATGTTCAAGTTTTCATCATATGAATATGTAAAATATATATTTCTATGTGATATATATATATATATATATATATATATATATATATATTTAGTTGAAAGAGGGCGGTACCGTCCAGGCGTTTTATTAATGTATTGAACCCTCACTTGTGGCGGAGGAATACCGTGGTTACATTGTTGGTCGAGCTATGGTGGGAGACTCTCCCAAGATAAACAAAATAATAATTTAAAAATGTACAAGCTACGCAGGAAATTTGCAAGTGAATGGACCGGAAAAATTGAATGCCATTGTTGGATATCGCTGATGTAGGCAGGGAGATGCATTGTCGGATGATACTGCTGCTGCCCATGCCATTGCTGTCTGTCGTGTTGCCAGATGCATATCTCATGGGGAAACATAGTTTTTGCCACATGCCATTGAAAGTCCAGGATCAAAAAACAATGATAAAGTGAAACTGAAGCTATATGTAATTATTATTAAGATATTGTAGAGATTGAAGTACATACCGCCGTTGCTTGTATTCAACTAGAATACAAGCAACCCATTGTTTGAATGCTCTGAATGTTTACGTTGGCTGAGTCTGAGTATGTATTTGTGATGTCCCTCGGCAAAAAGACGCATGAGAAAAGTATGACAATGAGTAACCAGGAAGGCGTAATGATGAAGGAACGAAAACAATCTGAGTGAAAAATCATACCAATGTTGCCTATGTCTATCGCAGACATAGGCAACCATAAGCATAGCGTGCCGATTCATTTTGAGTGACATGTTCAGAAGCGTAGGGATGGTAACGCAGTATCCAGTAGTATTGCTCCTCTGACCTCAGGTGGCAAAGACTCCATCGTGGTGTAAAGAGAGATGCCCGCAGAGCGAAATCCATATGTAGCCAGTTTATGAGCTGCTGTTGTTCTCCCTGAAGCAATGTTGAATTGTTGCACCATTTATGCGGAGAAAAGCTAGTGTTCTCTGCAAATCAGTGGCATATGGTCCCGTAAAGCTTGATGGGTGTTCCAGATTCTGTAGTTGTTGTTTACAATCCGTTTCAATCCATAATTGGTCATAATGCATCGAATAATAGATAAGTGCAAACTGCAGTGCCATTAGTTCTGCTCTTATGGGTGATGCACATGGCAATGCAAAGCATGCTGCAGAAATTAGTACGCCGTGATGATCGCGTAAAATTGCAGCTCCAGCCGCATGAGTATTAGATATTGATGCATCAACATTGAGCTTTAATCGCCCAGCAGAAGGATGTTGCCATACTATTTTCGGTATCTTCTGGGGTATCGATGGAGAGAAATGATTTGACACCAGATATGGTATATGTTGCGAGAATTTACGATTCTTCGTTGCGTCACACCATGTGTATATATGATCCTTGATTCTCTGGTGTAGTCGATGATTAGAGTATGAGTCCTCGCCAAATCTGATAGCAGTATATTCTTTCCATATTGCCCACGCTACCATTGAAGGAACTATGGATCTCAGTTGGCCTAGCATTGTTTTTGATGATGTTGCACTCCACCATTTCAGCACGTAATTGCGTATGGATGAGCCCGTGGGGAATGGACCAGAAAAAATAACAGACATTGTTGCCAGAGTAAAGATATATGATCACATGTTAAGAAAAGATGGTCATGCCTTGTGTCAGTTTTGCAGAATGCACATTGGGTAGGAAAGATCGTTTGCCAGCGTCGCATATTGTCCGGAATAGGTAATGCACCTCTCCATAATCTCCATAGAAATATTTTGCACCAAGTGGCAATGTCTTCCACCAAATATGTTGTGGATAGGAGATAGTTGGTGGCGTAGACAGTGTGTGGCATGCGGATTTGAGTGTGAACTGTCCATTTGTATCTGCCAACCAGACATAGCCTTCCGAAGTATATTGAACATGTTGTGTCATAAATGAGTCAATGGAACAGATACGCTTCCAAGTAGGTGAGTCATATATGTGAGCATATAAAGTTGGCCGTCTTCCATATTTCGCACGCTAAATTGGGCCCATAGAGTGGATGAATGATGATATCTCCACCAAAGCCTACGTTATATGCTTGTTGTAGTGTTTATAAATGCCTTATGTTTAGCCCTCCCATTTCCGTAGGACTGCATATAGTGTTCCAGGATATCCAATGATGGCCACCTTGCCATAAAAAATGCGCCATTTTGCGAGATAAAGCATTGATAACACTCTTTGGCATTGTAGAGCTGGCCATTATATGGAGTGGCATTGAGCATAGAACATGGCGTACCAAGATTAATCTGCCTGACATTGAAAGCAATTTTGCTGACCAAGAATTGAGGGCACTGTCTACATGTTGTAACAAAGAAGTGCAGTGTGCTGCCCTAGTTATACCCTTATGTAAATAAGTGCCCAGATACTTGATTGGAAAGTTAGCAAGCCGCATGCCTAATGATTGCGAGACCCGTGAGCCTTGTAGGCCTGCACTTACCACTATTTGACTCTTATGTAAGTTAACCAATTGTCCAGATGCTGTCTGATAAGCATCTAGAAATGCCCGAAATTGCTGCAAATTTCTGGCGCTGTTTCAAGAAAATTACTAGATCATCAGCGAAGCCAAGGTGTGTTACCTGCGGAACTCTGCCAGATTGAATCCTTTTATTGTACCATTACTCATCAATGCATTAAGCCACGTGAAAAGCCTTTGAGGCTAATATAAATAGAAGTGGAGAGAGGGGGTCACCCTGCTTGACCCCCGTCGAATAGGAAAGAATTGTCGTGCAACCATTCACTAAGACTGAGCATTTGGTTGCAGCAAGATTGTTCACAAGCATACGAATAAGGCGGGCATGAAAACCCATTTTAGCCAGGAGAAGACGTAAGAATGTCCAACAAACTCTATCAAATGCCTTGGCCATATCGAGCTTAATGAGAATGTGACCTCCTCTTGTTGGTCTGTCCATGAGATGAACCATTTCTTGGGCCAAGAGAATTTGTTCCGTTATGTCTCTACCTTTCATGAACCCAGCTTGCTCTGGGGATATAAGCTTTGGCAACAACCATGATATACGTGTGGCAATTAGTCGTATAATTGATTTAGCCATGAAGTTTGTGAGGCAGATGGGTCTGTATTCTGCAAAGGTAGGAGGATTAGCCACCTTTGGTATCATGTAATGAGTGCAGAGGCTAGCTTAGCTGGAGGCCGAATTCCTAGAAAGAATTCCTGAAATGCTTTGTGCACATCCGTAGATATAACATCCAAAATTGCCTGTAGAAGGACCCTGGAAAACCATCTGGTCCAGCAGCACTGACGGACTCAAGTCCCATATGGCTTGCTTCACTTCGGATATGTCCGGCATCCTAAGTAATTCTTCATTATCTTCATCCGATAGCAATTGTGGCACATATTGGAGTATCTCCTCATAGCTACCTGTTTGCTCCGCTGTAAATAATTGCTGAAAGAATCTCACTGCTTCATCTTCAATGTCTGATTGAGATTCTAATGTTACACCATCAGATCTTCTAATACTATGAATACGTTGTCGATGTCTTTTCTCTTTTACTTTTTGATGGAAAAATTTGGTATTGGCATCCCCTTCATTCATCCACTTGACATTCACTTTTTGTTTCCAATAGAGCATGGATCGTTTCTGAGCTAACCTCAATTGACTCATCGAATAATGGTACGCTTCTCTTGTCTCAGCTGTTTGATGCGCATCATATAATCTTTCCTGACGTGTTACGTCCTCCTCCGCTGCAATCACCGCATCAAAATATTACCAAAGACATCTTTGTTCCATCGTTTCAATTGTGTCTTCAGCTTTCCTAGTTTGTCATACAGCCCCCACATGCCCCCTACCGTAGTAAATGATTGCCATTGATGTTTTACAAAGTCATGGAAATCTTGATGTGTTGTCCAGACATCTAAGTATTTGAATGATGATGAATGCCTTTGAGACTCCAGCTTGCATTGTAAAAATATTGGCGCATGGTCAGAAGAAGTACGGTTCAAATGTTGATAATGAACCCCTGAAAAAAGATCAAGGAATGCTGCTGAACATAAGTAACGGTCTAATCTGCGGCTGACTCTCCCCAGACCTCTACCGTCTGACCATGTGAATGGAGATCCCTGATATGCGATATTTTGCAACGACGTTGCAGCTACAAAGTCATTAAAGTCCTGTAAAGTACGCAAGGCAGGAACCGATCTACCTTGATGTTCATCTAATGTAAGATAGGTATTGAAGTCTCCCCCAATGAGCCATGGCTTGTCCAAAGTTGAATGAAACAAAGAGAGGTCTTCCCATAATGGTCTACGTGCTGTAATAGTGTGTAGAGCATATACTATTGTACACCAAAATGATTCTCCAGTAGGCAAGAAAGTAAAGCCAATGAATGATTTTGATTGCCTGCACGTTGATCTTCTAGTTGCAGTAAGGAGTTTCTCCAAAATATCCAAGTGTTGTCATGAATCACTGACATGGCATGGGATAACCCAGTTGAAGACGATGTGACGTTAAGTCTGAGGGTCTTTTCTTTGGCTCAATAACTACTAAAAGATGGAAACGATGCTGACGATTCAAAGATAACAATCGAGGTATGGAGGTGCGTATACCTTGAACATTCCAAATCATTATATTCATTGGTTAGATAAAACGTTGAAGGAGTTAGAGAGCGCTGTTCTTGATCTTGTAGCTAGCGGGGAGATTGGATCAATATTTCGAGGTCTACGCCATAGTAACCGCAGAGGTACTTGAAATTGACATTCATCTACATTTGTAGGTGATGATGCACTGATGGATGGTTGATCTTGTAATTCTTATGTGCGTCATCAATAATCACAGATTGTACAATGTTGGTGACATAATTAACAAAATCTTCATCTGTTGAGATGGATGGACTACTGTATACCGGTACCTGCTCATCTCTACTTGACGTTAAATATGCATGGTCTGGCGGATAGTCACCAACAATGACATCGTCAATGCTGCGCAATCGTGACAAATTCTGGGAAAATGAAATGGAGTTTGTTGGCAGCATTTCTGGAGATTGAAGATCAACATGAATATTGTGGGAGGGGCTGGGCTGCCTGTTATCCTTTACTGATTGATTATCTGCCGTAAGTAACGTGGTGTGCTCTTTAGGTGCAATATGCTTCTTAGGAGTCCACCTTGTATCTTTTTGTTTTGTAACCATTTTGGATGGAACGTTCTGCACTGTAGGAGGCGCAGGAGTGTCCATATCTTTCCCACAGTTTTCTGAGATATGGCCTAAACGCATGCAAGAAGAACAGTATAATGGGATGTCTTCATACGTCACTGTTTGGGATATTGTTTTGGAGGACAATTGTATGAAGACCCGGGATGGTAGCTCTTTTGAAATATCGAGTTCAACACATAGTCTCGCTACGGACGGACGAAGACGTTCAGTTGTAGCATTATCTAACTTCATGGGTGTACCCACCATCTTCCCAATCTGAAATACTGCATCCTTTCGATGGAAATGGATTGGTAAGCCAGGGAAAGATATCCATACTAGAACTATAGGCACATCAAATTTGGGATCATAGTCTGGCGTCCATTTGGTCACGCGCATATATTTTCCGGCGATCATCCAACTTTGACGTGAGAAGCAGTGCAAATAATCTAGTTCTTGCGTAAACTCAGCAGTATATGGTTTGAATCTAGTAATCCTATACGTACCATATCATTGAAGCCAATGCGATCAATCGAGGAACGAATCGTAGCCAATGGAGGCCTACCATACCAGATGATCCGATCAATGCCAATTTATAACGCTCAGCCAATTCTGCGATTTCATCATCTGAGAAAGAGATCATGGGACTTCCCTTGTACCTTAGGACTGTTTTATCAACAATGGCGGACGTAGATGATGACGGCTTAAATAAGGAAGCGAAGGTTTGTTGTTTTTCGGCATGTGACAATGGCGGATCAGCCGCCATTGTTGCGAAACGATGGGCTATAGATGTGCGGTGTGTGTACGTCTAAGAGAGTATGAAAGTATGAAAGAAGAATGGATGCAGATCAATGGCCTGAGAAGATGATCGGCGACGGCTAAAAGCCGCCGCCTTTGATCGCCATAGCACACATCAGGAGGGTTTTTCGTCATATATATATATATCTATTTGTATACACACACACACACCATATATACATAATATGTAAGTACATTAATTCTAACCTAAAAAGGCCTTCGGCCTTCCTTATGACATAAAAGATTTTAGTACATGTTATTTATAGACAAATGTACAATATAGATCAGGTTATGAAATATAACTAAGTCATATATTTTATTTATACATATACACATAAACGGCCATAAGACTCTTTGTATGATGAAAAATAACCTTGTTACGTATTACGAGAACATGTATTATATTGTTCACAAATCTATATTTAAAGTGTATATATGTGTGCCACACGACCAAACGAGGCCTTTTCATGTTAAAGTAGCTTTATTTGATATTATGAATACATATATGTATAATTGTATAAAAGGTATAATGTAGGCGTACGTACGTACATACATACATACATACATACATGCATGCATGCATATATATATATATATATATTATATATATATATATATATGTATATATATACATGGCCATAAATGCCCTTTTATAATAAAAAATTGCTTTATTCGGTATTATGAATACATATAAGTAGAATATATAAAAATGTATATGTGTAGACATAATATATATATATATATATATATATATATATATATATATATATATATATTCGGCTATGAGGCCTTTTTATGATAAAATGACTTTATTTCCATGTTATGTGTACTTACATGTATAATCTGTAATAAGATGTAAGATATGTTATGTATTTAAGTGACATGTTAAAGAATTAAAAAATATGTGCTTTAAATCCTTAAATGTTGAAACATGAGTGTAGGTAAATTACAAATTAGAAAGTGATGTTGGACAAAATGACCAAAAAGGGGCTGTTGTTTTAGGATGATGGCCGAATGGTACTTTACTAGGGATAAAAATAGTGTTTCTTTAAGTTACGACATGTACAAGGTAGATAAGTGATGAATGTTGACTAAATTAAAGCGTAGAATGACCAAATTACCCTTGTTGGCCAAATGTTAGGATGGCATAAAATAAAAGTTTGGAAAAATAGATTATGATATAAGTTATACAATTTTAGGGAGATGTCAAAGAGTTAGGAAAATAAGTGATAGAAATAGACTTGTAAATGTTTATGGATATAAATGTGCATGAGATAAAGTATTGTAGGACCTGCAAGACACCACTAGAAGAGGGGGGAGGGTTGAATAGTGGGTGTAGAAAATTTGGTTTTTAAAATGTTTTGATCCAAAAACCGAACTTCTGAAAACAGTTTCTGTTTTTCAGGACCTGTTTTGAAACGTTTGAAAAGCTAGGTTACAGGCCTTCAAAAATTCTAAAATTTGAGAGATTGTATTCTTGGATGTTCTGAGTATCTTCTAAAAATTTTAGATCGAGATTCAAACCTTTAACCCTTTGAAAAATTGGTTGTGATCAGATTGCGCAAATATGCCAGAAACGGTAGTCTGACTTGAAAACTTTATTATGATTAACCGTGGCTCCAAATGGTCTAACTAAACTTTAATGACAAACCCCTTACTATATTTATTTAATTGGGTTGAAACATTTTTGAAAAATTACTTTGGGAAGTTTGTCAAATATGTCAAGTTCTCAACCTTTGCAAGTCTAAAAATCAGATTGCACTAATCTCAGAACTATTAACATTTGAATGACTTATACTTATCCAAAGGGTTGAAACTTGCACCAAATGAAGCTTAAACGTGTGGCTATGTTTTTGAAAAGTTTTCGGATTTTTGAAATTCGTTTGATATTTTTAAGATCGCGATGAAATAGATTGCAAAATGCAGGAAACTGAAAGTACTGTGCAGAAAAGTAGAGAACACAAGGAATTTTATACTGGTTCGGTTAAATCAACCTACTCCAGTATTCGAGGACACCTTCCTCAGTTATCACTAAACAAAATAACACCTTACACACAGGGTTGATTGGAGTTATACACCAACTCTAACCCTTTACAATCAAAAACAAGTAATCACAATGATCACGAACACCACCACCGAGCGGATGAAGGTTTGATCACATATTGATCAACCTTTTAGAACAATAGGGCATGTATGGTGGTATGAATGAAGCCTATACAATATATTTGAATATAGATACAATAGGCTTTGAGAGAAAAAGAGAAGAAAGAATGTAGAAGAAGAGAGTAGAGAGACTTTTTGCACTTTTGAACTTGTAAGACTTGTCTTGTGTTTGATTTGCTCTTCCTCTCTTCCTTTTATCTCAAAGTGGCCGCCCACTCTAGGGCTTCATTCCCTCTTGAAAATTCTCTTTTAAGTCCTTGGAAGAATGTCTTGTATAAATATGACATCAACTTGCTTACTTGGCAACACTTGATTGGATGATTGTCTTCACCTTGCTTACTTGGCACTCCTTGATTGGATGAGATTTTTTCATCATTTGATGAACGTACAAATCTGAGAATTACACTTAAAACATGTGCCAAATTATTAATAAAAACATTGCCAGTTATCACACAATTAATCCCAAATAATTTGGAAGGAAAATATGTCACCAATAACTCGAAGATTTCGGCCACCTTATGCAACACATGCTGAAATTTTTAGCATGTGTAATATTCAAATTATTGCCATACTAGTATTATATCAATCTCTTGAAAATGATGAGGCAAATATATCACAATTAAGGTAAAATGTTCGGCCATATTAACACACACATGTTGAATTTTCAGCTTGTGTTATATTTGTGACATAGTTTGAAATATTACCTTGTGTAGCTCCCTCCATTATGTCACTAACCTGTATAGTCCATTCTTCACCAATCAAGATGCCAACAAAGCTCCACATAGGCTCCATCAAGGCTGAGTAGGCGTGTGAATTGAGCTTGAACATGTGCTGAATTTATTTTTGTAAACTTTGTAAAATAGTGCACAATAATTATACACATATGGTATATTCCAATCAGCCCTAATTTGAATATTCTAGATCACTTTAGCATGTATTGAATATGTAAAAAGTGTCTAGATACATGTTACATGTCATGCCAAAAACGTTCCATGTGTTGTGTTCGTAGAAAACTGAATTTTCGAATTTTGTCGATTACGCGATTTTTCTCAGATTAATTCCAACTTTTTGCACATGTTATATATATTATGTCATACATAATATACATAAAATAATTTGAATATTCATCTCTTAATGGCTGATACAAATGGCGCCACATGTGACAAAAACTTGAATTTGGAATCTCCACAATTTGGTCTTAATTGGTGGTGATTTGTGTGTGCCATTATGGAATGATTTTATGGCTGAATATACCATGTAAGCCGCGAAATTTGTGGCCATTTTGAAGTGAGAGCTGGCCATCTATATATGGCAAGTATGTGACACGTTAGCGAAGTTTCAGTAGTCACCCGATACGACAATTTTTGGTTTAGAACCTTGTAACATGTCGTAATAATTTTGTCATCACCATGACTTATATCATATGATATAAGACCTGAATATACTCATAAATATGAGGTAAGTATAGTGGTGTGACGTTGACGTACGTTCGTAAAATATATAACGTGTCGGTAGTACGTTAGCATATATGTGTATAGTGCCTTTTAAAAAAATCTGAATATGTATATATATATATATATATATATATATATATATATATATATATATATATATAAGGTGTGTGTTTTAAGAGGTAGAAGGAGACTTTTCATTTCCATGTTTGTTGCCTTTGTGCCTTCTCCAAATATTTCTCCATTTAATGAACTACTTATTTCATTTAACTAAGTACTTCACTTAATGAACTAGTTTAGTTCATTAATGGTGGCACCTGAAAATAGTTCAAACACAACAAATGTTTGCCATTTGACTTAAGCTTTAAAGCTTCATGGCTTGTTAGTACGACAACATTATATATAAAGTATATAAGCCAGGTTTGTTGCAAAAACGTGGCAAGTCATAAAATGTGTCATGCATTTCTTTAGCACACGTTATTTAAATCATGCATTTTTGTGAATCACTCAAACCCTTTTTCTCCAACAAGTATGATAGAAAATAAGATTATTTTATGTATATCCTTATGAAATATGAAATCTTATGAAAAAGAAGATTAAATTAGTGTTTTTGATCCTTTTGAACAGGTATAAGATGTATATTGTACTGAAATGTTGATGGTTAAATTTATCTAACAAAAGGTGATTTAACCGAGAAAAAGAAAGTGGAAAGGAAGAGGTAATTTTCATGGTTAGACCATACATTAAATGCATATATAGTAAGTTTTAAGTACATGATGATATGAGAATATTTGAGTACTTATAAATGTTGAATGGATTAGAAGGGGATGCATTTGCATACATGCTTGCATTTCACAATATGTTTAAAAGTTTTTATACCTAATGAATCGTACCAACGAGACGATTGATTCTATCGACACATGTTTATATGATATGATATGTATTGGAGAGTCATCCTGATACTGATTGACGTTGGTGGTGTTTAGGAGGCACACATGATTTTATCGATTACCATAGCGTCGTATAACACTGGAACCTAGGAGAGCTTAGTGTCATGAGCGTACAGAACCCTACCATTACAGTTACAGTTACAATTACATTTACAGTTGGCCGAGTGTAACACCTTGTTTAGGACAAGGGATCTCCGCCTTATTGATGCCACCATTAAATGCCATGTACGTATAATATAACACCATATGGACTCATCAGGATTCATATTGTACATGATGACTATATGGGAAATCATTCGGTATGTCTTGTGTTATCGCTCTTATGTATGATAAGTGCTATAGCCATCATATGACATGAAATGTTTCATAGATGTTTTACAAAATGATATGTACAGACAGATTACTGAATATGGTTATGACATGATGTCTTATTATACAGTATATGGACAGTTTATGACATCGGTTTCCATTTATCGTTCATCGTTATAGAAATTTTTATTACACTGTTTTAAAGGTATCGCATCGTAGAAATACCGCATTTACATGACTCGTATAGGGACTTGATGCACCTAGATGATATGAAGAAGTATGATGACATCTTAGGCTTGGATGGATAATCTAAGTATGGATATACTTGATATTGATGTTTTTTATGACAGATGATCATATAGAATCCGACTTGACACGAATATATGTGTTTAAGTGTTATTTATTTATCTTTATGTTATGCACTGTATTTATTAAATTGGAGACGTGATTTGTTATGTTCTTAGTTATGCAGCATTATTTTCTTACCCCATCTTCGCATGCATGATCCACATGACGTATCTAGTCGGACTACTTGCTGGACGATTACGTTTATCGCTCATACTTCTCTTATCAATGTTTGCAGAGAACGGGTATCACATTACAGGTTACCGAGGTTGATTCCAGATAGATACGGATATAGACGCGGTACACTCGAGAGATTATCTCTAAAGATCACCACCAAAAAAAAGACATATAGCGACAGACAAAAGTCGTCGCTATGTCGTCGTTAAGGACATTTAGCGACGAAATTGCGACGAAAAAAGTTGGTCACGATACGGCTTGTCGCAAAGTGAATTTCGTCGGTGGCGCGTCGCTATATTGGGACGGACAAATTTTCGTCAGTTTTGCGTCGCATAATTGCGACGAAAAAATGTCAGTTCTGCGACCAGATACTGCCGTCGTTGTTTCGTCGGTGTATGTAGTCGTCGCTATTTTATAATTTTTTATTTTTTTATTTCCTTTCTGCGACATATTTTTTCGTCGCAAAGTTTCGTCGGTATTTTTTCGTCGCTATTTTTAAAGTTTTGATTTTTTATTTCCGGTCTGCGACATTTCGTTTTCGTCGCAGGTTCGTCGCTATTTTATAATTTAATATTTAATATTAAATATTATATATTTTTAATTTATAAATAATACAATATATTATTAATTAAATAGTTTTTATTATTATTATTTAATTTTTATAATAATAAAAATATTTTGTATATTAAATCATTTGTACGAATGTTATACCGAAATACAGTACTTGCGTATTGAAGTTCGTAAACAACACAAACGAAATAGAATCCATATAAATGTCATATAAAATATAAAAGTACAAAGAATATCTCAATACAATAAACGAAATAGACTGTACGAAAAATCAAAAAATGAAATACTATGCAGAGGAAGATGGAGGGGGATCATGCGGAGAAGAGTGACCATCAGGGGGAGGCTGAGACTGCGAGTTGCTGGAAATCACAGAGATGATGAGATGCGATAGCTGCGAGATTTGCTGGGTCGTCTACTCCTGCACCTGCATCGTCTGCTGCTGCGCATGCTCAAGCACCTGCTGAAACGCCTGCTGAAGCGACTGCTGCAGCTCCTGCTGGGTCTGAGTCAGCTGCGACCGCAGTGCTCGTACGCTCTCCTCATGCTGCGCCCTGATGGTCTCCACCTCATGCTGCAGCGCCGCATGCTCTGATTCCAGGCGCGAAAGATTCTCTGGGGCCGTAGAAGGCGCGGAGGTGCTGGCCTCAGAGGAAGCACCTGCATGCAGAACTTCGAGAAAGAATCGCGGCGCTGCTGATCCGACCCCGTACACCTCCCTCTTCTTCTTATTTTGAGGGCCGACGGTCCGAACCGCATCCCAATAAGCGCGGTTCTTGTCGGCCTCTTCTCCCCTAAGTGCGAGTAGTCTGTTGTACTCGTCCTGAAATGAGAATAAGAATTGTTAGGGTTTAGGGTTTAGCAATAAAATAAAACAAATGATATCGTAGTCTACTTACACTGATGTCGCGCGCCTTCGCCGTGATCCAGTCCTCCGTTCCGTCGGAGGCTTTCTTCCGATGCGTCTTGTAGAAGAGATCGTAGGAGGCTGGCCACTCCCCCGTCTCCTCCTGCTGAAAGAATGAAATAAAATATGTTAGTGAAATCCATAATTTTAAAATTTTTGGCCTGACCTATTCGTTTATTGGAGGTATCCCGGCCTTAAAGGCCTCTCCCAAGTCAAAGCAAAAATAAAAAAAAGGCAAATGAAAACATATACTACTTAAATTAACCATATACGAATACCAAAAAACAACAGCGCAACATAAGAAATCAATGAATATAAATAATCCACTTAAGTCAATGAATGTAAATAATCCACTTAAGTCAATGAATCTAAATAATTCAATGAAATCAATGAATCTAAATAATCCAATATTAAAATACTTACCATAGAACGCATCGTGGGGGCGTGGGAAACAGACCCACCTGAGTGTGTGGCAGGTGCTGGGCCCTGTACATTATCGCTGCACCGGTTCGCCGCGTTCCGGGCGCTGCGGGCTTGGGTAGCAGGGTCCATCCAACCTGCTATCCACCCCGCCCAGGTGGCCTCGGATATGTAGGCAGGCCTGTCATAATTGGGGTCACGCTCCCACTTGGTCTTGTGCGAGTTGATGAAGTCCCTGTAGCGTGTGGCGGCCCTATGCCGCCAGGCCTGCTCCACGTCGTGGGCGATGTCAGCTGGCCAGCTGTACGCCTTCTGCAATTATTATACGGAAGAAAAGTAAAAACGTGGTTAGAAAAGTAATGATCGATTACGTATCAAAAAATGAAATTCACCAAATTTGAATACCTGAAACTCATCCCAGTAGAATCTACGTGTCTGCATGGTGACAAAAGCCCAGCGGTATCCAGCTGGGTCTTGCCTCAGGTGGAAGGACCGAGTGATGCAACCGGAAATCTGGCCCGAGTCCGATGCAAACCTGAAAGAGGTGAAGTTGTTAAGAAAAAATAACGCGTGAAATATATTTCAAAACGTGTTAAAAAATAAATTATTACTTACGTATGGGTATCATATGACCAAGGGAGGGCACAACGCCCTTGTATGACACCCTCGTCCGATGCCGCATCAGACGCCGGATGAGGTGCTGAACCGGTGGGTGTGGGTGGCGGCGTAGATCGGGGGGGTGCGGACCTCTCGGCAGACCCTAAAAGGTCTGCGTCCGCAGCAAGAGCTGCGGTTGAAACCGACCCAAGCTGCTCATGCTGAGAGAGGAACCTATCAAACTCTCCTGACATGTCATGTGTAGATCGAGTCGGAAAACCCTCACTAGCCATCAGATCTGCAAGGGTGAAAAACTTAAAAGGCACATTCAACGAGTTTAGGACACCGGTTGGCCAGACAAATAATATGTCAAAAATGACAAGTGTTTGCATACATTTAATGCAAGATATTAATAATTTTGAAAATTTCGGCATGACCTATTCGTTTATCGGAGGTTTCCCGGCCTTAATGGCCTCTCCAAAGACAAATGTATGTACAGCTCTCGAGCGTAGTAAACACCTTGAACTAGTATCATACCGAAAATCATATGCAAACCTCTTACAAAACAGTTTGTACATGCATCATTCATTGGCCAAGCACACCACATTTCTACTAATTGATAAAATTAAAGTCAATTAAGCAAAAATTTACTTAATGGCCGAATATATATATGTATATATATGTATATATATATGTATATATATGTATATATATATGTATATATATGTATATATATATGTATATATATGTATATATATATGTATATATATGTATATATATATGTATATATATGTATATATATATGTATATATATGTATATATATATGTATATATATGTATATATATATGTATATATATGTATATATATATGTATATATATGTATATATATATGTATATATATGTATATATATGTATATATATATGTATATATATATGTATATTATATGTATATATATGTATATATATGTATAATATATGTATAATACATATATAAACCGCCCACCTCCGCCCCATCCAGCCGAACCTGCCCCACCCACCGCATAGCCACCTGCCCCACCCGGCCTCCACCCACAGCCACCAGCCGAATCCCTCCACCCCTCGTCAACAACCACCCGCCCACTGCCACCGCTGCCCACATCCACCTCCGCCAACAGCCAACCCCCACGCCAACAACCACCCCCGCCCACAAACCCACCCCCGCCAACAAACCTCCGCCACAGCCACCCCCCCGCCAACAACCCCGCCACAGCCAAACCCTGCCCACAGCCAACCCCCCTGCCAACAACCACCCCGCCCATATCCCACCCCCGCCTACAGCCACCCCGCCAACAAACACCACCACAAGCACCACTCCCCGCCAACACACCCCGCCCACAGCCAACCCCTGCTGACAGCCAACCCCTGCTGACAACCACCCCCTGCCAACAACACCCCCGACCATATCCCACCCCCGCCTACAGCCACCCCCGCCAACAACCCCCACCACAGCCACCTCCCCGTCAACAACCCCCGCCCACAGCCAACCCCTGCCCGCAGCCAACCCCCCCGCCAACAACCACCCCCGCCCACAGCCACTCCCGCCCACAACCCACCACCAACACCCACAACAAACAATTCAATCTATAACTAATTAAAATCATTAAAAACGAGATAGGAAGAAAAACTAACCGGGGAAAGGAGGTCACCGGAGAACTTGACGGCAGCTGCGCAGAATTTCGCGGGGGAGGGAGGGAGATTTTGCCGGGGGAAGGAGGGAGATTTCGCCGGGGTGGGGGGAGAATTCGCGGGGGAGGGAAATGGGGAAGAAGAAGGGGGATTTCAGTTTTAAGTACGAAATTTTTGCGACGAAATAGCGACAGGAGTTCGTCGCTGTTTATTGTGTCGTCGCTATTCCTTGTGTCGTCGTTATTTCAAATTTGCGACGACACATGTCGTCGGTAAATCGTCGGTGATCTTCAGTATTGAAAAAAAATAATACAAAACATAAAGTACTTACAGACACATATTATGTATATACATGTGTATAAGTACATCAGCACATACACACTTTCACATAAAGAGGTACATAAAAATTTTGACTAACGTCAATCTTCATTGTCATACGCATCCTCATACGTATCTTCATTTTCATCTTCATTTTCATCTTCATCTACATGCTCGCCGTCCTCTTCATCCTCGTATTCGTCTTCGCCTACATCTTCAATATTGTCAGTCGGTTGTATGTTGAGATGAATTTCGATGAAACCGCCGTTGGGGTCATTTAGAGGGAGATTGTGCAGTTCAACATGTGTCGTATCCACAATGCGTGGGTTTTCTTCTTGAAATGCGGCATCCATTCCATCTGAACCTGGCTGGATACTGACATCAAACTTGCTCGATTTCACTTTGCACACGGCTCGCCAGTCTTTTGAGCTCGCCTACATCTTCAATATTGTCAGTCGGTTGTATGTTGCTACTCTCTGTTCGGATGACGAACAGTGAATGGCTCCTCTCCGTTATTCATTTAGATTAGTTTTTCCATTATTGTCGTAGTATATTTTGTAATTTATAATTTTATATTAATGAAGTTTTATTTTTCTAATCATCGCTTTCGTTTTCTTAATTTAAACACGTGTTTAATCTCTCACGAATTTTGACGACGCTAAAATACAAACGAAATGTGGCTCGTCTCAAATTGACCGACTAAACATCAACTATATACCGACGAAACTTATTACTAAGACGAGAACCTACTAAACATATCAACGAAACTTAATACAACGACAAATTAGAACATATAATTATCAGCGAAACTTATAATACAACGACAAATTAGCGACGCTTTACCGACGCCCTAGCGACGCACGACGTTATTTCACCCCATTGACGCTAATTCTTCGCTAAGTGTGTCGCTAACTCAAACGAACCGTCACACTATGTTGCGTCGCTAAGGCGTCGCTATGGCGTCGCTAAGCCGTGTCCGTTCATTATAACGTGTTTACGTCGCTAATTCATCACTAAGTGTGTCGCTAACTCAAACGAACCGTTACACCTATTTCATGTGGCGTCTCTAATGCGTCGCTATGGCGTCGCTACGCCGTGTCCGTTCAGTAGAACGTGTTGACGTCGCTAATTCGTCGCTAAGTGTGTCGCTAACTCAAACGAACCGTCACACCTATTTCATGTGGCGTCGCTAATGCGTCGCTACGCCGTGTCCGTTCAGTAGAACGTGTTGACGTCGCTAATTCGTCGCTAAGTGTGTCGCTAACTCGGACGAACCGTCCCGCCCGCACAAAGTTCGTCGCTAATTCGTCGCTAATGCGTCTCTAATTCGCACGAAGCGTCACACCCGCACATATTCGCAGTTTGGTTAACGGTCGAATAATGTGTCGCAAGTTCGTCGCTATACCGTCGCTAAAATTACCTATTTATACCCCGAACATCCGCACATATATATACACAGATACAAATTCATAAAATATCAAAATATGCCGCGTCGTTTTAGAAGAACCCCAAGGCGTGGTGGAGGGGCAAACAGTGCCCCGCCACAAGGGCCTCCTCCCCAACCACCATCGGTTGAGCGGGAGGGTTCCGTATCTGTGTATGGCCCACTACCGCGAGAGGATGCTCAAGAACAAACGCCGGAACAGGATATCGACTACCGTATGCTGATAGCAAACATGCAACAGCAGTCGAGACAACTGCACAGCATGACTAGTGCGGAAGTTGAAATTCAGATATTCCAAACTGAAGCGCCTCCTCAGAGAGTTCGCAGATAATGTGGCAGCCACTCTTTCTTCCGATGACGAAGAGTGAACGGCCTCTCTGCGCCTCTCTTTTAGAATTTCTTTTTTTAATTTTTCGTTTCATAATGTAAAATTCTTATTATTAAATTAATAATTTTTTTTCCCAATCATTGCTTTCTTTTTCCTTAATTAATACACGTGTTTAATCCTCGACGAATCTGCGACGACACAATGACAAATCGGAATATTGCCGAAAAGTAAAACAAAACGTTTGCGACATGCGGGTTTCATCGACAAAAAAACGGACGATACACAACGCCAAGAACCTACTCACCGACGAATTTATTTTATCATTGTTCTAGAATTTTAGCGACAAAATAGCTACGATATAGCGACGTAAGGCTACAAACTACATAGCGACGAATAAAACATACAGAATAGCGACGCACCACCGACAAAACACCGACGGACGAATTCATCTGACTACTTTTCTGCTAGCGACAATGCCTTTCATCGTATTTTCGTCGCAATTAACGACGAAAACAAGTGTATCGCAAATGCGTCGCAAAGTACCGACGCAACACCGAACCATTGTTCGTCGGTGAATTTTGCGTCGGTAAACGAAATTCTTTTTGTGGTGGATGTTAGTCATTTGGTGATGTTGTATTCAGGGACGTCCACGACCTAGCACGTTAGGAGTTGTACGGAATTGTAATGTAATATAATGCATGTCGATTGTATTTTGTTTATGTTTATGTTGCTTCCGCTATATCCTACCATGATTTTGTCGACATGCACATGTGTAGTATCGACGCCTTGTACTTCTCGTAGCAGAGTACAGCGGGTGTACCAGGCCAAAACGCTAGTTTCAGGCAAGGTGCTACATCATCAGTCTAAAGTTTATCTATTACTGAGCTTAGATTTATCCTTGTAACAATCATACACGTACTCTGATGACATTCTTCGAGGAGGAATGCTACAGTCGGTGGTGGAATTTCCTATATTGTTCCGGCAGACATATTAAATTTAATGTTGTAAAATAAGTTTTCTGTTTTAATATTACCTTTTAATTTATTTAATGATGATCATATGCCTAAACGTTAATACTTTGGTGGGACTTAAGAATTTCCGTTTCTCCAAGCTTGCTTGATATAAGGTTTCAGAAATTAGGTCGGTGGCGCTAATATTAACTGACAACTTTTTAAATTTTATCTTCATTAGTTAAGAAATAATTAATCTAAATTGAAAGTTAATGTTCAAACACATACTTATATACTAAAACATTATTAACTTTCAGAAAGAAATAGTTAACCTAAGTTGATAGTTAATGTTCAGACACATGCTTATATGCAATATTCTTTACTTTCTTTATGCCACGGACGTTACACTTGAGGCATCCATAGACTTGATTCTTACTTTTAGGTTGAAGACATTCCCTGAGGCCTGTAAGTTGTTTTGTCAACCAATGCATCGTACCATTCGCATAAAATGCCTCGTTACACATCATCTTATTAATATCTTATGCGTTGCATATGTCAAAGATATAAATATACTGATGTTGAGAACAAAACCTGAAGATGCCTATGGTTTTCCGAGAGCTTAGCTCTCGTATTCTGTTATCTCTCTTTTTCCTCTCCAAATCTGCTGATCCTTTCGCCACATAACATCCAATAGAAAACTGTCACATGGCCGTTAATTATTTAAGAATTTAATATTTAACTGCCATATAACAGGTTTTTTATTGAGAATTATGTTGGCGGACCATCCACCACGAGTCAGCACATATTCGTTCTTTTCCCTAGAGCTTAGGTCTTTTTCCTTCTCATATGAAAATGACGGTTCGTTTTTCCTTTTATCTTCTTTTTTTCCTTTCTTGCAACCATCTCACAGTGAACTTTCTCCCCCTTTCTTGCAACAGTCCCGCAGCGAAAAACTATTTTCATTAATTTAATCTTATGTACAAAGGGCTATATGCATACTAATCTTATCTATACACAATAAATGTACAAAATATTTGATTCCCGTAAATATAATTAAGATACGATAAGATTCCTCGATTTATATAAGATAAGATTCCTTGATTTAGGTAATCATATATATACCTTTCATCACTCCTCAAGTTGAATAGTGGAATCACCAATACCCAATTTGTTGAGACTAATTCGTTGACCCATCCACGTTTTCTAGGGCTGGTCTGGTGACTTCATCTACCAGTTCTTGTGGAACAGTCTCCGCACAACTCAAACTATTCAACCACCTTAGTGGGCTTTTGGTAGTCTCTCCCTCACCACTAGGCGTGTTTGAAAAGAAAATTTTGATTTCAAGAAAGGCATAGTCCACGGTGACATGAATGCGACATGTGATTAGATTATAGCACCTGTACCCCTTTTTGATTAGTGGCATATCCAACAAAGATACGTTTCATGACGTATGGGTCAAGCTTAGAGCGGACAGATTTGAGTATACAAACAAACGCAGAACACACAAATTGTTATGCCTGAAAAAAAGGAATGATAAAAGAAAAATAAATGATTACAATTCATTAATTTGTTAGATAGTAGTTATGGGAAGAGATAGATGCATATTAGGAATGAGAAGATACATATATAGATATAATTATATTGTAAAAGGATTAATCAAGATTAAAAAAATCCTAGTAGAAATCAAAAACCTAATAAAACTAGGAATAGTATAATCTACAAATAGCGGATGAGACCCCCAAACCACAACAAACAATCAAAAAAGAAGAAGAAAGCTTGGGAATGTGATGCGTGCAAGACGTGGGCTCCAACAATTCCACCTTCCAAACGTCCTTCACAAAGGGTTAGGCACAAGGAAGAAGACATCCCCTTGCTTCCTTAGTGAGATAAACGTATGGTTCAAGCGAGCAAGAACCAACACTTCAAGATGGTCGTTGATCAGGCGAACCACAATGGCCCTCCTGGACAGCACCTTTAAGCAATGGCAACACCTTCAAAATGCTCAACTTTGAATGATCTTAACTTAGGTTTTTAATGCAAAACCAAGAAAACAAAGTCTCACAAGAATAGGAGGAAATATCAAGTATTTTATTTCATCAAAGCTTGATGTTTTACACGCCTCAAGGGCCTTATTTATAGCCTAGAAATCGTCCCTCTTCAGCCTTCAAATGACTAGAAACTAATTTAAATATTGCTAACTAACAAATGTTTAAATTTGAAATTTGCTTGAATTTCAAAACTAAGATAATTCTAGCTAAAACTTGAAATGCTTACAAGATGCTATCTTCTCCATGTTCAGCCGTGTATGAGGACCAAATGATGTCTTGGAAAAGCTGATTTGATGAGTAAGATGTGCTTGAACTTGAATTCAAAAGTTGGGTGAAGTTTGAATTCAAGTTGAGTTTGAATTAGAGTGCACTTTGAATTGGTTGTTGGTGTATCCTTTCCACATCCTTCCAGCCGTGTAACTTGAATAATAAAGTATAGAAAATCTGATTTGATGATGATAAGATGGATGGGGTTGAATTCAAAAATGGTTGAAGTTTAAATTCAAATTGAATTTGAATTTGAATTCAAACTCGGATTCAATTTGAATTGGGATCTATCCTTCTTCTCCTTCAAGATGGCGTGTGGATGGGCTGCAAATTTTGGCTGAAATCTTTTTAAATTTTAAGTCTCAAATTGGTTGAAACTTGAATTCAAATCATGGTTGAATTTAAATTCAAGTTTAACTTCAAATTTAAATTCAATTTGATCTCAATTTTGTCTTCAATTTTGGCCGGCCCCTTGTTGGTGTTTGGAGATGATTTTGATTTTAATTTGACAAGGAATTCCATCTTGGACACATTTGAACTTGTCTTTGTGGAGACAAACATTCTTCTCAAGACAACATTCTTTTTGTCTCCTTTTTTGCAACACACGCCTATAATGCCTCTTGGACCTCCATTTCATTTGGATCTTCCATATACCTAATTTACCTACAAAGCCAACACATAAAAACAAGGATCACAAGAAAACTAGACTAAAATCAAAACAAGAAATACTCACACACACGCAAACACATACACGTTCATAGTGTAGGTTCAAGGAAGTGAACTCAATGAATCTTAGGTTCATCTTGAACATGTTTGTACAAGAAGGTTCCAACTTGATGACCAAGTTCTCTAGCCTTCTTTCTTGTCATAGGACCCGTGACCTTTTGATGGGATCCCTGATCCTCATCAGAATGGCTAGAAAGGAAGGGGAAAAAGAAGAAACAAAAAATTCATTTTCTTCAGTTAACAATTTGGTCTATCAAACATTGTTGAAATCAATAACCGAAGACAGATTTTAAATCCTTGCAGTTCCAAGGACGTGGTGGTAAGTATAGATTCATATTTAGATTTTAATGGCTTATTTTGATTAGTATGTGAAATACATATTAAACAATTGTGTAAAATAGAGAATGATAGAGAGATTGTGTAGGTTGAATTCTTTTGGATCAATTGTCTGGATTATAAAAAAAGAGAGGGACGAACTTTCTGGCGATGAAGAACGGGAAGAAAAAAGAGAGAGAGAGAGAGACGGAGGCTGCACCGAGAGAAAAGAAGGGAAGAAAAAAAGAAAAAAAAGAGGAGGAAGAAAGAGATTGGATGTGTGGGAGAAAGGGAGAGAGAGAGAAGGAAAAAGAAAAAGAGGTGAGATAGAACAAACAAAAAAAGGAAAAAAAAATTCTGGTGGCAAAAAAAAAATAGCAAACTGTCTGTTTAGGTATTTGAACCCGGATGGACAGACAACTAAAATAGGAGATGGACCACTAGGCTAATAGAGATTTTGTTAATGGAGAGTAGGATATTTATTGAGTAGTTAACTTTAACAATAACAACTATATCCATTATATCCTAACAATAGCAAAAGCTATCGCTAGGGTCTGGGACAATTAGAGGCAGGCAAACAATACCTCCATCTCAAGGGATAGAGAGCTTGCTTCTAGTGAGACCCCCAGCTCTATAAGTAGTTAACTTTAGTACTGGAAAAAAAAGGAAAAAATGTGCCGGCAAGTATTCGAACCTGGATGGCGCTGGAAAGAGGTTGAGGGCAGTACCACATTAGGTGAGCCAAATTTGGTATAAGTTAGGAATGGAATATTATTAAGTCTTAGAAATTGTAGTATATTTCTAAAAAGGTATGTTGTAGTGCCCCGGCCAGATACTAGACTTCGACACCAGTACACCCACCGTAGTCTGCTACGATGACTACGAAGCATCAAAGCAGATCAAGTATACGCCATCCATGACGTAAGATAAATCAGCCAAAACATCGTAAAATTTAAAACTTTTATAACAACAATGTAACCGAATGAATACAGCGGAAATGGAACGTGTTCGGGGAAATGTCTATTATATCCTCCAATACAAAATATTAAAAAGTAAGTCAATTAGCTAAAAGGAAATGAACATAAATCTATCCATCTCGGTGACCATCATCCCAATGAGTCCACTCGCTGTCGTCTTCTACAAAAATCATTTCGTACTCTGGCTCACCTGAAAAGAAGATGGAGTATCGATTCTTAGCAAAAACATCGCTAGCAAGTAACCCGTCTATACACTTTATGAGATCACACACGACGAGTCCCCAATACATAAACCAATGCCCAAAGTAAGGTGCTCGGGGTTAGCAAATAGCATTTTCATAACAACTCTACAAAGCCAAATAAGTCACATAAATGATACACGAATACGAATAAATACATATCGAGAAAAACATAAAATATAAATAGATCATATGCAAACGTCATTTCTTGCATGTCAAATCCTATGCTTCGTGTCACAAGATGCATGCACTTTTTTAAAACCATACACTGAACTCA
Source organism: Eustoma russellianum (assembly GCA_036186865.1). Taxonomy (NCBI): domain Eukaryota; kingdom Viridiplantae; phylum Streptophyta; class Magnoliopsida; order Gentianales; family Gentianaceae; genus Eustoma; species Eustoma russellianum. Next base: position 14,337,747 of record AP025061.1, read on the forward strand.
ACGGAAACCCATACATAAGCCTTCTTTCACAAACAGGTCATGCGTGTCATTTCACAAACTTTTCATACTTTTTCTTATCTTATTATTTACGTTGCAGAAACTTTATACCCCGTGGGTGATCAATCCATAGCAAAACATAACTTTATACCCCATGCTGAAAGGTCCACGACCCCATAGCATAAACTATATACCTTGCTGTTGATTCTTGTAGAGAAAAAGAGGTTTGAGTGATTACAAAATACATGATTTAAATAACGTGTTACAAAGAAATACATGACACATTTTTGCATGAAACTGGCATTATATAGTTCATATATAATGTTATTGCACTAACGAGCCATGAAGCTTTAAAGCTTACATCAAATGGTGAACATTTGTTGTGTTTGAACTATTTTCAGGTGCCACCATTAATGAACTAAACTAGTTCATTAAGTGAAGTACTTAGTTAAATGAACTAAGTCGTTCATTAAAGGAAGCTATATTTGGAAAAGGCACAAAGGCAACAAATTGAAGAACGAAAAGTCTTCTTCTCCCTCATATCACACGCCATTTAATATATATACATATATATTCAGATTTTTTATAAAAAGGCACATACACATATATTCCAACGTACTATCGACACATTATATATTTTACGAACGTATGTTAACGTCACACCACTATATTTACCTCATATTTATGAGTATATTCAGGTCTTATATCATATGATATAAGTCATGGTGATGACAAATTTATTACGACACGTTAAAAGGTTCTAAACCAAAAATTATCGTATGGGGTGAATACCGAAACTTCGCCAACGTGTCACGTACTTGCCATATATAGATGGCCAGCCCCTACACTTCAAAAATGTCCACAAATTTTGTGGCTTATATGGCATATAAAACCATAAAATCATTCCATGTTGGCACACACAAATCGCCCCAAATTAAGGCCAAATTGTGGAGATTTCAAATTCAATTTTTGTCACATGTTAGGCGCCACTTTAAATTAGCCATGAGTGCTGAATATTAAAGTTTAATTTATGTATATTATGTGTAACATAATATATATAACATGTGCAAAAAGTTGAATTTAATCGGAGAAAAATCGGGTAATCGACAAACGTCAAAAATTCGGTTTCCTACGAACACGACACATGGAACATTTTTGGCATGACATATAACATGTATCTAGACATTTTTTACATATTCTATACATTCTAAAGTGTTATAGAAAAATCAATTAAGGGCTGATTGGAATATACCATATGTGTATAATTATATGTGCAATATTTTACAAAGTTTGCAAAAATAATTCAGCACATGTAGAAGCTCATACACACCTAGCTCAGCCTTGTTGGAGCATATGTGCATCTTTGTTGGAATCTTAATTGACCAAGAATGAAGCATACAATTGGTGACATAAAGAAAGGAGCTACATAAGGTAACATTTCAAACTATGTCACACTTGTAACACATGCTGAAAATTTCAGCATGTGTGCATTAGGGCGGCCGAAATTTCTACTAAATGGTGTCATATTTACTACTTTGAATTATATGGATTGATTGAAAGATAATATGACAATGTTTTAAAAATATTATGTAAATAATGTGATGGTATCTTGGAATATCACACATGCTAAAAAATTCAGCATGTGTTAGAATGAATATGGCCGATTTTATGGCCTCTATGGTTACTAATTTCATTCCAAAATTAGTAGAAATGTTATGTACTAAATGATGATTGATTTCTTCTTTATTTTCAAGGAATTAATCAAATGCAAACTTGGCAACAATTTGAATAAGTCTTGGTAAAGCACATGCTGAAAATTTCAGCATGTGGAGAAGCACGTGGCCGAACTTTATGAAGGAAAATGGAGATATTGTGTCTTGCTAATTATGTGAAATTATTATGTGACTTATGACAACACTTTTATGGCTAATTGGCACATGTTCTTAAAGGTTATTTTCAGATTTATCTAGTCATCAAATAATGACAACTTTCATCCAATCAATGAGTGCCAAGAAAGCAAGGGCTTAATGATCATCCAATGAGGAGTTGCCAAGTAAGCAAGGAAATGTCACAATGATGCAATATACTCTTCCAAGGACTTACAATTCTCAAGGGGGCAGCCATTGTAGATAAAAAGGAAAGAAGAGAGCAAACAAAAATACAAGACAAGGCTTACAATTCTCAAGATCAAAAACGTTTTCATCTCCTTCTTTCTACACTTTCTTTTTTTCTTCTCTCTAAAAGCCTATTGTATTCATATTCATACATTTGAATAGGGTTCGTAAATACTCTATTATTATTTTAAAAGATTGATATTCATATTCAACCATATATACCACCACATACTCTCTATATTATTGTAAAAGATTGATCAAAGTGTGATCAATCTTGCATTCGCTAGGTGGTGGTGTTCGTGATCGTTGTAATCACTTACAAGGTTTGTAAAGGGTTGGAGTTGGTGTGTAACTCCATCAACCCTGTGTGGTAAGGTGTTATTTGAGTTTTGTGATTAGTGATATCCGAGGAAGGTGTCCTCGAAGACTTGAGTAGGTTGATTTAACCGAACCAGTATAAAATTCCTTGTGTCCTTTACTTTCAGCACTTACTTTTAGTTTACAGCATAGTGCATCATTATTGTCACGTTCTTAAAAAATAGTAAACGAATTTCATAAATCACGAAACTTTCAGGAAACATAGTCACACGTGTTAAGGTTCTTTTGGTGCAAGTTTCAACCCTTTTGGACAAGTATAAGTCACTCAAACGTCAAAAGTTCTGAGACTATTGCAGTCTGATTTACAGGCTTGCAAAAGTTGAGACTTTGAACGCATTTGACTAACTTCCCAAAAGCATTTTTCAAAATTGTTTCAACCCAATTAAATACACCTAATAAGGTGCCAGTCACGGTTTAATTGGAATTAATTTTTCAAATCAGACTACTGTTTTTGGCAGATTTGAGCAATCTGACCGCCAACGATGTTTAAAGGGGTTAAAGGTTGAATTTTAATCTGAATTTTTTAGGAGATACTCAGAAAATCTGAGACTAAGATATCCCAAAATTGCAGCATTTTTGAAGACCTGTAACCTTGTTTTCAAAATGTTTCAATACAGGTCCTGAAAACAGAAACCGTTTTCAGAAGTTGGGTTTTTGGTTTAAAACATTTTTAAAAACCATATTTTTTGCACCCACTATTCAACCTCCCCCTTCTAGTGGTGCCTTGCAGATCCTACAAGTGGTATCAGAGCAGGAACACTCGCAACAAAAGGATCCAACGATCTAAGTGAGATGGTATCCACAAACTTCAAAACCGAGCAAGAAGGTATGTCCAGTCAAAGGCCTCCTCTCTTTGACGGTGAGTCTTTCATTCAATGGAAGTTAACAATGAAACTTTTTCTTATAGCTATTGATATTGATCTATGGTCCATTATAGAAGATGGTCCATTTGTTCCGTCAAAATTATCCACTGTAGATGGAGTTACACTAGAGGTTGTTAAGCCTAAACAAGAGTATACTAGTGATGATAAAAAGAGACTGAGCATGAACGCTAGAGCCATGCAATTACTTCTAAATGGACTAAGTAAAAGTGAATCTAGCTATGTTTCAAATTGTTCTAGCGCTCAAGAAATGTGAAGAATTCTTGAAATGAAACACGAAGGCACTAGTCAAGTAAAAGAGTCCAAAATCAACATGCTTATTTCCACACTCGAGTCATTCAAATTATTGCCAAATGAATCTATCTTTGATATGGATCTACGCTTGACTAATATTTACAATTCTCTTGAGTCTCTTGGCAAAGCCTTCTCTATGCAGGAAAAGGTCCAAAAGGTCTTACGAAGCCTTCCATCCGAGTGGGACCCTAAACTGACGGCCATAGAGGAGAGCAAAGAAACTAAATCAATTAAAATGGAGAACTAATTGGATCACTTAAGGTATATGAGAACAAACTCACTATAAGGAAATCGGAATCATCATCAAAACAAGGTAAGACTATTGCATTTAAATCAAATGAATACGTCTCTACTTCTTCCGATCACGTAGATGATAGTGATTCTGAATCAGACAACGATGACTTAATTTTATTGGCTAAAAGCTTGAGAAAATTCATGAGAAAGTTCATTTAAAAACAAACCTAAATCTACTTCCACTAAAAGAAATAAGAACAAGATAAATGACAAGGATGTTAAACGTTACGAATGCGGTAAACTTGGACATCTATCATATGACTGCCCTAATAAGGACAAGAAAACAAACAAACACACTGACAAGGATCGGACCAAAAATAGACTTGTCTCAGAACCTAAGCAAAGGAGAAGAGCTCTCAAGGTCTTCACTTGGAGTGACACATCTGATTCTAAGACTGATGCAGAACAGGAGACTACACAAGTATGCTTTGTATCCAAAGCATCAAACGAGGTATCTTCTGACTCTGACTCTGAGCCTTCTTATGATGATCTTTTTAGTCAGTATTTAGAATTGCATAAATTTACTAAGACTCTCGCAAAAGAAAAGAAGCGATTAATTGAAGACAAGAAATTGTTAGAATCTTCTAACACAAATCTTGTTGTTCAATTAAACGATTCAAAAGAAGAGTCGTCATGCATCATTAACGCATTAAAGACGGAGATCTCATCATTGGCCACTCATAATAATGAAATGAAATCCAAGATTTCAAATTTGAAATCAAGGAATACGGATTTAGAGAAGATGATGAAACAATTTGACACGGGATCCAACATGCTAGATCGTATTATTCTATCACAAAAACATGATAGTGATAAAGCCGGATTAGGATACATTGAGACAAATGATGTATCAATTAAACCAACTAAATTCGTCTTGTCTAAGAAAGTAGATATAAAGCAAACGTGGCTTCTACGATGACGCAAAGACCCCCTCTCTCCTCATCTCGTCATACTTCTTCTTCATATCATGCGAACTATAATTATGTGCCATATAGATATGAGAAGAAACAAGTGATGCATACACGACATTCATTTCATCCAAATAGATCACGCACTATGCACACCAACACGACGATATATCAAAAACGTACTCCATATAATGCATATAAAGGAGTTCTTGGCCAAAGGCCTAAAGTCCACTCACCACATGTCTACTACATTGCTCCTTCGTCTACATTCTTACCATTTGCTAGACCGAGAAGGATCACCCAACTATGTGTACCGAAAGGTACTTTTACTAAGAGGTGAATAACTAACTCGTAAGGACCCAAAATTAAAGGGGTACCTAAATCATTTTTGTACATTGCAGGGAACCCACACATCAAAAGATACATCTATCAAATGGTTCCTTGACAGTGGTTGCTTGAGGCACATGACGGGTGACCCGAGCTTGTTCACAAAGTTAAAGAAGGTCCCAAAAGGCAGATCCGTGACCTTTGGAGACAACAATGAAGGAAGAATTATCAGAAAAGGTACAATTGGAAGCCCAAGCACCCTTCAAATCTCCAACGTCTTTTTGGTAAGCAACTTATCCTATAATCTTCTTAGCATCTGACAATTTATTGACAATGGCTTTGATGTGTGTTTTACTCATCCATATTGCAATATAATTAATAAAAATGGAGAAACAGTTTTAAAAGGAAAATGGGAAGGAAACATGTTTACACTTTCTATGGATGACATGTTAGACGCTAAGATTAAGTGTTTTATGTCAAATGAACCTAACATTAACTTGTGGAATAGACGTTTAGGACACATCGGCATTTCTACACTTGAAAAACTCCAACGAAAGAACCTAATACGAGGATTTCCTAAACTTGATTTAGACAACTTTCAGTTGTGTGAATCTTGTATTAAAGGCAAACAAACACGTGAGTCACTTAAACCTAAAAATGAAATAAGCACGACTAGAGTTTTAAAATTATTACACATTGATTTGTTTGGTCCTAGTCGCACTATGAGTCTCGGTGGACGTCATTATGCTTGTGTGATTGTTGATGGTTTTTTCGTTATACTTGGACTTTGTTTCTTGCACATAAGGATGATAGTGCCATTGAGATTGCAAAACTAATAAAACAACTTGAAAATCAATATGGCTTCAATGTGAAAAAGATTAGAAGCGATAGAGGCGGTGAATTTAAAAACAAGGACATGATTGCATTTTGCGAAGAAAAAGGAATCAAACACAAGTTTTCGACACCTAGAACTCCTCAACTAAATGGAGTAGTAGAAAGAAAGAATAGGACATTACAAGAAATCGCTAGAACCATGTTGTGTGAAAATAAATTGCCTAGATTTTTGTGGGCAGAAGCCGTAAATTGTGCATGCTACATAGTTAATTGTTTGTCTATTAGAAAGAAAATAAATAAGACGCCTTATGAGATATTAAATGAGCGCATGCCTAAAATTGATTACTTTCGTGTGTTTGGTTTCAAATGTTTTGTTTTAAATACGAAAGATAATTTAGATAAATTTGAATCTAAATCAATTGAATGCATCTTTGTTGAATATTCTGTGAATTCAAAAGCATATAGATGTTATGATCCCATCACTAGACAAATTCTAGAATCCATTCATGTGAAGTTTAATGAATTTGGTGAGATTGATAAAGATAAAGAATATGACGATGATTTTGAATTAAAACACGTATTGAATGATGATGATGGCACGCATGATACATTAGATACGCATGATACACTAGAAATGCATGATTACTTAGAAATGCATGAGAATGTAGAAAATAATCAACCAAGATGGCATAGAGATCACCCACACGATCTCATTATAGGTGATATCACTCATGGTGTGCGACCACGTAGAAGAATAAATCCAGATGAAATAAATTAAATTCATGCCATGATATCCGAAATTGAACCTAAAATGTGCATGATGCTTTGAGTGATTGTTCTTGGATTGATGCTATGCATGATGAACTTAATTAATTTGTTAGAAATGACGTATGGGATTTAGTGCCACGACCACAAGATAAGACTATAATAGGCACAAAGTGGGTGTTTAGAAATAAAATGAATGAAGAAGGAAAAGTTGTTAGAAACAAAGAAAGACTTGTAGCACAAGGATATAATCAAGAAGAAGGAATTGATTATGATGAAACATTTGCACCCGTAGCACGCTTAGAAGCCATACGAATTTTACTTGCTATTGCTTGCATGAAAGGTTTTAAACTTTATCAAATGGACGTGAAAAGTTCATTCTTAAATGGATTTATACAAGAAGAAGTATACGTGAAACAACCACCCAGTTTTGAAGATTTGAAACATCCCGATCACGTGTACAAACTAAAGAAGGCACTATACGGTTTAAAGCAAGTACCTAGAGCATGGTATGATCGTTTGCTACTTTTCTCTTAGAAAACGGTTTTAAAAGAGGGACTATAGATAGTACTCTATTTTTAAAACAAGATAAATTGGATTTACTCATCATTCAAATCTATGTTGATGACATCATTTTTGGCTCCACCTCTCATAAACTTGTTGAAGATTTTGAAACTTGCAGAAAATCCGAATTTGAAATGTCTATGGTTGGTGAATTAAATTACTTTCTTGGCTTGCAGATTAAGCAAACAGGTAAAGGTATACATATAAGCCAAGTTAAATATATAAATGAAATGATAAAAAATTCAACTTTGAGAATTTGAAACTGCCCCCCACCCCTATGAGTGTCACTACTAAATTAGATAAAGATAAACATGGTAAGGATTTTGATAATGCTTTATATAGGTCTATGATTGGCTCTTTGCCTTATCTTACTGCTTGTAGGCCTGATATCATGTTCAGTGTATGTATGTGTGCATGTTTCCAAAGTCAACCAAAAGTGTCTCACTACAATGCTGTGAAAAGAATATTTCGATATATTAAGCACACACCCACCTTAGGCATTTGGTACGATAAAGATTGTGAATTTAACTTGCATGCCTATGCTGACACAGATTATGGTGGATGTAAAATAGATAGGAAAAGCACGAGTGGTACGTGTCAATTTATAGAAAATTCACTTATTTCATGGTTTTGTAAAAAGCAAGCAAGCGTAGCCTTATCCACCACTGAAGCTGAATACATGGCACTTAGTCTTTGTTGTACACAATTACTATGGCTAAAACAACAACTTTCTGACTTAGGGATTACGGTAAATCAGATTCCTATAATTGTGATAGTATGAACGCCATCAACTTATCTAAGAACCCCGTTCTACATTCTAAGGCAAAGCATATAGAAGTCCGCTATCACTTCCTTCGTGATCACGTAAATAATGGTGATATTGTTATAGATCACGTACGCACTGAGGCACAAGTAGCTGAAATCTACACAAAAGCATTAAATCAGGCCACGTATGAAAATCTTCGATCTAAATTAGGCATGATTTCTGCTGAATTGATTTGATTGTCTTTCCATATTTACATGCATTTTTGATTGACTTTCCAAAATAAAGGAGGAGAGAATGCATGATTTAAGTGGGAGAGAGAGATTGATTGCACAAATCAAGGGGAGAAAATTCGAAATTTGAAATTCAAAATTTGAATTTGTGCATGATCGAAGGGGGATCGATAAAATTTAAATCATGAACGTAGGTTATTTTGTAAATCATCAAAAGGGGAAGATTGTAGAGAAAAAGGGGTTTGAGTGATTACAGAATATATGATTTAACTAATGTGTTACAAAGAAATGCATGACACGTTTTATGACATGACACATTTTTGCATGAAACCTGCCTTATATAATTCATATATAATGTTATCGCACTAACAAGCCATGAAGCTTTAAAGCTTACATCAAATGGCGAACATTTTTTGTGTTTGAACTATTTTCAGGTGCCACCATTAATGAACTAAACTAGTTCATTGAGTGAAGTACTTAGTTAAATGAACTAAGTAGTTCATTAAAGGAAGCTATATTTGGAAAAGGCACAAAGGCAACAAATTGAAGAATGAAAAGTCTTCTTATCCCTCATATCACATGCCATTTAATATATATATATATATATATATATATATATATATATGCATATATATATATATATATGTATATATATATGCATATATATATATGTATATATATATTCAGATTTTATAGAAAAAATGCTGCCCGCTCCTGCGATTCCATGGCGAATGGCGTAGCCGTCGTCGCCGTTCTTCACCATCGAAGCTTTCCCCGATTGCCTTCCCTGATTCCGTCACACTTCCTGCCCTACTATGACGGCTTCTTCTCAACCTACCGTAAAACCACCAGACGCTCTGCACCCTATCGCGGTCATAGCGCCGCGATCTCCATCCAGCCGCTTTTTCGCCTCGCTATTCAAAGTCGCATCACAGCCCATTAAAACGAAGGATATCCAAAAATATAAGGGCAGCCCCATGATCTCATTCACTGATGAAGAGATCCACTCACTAGCCGCACCATATAGATTCACATTGGTGGGAACTTTTTGGTATGGAGGGCCGCTATTAGCCACCATTCGAGCAGCCATTGATCGCATAGGATTCACCGGAGCAGTAAAGGTTGGCCTTTTAGATGCAACACATATCATACTTCATTTTGATCTTGAACAGGATTACATTTGCTGTTTTGCCAGAAGAGGATGGATAATCTCGGGAAAACAGATGAGAATCACAAAATGGACCCCAGACTACGATCTTGCAGTTGAGGTACCGATTGTTCCAATCTGGGTTTCTTTCCCAGGTCTCCCAATACACATGCATCGTAAAGATGCTCTTTTTCAAGTGGCGGCAATGCTAGGAGATCCTCTGAAATTGTATTCCGCCACAGCTACAATGAACCGCCCTTCGGTTGCACGTGTATACGATGCGTTAGACATTTCCAAAGAGCTTCCTAATCGTGTATTTATCCAAACGTCATCTAGAGTAATCATGTAGACAGTGGAGTATGAGGATTTGCCAAAATATTGTGATCGCTGCTTTCGCCTGGCCATATCGCTGTTGACTGCAGCGGCCAGCCGGAAAAATCACATGCTTCAGGAGACAAACCCACGTCTAAACAGGCCTCCAACCCTAAACAACCAGGAGACATAAATAAAAGTCAACGTTGGACGCCAAAAAAAACAGGTCCGGCAAAGGAACCTCTCAATGTTGAAGTTGTAGAGCCAAATATATTGCCGACAGATCCCAATCAGACACCATGCACACCACAAGAAGTCTTCATCCCGCCATCTCCAGATATGGTGGTGCCCCAAGCCATTACTGATATTCAGATATATCTCGTCTTAAAGGAGTTGATGACTCTATAGTCGGTGATGTACCAGACAAATCTATACCCGGTTCTTATTCGGACAATGAAATCGATCCCCCCAACATGATGTTCGCTTGGATGAACTCAATCAAAGTTGCGCGGATCATATTGCCCATCTTGTGGAAGCAACACATGTTGATGCTCAAATGGACAGCCACCCTTCGATCCCTCCATCTGGTCCAGTACCTTCACAGGGTCCAAAAATACTACGCAGGCCACATGAAAATCCTGTCTCCACAAGACTGACCAGGTTACGTGCTTCCCACCTCTCAAATTCTTTTGATGCATTATCACAATGAAGATTTTGTTATGGAACGTTCGTGGCATTCGTACGTCATTCACACGATTATTATCCCTAACACGAAAACATAGACTGCATGCGTTAGTCGTGATTGAACCAAATCTACGGCCCAATTATTTAATTTATTATCAACTGCGGTTGGGTTTCACTAAATCTTTATCTGTTTGTAACGATCAAATATGGATTTTTTTGAAGGAATCTATCTTGGCTTGGGATGCGGAGATTACTGGCCATCAGCACCATTCTATTAAATTTCGCTGGCTCGCCTCTGGTGATTTTTTCTGGCTAACAGCAGTATATGGGCGCCACTCTACTCTAGAGCGCAAAATATTATGGGAACAGTTGGGACAGTTTCATGCTTCGAATACCACTCCTTGGTTAATAGGCGGAGATTTTAATACTGTTCGAACTTTAGATGAGCATAGTGGACGATCTTGACCCTCTCTACGTACTCTTCAAGACTTTAATGATTTTATATAGCATTGTCATTTGCAGGAGGTTCCTTACCAGGGTTCGAATTTTACTTGGAGTGGTGGACGTGGTTTAGGGCGAGTCAGCCGACGCCTTGATCGCTTTCTCGCTTCCTTAGCTTTCTCTGACGTATTTCCAATTATGAATGTTCAGCACCTATCTAGGGCAACTTCTGATCATGCACCATTATTTTTGTCATGTGACAATGAGGGTCCAAAACCTCCTGATGTCTTTCGTTATCTTAGTGCTTGTGAAACACATGCAGATTTTTATGACTTTGTTGTACACAGTCATACCCAACAATTGGGGGTATGTGGGGATTACACAGAAAATTATCTCTCTTGTAGCGCGATCTAAGGCATTGGAACAAAGACACATTCGGTAATTTTTTTGATGCAATATCCTATGCAGAGACGTTGGTGAAAACAGCAGAACAACAATATGATGAGACCCCTACGGAGCATACGCAGACTGTATATCACCAGCGCATGGCGGAGCTCAAGTTGGCACAGCATCGTGCCTTTCTTTTTTGGAAACAAAAGGCCAATGTCAAGTGGCTGAATGAAGGGGACGAAAACACATCCTTTTTTGCATCAAACAGTTAAAGAAAAACGCTGTAGGCAGCATATATGCAGAATTTTATCTCCCGAAGGGACCGAGTACACACAATCAGATGACATCGCTGCTGAGGCTATTCGGTATTTTTCTACATTATATGCATCCGAGCCCATTGCAAATTATGACAACATACTACAATATATACCTCAGTTGATAGACTCCGATGACAATCAAATGTTACAAGCGATTCCAACGCTCGATGAAGTCAAAGCAGCGGTTTGGGATTTAAGCCCCTCAAGTGCAGCGGGGCTTGATGGGTATCCTGGATCTTTTTATCGAAAATTCTGTAACATGATGTTCACAAAGCAGTACAGGAGTTTTATCTGGGAATTCGTATGCCAAAGCCAGTCGCGGCTGCTACAATAGTCCTCATTCCGAAAATTGCAAACCCTTGTACTTTTGCGGATTTTCGCCCCATCTGCCTCACTAACTTCATTTCAAAAGTGATTACACGTCTATTTGCCTCTCGGCTAGCTGTTATTCTTCCCAAATTAATTTCACAGGAGCAGGCAGGCTTTATAAAAAAAGGGCCATCACAGAGCAAGTGCATCTAGCGCAGGAAATGGTTCATGTACTTGATAAACGCACTAGAGGAGGGCACATTCTGGTTAAGCTGGATATGGCCTAGGCATTTGACCGAGTGAGTTGGCAATATTTGCAGTTGCTCTTATGTAAGATGGGCATTCATGCACGCCTTGTACGGATCATCATCAATAATCTACGTATGACTACTTGCTCTATTCTTCTAAATGGTGGGTTGACTACTTTATTTTCTCTTGGCTGAGGGGTCAAACAAGGAGACCCCTTATCACCGCTGTTGTTCATCATATCTTCAGAAGGATTCTCTAGAGGTCTAAAGCATTATTTTCAGCAGAGGTATATCTAGGGCTTTAATACAGGCCGTGTGCAAGGTGTGTCTCATTTGGGGTTTGCCGATGATCTCCTTATCTTCTTGAATGGGGCCATGCGAAATGTGGACCGCTTCCGCAGCTTTCTTGAGGCCTATCAGCAGGCGTCGGGTCAATTAGTGAACTACAGCAAAAGTCAACTTGTTATAGGCCATGGAGCCCCATCTCACAATTTGCTGCAGGCAATGGGTATGCGATCGACATCCTTACCTATTAAATATCTTGGCTCCTATTTATATAAGGGATGTAATAAGGCCAGATACTGTCTTTCTCTGCTTAATCACTTTGACTCTAAGCTCACTTCTTGGTCATATCAATGGCGGGTCGTCTGGTACTCATTAAATATGTACTCAACACCATCCCAACTCACCTTATAGCCAGTTCCAAGCTTCCCAAGGGGGTGATAAATACATTGAACCGGAAAATGGCTGTCTTTCTCTGGAATGGTCGTCATCATTGGCAATCTTGGCCTTCTGTATGTCGAGACGTGGAAGTTGACGGTCTTGGAATTCGAAGCCTCACTCATGTGCAAAAATCATATGACTGCCAGCTTTGGTGGAAATACATTCATTCTAACACGCTATAGTCTGAATTTAGCAGGGCCAAATACGGTCAACGCTCCTCAGTTTATTCCCATGTTTATGACTCAGCTACATGGAAGCGTCTTTGTAGAATCAATGCTTATATGGAGTTACACACTACTCGATCACATGGCTCGATCCATTGGATCCCGGATTCAAATGGTCAGTTTTCTATACGTTCAGCTTATTTACATATTGCTGCTCACGGTCAGCCACAAAAGGAATATAGTTACATTTGGTGGAATACCTCGCCTCCAGGACAAAAAATATTTATATGGCGATTATGGAACAACTCTCTCCCAATCACGCATCACTTGTGTCGATGGCTCACGGCGCTACCTTCCCAGTGTATTTTTTGTCGCCAACAGCATGATAGTCAGTATCATATCTTTTTGCATTGTTCAGCTATTCGGTCTTTATGGATCGATATGTCGATAACGTTTTTAGGTCCATTACCCCGCTCCAATACAATTAAAGCTCATCTGTTATGTTGGTTGCGAAGTTCTTCGAAGTCATCAATGAAGGGTCAACTTCGAGCAGTCGTACCATCTTTAGTATCTTGGGAGATATGGAAGTCATATAAATCATGTCGATTTGGTACTGAGACTTTCAATCCAGACCTCCTGCGCATGAAGATCAAAACGGCTATCTACACGTGGTGTGCGTCAGTGAATAACAGAAAGTTTGCCCAGCACTTGCCACATCTAGTCCAGCAACATTATTCACCTCCAATCCGATCTAAACGACTGTCTATCATTCGATGGCAAATTCCCCCGTCTGGAAAACTAAAGTTAAATATTGATACCTCTGTTGGTCAGAAGCTGGCGGCAGGAGGCACAATATTACGCACCTCTGATGGCCATTTACTCTCAGCACTTTGCTTTGCGCTACCCCTGATGTCTCCACTTCGAGCTGAGCTACAGGCCATGCTCTATGCTTTGATTTTCTATGTTCCGCAGTATACAGACATTATTATTGAAACTGATTGCCAACGGATGGTGTCCCTGCTTGCGGAGCCTGGTTCATACTCAGGAGCTTTTGCCACGGACATTAAGCGCGCCGCACTATTTCTTAACCTCACTCAGACAGCTCTTCAATATTGTCCACGAGAGGCAAATTCAGCTGCACTATCTCCAGTTGCCTGCTCTGCATTAGTCACACATGCTGACCTTGGCTACATACATATGTCGTTGCATGTGTTTCTGTGCACAGGCAACGTTGGTGCGTTCTCCTTCTGTGCCTTCTATCGCTTTATATATGTTGCTTCATGTTCCAACTTACTCTATATATCATTGTCTGATGCATGTGTTTCTCCTGCTTTGGTGCGTGCTATTGATATATTCGTTGGTGGGGAGACTTCTCCAAGTTTGGTGCCTAGAAGACATACTGTGTTCGCTAACGAGCCATTTGAAGTGGTCGTCATCCTGGCAATTTCACAGCCAGGGCGACTTGGGCATGCGATTGTTCCATATCTCTATATTCAGCTATTTCTTAAATATCCTGATGATAACAGCTTTATTTCCTTGTATCGAGGTGCGTTTGAACGAAGATCATGCTCTTTCAACGGTTTGGCCTTCCAAGTGGATCCGCATCAACTACTGTCGAGCACGTTTGGAGATGCCTGTCTACTTCCCCATTTTTGGTATCCATGACAATCGTATAAATATGTACGCTTTTTCCTTCGCCAAGGTTTTATCCACAAGGGTGGTTTTACTTAGCAAGGTTTTAATGCGGCATATCATATACGATTGGAGATACATCATTATTTGTATTCTCTTTCATTTATTTTCTTATGCTGACGAATGTACTTGATGTAATATGGTTTTCCTCCGCCACAAGTGAGGTTTATTAATAATCATATATATGTTTGATAAAAAAAATATTCAGATTTTTTATAAAAAGACACATACACATATATTCCAACGTACTACCAACATGTTATATATTTTACGAACGTACATTAACGTCACACCACTATATTTACCTTATATTTATGAGTATATTCAGGTCTTATATCATATGATATAAGTCATGGTGATGACAAATTTATTACGACACGTTAAAAGGTTCTAAGCCAAAAATTGTCATATCGAATGAATACCGAAACTTCGCCAACGTGTCACGTACTTGCCATATATGGATGGCCAGCCCCTACACTTCAAAAATGGCCACAAATTTCGTGGCTTACATGGTATATACATCCATAAAATCATTCCATGTTGGCACACACAAATCACCCCAAATTAAGGCCAAATTGTGGAGATTCCAAATTCAATTTTTGTCACATGTTAGGCGCCACTTTAAATCAGCCATGAGTGCTGAATATTAAAGTTTAATTTATGTATATTATGTGTACCATAATATATATAACATGTGCAAAAAGTTGGAATTAATCGGAGAAAAATCGGGTAATCGACAAACGTCGAAAATTCGGTTTTCTACGAACACGACACATGGAACGTTTTTGGCATGACATATAACATGTATCTAGACACTTTTTACATACTCTATACATTCTATAGTGTTCTAGAAAAATCAATTAAGGGTTGATTGGAATATACCATATGTGTATAATTATATATGCACTATTTTACAAAGTTTGCAAAAATAATTCAGCACATGTACAAGCTCATACACGCCTAGATCAGCCTTGTTGGAGCATATGTGGAGATTTGTTGGCATCTTGATTGGCCAAGAATGAAGCATACAATTGGTGACATAAAGAAAGGAGCAACATAAGGTAACATTTCAAACTATGTCACATTTGTAACACATGCTGAACATTTCAGCATGTGTGCATTAGGACGGCCGAAATTTCTACTAAATGGTGCCATATTTACTACTTTGAATTATATGGATTGATTGAAAGATAATATGACAATGTTTTAAAAATATTATGTAAATAATGTGATGGTATCTTGGAATATCACACATGCTGAAAAATTCAGCATGTGTTGGAATGAATATGTCCGATTTTATGGCCTCTATGGTTACTAATTTTATTCCAAAATTAGTAGAAATGTTATGTACTAATTTTCAAGGAATTAATCAAATGCAAACTTGGCAACAATTTGAATAAGTCTTGATAAATCACATGCTAAAAATTTCAGCATGTGGAGAAGCATGTGGCCGAAAGTTATGAAGGAAAATGGAGATATTGTGTCTTGCTAAATATGTGGAATTATTATGTGACTTATGGCAACACTTTTATGCCTAATTGGCACATGTTCTTAAAGGTTATTTTCAGATTTATCTAGTCATCCAATGATGACAACATCCATACAATCAATGAGTGCCAAGTAAGCAAGGGCTTAATGATCATCCAATGAGGAGTTGCCAAGTAAGCAAGGAAATGTCACAATGATGCAATACACTCTTTCAAGAACTTACAAGATAATTTTCAAGAGAATAAAGAGGTAGAAAGGGGGCGGCCATTGTGGATAAAAAGGAAAGAAGAGAGCAAACAAAAATACAAGACAAGGCTTACAATTCTCAAGATCAAAAACGTTTTCATCTCCTTCTTTCTACACTTTGTTTTTTTCTTCTCTCTAAAAGCCTATTGTATTCATATTCATACATTTGAATAGGGTTCATATATACCACCACATACTCTCTATATTATTGTAAAAGATTGATCATGGTGTGATCAATCTTGCATTCCCTAGGTGGTGGTGTTCGTGATCGTTGTAATCACTTACAAGGTTTGTAAAGGGTTGGAGTTGGTTTGTAACTCCATCAACCCTATGTGGTAAGGTGTTCTTTGTGTTTTGTAATTAGTGATAACCGAGTAAGGTGTCCTCGAAGACTTGAGTAGGTTGATTTAACCGAACCAGTATAAAATTCCTTGTGTCCTTCACTTTCAGCACTTACTTTTAGTTTCCAGCACAGTGCATCATTTTTGTCACGTTCTTAAAAAATAGTAAACGAATTTCATAAATCACGAAACTTTCAAGAAACATAGCCACACGTCTTAAGGTTCTTTTGGCGCAATTTGCAACCCTTTTGGACAAGTATAAGTCACTCAAAAGTCAAAAGTTCTGAGACTAGTGCAGTCGGATTTTCAGGCTTGCAAAGATTGAGACTTTGAACGTATTTGACTAACCTCCCTAAAGAATTTTTCAAAACTGTTTCAACCCAATTAAATACACCTAATAAAGGGTTAGCATTAAATTTTCAGAGCATTTGGAGTCACGGTTTAATTAGAATTAATTTTTCAAATCAGATTACTGTTTTTGGCAGATTTGCGCAATCTGACCACCAATGATTTTTAAAGGGGTTAAAGGTTGAATTTTAATCTAAAATTTTTAGGAGATACTCAGAACATCTGAGACTAAGATATCTCCAAATGTTAGAATTTTTGAAGACCCGTAACCTAGTTTTCAAAATGTTTCAAAACAGGTCTTGAAAACAGAAACTGTTTTCAGAAGTTGGGTTTTTGTTTTAAAACATTTTTAAAAACCACGTTTTCCGCACCCACTATTCAACCCCCCTTCTATTGGTGCCTTGCAGATCCTACAATTCACAGGTCACGCTTTTATAACCTGCCACTGCAGGCTGACTCTTATACCCTGCGATAAACCAACCACCATAACCTTATCCTCTTTTACATACACGTGTCTTTTCGCAAAGCAAAACTCATGTCGGAATGCAAAATGCTTATGTCGTGATGCGAAATGCTCATGTCACGTCATATCAATCTCCTAAACATGTACACACACACTTTACGTATTGATTACAGGGTCACAAACCTCAAACGTACCTCAAGCACATCTTACTCGTATCATTTCACGCCCTCTGGTATTACAAATTCACCTCCCATTCACACTTAGCTTTACTCATTCACACTTAATGCTTACAACTCAAGCACACCTCAAAAACACTTGTACTTTATGAACAATGAAAGGGAAATAAATTATCTAAAATACATGGAGCGCTTAATGTGCCGAAAAAGGCTTCCAGAACACTTGGAACTCCTTCAAGAGGCGCCTAATGTGACATAAAGTACTTATCCTAGACATTCGAAGTATTCTGCAATGAACTGGTACACATCAAACGCCTACATAAGGCGTCTCAAGTGACATAGAGCGTCTTATGAGGTGTTTGAAGTATTTTGGAATGTGCTGGAACACATCGAACGCCTACATCAGGCGCCTAAAGTGACATAGAGCGCCTAATGAGGTATCGAAGTATTTTGGAACGCACTGGAACACATCGAACGCCTACTTTAGGCTTCTTAAGTGACATGGAGCACCTAAAGAGGTGTTCGAAGTATCCTGTCGATCCCCAAAACCTACAATTCTGTAGAAACTCCCTTTTCTCTTCTCCTCCCTTCATCCCTTTCACGTTAAACACCCCAAATCCAACCTTACCACCTAAACCCATCATGCACAACCCACATAAAACACAGATTGATCCTTACATCTATCAGATTGCATCAATCCTATGCCTTCTACCATTCAATCTCTGGATATTTCATCAACCTTCTAACACAAACAAATTGCAGCAACTCACCTTTTAACCCTTCCAACCTTCCTCAAATCATCTCAAGTCAACTAAAGCACGATTGATATACATGATAAATTATCACAAGGCAATAATTATAACGAAGAGGCCATTTTAGGGCATGCTTATCAATAACCAAGCAAATCATAGATATTCTCAAAAATTGACCCAAAAGATCATTACTTTACTCAATCAACAACAATAGATGCATGTAATAGAGCAATTAACATAAACAGATCAAGATTACAAACGTCTGATCCAATTTTCTCTTTTGTAGGAAAATAGGGCCTGTTGAATCAAAATCGCATAAAGCGTATAGAAAAGTCACTTGGCTTTGTATCTAGATAATCTTAGGAAGGTTTTGTAGAATTTCGGGATGGATTTGACCTAGGTTGGCCGCAATTTCTTCTTGTTTTCTCTTCATCTTTTCTCTCTTTCTTTTCTCTTCTTCCTTTTTTCCTCTTTTTCTCCTAGCCGTTTCTCCCCAGTTATTTTCTCCCCTTGTAACCACTAGTCTGCTGGGATTTCTAACAAATTGTGTAACTCCCTCAGCACTTAATTGGGGGAGGGTAATTTTGGTATTTTGACCTAATTTTTTCAATTTCAACTTTCTGATTTTTTTTCCACCTACAATTTATTTAACTAAGCCTCATACACATATATAATTCATAGAATTGTATTTTAAGTTGTTTGTTGTTCTTTTAATTATTTAACGTCGGACTTAGAAAATATGGGGTATGACATCCCACCCCCTTACAAAAAGTTGCGTTCTCGAAACTTACGTACGGTAGTTAAAGAGTTGAGGATACTTGTCCTGCATCAGTTCTTCGAGTTTCTAAGTGGCTTCCCGTTATGTATGATTGTTCGACTAGACCTTCATAAAAGGAATCTCCCGCTTCTTCAACACTTGTTCCTCTGGTCCACGATCCTCACTGGCATCTCTTCATAAGTAACATCAACGTTGAGTTGCAGAGGTTGTGCTTTGAGCACATGGCTCGGATCCGTCGCATACTTCCTTAACTGTGATACGTGAAAGACGTTATGGACCTACGCCAATACTAGGGGTAATGCCAACCTATATGTCAAAGCTCCCACCTTCTCAAGTATCTCATAAGGACCAATAAAACGAGGACTTAGCTTGCTTTTCACTCCAAATCTCATAATACCCTTCGTAGGTAATACTCTTAGGTAAACCTTTTCACCTACATCAAACTCCAAAGGCCGTCACTTGGAATTCGCCCAACATTTGTTATGGTCCTGAGCTGTATTGAGTCTATCTCGAATGATTTTCACATTTTCTAACGTCTTCTCAAGTAACTCAGGTCCGGTTATAGTCATCACGGTGACTTTGTCCAAGTAAACAGGAGACATGCACTTCCGTACAATGCTTCAAAGGGAGCCATGTCGATTGCACTGTGGTGACTGTTATTATAAGAGAACTACATTAATTCACCATTCCATCCTAACTTCCTTTGAAATCTAGGACACAAGCCCTTAACATGTCTTCTAGGGTCTGAATAGTCCGCTCAGGCTGTCCATATGTCTGAGGGTGATACGTTGTACTCAACCTTAATTCTGTACCCATGGTTCTCGAAAATGCTGCCTAGAACTTAGAAGTAAACTGTGGATCTCGGTCGGATAATATACTCACTAGAACACCTGACAATATTGTCCGTATATAGATTTAATAACTTTTCGTGAGACGCTTCACTCGAGACGGGTAAAAAAATGTGCAGATTCGGTCAATCGATCCACGATGACCTAAATAATGTCATATCCACTTCTTATCCTCGGTAAACCAGCCACAAAATCCATCATAACATGTTCTCATTTCCACTTTGGAATTTCCAACGGCATCAAAAATCCACCAGGCCGCTGGTGCTCAGTCTTAACTTGCTGACATACCAGACATCTCTGAATGAACTCCGTGATATGTCTCTTCATTTCAGACCACCAATAATACTGTTTGAGATCTCTATACATCTTGGTGCTACAAGGATGTATCGATAACTTTGAGCTGTGTGCCTCCTACAAAATTTCTCTTCTGAGTTCATCCACATCTAGCACACACAGTCTTCCTCTGAACCATAGGCTCCCGTCCTCGTTGACCTAAAATCCCTCAACCTGACTATGCCTCAACTTCTCAGTAATCTCACCCAGAGTCTTATCATTCTTCTGAGCCTCTTTCACCAGATCAATCAAGCTCAGTGTGATGGTCAATGATGTCAAAACATTCACTGTGGAGTCAATAAAATCTAAACCAAATTCTTCCATTTCTCTCTCTAGTGGTGATTGTCGTGCATGGCTGGACTTTCTGCTTAATGCATCTTCCACTTTATTAGCTTTTCCTGAGTGGTAATTAATGGTCAAGTCGTAGTCCTTTCGTAGTTCCAACCATATCCGTTGCCTCATTTTTAACTCCTTCTCGAAGAACAAGCACTTTAGGCTCTTGTGGTCAATAAATAACGCACACTTTTCCCCGTATAAATAAAGCAGCCAGATCTTCAGGGCAAACACAACTGCTGCGAGCTCAAGATCGTGCGTGAGATAATTCTGCTCGTAAGGTTTTAGCTGTCTCGAGGCATATGCAATAACTCATCTGTGTTGCATTAATACACAACCTAGACCATTCTTCGACGCATCGCTATAGATCACAAACCCATTAGTACTGGAGGGTTGAGCCAATACTGGAGCTGTGATTTACCTCTTCTTAAGCTCCGTGAAGCTTTTCTTGCATTCTGCCGTCCACTCAAACTTGGACTTCTTTTGAGTGAGACGACTGAGGGGCACTGCTATTGTTGAGAATCCCTCAACGAACTTCCTATAATAACCAGCTAGACCCAAGAAACTCCATACTTTAGTGACATTCGTGGGTCTAGGCCACTCGGTAATAGATTTGACTTTCTTCGGATCTACATCAATCCCCTCCTCTGATATCACGTGACCAAGGAAAGTCACAATCCTTAGCGAGAACTCACATTTGCTGTACTCGGCGTAAAGTTACTTCTGCCTCAGAATGGCCAAAACAATTCTCAAATGCTCAGTGTGAGTTTGCTCGTCTGGAGAATACACAAAAATATCGTCAATGAATATCACGACAAATCTGTCCATCTGCTCTCGAAAGATGGTATTCAAAGATCCATGAAAGCTGCGGGGACATTTGCCAGCCCAAATGGCATTACTAGGAACTCGGAGTGACCATATTTTGTGCGGAAGGCTATCTTCGCAACATCTTCGGCCTTCGCACGTAATTGATAGTACCTTGATCGAAGGTCAATCTTAGAGAAGATCTTGGCACCCTGATAGATGTAGGAAATCCTTCCGTTAAAACAACAAAATTTAACAAAGGTCAAGCTTAACAAAACTTACCTTGAGCTGGTCAAACAGATCCTCGATTCGCGGAAGGGGGTACTTATTCTTGATGGTAATTTTGTTCAGCTCTTGATAGTCGATACAGAGCCTGATGCTACCATTTTTCTTTTTCAAAAATAGTATAGGCGCTCCCTAAGGTGACACACCGGTGCAGAGAAAAAAGGGTTTGAGTGATTTCAAAATATATGATTTAAATGTGCATAAAAACGAGCATAAGATAAATGTGCATGATATATTGCATCTTACTTGCCTTATATAGTCTATATATTATGTTGCCGTACTAACGAGCCATGAAGCTTTAAAGCTTACCTCAAATGGCAAACATTTGTTGTGTTTATGCTATTTTCAGGTGCCACCATTAATGAACTAAACTAGTTCATTAAGTGAAGTATTTAGTTATTTAAACTAAGTAGTTCATTAAAGGAAGCTACATTTGAACAAGGCACAAAGGCAACAAGACCAAGAAAGGAAAGTCTCCTACTCCTCTCTTCATCAATATACACGCCATCTTACACATATATGTATATATATACATTTTAAGATTTTTTAAAAAGGCACATACACATGTATTCCAACGTACTATCGACACGTTATATATTTTACGTACATACGTTAACAGCACACCATTATACGTTAAAAGGTTCTAAACCAAAAATTGTCGTATCGGGCAAATACCGAAACTTTGTCAACGTGTCACGTACTTTCCATAATTATATGGGCAGCCCCTACACTTCAAAAATATCTAAAATTTTCGTGCATATGATGATATGTCCAGCCATAAAACCATTCTATGTTGGCACACACAAATCACCCCACATTAAGGCCAAATTGTGGAGATTCCAATTTCAATTTTGTCACATGTTAATGGCGCCACTTTAGACCAGCCAAGTGCTAAGAATTAAATTTTATATTATATATATTATGTGTAACATAATATATATAACATGTACAAAAATTTTGAATTTAATTAGAGAAAAATCGGGTAATCGATAAACATCGAAAATTCGGTTTACTACGTACACAACTCATGGAACATTTTTGGCACATCATACGGCACGTATCTAGACACTTTTTACATATGTCATACATCTTAAAGTCTTCTAGATAATTAAAATTAAGGGCTGATTGGAATATAACATGTGTGTATTATTAAATGTGCACTATTTTACAAAGTTAGCAAAAATGAAATTCAGCACATGCATTTACATGTATACACACCCCTAAAACTGAGATGGACCATATGTGGAGCCTTGTTGGCATATTGATTGGTCAATAATCCATCATACAATGTTGGTGATTTAAAGAAAGAAGCTACAAAAGGTAAGGTTTCAAACTTTATCTCATTTGAAACACATGCTGAAATTTTCAGCAT
Organism: Eustoma russellianum; assembly: GCA_036186865.1. NCBI lineage: Eukaryota > Viridiplantae > Streptophyta > Magnoliopsida > Gentianales > Gentianaceae > Eustoma > Eustoma russellianum. Next base: position 14,361,093 of record AP025061.1, read on the forward strand.
GTGGAAGATATAGCTGGCCGAATTTCCTCTTCAAATTAGACAAGTTTTGTGTCTTGAATTATGTGATTAATTGGAAGAAGAAATGGAAGTAATTTGAATAAGATACAAAGCCATAAAGTGTGATATCTTGAATATCACACATGCTGAAATTTTTCAGCATGTGTGGAATGAACCTTGGCCGAATTCTAGGCCTTATTATTGTCCAAATTTCATTTCCAAAATGATGAGAATATTTGCTACCAATTGGTGATTTATTTTAAAAAGAAAAATCAAAGAAAATTAGAAATAATTTGAATTAAGGAGCCATGTATCACATGCTGAATTTCAGCATGTTAACTCCTCATTATGGCCGAAATTTTTACCTTGTGTGGAGAAATTTTGTCTTGCTTGATTTGGATGATAATCTTATGAATTATGGCAATTATTTTATGATGATTTTGGCACATGTTTTTAGTGAAATATTCAGATTTTCCAAGTCATCAAATGAAGACAACATTCAAACGATCATGAAGTGCCAAGTAAGCAAAGGCTAAATGATCATCCAATGAGAAGGTGCCAAGTAAGCAAGATCCTGTCACTATGATGCCACACATTCTCCCAAGGACTTAGAAGACAATTTTCAAGAAGGGAAAGCACCTAGGGGGGACGGCCATGAGCATAAATGGAAAGGAGAAGACCAAAACAAAAGACAAGAACAAGCATTACATTCAAGTGATCAAAAACGCCAACCCTTCTCTTCTTCTACTCTCTCTTTCTTTCTTCTTCTTGAAAGCCTATTGTACTTATATTCTTATTCTTGAATAGGCTTGTAATATACCACCATATACTCTATATCTTTGTAAAAGATTGAATCTTCAATCTTGCAAGGTGGTGGTGTTCGTGCGTATTGTATTCATCATACAAGATTTGTGAAGGGTTGGAGTTGGTGTGTAACTCCATCAACCATGTGGTAAGGTGTACTTGCATGTGTGACTAGTGTGAACTGAGGAAGGTGTTCCTCGAAGACTGGAGTAGGTTTTTTTTATAACCGAACCAGTATAAAATTCTCGGTGTCATTTACTTTTTGCACTTATATTCTGTTTCTGCATTGTTTACTCTTATTGTTTACATTCGTAAAAATTGTAAACGATTTTCAAAAATTACAAAAATTTCCAAAAACATAACCACACGTCTTAGGGTTAATTTTGGCACAAGTTTCAACCCTTTTGGATAAGTATAAGTCACTCAAACATCCAACGTTCTGAGACTAGTGCAGTCTGAATTTCAGGCTTGCAAAGGTTGAGACTTTGAGTGTATTTGACTAACTTTCCGAAATAATTTTTCAAAACGGTTTCAATCCAATTTAAATACAACATCTAAGGGTTTAGTGTTTAAAATTTCAGAACAATTGGAGTTAAGAACAAATAGGAATAAATTTTTGTAAACAGTCTACCGTTTTTGGCAGATTCGCGCAATCTGACCACCAACGATGTTTGAAGGGGTTAAAGGTTGAATTTAAATCTGAAATTTTTAGGAGACACTCATAACATCTGAGGCTAAGTTCTCTCTAAATTGCAAAATTTTTGAAGACCTACAACCTAGTTTTAAACGTTTTAAAACTGGTCCTGAAAACAGAATCTGTTTTCAGAAGTTGAGTTGTTTGGTTTTAAACAAATTTTAAAAACCACACTTTCCGCACCAACTATTCAACCCCCCCTTCTAGTGGTGCCTTGCAGATCCTACAAGTGGTATCAGAGCGCAGGAACACTCACTACAAAGGATCCAACGATTCAGTGAGATGGCAACCACAAATCCCAAAACCGAGCAAGAAGGTATGTCGAGCCAAAGGCCTCCTCTTTTTGACTGTGAGTCTTTCATTCAATGGAAACTAAGAATGAAGCTTTTTCTTATGAAAATAGATATTTATCTTTGGTCGATTATAGAAGATGGTCCTTTTGTTCCATCTAAGATATCCACCGTAGACGGAGTCACACTAGAAGTTGTTAAACCTAGACAAGAATATACAAGTAATGATAAAAAGAAACTTAGCATGAATGCTAGGGCTATGCAATTGCTCTTAAATGGATTAAGTAAGAGTGAGTCTAGTTATGTCTCAAACTATTCTAATGCACAAGAAATGTGGAGGATACTCAAAATGAAACACGAAGGCACGAGTCAAGTAAAAGAGTCAAAAATAAACATGCTTATGTCCACACTTGAGTCGTTTAAACTATTGCCTAATGAATCTATTGTTGATATGGATCTTCATTTGACTGACATCTACAATTCTCTTGAGTCTCTTGGTAAAGCTTTTACCATGCAGGAAAAAGTACAGAAAGTCTTACGAAGCCTTCCATCAGAGTGGGACCCTAAAGTAACCGCAATAGAAGAAAGCAAAGAAACGAACTCAATAAAGATGGAAGAGTTAATTGGATCACTTAAGGTGTATGAAATTAAACTCACCATACGGAATCGGAATCATCTAAACAAGGTAAAGCTATTGCTTTTAAATCAAATGAATACGTCTCTACTTCTTCCGATCACGTAGATGATAGTGATTCTGAATCGGATAACGATGACATAATTCTATTGGCTAAAGGCTTAAGAAAATTTATGAGAAGGTCATTTAGAAACAAAAATAAAGGTACTACAACTAAAAGAAATAAGAACAAGTCAAATGATAAAGATGCTAAATACTATAAATGTGGTAAACATGGACATTTATCATATGACTGCCCCAATAAAGAAAACAAAACAAATAAATACCCTGACAAGGAGCGGAACAAGAATAGACTCGTCTCAAAAGCCAAGCAAAGGAAACGTGCTCTAAAGGCTTCCACCTGGAGTGATACATTGGATTCCGAGAATGAAACCGAAGAAGAGACTGCACAAGTATGCTTTGTGTCCAAAGCATCTAATGAGGCATCATCTGATTCTGATTCTGACTCTGAGCCTTCTTATGATGATCTTTTTAGTCAGTATTTAGAATTGCATAAATTCACTAAGACTTTCGCTAAGGAAAAGAAGCGATTAAATGAAGATAAGAAACTGTTAGAATCTTCTAACGAGAATCTTGTCGCTCAATTAAACGATTCAAAGAAAGAGTCATTATGCATCATCACTGCATTAACGACAGAAATTTTATCATTAACCACTCAAAATAACAAAATGAAATCCGAGATTTCAAATTTGAAATCAAGGAATATAGACCTAGAGAAAATGATGAAACAGTTTGATACGGGATCGAACATGCTGCATCGTATTATCTTATCACAAAAGCATGACAATTATATTGTGATGTAGCAGTTAATCAATATAGCTTGACGCATCATTATGGATTATCGAAAAATAACTTCTATGTGTACGCAACCATACCAATGTGTTAGAAATATACAGAGGTTGTTTCCCGATGACCCATAATGAAAATTGTGTTACATTGTGTCGATCAATTGCGACTTCCCAATATAAGAAACGTAGCTAATTTAGTGAGTCATTTTATTTTATTCAATCATATTCCAAAGTCAAGGAATCGGCTTAAACGGGTTTAGGATACGTTGATACTAATGAAGTATCCACCAAACCAACTAAGTTTGTTGTGTCTAAGAAAGTAGACACCCCAAAGCCTCAAATGGCGTATAAGATAACGCAAAAACTGGCTCTTCCCTCATCACGTCCAACTTCATCTTCATATCATGCGAAATACAATTTTGTACCATATAGATATGAAAAGAAAAGAGTGATGCATACACAACATTCATTTCATCCACGCACTACGCACACACACACAAGGATGTATCAAAAACGTCCTTCATACAATGAGTATAAAGGAGTTCTTGGGCAAAGGCCCAAACTGCATTCACCACATGTCTACTATATCGCAACTTCATCTATATTCTTGCCATTTGATAGACCAAGAAGGATCACCCAAATATGGGTACCGAAAGGTACTTTTACTAAAAGGTGATTAACTAACTCGAAAGGACCCAAAGTTAACAGGGTACCTAAATCATTTTTGCACATTACAGGGAGCCCACACATCAAAAGATACAACTATAAAGTGGTTCCTTGACAGTGGCTGCTCGAGGCACATGACGAGTGACCCGAGCTTGTTCACAAAATTAAAGGTCACAAAAGGCGGATCCGTGACCTTTGGAGACAACAAAGAAGGCAAGATCATCGGAAAAGGTATGATAGGAAATCCAAGCACTCTTCAAATCTCCAATGTCTATTTGGTAAGCAACTTATCTTATAATCTTCATAGCATTTCTCAATTTATTGATAATGGCTTTGATGTGTTCTTCACTCACCCTTACTGCAATATAATAAATAAAAATGGAGAAACCGTTTTAAAAGGAAAACGAGAAGGTAACATTTTTACGCTTTCTATGGATGATGTGGTAGACGCTAAAGTGAAGTGCTTTATGTCAAATGAACCCAATGAGAATTTATGGCATAGACGATTAATTTGTATTTCCACACTAGAAAAACTCCAACGAAACAACCTAGTACGAGGATTGCCTACACTTGATTTAGACAACTTTCAGTTGTGTGAATCTTGCATAAAAGGCAAACAAACACGTGAGTCACTTAAACCTAAGAATGAAATAAGCAAGACTAGAGTCTTAGAACTACTACACATTGATTTGTTTGGTCCTAGTCGCACTACAAGCCTTGGTGGGCGCCACTATGCATGCGTGATTGTTGATGATTTTTCTCGTTATACTTGGACTTTATTTCTTGCACATAAGGATGATAGTGCCATTGAAATTGCGAAATTAATCAAACAACTTGGAAACCAATACGGTGTCAAATTGAAAAAGATAAGAAGTGATAGAGGCGGTGAATTTAAAAACAAAGATATGATTTCATTTTGCGAAGAAAAAGAAATCAAGCATGAGTTTTCGCCACCTAGAACTCCACAATTAAATGGAGTAGTAGAAAGAAAGAATCGAATATTACAAAAAATCGCTAGGACTATGTGATGCGAAAATAAATTGCCTAGATTTCTATGGGTGGAAGCCGTAAATTGTGCATGCTACATAGTAATTCGCCTATCTATTAGAAAGAAAATAAACAAGATACCTTATGAGATATTGAATGATCGCATGCCTAAGATTGACTATTTTCTTGTGTTTGGATGCAAATTTTTTGTTTTAAATACAAAAGATAATTTAGATAAATTTGAATCCAAATCAATTGAGTGCATTTTTGTTGGATATTCTATAAACTCAAAGTCATATAGATGTTATGATCCTCTCACTAGACAAATCGTAGAATCTATTCATGTGAAGTTCAATGAATTTGGTGAGATTGATAAAGAATATGATGATGACTTTGAATTGAAACCTGTGTTGAATGAAGATGATGGTACGTTTGATATGCATGACATGAATGATATACTAGAAATGCATGATCACTCGGAAATGCATGATAACATAGGAAACAATCAACCAAGATGGCATAGAGATCACCCACATGATCTCATCATAGGCGACATCACTCACAGTGTGCGACCACGTAGAAGAATTACTTTGGATGAAATAAATCAATTTCATGCTATGATTTCTGAAATTGAACCCAAAAATGTGCATGATGCTTTGAGTGATTCTTCTTGGATTGACGCTATGCATGATGAGCTTAATCAATTTGTTAGAAATGATGTATGGGATTTAGTGCCTCGACCACAAGATAAGACCATAATAGGCACAAAGTGGGTGTTTAGGAATAAAATGAATGAAGAAGGAAAGGTCGTTAGGAATAAAGCTAGGCTTGTAGCACAAGGCTATAATCAAGAAGAAGGAATTGACTACGATGAAACATTTGCACCCGTAGCACGTTTAGAAGCTATACGACTCTTACTTGCTATTGCTTGCATGAAAGATTTCAAATTGTATCAAATGGACGTAAAAAGTACATTCCTAAATGGATTTATACAAGAAGAGGTATGCGTGAAGCAACCACCAGGTTTTGAAGATTTGAAACATCCCGATCACGTGTACAAACTAAAGAAGGCACTATACGGACTAAAGCAAGCACCGAGAGCATGGTATGATCGTTTTGCTACTTTCCTTTTAGAAAATGATTTTAAACGAGGTACTATAGATAGTACACTATTTTTGAAACAAGATAAATCGGATTTACTTATTATTCAAATCTACGTTGATGACATTATTTTCGGTTCTACCTCACATAAACTTGTTGAAGATTTTGAAAAATGCATGAAATCTGAATTTGAAATGTCTATGGTTGGCGAACTTAACTATTTTCTTGGCTTGCAGATTAAGCAAACTAGTAAAGGCATTCACATAAGTCAAGCTAAATATGTAAATGACATGATTAAAAAGTTCAACTTTGAAAATTTAAAACCATCCCCCACCCCTATGAGTGTCACCACCAAATTGGATAAGGACGAACATGGTAAAGATTTTGACAATGCCTTATATCGGTCTATGATTGGTTCTTTGCTATATTTAACTGCTAGTAGGCCTGATATCATGTTCAGTGTATGCACGTGTGCACGTTTTCAGAGTCAACCTAAGGTGTCTCACTATAATGCGGTAAAAAGAATATTTCGTCATATTAAGCACACGCCCACCTTAGGAATTTGGTATGATAAAGATTCCAAATTTAACTTACATGCTTATACTTATGCAGATTACGGTGGATGTAAAATAGATAGGAAGAGCACGAGTGGCACTTGCCAATTTATAGGAAACTCACTCATTTTATGGTTTTCCAAAAAGCAAGCAAGCGTTGCTTTGTCCACTACTGAGGCTGAGTACATGGCACTTAGCCTTTGTTGCACACAGTTGTTGTGGATAAAACAACAACTTTTGGACTTTGGAATTACCGTAAATAGAATTCCTATATATTGTGATAGTATGAGTGCCATTAATCTGTCTAAGAACCCCGTATTACACTCTAAGGCTAAGCATATAGAAGTACGCTATCACTTTCTTCGTGATCACGTAAACAATGTTGATATCCTCATAGATCACATACGCACAGAAGCACAAGTAGAGGATATCTTTACAAAAGCCTTAAATCAAGCCACGTATGAATCTCTTCGTTCTAAATTAGGCATGATTTCAGCTGATATGATTTGATTTGATTCTCTTTCCTTATTTACAGGCATCTTTTGATTTACTTTCCAAAATAAAGGGGGAGAGAAAGCATGATTTAAGGGAGAGAGAGAATACTAATTGATACTGATTGCATAAATCAAGGGGGAGCGGATTCGAAATTTAAATTTCAAATTTTGAATTTATGCATGATTGAAGGGGGAGCGATAGGATTTAAATCAAGCACATGTCATCCATCACGGAGTATTCTTCCTCATTTCTGGGAAATCTCTAATTAGATGGCCCACCTGAACACATCGGTAACATGCTCCGACCAACTTCCTACACTCACCGAAATGACTCTTCTGGCAGTGTGGGAAAACTCCCACAGCTTGCTGGACTACTGAATTCTACGGTGGGGGTCTCTGGAAATTTATCATCTGGCCTCTCTTCGGGACCTTGACCCAACGTCTGGGTCTGCCGCCAACTCTCGTCTCTTGCCTTGGTCTCTTGCCCCTGTCAGACAATCCTGCAATAGCTTCTCTTGCCGCCACTCTACGGAAGTCACTTTCGAAAAGGAAGCACGCGTCCATCATATCATAACAAGTTTTCATTCCTGCGTTCATAATTGCTAACTGAATTTGAGAGTCCAAACCCATCTCAAACTTTGTCATTTTTAGAGGATTATCAGACATAATCGCCGGAGCAAATTTACCCAAAGCATGAAATCGACCGGCTTATTCCGACACTGTCATCTGACCCTGCTCCAGTCTGTCAAATGCCCTTATTTTTTCTAGTATTGCAGTCTCTGGCACGTAGTACTTCAGGGACGCATCACAGAAATGCACCCATGAGATAGGTGGGGACATCCTCAGTACCATTCTAGCCCACCGTTCACCCGTTTTGCCACATAGAAAGGGTGTGGCCATATATATCTTAATCTCTTAAGGCACTTGCACCAGCTTGAAGCATTTTTCCACCTCGACCAACCAATGTTAGGCTGCTTCAGGGTCAGCACATCCCACAAATTCCGGGACCATGATCTTCCTCATCTCTCCATAAAAGACTCGGATATTATGTTCCGGTGGCTGAGGAGGCGGAGGCTGTTTTTGCTGGGCATACCTCTATACAATCACCGTCAATGAATCTGAGAGCTCCTGGGGTAGAACCACTTGTGGAGGATGATTTTCTTGCCCGTTGCCAGAGTTTCCTGTGTTGTCTCTTCGTGGAGGAATTTTCCTGAAAGGTCAACATTTCCATTAGCAATCAGTAAACACAGAATATTACTGAAAGCTTGAATGCATAATAATGGGTGGGGTATGAAATAAGAATGTTAATACGAAAATTAGATGACGAACGCGCTCGCACACACCCAACCCAGATCACACTTAGACTCTAGTTATCCAGCACCTATACCTAAGGGGAAATCACATTCTAATTTGCTAAAAGATCATGAACCTAAGTTTCTGAGATGGATCTGAAGCCTAGGCTCTGATACCACCTGTAGCACCCTAGCCTGATAGTGGACTTCGGTACCAGTGCATCCACTGTAGTCTGCTACCAGAACTACGAAGCGTTAAAGCAAATCAAGCACATGTCATCCATCACGTAAGATAAATCAGCGGAAGCGTCGTAAAATTTAAAAATTCAATAACAACAGTGTAGCCGAATGAAATACAGCAGAAGTGAAACGTGTTCGGAGAAATGCCTATTATATCCTCCATTAAAAAATATTAAAAAGTAAGTCTATTAGCTAAAAGGAAATGAACGTAAATCTATCCACTTCGGTGACCATCATCCTAATGAGCCCACTCGCCGTCGTCTTCTACAAAAATCATTTCGTACTCTGGCTTATCTGTAAAGAAGATGGAGTATCTATTCTTAGCAAAAACATCGCTACTAAGTAACCCGTTTATACACCTTATGGGATCACACAGGATGAGTCCCTAATACATAAATCAATGCCCAAAATATGTGCTTGGGTCAGCAAATACCATTTTTATAACAACTCAACAAAGCCAAATAAGTCATATAAATGATACACGAATACAGAACAAACAAATATTGAGCAAAACATACAATACAAACAGATCATATGCAAATGTCGTTTTTTGAATGTCAAATCTTGTTCTTCGTGTCGCAAGATGCATGAACTTCTTTAAAACCATACACTGAACTCTCCGAAAACCCATACAAAATCCTTCTTTCACAAAAATGTCATGCGTGTCATTTCACAAAATTTTCAAACTTCTTCTTATCTTATTATTCGCGTAGCAGAAACTTTATACCTTGTGGGTGGTCAATTCACACTAAAACAGAAATTTATACCCCGTGCTAAAAGGTCCACGACCCGTAGCATAAACTTTATACCCTACTGTTGATTCACAGGTCACACATTTATACCTTGCCACTGCAGGCTTGACTTTTATACCATGCGATCAACCAGCAGCCATAACCTTATCCTCTTTTACATACATGTGTCCCTTCGCGAAGCAAAACTCATGTCGGAATGCAAAATGCTTATGTCGTGATGCAAAATGCTTATGTCACGTCATATCCTCCTAAACATGTACACAAACACTTTACGTATTGATTATGTGGTCACAAGCCTCAAACGTACCTCAAGCACATCTTACTCGTACCATTTAACACCCTCTCGTATTACAAATTCACCTCTGATTTACACTTACAACTCAAGCACACCTCAAAAACACTTGTACTTTATGAACAATGAAAGGGAAATAAAGTATATCAAATATATGTAGCACTTAATGTGTCGAAAAAGGCTTCCAAAACACTTGGAACTCCTTCGAGAGGTTCTTAATGTGACATAAAGCGCCTATCCTAGGCGTTCGAAGTATTCTGGAATGCACTGTTACACATCAAATGCTTACATAAGGCGCCTCAAGTGATATAGAGTGCCTTATGAGGTGTTCGAAGTATTCTGGAATGTGATGGAACATATCGAACGCCTACATCAGGCGCCAAAAGTGAGATAGAGCGCCTAATGAGGTGTTCGAAGTATTCTGGAACGCACTGGAATGTGCTTACTTTAGACGCCTCAAGTGACATGGAGCATCTAAAGAGGTGTTCGAAGTATCCTTTCGATCCCCACAACCTGCAATTTTATAGAAACTCCCTCTTCTCTTCTCCTCCCTTCACCCCTTTCACGTTAAACACCCCAAATCCAACATTAGCACATAAACCCATCATGCACAACCCACACAAAACATAGACTGATCCTTAAATCTATCAGACTGCATCAACCCTAGACCTTCTACCATTCACATCTCTGGATATTTCATCAATCTTCTAACCCATACAAATTGCAGCAACTCACCTTTCAACTCTTCCAACCTTCCTCAAATCATCTCAAGTTATCTAAAGCACGATCGGTATGCATGATAAATTATCACAAGGTAATAATTATACCAAAGAGGGCATTTTAGGGCATATTTATCAACAACCAAGCAAATCATAGATATTCTCAGAAATTGGCACAAAAGATCATAATTTTACTCAATCAACAACAATAGATGCATGTAATAGAGCAATTAACATAAAAAGATCAAGATTAAAAATGTGTGATCCAATTTTCTCTTTTGTAGGAAAATAGGGCCTGTTGAATCAAAATCGCATAAAGCATATAGAAAAGTTACTTGCCTTTGAATCTAGATAATCTTATGAAGGTTTGGTAGAATTTCGAGACAGTTTGGACCTAGGTTGGCTGTAGTTTCTTCTTCTTCTTCTACCTTTCTCTTCCTCTTTTCTCTCTTTCTTTTCTCTTATTCCTTCTCTCCTCTTTTTCTCCAACCGTTTCTCCCCTGTTCTTTTTCATCTTGTAACCGTTGGTCCCCTTAGAGTTATACCAAATTGTGTAATTCCCTCAGCACTTAATTGGGCGAGGGCAATTTTGGTATTTTGGCCTAATTTTCTCAATTTCAACTTTTTGATTATTTTTTCACCTAAAATTTATTTAACTAAGCCTCGTACACATATATAATTAATAGAATTGTATTTTAAGCTGTTTGTTGTTGTTTTTAAGTATTTAACGTCGAACTCGGAAAATACAGGGTATGACATATGTTAAGCATTACTTAATTAGGTTTAGTTAGAGTAAGAGATGATGATGAGGTTATTAAGTGATACTCTTTATTATGAAATTGTTAGGTTCGACTGGGGAACAAAGGAAAACTTAAGTATTCAATTTGAGGTAATTGATCTAATTCCCTTTTGTGTATTTACGGAAGTGTTTTTGCAATATTATATTTTTACATGTCTGTTTTGATATTAAATTGGATCATGTAGAAGTATGTTGTGTTTTATGAAGTATGTACTTTATTTGAAAGATTATTGAGGATATATGCTTTATGAAATGAGAAGTTTTTGTGCTCTTAAATGAAATATACTAGCGTCGCAGAACTGGTCAAATAATGAAAGTGTATATTATAAGTTAATTGTTCTAGCAATGTTCGCAAGCGAGTTGCTAGAGAGCCCGAAACATGGGAGGGGTTTGGCTCCATGCCCTCGTCTCATAGTGGAGGTCCATGAGCCTATCTAAAAGAAGCTATTGTAGGCGGATTACTCTAGGCAAAGTTTATAAGTCAATTAAGAGCTAAAGTAAAAGAATTATATGTAGTATTTAAATATGGAAAACTTGATGCTTTGTTTGATTTTATTTTACAAAATTTATTATTATTTCAAAACTTGTTTCTAGGCATACATGATCCCACAAAAGATAGTTAGATCACTTAATGAGCATGTAGTTTTGCTCACACCACCATTTGCTGTTTTTGTATGTGAGAGAAACTACAAGTACATTTATATTGAGGAGGATGACAAGTGGGGATAGTGAAGGAGCTCGAAAGATAGTTTCGAGATTTGATTTATTATTAGTTATTTACTTTAGCAGTATTTGTAGATTTAGTTCGTAAGAATTAGCATTTCAAATGTTGGATTAATTTAGTTCAACATATATTTCTTGTGATCGAGGATTATTTTGGATATTATATTGAATGGTTTTAGTTATATTTTTCAGTTTATTTATTTACTTAGGGTTGACGTGATTATAACATCATATGAAGAAGCCTTGTATTCCTTGAAAAGGGGTACGACGAATGTGATGTCTTGGATCTTAGGGATCGAGGTGTCACATTTATAATGGTATTAGAGTATGGTCTTAGACTTAAGATGTGATCATAGTTGATAGGAAATGATATATTAGTGAGATGATAGTTACTAAGAAATGATTTGTTAAGGTTATGATGTATATATGCTCCAAGATATTATTTGAAATGCATGTAATTTGATTTAGGTTATGCTTCTAGGTTATTTGTGTCATATTGCCTCGTGCATGCTCCTTTACTTAGAACAATGGATGAAACTCTTTGTATTAAATATATTCTGGAGATAACATTATTTTACTATCTTTTAGAAAATGCCTCCTTGAAAAAATAATAATACCCCTAACCAAAGTCAGAATGTGTGTCTACCAGAATTCATGAACGCGATGATGCAGTTTGTACAGGTGCTTCAAGCAGTCCAAGCAAACTCAAAACCTCAGAATGGGACTCGGTACTATTATGAGAGTATGAAGAGGGTGCATATGCCGACATTGGATGGTAATTCTAATCCTGATAAAGCAAAAAAGTGGTTAAGTGAAGTTGAACATAATTTCTCTCTACTTCAAGTTCCTGAAGAGATGAAACATTTGCTGATCAAGCCCATTTTTAGTTAGAAAGGATGATAAGTGATGATCCACTACTGAACTGAATATCATGATACCGGTCACGTGGACTAAGTCCAAGGCTGAATTTCTCAAGTTCTACTTTCCCTTAGAAGTGCATTTGTAGAAGATTAGTGCTTTTGAATCTTTAAGTAAAGGACCTAACATGATTGCTGCTGATTATGGGAATCAATTTAATGCTCTTGGTCATTTTGTGCCTTCATCGGTGATAATGAGCTAAAGATGCTGAACTTTGAAAGAGGCTTAAATATTCTTATAAGGATTGGGTAATGAATGCAAATGCTCAGAATGTTTCAACATTACTTGATGTTTGCTATAAAGCCGAATGTGATATCAAGAGAAGGGATGAGGAAAGCAGAGGTAAGAGACCGAGAATTGTCAAAGTAATGGGAAACCAAGGAATTGAAAAATCTGGAAGATGGTTCAAGTTGTTAAGAGGAGACCGAAACAAACATTCAAGAGGAATAACAATTCAAGTATACCTAAATGTGTCATATGTCATCGTCCACATCCTGGTGAGTGACGAATGAAGACTACGGCATGTTTTAATTGTGGTAAGCTGGAATATAAAATGAAGGACTGCATTGAACCAAGAAAATAGCAAAATATGGGTAACCAGAAAAACATAGACAAACTTAAGGGAAATACAAGGGTCCATGTCATGATTGATGCAGAGGCTTAGGAGATGAATGAAGTTATTTCTGGTACTCCCTAGTGAATAAAAATTATGTGCATGTTTTTGTATAGTGTAAATTTGTTTCTCTTGCTTGTAAGAATGTCAAATACTTGAGGAATTGTCCTTGTGTCATGTACTCTTTTGGCAAGAAAAATTCTTGCAAATACTTTGTTTGATAGTGGTGCAAGCCATTCTTTTGTTGCCAAGAAATTCATGAAGTACATGAGAAATTTTCCAGAGTGATTAGAAAATCCTTGACGAGTAGTATCTACCGAAAACAAAGTGATTGTGTCGCATCATAGATACACGGATTGCAAAGTAGAGCTTGATGATCTTACGTGTGATGCTAACTTGATACCAGTCTAAATGAATGATTTTTACGTAATACTAGGAATGGATTGGTTGGCTAAATATAGTGCACAAACTAAATGTCGATGAAAGCAAGTAATTTTTAATGACCCCACAAACGAAGGATTCAACTACTACGGAAACTCAAGAGTAAATAAGGGTTTTCAAAAAGTGTATTTAACAACTATGCAGGCAAACAAAGCGCTTAAGAAAGGAACTAAATGATATTTGGCTTATGTGGTAGATACCAAGAAAACGATTCCTTCTATCGATGGTCGTTAATGAGTTCAAATATGTCTTTCCTGAAGAACTATCTGGCCTACCTCCAGATAGAGAAGTGGAGTTTGAAACTAAACTAGCACCAGGAGCAGAACCTATATCGAAGTCTCCATATTGAATGACACTTATAGAACTGAAGGAATTGAAGGAAGAACTATAAAATCTAATGGATAAGAAATTTATTATACCTAGCGTATCACCTTGGGAGAAACTATTTTGTTTGTAAAGAAGAAGGATGGGAGCTTAAGGCTATGCATGACTATTGGGAGCTTAACAAGCTTACGGTTAAGAACAAATATCCTCTTTCACAAATTGATGATTTTTTTGATTACCTAAAATTTGCAAGGATGTTCTCTAACGCTGATTGACATTCGGATACTACCAATTGAGAATCAAAGCCGAGGATGTTGTTAAACGGTATTCTGAACCGGGTACGAGCATTACAAATTTTTGATGATGCCTTTTGGATTGGCTAATGTGCTAACGGTGTTTATAGTCTGATGAACACAGTGTTCAGGATGCAATTCGATAAATTTGTGGTGGTGTTCATTGATGATATTCAAATTTATTCTCCAGGTGAGGAAGCACATGCAGAACACCTAACAGAAGTTTCAGGAATTCTTTTTACGGGTAAAAAATCTTTATGCTGAATTCAGCAAATGTAAGTTCGAGCTTAAGAGTGTAACATTTTTGACTCACATAATTTCTAAGCAAGGGATTTCTGTTGATCCAAAGAAGGTCAAAGCGATAATGGATTGGCCTATACCGACCAATGATACTGAAGTAAGGAGCTCTTTGTGTCTAGCAGGATATTATCATAAAGTCATGGAAGGATTTCAATTATGGAAATTCCATTAGGTAAGCTAATGTAGAAATGAGCATAATTTGAGTGGACATCGGAATGTGACAAGAGTTTTAAAGAATTGAAAAAGAAGTTGACTTCTACTTCACTTTTGGCTCAACCTTCTAGAACAGAAGGTTTTGTGATTTATAGTGATGCCTCGAAGAATAGTCTAGATTGTGCGACAATGCAAAATGGTCGAGTTATAGCATACACCTCATGACAACTAAAATACTATGCGAAAATTTAACCGGCAGATGGATTGGAATTAGCAGTAGCGGTATTTGCCCTTAAAGTTTGGAGACAATATTTGTATGGTGGAAAATGTGAAGTATACACAGATCACAAGGGCTTGAAATATTTATTTTTACAAAATGAGCTCAACGTGAGATAACGAAGAAGGTTGGAGCTGCAAAGTGTCAGCAGTAGACTCCAAAATATTAAGGCAAGATTCCTCCATTTCTCTGCCTAAAGGCAGAATGACTAGTCTTTCGACTTAGAGCATCTGAGATTCTATTTTCTTTTCCAGGAAGATGGTTTAGGGTCAAATTGCAATAAAGGAATCCCAAAAGAGTGATGAAAGTATACTTAAAATCATAGAGAAACTCAACGATGGACAAAAATTAAAGGGTTTCAAGTGAATAACGATGGTATGCTATAGTACCAAGGAAGGTCATGTGTGCGTATTGGATTGTGAATTGCTTTGATGAAGTTCAAAGATGTTTTAAAACAGTTAAAAAGGTATTTCATTCTTTGGAATTAAAAAAATGACGAAAACACACTGTGAGACATAGATTTCTCATATGGATCGATGTATGCATCAGTCTCTCAAGAAGAGACATCGATCGATCTATGTTGGGATTGACCAAGACTGGAATCTTATTGTGCAATATCGATCTCTCAGTTTGGGACACATCGATAAATCGATGTGACATCAGTCTCTAAAGTTACAGATGTCGATCGATCGATGTTGGTAAGGTTCAAAGTTAAAACCTTACTGGAAGACATCAATCTCTCAAATATGAGACATATATCAATCGATGTATATATCAGTCTCTCAGAGAAGAGACATTGATTGATCGATATAGGCAATGAATAAAACTAAAATCTTACTGAAAGACATCGACCTCTCACTGATGATACATCGGTTGATCGATATACACATCAGTTTCCAAAGAAAAGACATCGATCGATCAATGTATGTAAAGTGCAAAACTGAAACCATACTAGAACACATCGTTCTCTCAATATATAGACATCCACGGATCGATGTCATTCAGAATTCAAATTTTTATGACCTTTGGAATAAATCTAAGGGAGATATTAAAGTGTTTTCTCTCTCCAGTCTTATTCAAATTTCTTATGGACTTTCCAATAAAATCAATCATGCTTCCTTGACTATTCTATGTATATCTAAGATATTCTAGGATGGCTATGGAAGATTAAATCAAAACGTGGCTCACATCCTCTATAAATTGAAGAAGCTCATGTGAGGGTTATGTACACTTTTATCCTCCTCAAGCTTCACTTTTCATTGTTGTAAAAAGCTATCATTTGTGCAAAAGTGCTTAAGGCTTTTTAAGCTCTTATTGTTTGTCCTTTATTGTTGTAAATTGTGAGAGCACAAGCCTAACATAAGAGAAACTATACATATTTGATCTCTTGCTTGTGTTTAGACTAGCCAGAAAGTTTAACCCCCACTAATTCACAAAATCTACTTTGTGAAAGTTCTTTGATAGGACTTTGTTAAATTTGTAAGGAAGCAAGGACTTGCTCTTGCTTATAGCTGGTGTTGTTGTTGTTGCACAAAGTGGTTTTGTGAGAGAAGCTGTTTTTGTTGTTGCTTATACTAAGATGTTAGTGTAAATATTGTTGTTGTTGTTCTTATTGAAAGCAATAAGAAGAGTTGCTGTTGAAAAATCCACTTTGGAAACAAAGTGGTAATAGAGTATAATCTTATCATATTCAAACTTTTCCATATCATGTATTCATTCATTATCTCTCATCTCTTCTTTTATTGATTTGAATAGCATTTGAGTTGGAGTAAGCAATACCGAGAAAATTCTACAAAATCGTCGTCTAACACTCTATTCAACCATCCTCCAGAGTGATTGTCCAGGACCTTACAATTAGTATCAAAGACTGACCTTGATTGCTTGGCCAATTTTTGCAACAAGGTTAAAGATCATATCAATGGCAACCTCTTCATCTTGCAACTCAACTTCCAAACCAATGACATTATTCTCAGCCTCAAACACCAAGGCTCCTGCGTTTGATGCTCAAAACTATTCTCTGTGGAAATTTTGAATAATAAATCATTTGAAAGGTTACAGATTTGACATATGAAGAGTTGTGATCAAAGGAATTGAAGTTCCTATGATTACCAACTCAAAAGGAGAAGCCATGTTCAGAGATGAGGATGATTAAACCGATGAAGAAAAGATGAATTTTGCTATAAATAGAAAGGCGTTTGATATTCTCTCAAGTATTCTAACCACTACTGAGCTTATACGACTTCAAGGTCTTGAAACAACCTATGAAGCATGGAAAAGGCTGAAAATGATACACGAAGGGACTAAGAAAGTGAGATTGGCCAAAAGACATGCTTATGGAGGAATGTGAAATGTTTGGTATGAAGAGTGGTGAAAATATTGAGGAGACCATTGGCCGATTCACCACAATAGTGAATCAACTTTCCATGTTTGACAAGAAAATATCAAATGAAGATGTTGTCTCAAAACTTCTCAACTCTTTACCAAGAGAATGGACAATTAGAAGTGACCGGCATCACCAAGTCCAAAAGTCTCAAGACCGTTACTCTTGATGAATTGTCTGGAAAACTTTTCACTCATGAAATTCTAATTGATGAGCAAAATAGGATGAATCCTATCAAGCACACGCATGCATCACACAAAGGATTGGTAGTATAGTCCGATGAGTCGGATGAGGAAGTTGCTCTTTTAATTAGGAAATTTAGAAGAGTAGCAACAAGAAACAAATCTCAAGCAAGAAATGTTTTCAAGAAATCACCCAAGGACAAAGAATCGAGTGAAAATTTCTATAAGTATGGTCGACCCGGTCATTTCATTGTCGATTGCCATGTCGAGGAGACGCAAAATCAAAAAGTCTTTCCTCAAAAGAAGAAATCCTTGAATGAGGAAGTAACCACATGGGATGATCTTCTTTCTGAATCGGAAGGTGAAGATAATGATGACAAGGATGTTGGACTTATTTCACTAGTTGAAAATAAAAAAGAACAACACACTAGTCTCAAAGCAATCGAGAATGACCATGAGGTAAACTATACATCTTCTAATGTTAGTTTACAAGATGAAATAGGAGACTTACAAGATGATTTTGAAAAACTTAGCTTGAAATATAAACACATGAAGAAAGTATTTAAAAAATGCATACTAAAAAACAAGAACTTGCATGAAAAGAATATTTTGATTTACCAAGAGCATGATATCATTCTTACCACGCATAAGGGATGCGATAAATTGAGATTAGATTTACAAAGATTAACGAACGGTGAGAGTAATCTAGATAAATTAATTGGAAACTATAGGATAGGAAATGATAAATCCGGTTTAGGATTAAAGACCACATATTCCACTGTTGAACCTAAGTCATTAAGCCAAAAGAAAAAGTCAAATAATAAAAGGACTCAAAATGGCTCATTAACTCATGATTACAAAAACACACAATTAAGGTATGTACTTAATTGTTTTCATTGTACCAAGAAAGGACATGTAAAAAGTGTATGGAGAGCTAGATTTGGTAACATATATGTTTTGAAGCCTAAGGGGTGAATAATCTAAACCAAAAGGATCCAACCATCAAAGGGCACCAATATATAAACCTTTTGGTATTGTAGGTACTCAAGATAAATGTAGTATCCAAAGAAGAAGGAACTGAATTGCTTATGGATAGCAGATGTTCCACACACATGACTGGGGACAAGACTTTGTTCACCAAGCTCAAAATCTAAGATGGTGGAACAATGCATTTTGGAAATGGGAGAGCAAAAATCCTTGGACATGGAGAAATTGATAACTCTTCTTTTACTATTAGTAATGTATTATATATAGAAGCACTTAAGTATAATTTGATTATTGTTAGCCAACTATGTGATGCTATTTTAAAGTTGAATTGCGAAAAGAAAATGTATAGTTAAAAAATATAGTCGAATTTTTTTAGGCTATAAAGAAAAATAATGTTTACAAATCTAACGCACATGATTTCATATCATAAAAAGTTTCATGTCTAATTGCTAAAAATAATTTGACACAATTATAGCATTGATGACTTGGAGATATTATTTTAAAAAACTTCAAAGAAATTTGTAAAAATAAAAAGGTCCAAGGTCTCCCAAAAATAAAATTTGAAAACTATGGCTTATAAGACACTTGTCAAAAGTAGGGGTGTTGAGCGAACAAAACGATTCACAAACTGTTCGAGTTCGATTTGTATTTGGTTCGAGTTCGCTTGTTAATTTTACTTAAACGAGCCAAGTTCGAAAACTTATTTGGGTTTTTTAGTTAAGTGAGGCGACCTATTCGCGAACTGTTTGGCTCGTTTAAGAAGTCATAGTATTATTGAGCCAAACTCGAACCAATTTTAAAGCTCGTTTAGCTAGACAAACCAAGACAAATATTTCTTTTAGCTAAACGAATCTGAATTCATAAACTTAGTATTTGGCTCGGCTCGGTTAATTAACACCCCTAGACAAAAGGCAAAGCTTCTTAGGGCAAGCTTCAAGCCCAAAAGTGAAATCTCCACCACCAGACCTCTGCAATTGCTTCATATGGATTTGTATAGGGATATTGGTAGAGCAAGTGTAGATGGAAAACATTACACTTTTGTAGTGGTATATAACTTTTCTAGGTATACTTGTGTCATGTTCTTAGCCAAAAAGAATGATGCATGCCAGAGTTTATAAAATTTTATACGAGATTAGAAAACCTAAGAGAAGATACCATCAAGGAAATTGGAGGTGATAGAGGTGGTGAGTTTCAAGAATTTTTTATATCCAAAGAGTATAGACACAACTTCTCGGCTCCTAAAACTCCTCAACAAAATGGTGTTACGGAAAGAAAGAATAGAGCTCTTCAAGAAATGAGCAAAGCCATGCTAAATGAATTTGAGATACCTAAGTACTTTTGCGCCGAAGCAATCAATACCACTTGCCATGTGATAAATAGAGTTTACTTGAGACCATCTCTCAAAAAGACTCCTTATGAACTTTGGAGAGGAAAAGTATCCGACATTGGATACTTAATGTATTTGGTCGTAAGTGTTTCGTAGTTAACACCAAAGATAACTTGGATAAACTCGATTTCAAAGCGGATGAAGGAATCTTCATAGGTTATGCTCAAAATAACAAGGCATTTAGATTATTTGTATAGAAGAAATATGAAAGTTGAAGAATCAACTCATATTAAGTTTAGTGAATTCCTTGATGATGAACCAAGTCTAAATGATGACGAAGAAAGTGAGAGAATTGAAGTAAGTCATACAGAAATCCTTGAGAATCCAAAAGGAGACATTCTTGTTGATCTTAGAATTGTCTCACTTAAAAGAAGACCTAATTATAAGATAAAAGAAGAGGAAGAAGTGAAATGTGACACTTTTAATTTACCAAAATCATTTAAATATAAGAAAGACCATAAAAAAGAATCAATATTAGGAGAAATGAGTCAAGACATCTTAACAAGAAGAAAATTTCATGAAAATGCCATCATTTCACAAGTTGAGGCTAAAAGTATAAAAAAAGCTATAATTTATAAACATTGGATAGTAGCCATGTAAGAAGAGCTAAATCAATTCGAAAGAAGTGATGTTTGGGAGTTAGTGGCTAAACCTAATGATCATCCTATTATTGGTACTAAATGGGTATTTAGAAACAAAATGGATGACCAAAGATGTATAACAAGAGACAAAGCTAGGTTGGTAGCCCAATGATATAGACAAGAAGAATGAATTGATTAGGATGAGACCGTTGCTCTTGTAGTTGGATTAGAAGCCAGTAGGATGCTCCTAGCATATGCATGCTATAAGGATTTTAAGTTATATCAAATGGATGTTAAATCAGCATTCTGAAATGGAATAATTGGAGAAGAAGTATATGTATCTCAACCACCAGGTTTTGAAAATCACGATTATCCAAATCACGTATTTAAACTTAGAAATGGTCTTTATTGACTTAAAGAAGCTCCTAGAGCATGGTATGGGAGATTACACAACTTTCTTCTTAAAAACGAGTTTTCAAGAGGAAAAGTTGATACTACATTATTTATTAAAGAATAAGGAAACGATCACTTACTTGTTCAAATATACGTTGAGATATCATAATTGGTGCTACGAATGATTCTGTTTATGAGTTTTTTGTCAAGTTAATGGAAGGAGAATAGAGATGAGCATGATGTGTGAACTCAACTACTTTCTTGTACTTCAAATCAAGCAAACCAAATAAGGAGTATATATATCTCACACAAAGTATACCAATGATCTTCTCAAGAAATGCAAGTTTGAGGATAGAAGGAGTGTAAGCACACCAATGAGTACACGTACAAATCTTGATGAGGATGAAAAAGGAAAACCTGTTAAAGTAATAAATATAAGACTGTGATTGGTAGCTTACTTTACTTAACGACTAGTAGACCGGATATATTATATGCTGTGAGCTAGAGTTTAAAGTATGCCTAAGGAATAACATCTAGTTGCCCTAAAGCGTATTTTTAGGTATTTAAAAGGTACATTGAACTTTGAGCTATTTTATCCCAAAAATTGGGTGTTTTGACTTAAAAGGGTATAATGACTCCTACTATGCTAGAAATCTAGTTGATAGAAAAAGCACCTCCGAGACATGTCAATTCCTTAGAGATTGCTTGGTTTCATGGTTCTCCAAAAAACAAAATAGTGTGTCACTTTTAACGGTATAATCTGAATATGTCTTGGCTGCCTTATAGAGAAAAATGAGCTCAGATAACATGTAATGAACACTTAAGATGAAGAAGAATATCTCACTTATCATTTACAAAGGCATTAGAGCCATATATATACACAGAGAAGCTTCCAACGACTAGTCTGTCGATGAGACTACCCAACGGATACTTCGCCAGATAAAAACCTATGGATAAAATAAGGCTAAATCGTCTAATTGATGATGTATCTATTGTGTTATGATTAAACAACAATTATGTACACTAACTCTCTAAAAAATCAGAAATACATAGAGAATTATGTATATAAGAACAAGTGTTCGACGCTTTGATGAAACTGCTCGACAAAATACCTCAAAGGGTTTTGCAGCAGCTTGGAACACCAGGGTCAGTCTTGTGTTGTCTGATATGTGTGTTCATCATATGAAGCTTGTATTCTTACACTCCCTCTCAAGATACAGGTGTAGATATTGATATGACCTAGCTTGTCAAGTAGTGTCTTGAAGACTTGAACACTTACTGACCTGGTGAGTATATCTGCAATCTATTCATTGGACCTGATGGAGTGGAGTGTTAGCTCTTTGTCCTCGATCCTTTCTCTTAACAAGTGTCTGTTAATCTCAATATGCATGGACTTGTTATGTTGCACAGGATTCTCAGTCATATGGATTGCATATATGTCATCATAAGTTATTCGATATTTCAAATAAATCCTCAAATTCAAAAATACCCGTTATCCAAAAAAAACTAAAATCCTTAAGCCTTCACATACACCAAGGGATAGGGTGTAGAGACCCGTTCCGAGCCCTAGTACTCAGAACGACTCATATGTTGTATTTCGCTAAGGAAATACTAGGCGTTGAAATGGACGCAAATAAATGTCAGCAACGTGACGCGAATCGGCGTTAGCGGAAGTCAAAATAAAACCTCGAAGTCATCATAACTGATAAATAAAGTACAATGGTTTCAACAATGAAAAATAATACATCATCGAAATAAAAGAAATGTCTAAGCCTCCAAGAAGTACATAACATGGAACCCACGATCTCTAATTCGAACCCCAAAATGTCCTCGGTCTAGCCATATACAGGAAACATCCTCACTTAGTGTCGTCCTCGATGTAGACTAGGTCATACTTCTAGTCATCTGAAAAATATAGGAAAGTATGGTATGAGCAACACTTCGCCCACCAAGTAACCCTAACCTATTTACCAAGTGTAATAAAATCAATAATAGTACTGAAAATAACATGATCCTCATTCGCAAATAAAATTTACTGTTCTATCCCTAACAATCAAAACAAAGACAAGAAATAAATCCAACTGAAAACACACAACAAGGTTCAATTAAAGGTTAGTCCAACAAAAACGCGATGCAGTTTTCCAAAAAGATGCAATGCCAAGATTCCAAAACCAAAACAAAAGTTTCCAGATCCAATGTTCAATTCCGATTAAACCGGTCCAAAAATCCAAATAACCGAAATCCGGTTAACCAGTCCAAAGTGACTTATACCGTAAGACTTACGAATTAATTCTCCCAAAACTAAATATACTATAGAAACCCTGTCCCAGACTAGGTCGTTACGTCTGTAGCACCAAATATATGCCTTTGCACATTGTCCTAGACTAGGTAGTTACGCTCATCCCCAAAAATGCATACAGAAGCCCTGTTCCATACGAGGTAGTTACATCTTCAGCGATCGATATCCAAAATAGGAATCTACCGGGCTTAACAATATATTTCATGTTGTAGGGGTGAATTTTGAAATACGAATGTAAATTTTCGAAAATAATTTCTCAAATACAAAAGTTGGTCAAAACTACCAAAAAGTCAAATTTCAAAGAATCCAAGCAAATAATCCAAATAATTTTCGAAAATTACCAAAATGCCCAAATAACCAAATATTCCAAATGATATATGCCAAATAATTCAAAAACACCTCTCAACTGCCGTATACATATATATACATATATATGCCCACACTCATATATACGTATATACACGTACGTACATATACGCCCCTCTCGGTCCACTTCCCCTCCAACCCACTACCCGAATCACCTCAACTCACCTCCAACCCTCAGCCCAACCCCACTGCCCATTGGTCAACCCCCTGTCCCAGCCCCTCCCCACTCCCCCTAACCCTAAATTTCTCTTAAAAATCCTCGCCTTACACTCAGCCACCCTCAGCCTCTCTCTCCACTCACTTTTTCTCACATATAACACCTCAGGCCACTAGAAAAACTCATTCTGAACACAACACCAAAAAAATTGCAACAATCAAAACAAGCACGCGTAGCCTTTGGCCGGTGTGTGTGGCTCATGCTCCGCTGCTGGTGGCGCGCTCTGACCACCAAAAATTTTCTTTTCTTAATTCCAACTCGTTTCCAACCACACTGTGCAAAAGCCAAATTTTCCGAATTTATTTTGCCCAAATTCAAAACCAAAAACCCTAATTTTATTTCATTTGGAATTACATCAATTACAACTCCTATGTTCATCCAATTGTACCAAATGAGACCCTCACCAATCACTGCCCTTGCACCACCCCCCATCTTGACCCTACCACCCAAATTCCCTTGGAACATATTATTTGCAAGGCACATAACCACAGTCTCATGCAATTTATATGCTCATATATATATATATATATATATATATATATATATATTTTTTTTATGAAGAGTGTATCTTATTGAATGTCTCACTTGTGGCGGAGAAAACCATATTACAAAAGGTCAGTATATGTAAAAACAAAATACAGAAATCGAATGATTGCGCCTCTCCAGTCGAATATGATATGCCGCATTAAAACCTTGTCAAGTAAAACCACCCTTGTGGATAAAACCTTGACGAAGGAAAAAGCGTACATATTTATTCGACCGGGTATTGCGCAGAACGTAAATGTACAGGAATACATGAATGAAATAATGTGAAATGCTATGTAAAGGGCTGGGATGCTGGCGATGTAGCTTGGATGCACTGCATGGCCGCACATACTCTTGTGAAACGACTGAAAGAGCTTGCCAGGAACATGTGGAGACGTAATGTGTTGTACCTCAGCAACAGGGAGAAAAGGCGTTAGGTGTAGTAAATTGGATAAGGAGAGCGACCAACCAAATGAAGAAGAAAACGTACCGAAGTCGTCTTGGCAAGATAACCAAGACGACCAAACGCAAATGATAGCCATGCAAAATTCAATATCCAGTCGGCGGGATGTGCGCAGATAGCTCCTTGTGAACAACATGCGAATATGCCTCCAAGAAAAAATAGACACCAAAGCAAAAATGAACCGTGACAATGTAAAATCAATCATAAATGTGGCATGCCAAAGAATCATAAAGACTAAGGGAACACGCACCGCGGTTGCCTGCGTTCGAAAACACAGGCAACAACCAAATAAGTATGCTGGCATGATCAAAGTCGAAGAGTTGGTAGATGACGGTCCACATACAATGCACCTCGTACCTCACACGGTAAGGCTTGGACCGAAGAATAGCGAGTAAGACCGGGAGAATGATATCCATATCTTGCGAGCTTATGTGATGCCATGTTTGCTTCTCTTGGGCAATATTGAAGAGTAGAGTTATTAAGTATGAGAAATTGTGATGCTCGGGCAATATCCAAGCGTAGCTCTCCGGTGATGCGTTCATGATTAGCTAACAAGGTAAGTAAGGATTGACAATCCGTTTCAAGTATAAGACTGTCATGTTGCTGAGCGTAGTACATAAGAGCAATTGTCAAAGCATGAATTTCAGCTCGGAGGGGACTCAAAAGTGGCAAAGGAAAACTAAGGGCCGAATGAAAGGAACCTTGGCACGTCCTTAGTATGGCCGCACCCGCTGACATGTGCTTACCTACAGCTGCATCCACATTTAGTTTTAATTTACCTGAGGGTGGAAATGTCCAACGTACAATAGTGGCTCGTTTCATGCGCAAAGGAGGAGAGAAGTGTTGTGCCACAAGATGCGGCATGTTGCAAGCAAACTTCTTCCCATTAACCGAAGAACACCATATGTAGATTGAGCTCTTGACTTTCAAATAAAGCTGCCCATAATCAAAACTTTCATCTCCAAACCTGCAGGAAGTATACAGTTTCCATATTTCCCACACCACAATAGATGGAACAACAGCAAGAAGCTGTCCTGCCATCGTTCCGGGTGATGATCTATGCCACCAGCGAAGCAAATGACACTTGATTGTACGCGAAGAAGGCATCGGACCATGGAATGTAATAGACATGTCAACCCAAAGTGGTCGAATAAGCGGGCAATGTAAGAAGACATGATTTTGGGAATCATGAGATTGCCGACAAAACACACATTGGGATGGATAAATTGTGAGCCAGCCGCTGAAGTTGTCCACCATCGGGAGCGAGCAATGCCAAAGACGCCAAAGAAAAACCTTTTGTCTTGGGTGTGTATTTTTCCACCAAATGTACTTGGCCTCGTCTTTAGGCAACCTAGCTGAAATCAAGTTGTATGCAGACCGAATTGAAAATTGTCCATTTTCCTCTGGTGTCCAATGTAACTGCCCATTCGTTAAGGTAGTATGACCCTCCATGAAGACATGCATGCGTGTTATGCGTTTCCATGTAGATGAATCGTAAATATGTGAGTAGATAGATGGACGATGCCCATATTTGGACCTACAAAAGGCTGTCCAAAGATTGCTGGACGTGAAATATTTCCACCAAATTTGACAATCATATGCCTGCTGGACATGCAAAAGAGATCGAACGCCTAATCCTCCCGCTTCACGTGATTGGCATATAGCAGCCCATGATTGCCAATGATGACGACCTTTCCACAGAAATGACGCCATTCGCTTATGCAGAGTATGGATGATGCTCTTAGGCAATCTAGAGCTCGCAATGAGGTGTGTAGGCAAAGTATTAAGAACATGCTTGATTAGAGTTAGTCTGCCCGCCATGGACAAGAAACTTGTAGACCAAGACGATAGCTTAGCATCAAAATGAGCTAGAAGATTGGAGCAATAGCTGGCCTTATTTATTCCCTTGTATAAATAAGATCCCAAGTACTTAAGGGGCAGCGATGTAGAACGCATACCTAAAGCAGTGGATGCTTGAGCCAATGAGGTTCCTTGTCCCACAACAAATTGACTTTTGTGATAATTTACCAACTGACCCTGAAGCTTGTTGGTATATATCCAAATACTGCCGAAATTTAGATAAGTTGCGTGGATGACCATTTAGAAAAATCAATAAGTCGTCTGCAAAACCCAGATGCGAAATACAAGGAGTGCGGCCTGCTCTAAATCCCTTAAGCTCCCCCATTCTTATGAGATGGTTCAGCCCTCGACTGAATCCCTCAGAGGATAAAATAAAAAGTAATGGGGATAGAGGATCCCCTTGCTTGACCCCTCTACGGATAGGGAATGATTCTGTCAATGTGCCATTGAGCAAAACTGAACATGACGTGCTGCGCAAGTTATTGATAATAATACGAACCAGTCGAGCATCCATACCCATGCATTGCATGATACGCTGAAGATATGTCCAACTCACTCTATCAAAAGCCTTTGCCATATCTAATTTGATAATAACTTGGCCTCCCCGTGTTTGCTTGTCGAGGACATGAACCATTTCCTGCGCTAATAGAATCTGCTCTGTTATATTGCGTCCCTTCATAAATCCCGCTTGTTCAGGAGATATTAGCTTAGGCAAGATACGTCCCAGCCTGGTTGCAAGTAGTCTTGTGATGGCTTTAGCAAGAAAATTTGTGAGGCATATGGGCCTGTAATCGGCGAAGCATTGGGGATTGCTAATCTTGGGTATCAAGACTACGGATGCGGCTGCCACTGCTTTAGGCATTCGGATACCCAAGAAAAATTCTTGAAAGGCTTTGTGAACATCATTCTGAATATGTGGCCAAAACCGCCTGTAAAAAGAGCCCGGATACCCATCCGGACCTGCTGCACTTGTCGGACTGAGATCTCATACCGATTCCTTAACCTCAGACATCAAAGGAATGGCAGTCAACATGGTGTTATCATCAGCCGTTATTAATGAAGGGATGTAGCGAAGAATTGAGTCACAATCTGAGATAGGTTCCTCAGCAAAGAGATTAGAAAAATATCTAACAGCCTCCGCTTGGATGTCATTGTGTTGTTCTAAGACTGTCCCATCCGGTTTAGTTATCTTACGTATCATCTGATGGCATCGCTTACGCTTCACTGTATGATGGAAGAAGGATGTGTTAGCATCCCCATCTTTCAACCATTTAATGTTTGCCTTTTGTTTCCAATAGAGGTACGCGTGTTTTTGAGCCAATTGCAACTCAGCCATATGTTGATGATATACAGATCGCGTAGAATCCGTTGGATTAGAATCATAGTCGCGTTCTGCACATTTAACTTTAGTTTCTGCGAAGGAGACTGCGTCAAAAATGTTGCCAAATATGTCTTTATTCCATTGACGCAAATCCTTACTTAAAAGAGATAATTTGCGATTTAAGCCCCACATGCCGCCTACAGTGGGGTATGATTGCCATCTTTGTATCACAAAACTGTCAAAATCAGCATGGGTTGTCCAAACATCAAGATATCTAAACCGGGATGGAGTTCTTGGGATATCCAAGCCACACGTTAGAAGCAAAGGAGAGTGATCCGAGGTGGCACGCGAGAGATGTTGGACTTGCAAGTATGGAAAGAGATCTAGAAGAGAATCTGAATTGAAGAGCCGGTCTAATCGACGCCACACTCGTCCTAAACCTCTTCCATCTGTCCATGTAAAGGATGAACCTTGAAATTGTATTTCATGTAATTGACAATGCAGAATAAAATCATTGAAATCCTGCAGTGTACGCAGAGTTGGCTGTGATCTGCCTTTATGTTCATCGAGCGTTCGAAATGTATTAAAGTCACCTCCGATAAGCCAAGGGATATCAATTGATGAATAAAAATGCCGTAATTCATCCCATAAAATTCTCCGTTGTATTAGTGTATGTTTCCCATAGACCCCAGTGAACCAAAAGCATTGGCCTGTAATACGCCATTGGAATTTTACAGAATGATGCTGACTGCCATAATCGTCGCTTTCTCTAGCAAGAAATGTATCCTTCCAAAAAAACCACATTTGATCATTACACACGGATATGGCATTAGAAAATCCAAATTGCAACTGGTATGATTGTAAGGCACTGGATCGAAGTTTTGGCTCGATGATAACTAGCAAGTGGACATTATGTTTACGAATTAATGAGAGTAATCTATGAAATGAACTACGAATTCCTCTAACATTCCATAATAAGCACTTCATTGGGAAAGAGGATCAAAAGAGTTAGAGATGTGAGCGGCACGTAACCTGGTCAAGCGGGGAGAGGTCGGCTGAGCGCGTTTGGGCCGAGGCCCCTGGCTCAAGTGAGAATCTGGACGTGAGGTAGGTACGCGGTCATCTATTTCGACATTTGCTGGATCAATGGTAGCATGAGTTATCAAGTCTGCCTCCGCTGGATTTTCAGTAGCTCTTGAATCAATATATGCTGCTTCAATTAAGTCGGCTAATTGATCTGTCGCTGTTCGATCTTGTGCTTCTGAACATGGGTCTGCTTCTGCGTCCGAATGGGAGTCAAGTGTTGTGGGCTTATGAACTTCTCCTATAATTAAATCATCTACACTTTTCAAACGTGATATATCCTGAATATTGGATATAGGATTGACAGCAATCATATCTGGGGAAGAAGGCAACTCATTTGTGCATGGGTCCAGATGCATGTCTGTTGAATGGTGATTATCATATTGAATGATCTGATCAGCCGTTGAAGTTCCTACCTTTTTGGGCGTCCAGCGTTGCCTCTGTGTATTTGTTGATTTCTTTGAACGCAGAATTTTTGTCGGAGCACTCTCCTGCAGGGGCGGCTGTGTAGGGTTTTCAGTGCCACAGTCAGAAATAACGTGTCCGAGTTTGTAGCAGGAGGAACAGTATTTCGGGAGATCTTCATACTCAACATTTTGCATGATGACGCGAGATGGTGTCTGGATGAATATCCTTTGGGGCAATTCTTTGGAGACGTCCAACTCAACACAGACTCGCGCCAAGGACGGACGATTCATCGTGGCTGTTGCCGCATCCAGTTTAAGCGGCGTGCCTAGCATTGCCGCAATTTGAAAGAGCGAATCTTTGCGATGCATGTGAAGAGGTAAACCTGGAAATATGACCCAAATCGGAACCACTGGAACTTCTTTTGTTGGATCGTAATCTGGCGTCCATTTTGTTATTCGCATCTGTTTTCCCGATATAATCCATCCTCTTCTGGAAAAACATCTGATGTAATCAAGCTCTTGATCAAAATGAAGGACGATATGCGTGGGATCTAAAAGTCCCACCTTTACCTCTCCAACGAAGCCAATTCGATCAATGGCCGAACGTATGGTAGCTAATGGCGGACGGCCATACCAGAATGTGCCTACCAATGTATAACGAAAAGGAGCTGCTAAAGAATTGATTTCTTCTTCTGTAAAAGTGATCATGGGGCTGCCTTTGTAGCGCTGAACAGATTTTGGTTGGAGTGGGGCTGCGGGTGTAAAGAGAGACGCAAAGGAACGTTTGGGTGAAGCCGCAACGGCGGCTACAGAATCAGTCATGGCGGTAGTCGGAGGGGTTGAGGGAGGCGGTGATCGGAAGCAGGCAACTTGCTGCGGTGGCGGCTACGCCGCCAGCCGAGGGATTCGCTGTAAGGGCATGGCCGAAAATTTAATATTATATATATATATATATATATATATATATATATATATATATATATATATATATATAACCACGGTATTCCTCCGCCACAAGTGAGCGTTTTCTTATTAATAAAACACATATACGGTACCGCCCGTCTTTCATCAACTTTGCAATCTCATATAACGTACTACATCTTTTGTATATGCAAAAAGCATATGATTGCCAAATATGGTGGAAGTATTTCCACTCCTCCACAATATGGGCGGAATTTTGTCGGGCAAAGTATGGCCAACGTCAATCTCTTTATTCACATATATATGATTCTCCAACATGGAAAAGAATTTGTAGCATTAATGCATATATGGAAATGCATACCTACACCACTCACAATATGATTCACTGGGCTCCCGATGAAAACAGTCAGTTCTCAATTCGCATAGCTTATTCACTTATAGCTCCTCACGAAGAAACGAAGACAAAGTCACAGTATATTTGGTGGAAAACTGCGCCTGCTGGTCAGAAAATTTTCATGTGGAGGCTTTGGACACACTCTCTTCCAATGGTAGATAATTTTCTTGGATGGATGATGGCTTTCCCCTCGCAGTGCGCTTTTTGTCGACAAAGCCACAACCTACAAGATCATGTGTTTTTGCATTGCTCAGTCATTCGTCCACTTTGGGTGGACATACCTTCTCCGGCCCAATGCCCCAATCCGGTACCATAAAAGCTCACCTGCTCCGATGGTGGTACACATCATCACAAACAACAATGTCGGGTCAACTCAAATCAATCGTTCCATCTACTGTAGTATGGGAAACATGGAAAATTTATGCTGCTTGTAGATTTGGCGAGGATTTCACCTATGATATATTATACAAACGAGTAAAAGGGTCAATATACACATGGTGCTGCTCAATAAATGGCAAAAAAGTTTGCGCAGACAATATCACATCTGGTTGCTCAGCGGTTCTCTCCCCCTCTGCGAATGAAAAGGCTATTTATAGTTCGCTAGCAAATTCAG
This sequence comes from Eustoma russellianum, assembly GCA_036186865.1. Lineage (NCBI taxonomy): Eukaryota > Viridiplantae > Streptophyta > Magnoliopsida > Gentianales > Gentianaceae > Eustoma > Eustoma russellianum. The sequence goes on from AP025061.1 coordinate 14,392,677, forward strand.
CAGCACATCGGTTAGCAAGATACGGCTATCATTCAGCAGGAATGACAATCTACAGTACTCCTCAAGAATTGCCATGTGAAGTAAGAGGCACAATATTTACGGACCATCAGATGCCGGTTTTTTGGGCTTAATACATGATGGCCATATTTCTATATTGTTGTCTGTGTTCCATAACACAGACAACATGGGTGCGTTTCCTTTTTCTACCTTTGTTTATTCTACATGATAGTCTTTGTGCCCTGAGGATCACATCTACATCACACATCGGAGCATCATCCACTCCCAGCGGCAATCATCGTAATTCGTCGTCTTGGCTCAACTTAGGCCAAGACGACTTCGGTATGGTTTGGGATCCATTAAGCTAATACATTTCTATTTTTATTGGGTTACTCCTAACTGCCCTTTTCATCCTTCATGAGGTACATGGAACATCAGTCGCAACATCAATACATGGCGACTCATCAGCTCCGGACTCAAGGCACGATTTCTGGCGGATTACCGATGCATCTCCCCACACGATTTCCTACTTGTATTCATTAGCATATAAGCGAGACGTTATTACCAGTCATATAAATATGTACGCTTTTTCCTTCGCCAAGTTTTTATCCACAAGGGTGGTTTTTCTTGGCAAGGTTTTAATGCGGCATATCATATATGACTGGAGAAACGTCATCATTAGCGCTTTGTTCCATTTATTTTCGTACTCTGATGGTTGTAATATGGTTTTCCTCTGCCACAAGTGAGGTTTTTCGATAAAATATATCATTTCGATAATATATATATATATATATATATATATATATTTACAACACAAAGCTCAATTCCAGGTAATTAGCGGCCAGCAACAACCCTCAACAGAACATAACCTACACATATTGGAACATTTAGGAAATACCGCTGGCCAAATTTTCCTATAATCAAAGAAAGAAAGCATTTCGGCCATAAATCACGCAACCACAATGAATTTCGAAATTACAATGTCATGCCATGCAAAATATTGCAAATCCATAACATCTACATTTTTTATACATTTGGCTTGCCACCTCTTTTTTCAAATATTAAGACACCATTTTCAAATTCTATGTAAATCCCACACCAGATGGAATCTGAAAATTGAGTGAAGATTTGCAATAATCAATCAGTATCATTTCTATATACGTACGATTAGCACATACATATGACATATATAAATAAATATTCAAGCATCTATGAAGGCAACAATATATACATGCATGATCTATAGGTTTATATCAAAATAAACACATAACTTTTGCAAAAACTTAGCAAATATATTAAGGTTACTTACTTGATCAAGTATATTATACCGTACGATCGAAATAGGACTAATTGGGACCAAAATAATCTCTCGTTCTTCACCTAAGGCTGGCGGTGCTGGGACTAATTTGTAGAGTTAAACTTTTGCTTCTCTGTTTTTGGGAAGGGCCGCTGGGAGGAGAAGGATTTAAAGGGCAAATAATTTTTTTTAATTGAGGGAGCTAACTGACAGGTGGGGGAGGGATTTTAGGTTACATTTTAGGACATTCAGTGGAGGAATTGACGCCCCCACATCTGACACTTACTTTCATTTTTTCAATACATCCATTAAATGAATTATTTTCTATTTATGCTATTTTTTATATAGACATGGTTGTAACAATCTATCCCCTGTACAAAAAGTTTCGTCCTTGAAACTCATGTACCTTAATTGGATAGATGCGGATATCTTTTGCGCATCTGCTGCTCCAGCTCTCACGTCGCTTTGCGTTCTGTATGATTGATCCACTGAACTTTGACGTACGGAATCACCCTGCATCTAAGGACCTTATCTTTTCTATCGGCAATCTTAACCGGGGTCTCCTTGTACGTAGCATCGCTCTTAATCTTTAGTGTTCGTGCCTTGATCACGTGACTAGAATCCAAAACGTATCTCCTTAACTACAAAATATGGAAGACATTACGTACCTAGGCCAATGCCGAGGGTAGAACTAGTCTGTATGCCAATATGCCGATCCTATCAAGTACTTCGTAAGGGCCACCGTAGCGCACTTAGTTTACCCCTTCCCTAAATCGCATAACACCCTTCGTGGGTGACACCTTAAGGTAAAATTTCACCCTAACCATAAACTCCAAAGGTCATCTATTAGAGTTCGTCCAACTCTTACTCCGGTCTTGCGCTACCTTAAGTCTGTCTTGGATGATCTTTATCTTCCCTCGCATCTGCTCAATCAACTCTGGTCCAGTGATGGCTCGCTCACCAACTTTGTCTCGATGCACCGGAGACCTACACTTACGTCCATAAAGAGTCTCGAAAGGTGCCATGCCGATGGCACTATGATGACTGTTGTTGTAGGAGAACTCAACCAGCTTGACCATATTGTCTTAGTTCCTCTTAAAATCCAAAGCATAGGCTCTCAGCATAACCTCTAGTGTATGAATTGTCCTCTCAGTTTGACCGTCTGCCTGGGGATCAGTCCCCATAGCTCTCTGATAAGTGGTCCAAAACCTGGAGGTGAATCTGGGATCGCAATCGAAAACAGCACTCACTGGCATGCCATGGAACTCACAATATTATCAACATACACTGTCACCAGCTTCTCTACGGTCGCCTCACTAGATACCAGCAAAAAGTGTGCAGACTTCATCAATTGGTCGACGATCACGCAAATCACATTGTTGTCTTTCCTCGTCTTAGGAAGCCCCAAAACAAAGTCCATCGTGATGTGCACCCATTTTTACTCGAGTATATCTAACAGCAACATCAGTCCACCAGGTCTCTGATGGTCACCCTTCACCTGCTGACAGACTAGGCATCTCTCGGTAAACTCGGCAATGTGTCTCTTCATCCCGCTCCACAAATAATTCCTCTTCAATCATGGTACATCTTTGTGGTGCCTGGATGAATAGGCATCTTCAAGCTGTGTGCCTCTCTCAATATCTCCTTCCTTAGCTCCTCAATATCTGGTACGCATAGCCTCCCCTGATACCACATACTTCAATCACCCTGAACCTGGAATCCATCAATCTGCTCAGTCCTTAATCTCTCCCGAATGTCTCTAAGAGTCACATCCTCTTCCAGAGCCTCCTTAACTCGATCAATCAGAGTAGACATGATAATCAGGGTCGCAAGAATATTTGTTGTAGAGTCGACAATATCTAACTCAAACTCCTCGATCTCCATCTATAACGGCGTCTGCCTGGTGTGACTCGACTTTCGGCTCAGCGCATCTACTACTCTGTTTGCTTTTCCAGGATGGTAAGTGATCGTCAAGTCGTAGTCCTTTATCAGTTCCAACAACCTTCTCTGTCTCATATTTAGCTCCTTGAGTGAGTAGATATTTCAGGCTCTTATGATCGGTGAATACTTCGCACTCTTCTCTGTATAGATAGTGTCGCCAAATCTTAAGTGCGAAGACCACCGCTGCCAATTCCAAATCGTGAGTGGGGTAGTTCTGCTCATACGTCTTTAGCTGTGGTGAGGCATATGGAATTACTCTGCCTCCCTGCATAAGGACACAAGCTATAACAGAGATGTTAGACCATCATTGACATGCATATGAAATCATATTTACAAAATCAAATACATGTACCTAGTCCATTCTTGGACGCGTCGCTGTATATCACAAACCCTTCGGAGTGGTAGGGTTATGCCAACACTGGTACAGTGGTTAGCCTCCTCTTCAACTCGGCAAAGCTCTTCTTGCATTCGGAGGTCCACTTGAACTTGGTCTTCTTCTGTGTCAGTCGACTAAGCGGGACTGCAATATTCGAGAATCCTTCCATGAACTTCCGATAATGTCCTGCAAGACCAAGAGAACTCTAAACCTCAGTGACATTCTTGGGTCTGGGCCACTCCATAATCGCCTCAATCTTCTTTGGATCAACATAAATGCCCTCTTCGGAAATTACGTGACCTAAGAAGGTCATATTCCTCATCCAAAACTTGCACTTGCTAAACTCCGCATACAACTTTCTCTTCCTAAGAGTCTTCAACACCTCTCGCAAGTGTTCAACATGCGTCTCCTTGTAAGGCGAATACACCAAAACATCATCGATGAAAACAACAATGAATCGATCCAACTACTCCCTGAATAATGTGTTCATCAAGTCCATGAAAGATGCGAGTGCATTCGTCAGTCCAAAAGGCATCATAAGGAACTCGTAGTGCTTGTATCTGATGCGGAATGCCGTCTTAGCTACATCCTCCGTCTTGATTCTTAGCTGATGATAGCCCAACTGGAGTTCAATATTTGAGAATATTTTGGCGCCCTGCATGCAATTTCATCTTACATAAGTTGATGTATGCGAGACATCGAATTCACAATGATTAAAGGAGAACATTACCTTCAACTGGTCGAATAGGTCGTCAATCATCGGTAGCGGATATTTAATCTTTATTGTGATCTTATTAAGCTCAAGATAACGATGCATAGCTTTATGCTACCGTCCTTCTTCTTCACAAATAATACTGGTGCTCCCTAGGACAAAACACTAGGCCTAAAGAACTTTCGGTCCAGCAACTCCTACAACTGATCTTTGAGCTCTTTTAACTCCGCTAGTGCAATTATGTAAGGCGTTCTCAAGATTGGCTCGGCTCTAGATATCACATTGATCTCGAACTCCACCTCCTTGCTCGGTGGAAAACCTGGAGTCCACAGGAAAAACGTCCTTAAACTCTCATGCCACTGGAATATCATCAATAGTTAGAGTCTCTGCATCAGCATTCAGGGCGTACATCAGAAATCCCTCGTCTCCTTTCCTCAATGCCTTGCATGCTCGTGCTACGGTTAGATAGATGTTGTGAGGCATCTTCTTCAACTTTGGGTTCCCCTAAAATACAAACTCCTCCTTAGTAAGGTCCTTGAACACCACTTGCTTCTGCCTACAGTCAATGTGGGCGTAGTACTTGGCAAACAAATCCATCCCCAGAATAACGTCGAAATCGCTCATCTCGATTGGTATCAATGCAGCCTCAAACTCTCAATCCTCCACCTCCAATCTGCAATTCTCGTACAAGTGATGGGAGGCGATCACCTGGTCGCCAGCTGCTAGCACATGATATGGTGTCTATAATCTTTCAGGACAACTCTAGAGGTTCCTGACAAACCTCTTAGCAACGAACGAGTGGCTTGCACCACTATCAAATAGAATGTTCACTGAGACTCTATTCAGTAGTACGACACCCATGAGATTCAGGGTTCAAGTATAGAGTTACGCAGATACACATACGATAATAAAGAAAAGACTTAAAACGATAAATGTACGTGTCACTACGTTGTTGGACCCATGAACCTCTGTGTCTGTCTTGACATGTACTCTCGCATTAGGTTATGGCCGACCTTGTTGTCCCTGCTGGGGGCCCGCCTTTAGTGGCATCCTACGTGGCTCCGGGCAATCCTTCAACATGTGGCCCACCTTGCCATAGTTGAAACACACCCCCATCTTTCTCCAGCAGTCACCTATATGTTTTCGGCCACACGTCGAACAAGTCAGAGTCTCCACCGGCTGAGCTCTCATCATTTGTTGTTGCTGCGGTCATGGCTGCTGTCGTGGCTCATGGGGCCTGAAAGGTCGACCCCCTGACTGATGTCATGGTACCTTGACCTATCTACCGGATCTGCTACCGTTACCCTCCTCTCAAGGCCTCATGCTCCTTTCCTCGGTGCCAACCCTTTGTAAATCGACCTGCACTCGATGACATGCCTCTAACAGATTGCCAAAGTTTCTCACATTCTCATTCACAATGCCAGAGCGACTGCAAGAATTTAGACTGGTCTCGAACTTCAGTATCTTGAGACGGGCATCAGACATCATAGAGGGAACAAACCTCCCTAGTGCGTGAAATCTGTTAGAGTACTCAGATACCGTCATGCTCCCCTATGTCAGCGCCTGGAAGGCCGCCATCTTCTGAAGAATCATTGTTGTCGGAACATAATATCTACGAAACTCCTCCCTGAAGTGATACCACGAAACCGGCTGAGGTAGCTTCAGTGTGGCTCTGCTCCACCACTCTTCAACCTTGCTTAGAAGGAATGGTGTGACGACTTCTACTTGTATCCCCTCGAGTACCTGTAGTTGACAAAGATTGTTCTCCACCTCCTTGAGCCAAGCCTCAGCCTCGTCTGCATCCGTGCTTCCCCTGAACGTCAGCACATAAGCCATCTTCATCTCTTGATAAAAGTATCAAGGCCCATCTGCGATGGTGGAGGAGGTGATGGCGGCTGATTCTGCTGATGCGCTAGGACCCACACACTGAGCTTTGTTGTTGCCATCTCCGTTTAGGGTCCCTTCTTGGTGGCATGATCCTGTGACAATAATGTTATGCATAATTTACCAACATTTATAAACTTAAAATAATTAATCGGAATATATAATGATCGGATAAGGTAAATGAAAGGCAAAATTTAAAACTTAATGAAATTATAAAATGCCTATTATGAGCTATATATGCGTGCCTCACCCGATCATCACTTAAGTCTAATGTCTGAAACTTAATTCTAAAGTCAATACTTAGTATCAAATGCTTAAGTCTAAAATATTAACTTAGGGGCAATATCGTAACTTAACTTCTAAGATCATGGCCTAAATCGATGTTTCTGTGTGGATCTAGAGCCATGATTTGATAACAACTATAGCAACCCGTCCCGAGCCCTAATACTCAGAATGACTCACCTGCCGTATTTTACTAAGGAAAATACAAAGCATCGAAATCGATGCAAATACATGTCAGCAGAAGTCAAAACAAAACCTCGAAGTCATCATAACTGATAAATAAAGTACAATGGTCTGAACAATGGAAAATAATACATTATTGAAATAAAGGAAATGTCTAAGACTCCAATAAGTACATAACATGAAACCCACGATCTCTAATCTGAACCCCTAAATGTCCTCGGTCTAGCCAGATACTAAAAATATCCTCACTCAGTGTCGTCCTCTATGTAGACTAGGACATACTCCTAATCATTTGAAAAATATAGGAAAGTATGGTATGAGCGACACTTCGCCCAGCAAGTAACCCTAACATATTTATCATGGGATCATGCACGGAGAAGAAAGTGTAATAAAATAAATAACAGTACTCAGAATAACATGCTCCTCATTTGCAAATAAAATTTACTGTTCTACCCCTAACAATCAAAATAAAAAAAAACAAATAAATCCAACTAAAAACACATAACAAGGTTCAATTAGGGGTTAGTCCAACCAAAACGTGATGCAGTTTTTCAAAACGATGCAATGCCAAGATTTCAAAACAAAAACCAAAGTTTCCAAATCCAATGTCCAATTCCGATTAAACCGGTCCAAAAATCCAAATAACCAAAATCCGATTTAATTCGTCCAAAGTCCAAAATCAAATGCAATGGGTATAGCACTTTCCCTACAAGTGACTTACACCGTAAAACTTACGAATTGATTCCCCCAAAACAAAATTTACAATAGACACCCTATTCTATACTAGGTCGTTACATCTTTAGCACAAAATATATTCCTTTTCACCCTGTCCAAGACTAGGTAGTTATGCTTAGGCCCAAAAAAATTGCATACAGAAGCCATGTCCCACATGAGGTAGTTACACCTGCAACAATCGATAACCAAAATAGGAATCAACCCGGCTTAACAATATATTTCACGTTGTAGGGGTGAATTTCGGAATATAAATGCAAATTTTCAAAAATTATTTCACAAGTACAAAAGTTAGTCAAAATTAACAAAAAGTCAAATTTCAAAGAATCCAAGCAAATAGTCCAAATAATTTTCTAAAATTACCAAAATGCCCAAATAACCAAATATTCCAAATTAAATATACCAAATAATTCAAAAATACCTCTCAACCGTTGTATACATACATACATACATACATACATATATATATATATATATATATATATATATATATATATATATATTCCCATGCCCATATATACGTATATACACGTACGTACGTATACGCACCTCTCGGCCCACTTCCCCTCTAACCCACTACATGAATCACCTCAACTCACCTCTAGCCCCTCAGCCCAGGCCCACTGCCCACTGGTCATCCCCCTGTCCCAGCCCCTCCCCACTCCCCCTAACCTAAATTTCCCTTAAAACCCCTCACCTTACACTCGGCCACCCTCAACCTCTCTCTCCACTCATTTTTTTCTCACATATAACATCTCAAGCCACTAGAAAAACTCATTCTGAACACAACGCTGAAAAAATCGCGACAATAAAAACTTGCATGCGCAGCCTTTGGCCGGCACGTGTGGCTCATGCTCTGCCGCTGGTGGTGCACTCCTACCACCAGAATTTTTCTTTTCTTAATTCCAACCCGTTTCCACCATCACTATGCAAAAACCAAATTTTTTAAATTTATTTTGCCAAATTCAAAGCCAAAAACCCAAATTTTATTTCATTTGGAATTACATCAATTACAACTCCTATGTTCATCCAATTGTACCAAATGAGACCCTCACCAATCACTGCCCTTGCACCGCCCCCCATCCTGACCCTACCACACAAATTCCCTTGGAACATGTTATCTGGATTTTCATTCTTACGTCAAGGAAGCTTGGTTATCATACCCAACTACGGGAGGCATGCATAGGTTTTACAAAAAATTGTCTCGTTTAAGGCACGATATACAGCGATGGAATAAAGATATTTTTGGGAACATCTTTAATCAGGTGTCATATGCAGAAGAGTAGGTTTGGTGTACTGAGACTGGCTGGGAATGGTTCCCTACAGAGGATAATCGTTGTTCATATAATCAGGCAAAAGCGGAATCATCCAGGCTACTAAATATGAGTTACAGTTTTAAAAGTGGAAAGCTCGAGTCTGGTGGCTTCGAGATGGAGATGCCAATTCCCAATGCTTTCACTCTCTTGTTAAGGGCGGGCGGGCACAACTTCGTATACAGCAAATATATACTACATCTGATGTGCTATGCGACACCTCGGAGGCCATTTATAATGAAGCAGTATCATTTTATAGAGTGTTATTTGCGAAGGAACCCACGGGTGGTTATGATTCTATTTTACAGTATATTCCACAGTTGGTCACAACAGAGGATAATACTCTACTGACTCGTCTTCTGCAGGCTGCTGAAATCAAAGGCGCTGACTGGCAGTTAGACCCTCAAAGTACAGCTGGGCCAGATGGATTTAATAGTAATTTTTCGTTCATGTTAGCATATTATATATATGGATGTGATTTTGGCATCGCAGGAATTTTTTATAGGCATTCCTCAACCTTCAGTTATGGCGAGTGCATTGATCACATTGATACCGAAAGTATAGAAGCCACGTACATTTAGCGATTTTAGACCCATATGTTTGTCCAACTTTCTGAGTAAGATTTGCAATTGTATAATAGTGACATGACTAAACATGTTCTCCAAGTTGATATCGCCAGAACAAACAGGTTTTCTAAAAGGTCATGATATTTCTTCTCAAGTCCTCTTAGCTCGTGAAATGATACACATGCTTGACAAGGGTGGTAATCAATTGTGTCTGAAGTCAGATATAGTGAAGGCTTTTGATCGCGTCAGCTGGGAATATTTGGAGTTACTATTAACACAATTCGGCTTCGCTCCTATTTTCGCTCATGTAATTCTCAATCATCTGCGTAGCACACGTCTATCAATTTTAATCAATGGCGTTCCTTCTACATACTTTCGGCCTTACAGAAGAGTTAAACAAGGTGACTCCCTTTCTCTTTCATTATTTATACTTTCATCGGAGGGCTTCAGCAGGGGGATAAAGGCATTAGTGGCGGCCAATAGAATCCAACCTATCAGCCTGGGACGCATTCCATTCCATATCTCTCATCTTGCATATGCTGATGATTTCTTGATATTTGTACAGGGTACTGTTCGTACATTGCGACAGTATATGGAGCTTTTGACATCATATGAGACAACTTCAGGCCAAAAGATTAATTACAATAAAAGCATATTTATTCCCTCCTCCAACATATCATTGTTGCGCCAGAAATGATTTGAAGACATTTTACGTATGCGTTTGACAAGGTTGCCTTTTTGATATCTTGGCTTTAAATTTCAAAAAGGTATTAGTAGGGCACGTTATTGTACGACACTTCTGGAGCATATTGACATGCGATTAAATGGCTGGCACAACAAACTTCTTTCGCAGGCAGGTAGGCTTGTTTTATTGAGATATTTCATCTCTTCTCTTCCATTGCATATTATGGCAACAGGTGGTCTCCAAAAATCCATTATTAAAATTATATAACGGAAGATAACTTGTTTTTACTGGGGGCAGAAGCGACACTGGGTCTCATGGTCCACCATTAGAACGTCATGTTCAGAATGGGGGTTAGGTCTTCGTGATCTTCGGGCACTGCAAGAAGCATATCATTGTCGTATCTAGTGGCATTATCAGCAGAATACTTCTCTATGGAGTCATTATATGCATGCTAAATACGGCAATCGAGGGGATTATCGTCCGTGGCTACCGGATTCACCCATTTAGAAACTCATTTGTAGTATTATGAGTTTTTTCTTTCGCATAGTCAGCAACATGATGTCAGTTTTCTTTGGACGTCTACACCATTGGGGACGTTTACATTGAGCTCTGTATATGGCATATGCCGAATCTCTCATCCCGTAATTCTTTTGGCTCAGTTCATTTAGCATAGAAAACACCAAACAGTTATTAGTAATTTACTTTGGCGCATATATCATCGTGCACTTCCTACGGAGGATTATATCAATAAGTTTGTAGTTGTCAGTCCCACTCAAGGCCCTTTTTGTAAGCAAGATTCGGCAACAGTGAATCATATTTTTTTACACTGCCCTTGCACCCGACCACTATGGATTTTTTACTCGGCGGCTTTAGTAGGTCCTTCCCTCGCTTGGAGTTTATGGCCTTACTTACTATCTTGGTGGTTCCGAAAAACGTCAACCACACTTGCTGGTGTTTTGAAAATTGTCATCCCAGGTCTCATTATTTTTAATGTATGGTGGTGTTATGCCTCTATCACCTACGGAGATGGTGCAGCGTATACGATAGAATCCATCATGGGGATTATCCCTTCTGATATTTACTTGTGGGCCAAAACTATTGATGGCACTAAGTCAGCGACTGGAATTCGCTCAGTGCAACATCTGGGCATACTGCCACCCCTTAGCATCCAAAGAGCGCAGGTCATACGATGGCTTGTCTCTCCTACTGGTCGATTAAAGTTAAATATTGATGTTGCGGTTGGGAGATCGTTTTTAGCAGGGGGTGCTATTCTTAGGGATAGTACAGGAAAGTGTGCTGGTGCATTATCTTTCAGACTGCCGCGATACATACCACTTATGGCGGAATACAAGAAGCATTATTTGGTCTGCTATATTTTTGCCATTTCATCGTCACATTCTTTTGGAGACTGATTGCCTTATTTTGGTGCGTGGGCTACATCAACCTACCAACGTTGCTGGCCATTATCACTTTTGGATCTTACAGTCCTTGATCACTTAGGCAGACATCATTGTTCAATACACCTTTCGTGAGGCAAACATGGCAGCTCATTGTTTGGCATAACATGATTTGCAAACACCTCGGACATGTTTTTATACACGGTTTACACTTCCTGTTCTGGTCCATAGCTGCGTTGCGTTGGACATTACTACTTGACACATTAGACACACATGATTGTTACTGATGATCTCAATGTCTTCCATATGGATTGGCCATTCACCACACATTCTGCCTGCATTCTAAGGGATGCAGGCAGGCGGGGTATGTCTTTTAGCTTATAATTCAAACGGGCTAAATATGTACTCATTTTCCTTCGTGCAAGATTTTATCCACAAGGGGGTTTTGCTTGCCAAAGTTTTAATGAGGCATATCATACGCCGTTTGAGTATCATCTCCTACAGTCTCGAATACAATGGATGCTTGTATTTCGGTCTTCTAGTAGTTTCATTATGTTATGCTTTCACTTTACATGTAACAATAGTATTCCTCCGCCAAAAATGAGGAAAACATAATAAAGTACGAGCCATAGAGCTGTTTTAGTTAAGAACAACAACAACACAAAGCTCAATTCCAGGACATTAGCGGCCAGCAACAACCCTCAACAGAACATAACCTACACATATTGGAACATTTAGGAAATCTCCCCCGCTGGCCGAATTTACCCATAATCAAAGAAAGAAAGCATTTGGGCCATAAATCGCGCAACAACAGTGAATTTCAAAATTACAATTTCATTCCATGCAAAAGATTGAAAATCCATAACATCTGCATTTTTTATACATTTGGCTTGCCACCTATGTATTCAAATATTAAGACACCATTTTCAAATGCTATGTAAATCCCACACCAAATGAAATCTGACAATTGAGTGAAGATTTGCAATAATCAATTAGTATCATTTCTATATACATACGGTTAGCACATACATATGACATATATAAATAAATATTCAAGAATATATGAAGACAACAATATATACATGCATGATCCATGAGTTTATACAAAAATAAACACATAAGTTTTGCAAAAACATAGCAAATATACTAAAGTTACTTACTTGATCAAGTATAATATACCGTACGATCGAAATAGGACTTGCTGGGGATCAAAATAATCTCTCCTTCTTTACCTAAGGCTGGCGGCTGCTGGGACTAATTTGGAGAGTTAAACTTTTGCTTCTCCGTTTTTGGGAAAGGCCCGCTGGGAGGGGAAGGTTTTAAGGGCAAATATTTTTTTTAAAATTGAGGGAGATAACTGACGGGTGGGGAGGGATTTTAAGCTATATTTTAGGACATTTATTAGGAGAATTGATACCCCCACGTTTGATAGTTACTTTCAATTTTTTTAACACATGCATAAAATAAGTTCTTTTCTATTTATGCTATTTTTTTATCTACACATGGTTGTAACATTGGGCCCTTGTTCAGCTTCAGCACTGCTTCTAGATACAACATGTTGCTTCTTGCTTCTCTATGTGACCAAGTTTACTTACATGTATAAGGCATACCCAGAAGTTGACTTATATCAATTTTGGATCCTGCCCAATCTGCATCAGTGAATACTTAGATATCCCTGATGTGAGTTTTTATAAAGAACAGCCCCTGACCATGAGAGGATTTCAGATACCTTAAGATTCTCAAGGCACAATTATAATGTTCAGCTGTAAGACTATGCATGAATTGACTAATAAAACTTATCTCATAGCAGATGTATGGTATGGTATGAGGTAGATAAATCAGCTTGCCTATCAATCCTTGATGTCTTTGCTTGTTAGTATACCCTGAATCACATACCTTCTTTGGTTTGTACCCAGGTTCAGCTGGAGTACTTGCAGGTTTACAATTTTTCATGTCAATCTCTTATAATAAATCTAAAATATATTTTCTCTGGGAAATGCAGATGCCATTAGCTGATCTTGAAACTTCCATACCTAAAAAATACCTTAACTGCCCTAAATCTTTTACCTCAAAGGACTTAGCTAATGATTTCTTTGTTTCCAAGATGCCACTATAGTGATTCCGAGTAAGAATTATGTCATTAACATATAGAAGGATAATAACATGACACATGCCTTCAATAAACTTTATGAATATAGTATGATCACTCAGACACTGGGAAAAACCAAGAGAAGCTACATTTGAATTAAATCGCTTAAACTATGACCTAGGGGACTATTTTAGACCATAGAGTGACTTATTTAGCCTGCATACCATGTTCTTATTTGATTCAGAACTTAATCCAGGTGGAATGTACATATGAACTTCTTTTTCTAGGTTACCATTAAGAAATGCGCTCAAAATGTCAAGCTAGAAGAGTGGCCAGTCAAGATTAACAGCAAGAGAGAAGGGTATTCATACAGTAGTCAACTTTGTTACTGGTGCAAAGGTCTCTTCATAGTCTATACCAAACATTAAGTGAAACCTTTTGCGACCAACATAGCTTTTTAACTATCGATTGATCCATCAAAGTTGTGCTTGACTGAGAAGATCTATTTGCATCCCGCAGGTTTGATCCCACTAACACCAGGAATCATCTCCCAAGTTTCATTTTTGATGAGTGTGTTCATTTCCTTAGTGACAGCTCTCTTCCAGTCAAGTTGTGATAAGGCTTCCTAAATATTCCTTGGAATGTTTATACTGTCAAGTGAGGAAACAAAGGCTTTACAGTTACCATTAAGAGAATCATATGAGATATAATTTCCAATAGGGTACATCTTCTTTACACATGTTCTGATTCCCTTCTTGATGGCAGCGGGTCTATCATCGACTGAGACAATCTCCCCGAAGGAGGAAGATTCACCCTCAGTTTCCTCAGTACTTCTATACATAACCTCCTGATGATTAGAACTAATTTAATTTCTCTAAGGTGAGCGCTGGTTATCCCCCTCACCTGGATCATTTACTTCTCTTGCACGTTCATTGTTTGACAGATCAATAATATGTGTTGCATTCTTTTTCATGTTGCAGTATGTGATCCCCTTACCATAGAATGCCTTAGACTCATCAAATACAACATCAAGTGAAACATACATTTTCCTTGACGTAGGAGAGTAACATTTGTATCCTTTCTTAGTACGTGAATACCCAAAAAGATACATTTTTCAGATCTCATGTCCAGCTTACTTCTAAACTGCTCAGGAATGTGTCTATAAACGATGCAGCCAAACACTTTTATAGGTAGCTCAGAGAACATATTAGAATTAGGAAAGCAATGAGACAAAGCAGTCTTACGTGTCACGTAGTTTAGAAACTTAGATGACATTATATTAATAAGATGTGTAGCAGTGAGTACCCCCTCACCCCGGTAATGCTTAGGGACCTTCATAGACATCATGTTTGCCCTTGTTATTGCATGTCTATTCTTAATTTCTTCAACTCCATTTTGTTGTGGAGTGTAGGTATAAGATGTCTGGTTGTGAATTCCCATGATTCCAAATATTCGAGGTCATTATCAGTTCTTAATGTTTTTATTGTGGTATTCAACTGGTTTTGTATCATGCATATGAATTTCTTAAGGATATCCCCAAGTTCATACTTGTGTTTCATCAAGTATTGCTAGGTAAGTCTGATAGTTTCATCAATAAATGTGATGAACCATTTGGCACCATTAATGTTAGCTACCTTTGAAGGTCCCCAAACGTCAGAGTGGACTAAACTGAATGAAGCAATATATCTATAGTCATTCTTTGGATAACTTATTTTGTAACTTCTTACAAACAAACAATCTTCACAAAATAAATCAGATTGTTTGACATTGATAAACAAGGGTCGCATAAGCCTTCTGAGATAGAAGAAGTAAGGATGTCCTGATCTCTTATGCCACAACAAAACACTCTTAGTATTCCTACTACCAATTACACATGATCCTATACAAGTTTGACTGCTGAGAGGACTTGGCTTTTCAGCTTGAAGAAGGAAGGGTCCGTTGACCTTGTTAGCATTGCCAATCATTTTCATGTAGAAGATCTCCTGAAAATAACATTTTGAGAGTGAGAACCTTGCTTCACATATATTGTCTTCAACAATTTTTCCCATAGATATCGGATTAAAACTTAACTCAGGTATAAACAGGACATCTCTTAATTTCAGGTTCTCAGTTAACTTAATATTTCCATGCCCAATCATACTGCTTCCAGCACCATTAGCAGCCTTAACTTTTGCAGGTTTGTTAAATGACACATAATCAGTTAGTTTTTTCCTATTCCATGTCATATGAAGTGTGGCACCAGAATCCATAATCCATTTAAAGAGAGGCTTAGATTCTTTACATAGCTAGCCATCGTGGCTTGAATTGCTTTCTGATTTATATCCAGAGGTTGTTGTTATGAGTGATGCTGCTTCATGAATTGAAAAGTTGCATCTAACTGGCTCTGGATTGGTACATCACAAGGTCCAGTCGCATAGTTGCTGCATACATTTGGGTTGGATCCTCTCCAGTTATTATTGATTGAGGCTTGAGACCTCCAAGGCTCAGAATTCCTCCACTTCTCATTGAATCTGGTTGGGGGCCTGCCATGTTTGGCAAAGCATCTTTCCTCTATATGATCAGTTTTCTTGTAGAATTTACAGAAGGTCCTTGAGTCACTACTTCTCTTGTTATCAATGTGAGATGGAGGAACATATCTTCTGATTGCTACATTAGCAGTAGCCGGATCAGCTTTTGGTAGTTTAGGTATAGAAACAACCATTGTTGTTGCTTCAATGGTAGAGGAGGAACTCATCATGAGTTTTATCCTACTCTCTTCCTAACGTATATCAGAAAACACATTGTTCATAGAAGGTAGGGGTTTTGTGCCAAGAATCAGTCCTCTAACAGCATCAAATTCATTGTTTAAACTAGCTAAGAACCTAGAGATTCTTCTGGTTTCAGTAATTCCCTTAGTCCTATTGAGTTAGTAGTAACAACAGCAGGACTAGAATTAGATGGAGCCTCGCTTCAAACAGATTCCATATTCTAATTTCAGAAACAGAAAGTTCATCTAGTGTTGATGATAAAGAAGAAGATGAATAGTAGATTAATTCGAATTTGAGCTCACACACAGAACCTTGTCTCTGATACCTTATACAAAAAAATGAGCTTCCAATGACAAGTCCGTCTATTAGACTGTCCAACGGCCACTTTGCCGGATAAAAGTCTATCTATAAAATAAGGCTAAATCATCAAATTGATGATGTCAATTGTTCTGTGATTAAACGACAATTATATACACTAACTATCTAAAAATAAACAGAAATACATAGAGAATTATGTATAAGAATAAGTGTTCGATGCTTTGATGAAACTACTCGACAGAATACCTCAAAGAGTTTAGCAGCAGCTTGCACGCCAGGGTCAGTCTTGTGTTGTCTGATCTGTGTGTTCATCATATGAAGCCTGTATTCCAACATGCCTCATGTTGTGCCCAACTACTTTGGATGATAAACATCTTAAATGACTATAATTTCAAGTTTGATAAAGTACCAAGCTTATGTGATAATACCTCATCCATAAGTACCGCTCAAAATCCTGTCCATCATAATAGAACCGAACATATTGAAGTGAGACATCGCTTTATAAGGGATTGTGTTAAAAAAGGGTTGGTGTTTGTTGGATTTGTTTCAACAAATGATTAATTAGCTGATATTTTTACAAAATACCTTCTCAATAAGATATTGAATCAATTAGAACCAGATTAGGAATGATAAACAATGCTTAAAAGGTCAAAGTTACAAAATTCAGAAAAACAACATACATCGATCGATCGATGTAGTGCTTGAGAGAACAAAGTATACATCATTCTCTCACATCGATCGATGTAGACATCAGCCTCTAACATCAATCGATCAATGTTAGTGGGCGCAAGACCTATAAAAGCTGCAAAAATAGAAAATTTATTCATTCCAACTCTTCCTCACTTCGGAACACTGTCTCCAAAAATCGCCTCTCTCCAAATATCATCCCCTCTCTTCCAAATTCTTGCATAACACATCAATTTCTCTTGAACCCACTTGAATTGTACTTCACCTTTTTCATCTTCCTCAAATTATTTCACTTTTTTCTCAGCCCTAAAAACCTAAACTCCCTCAACATGTCTTCAAGGAGCAAAAACACGTCAAAGAGGCCTAGAACCTCTCATGAAGAAGAAGAAGGGTCACACCAACCTCCTCAACATGTACCTACTACCCCAAGAACTAAGGGGCATAAGAAAAAGGGAAGCTTCAAAGAAGAAAACAGATTTCTCCCACGCAAATGTCTTGATGAAGGTTCATAAGAGGCTAACTCTCAAAACTTTTCCATGGTTTAAGTCTGGTGAGTGTGAAAAGCCTTAGAAACACCTAAAGTCATAGGTAACTTTCACTGCATCTCCTCAAAGGCACAATAATTATTTGACAAGTGGAAAACTACAAAAAAAAGGCCTACAATCCCATGGAAGTTGCTTAAAATTCAAGATATTTTGAGTAATGAATAATGGAACCCCATTATCAATTGGTTGAATGATCTACAGTGGAGGCCAATTTGGGAGAAACGAAAATGGATTATATGTCTACCCATTACACTCAATGTTTTATGCCAACCTATGGGTAGAATACTTAAATAGATTTCCATTCTCTTTAAATTTGGTCATTGATGGTCAGATTATTGAGTTGGATGTGAAAAGGATTAATGAACTCCTCAGGGTCCCTGATGAAGGATTGTACGAGTTTGATGTTTGGAAATAGGACACCTATCGGTAAAAGGTGCTGAGGATGAAGTTAAAACCTTCATTGGCTTTCATCCCACCAAGAATAACAATGATATGCCCTTGGTATATCGTGTATTACTTGTCATTATCACCTTCTGTGTCAATGGTAAATCAGCCAAGCTCCTTTGTAATCTAGAATTTTACACTGCCTATCATATTGTCAATAGGGAGCCACTAAATTTTCAGGAGACATTCTTTGTAAATGTGTTGGAGGTTGTCACTGAGCAGCACTTCCTTATAGCAATCATATCCATAGATTTCTTAAGAAATAAAATTTGGTTTTGGATGCCATAGATTTGGACAAAATAACCAATAAACATTTCTACACCAAAGCCAATATTCAAAAAATTCACAAATATCAGAAGGAAACGCAACGTGGCAAAAGAATTCAAAATGGGCCTGAAGAGGGTGATGACATTAAAGTCCATGTCCAAGAAACCGTCCCTACACACCCTTCCATCCCAAACCTCAACCTAGCCCTACCTCCTGCTTTGATGAAGGAAAAGCACTGATGGAGGAGGATTCCAGTTCTGAGTACAGATTTGATGATGAGGTTGAAATTGAAGAGCTGAATAGGACCATAACCAATGGGAAAAAACACGAGGAGAAAATTCACACGGATATTCTTGAGGTTGTAGTAGCTAACCTCAAAAACAGAGTAATCGCCCTAGAGCGGAGCTAACCACCCAAACAACGAAATATCAAAAGCTGAAATCCAAACTTAAGGTGGTTGTCTCTGAGCTGTGTTTCTCATCCAATGAAGATTCGTTAAACCCTATGATGTCCCGTTAGGCTAGATAGGCTACTCTTGTTTATGTTTTTATGTATTGAACATGTTTCCATCTTCATTAATGATTATTATTCTGATGTTTTTAGAAAATGGGAGAATTTGGTGCTTATGTTGCTTATGCTGTGTTTGAGTATGCTTGCTTGAATATGCTTGTTTGATCTGATGGATATGTAACCTTGGTATGTATACTTGTTTGCTTGCTTGTTGGTCTAGCATGTTTGTCTTGGCATATGTTTAGCTTAGATTTTGGTATTTATGCTCGCTATGTTTGATATGCTTAATATGCAAGGCTTGGTAGGCTTGATATGGAATTCAAAATTTGCCATGCTTGATATATATGTTGGATACTTAGCATAAATGTTGGAAGAATATGCCATGATGTATGTGTAGCAAATGTGATACTTAAAAATGATTCATGCTTGTGTTCAGGGGGAGCTTTGGAGTTTTTGAAGAAATCTTTAGTATGTTTCATATATTTAGGGGTAGCATAAATGCATTGACTAAGGGAAAGAATTCCAAGTTTTGAAACCTTTAGCTAGCTCAAATATAGTTTTTCAAACAAAAACATCTTTTAAAAGCCTTGGATCAACAAAAAGCGGGAGATTGTTGGAATATGAATTATTTTGATGAAGTTAAAAGATGTTTTAAAAGAGTTAACAGGGTATTTCATACTTTGAAATTAAAACAAATAACAAAATACACATCGTGAGACCCGGATCTCTTACATGGATTGATCGATGTATACATCAGTCTCTCAAGAACAGACATCAATCGATCTATATTAGGATTGTCTGAGGTTGGAACCTTACTGTCCAACATTGATCTCTCAGTTAAGGACACATCGATCGATCGATGTGACATCAGTCTCTAGAGTTAGAGACATCCTTGATTGATGTTGTTATGGTTCAGATTTAAAACCTTCCTTGAAGACATCAATATCTCAATTATGGGACAACGATTGATCGATGTATACATCAGCCTCTCATAGAAGAGACATCGATCGATCGATGTATGTGAGGAATAAAACTGAAACCTTACTAGAAGACATCGATCTCTCAATGATGAGAAATCGATCGATCGATGTACACATTAGTCTCTCAAAGAAGAGACATTGATTGATTGATTTATGTAAGCTGCAAAACATAAACTGTACTGGAACACATCGATTGATCGATGTCATCTAGAATTCAAATTTTTGTGAACGTTGCAACAAAATCCAAGAGAGATTTAAAGTTTTTTCTCTCTCCAATCTTGTTAAAATTTCTTATGGACTTTTGCCTTATATCAATCATGCTTCCTTGACTATTGTATGCATATCTAAGATATTCTAGGGTGGCTATAGAGAATCAAATCCAACTATAGGGTGGCTAAAGACTATTTGAACATTATGAAGACTTATGATTGGGTTGAAAACTTGAGGAAGGCTGCAAAGATGTGGATCACATCGTCTGTATATTGAAGAAGCTCAGATGAGGTTATATACACTTTCATCCTCCTCAAGCTTCACTTTTCATTGTTGTAAAAAGTTCTCATTTGTGAAAAAGCGGTTAAGGCTTTTTAAGCTCTGATTGCTTGTTCTTCATTGTTGTAAATCGTGAAGTACAAGTCTAACACAAGAGAAACTATACATATTTGATCTCTTTCTTGTGTTTAGACTAGCTAGAAGTGTAACCCCCACTACTTCCCAAAACATATTGTGTGAAAGTTCATTGATATGACTTTGTTGAAGTTGTAAGGAAGCAAGGACTTTCTCTTGCTTATAGCTTGTATTACTGTGGTTGCACAAAGTAGTTTTGTGCAAAATTCTGTTGTTCTTGTTGGTTACACTAAGCTGTTAGTGTAGTTATTGCTGTTGTTGTTCTTATTGAAAGTAATAAGAAGAGTTCCTGGTTAAAAATCCATTTTGGAAACAACGTGATAGTGAATTAGAATCATTTAAGATTCGAACCACTCTATATCGTATGTATTTATTCATTATCTCTCACCTCTTTCTTTGTTGATTTGGATAGCATTTGAGTTGGAGTGAGCTAAATCGAAATACTGCGAAATCATCCAATAGTCTATTCACCACTCTTTAGAGTGATTGTCACAGACCTTACAATGCCTAAGTTGGATGATCTTAAAAATGAATTTAAAGAAGCTCATCATTTGCGCTTATCGATTCATCTAGGAGAAACCATGATGTACAAAGACCTTAAAAATAACTACTGGTGGAATGAATGAAGAGGAAACTAGCTCAATATGCAGCAAGATACTTGGTATGTCAACAAGTCAAAGTAGAACATCAAAAGCTTGGATGATTTCTTCAGCTGTTGGAGATTTCTTAATGAAAGTGGGAACACATTGGCATAGATTTTATGATTGGATTGACAAAGACCAAGAGTGAAACCTATGTCTAGCGAGATGACTATAGAGAAGTTAGTGGCAAGGTATATGGACAATTTAGTAAGTCTGCATGGGGTACCAGTAAGTATTGTATAAAATCTAGACTCAAGATTCACTTCACAGTTCTGGACAATATATCAAGAGGTTATGAGTATGGATTTGAGGCTGAGGATTGCCTTTCACACGCAAACTGATGGTCAATCAAAAAGGGCCATCCAGACATTAGAAGACATATCGTGAGCATACGCTTTGGATTTCAAAAGATTGGGATAAGTTGGTGAAACTCATGAATTTCTTGTATAAAAATAGCTACCACTGTGCGATTGGTATAGCACCATTCGAGGCCATTTATAAAAAGTAAATGCAGATTTCTGCTATATTGGGATGAAGCAGGTGAGAAGCTTCTCACTGGACCTGGGCTAGTTGAACAAACACTAGAAATGATGAAGATCATTTGAGACAGACTCAAGATAGCTCATGATAGAAACGAGAGTTCAGTGGATTCTAAAAGACGACCATTGAAGTCCGATATGGGTAAAAAGTATATCTTAAGGTTTTTCCAACGAAAGGAGTCATGAAGTTTCGAGAGAAAGGAAAGCTAAGTCTGAGGTACATAGGACCAAATGAAATACTTGAAAAGATTTGAAATTTAGCGTATCGTTTGGCATTACCTACAACGTTATCTCAAGGCACATTGTATTTCATGTGTCCGAACTTCGGCGTTATGTCCCTAACCCAAGTCATGTTCTATAAGCTCGACCATTAAAATTAAGAAGCCATGCAACATACGAAGAACTACCGGTATGAATCTTGGATAAAAAGGATCAAGTGTTAAGGAGAAAATTAATTCCATATGGAAAAGTTCAGTGGAGTAACTATACGGTGCGAGAAGCTACATGGGAACTAGAAGAAGATATGCGGGAGAATTATCTGCACCATTTTGAATAAGGTATGCAAGTTTCAAGGACAAAAATTTTTGTAAGGGGGAAGGAATGTCATGCCCGAGAAAAAAAGAATAATAAAAGAAAAATAATTGAAATAGATTATTACAATGCATAAACTTCTTAGAGCACTATGGGAAGATATACATATATACTAGGAATGGGAAGGATACATATATAGATATAGTTATATTGGAAAATGTTTAATCAAGATTAGAAAAAAAAAGAATCCTAGTAGAAAACAAAAACATAATAACATAAGAAGAAAGCTTGGGAACAGCTAGAAAGGAAGAAAAAAAAAACCGAAACAAAAAATTCATTTTCTTCAGTTATCAATTTAGTCAATCAAACACTTTCGGAATCAAGAACCAAAGACGGATTCTGAATCCTTGCAGTTCCACGGACGTTTTGGTGGTAAGTATAGATTTATCTTTAAATTTTAATGGCATATTTTTGAAAATACATATTAAGTAAAATTATTACATGTAGTATTTAAATGTGGAAAACTTGATGCATTGTTTGATTTTATTTTACAAAAGTTATTATTACTTCATATTTATTGGCATACATGATCCCACAAAGCGTACTTAGATTACTTATTGAGCACGTTGTTTTGCTCACACCACCAGTTGCGATTTTTGTAGATGAGAGAAACTACAAGTACGTTTTCGTTTAGGAGGATGATGAGTGGTGATAGTGAATGATCTTGGAACATAGTTTTAAGATTTGATATATTATTGGTTATTTAAACTTTAGTATTATTTTTAGTTCGCAAGAGTTAGCATTTCAAATTTTGGATTATTTTAGTTCAATGATATGATATTTCTTTTGATCAAAGATTATTTTGGATATACTATTGAATGATTTTAGTTACATTTTTTGAGCTTATTTACTTAATTTGGTTTGACGTGGTCATAACGTCAAATGAATAAGCCTTATATTCATGGAAAAAAGGGTACGACAAATGTGACACCTTGGGTCTAAGGGCTTGGGGCGTGACACGGATGCCCGTGAAGGCAAGATATATATAGACGGGATAGGTGTTTGGGTTTCTAGAAGCTATACATGAGTTTCTTTCTGGAGTACTTTACTGGATAGACCGTTTAATAGGTATGAGTGGGTAGCAACAACTTCAGACCAATAGGACTCGGTGACATCAGACTCAATCATTATAGCTCATATCATTTACAGGAGTATACGGCTTTTGCATTCGACCATACCATTTTGTTATGGTGTATTAGAAAAGGGTTTCTGTAGGATATGGCCTTGGGTTCTATGGAAGGTGTTCACGGTTCGGTTGACAAACTCTCTACCATTGTCGGAACGCAAGATCTGAATATTCCTATCAAACTGTATATGAATCATGCAATATAGCTCGATAAATTTTTCAGATACCTCGGATTTGTGTTTCAATATATATAACCATGTCATATTGAAAATTCATCAACAAATATGACAAAATACTAAAAACGACACTAACTAGATATGAGTGCCATACCTCACATATCTGAATGTACAAAAGTAAACGGTGAACCAACTCTGATAATTTGATTGAAATGTAGCTCATATGTAAGTTGTAATCACTAACTAGTAAGTGGACTATGTGCAATTGTAGAGTAGTAGGTAAGAGAGTTGTCAATCCCACGAATACTAATTTTAAGTACCACAATTATTGTTTTACATAAATTTAAGCATAACGAATTTAAATTTAATTAAAAAATCAACTAGTAATTATCTATTTAATTGTAACAGGACTACTAATAAAACAATAAATCTTTAACTTTTCCTTTTAAGATTTTCTTGACTAATTTATGATCCAGTTGAATTTTTTCTAAAGAGTAGTTACGATCTTTGACCAAAAATAAATAACTAGTTTATCTATCAAACGGCTGAAGCTGAAATTCTCTATTTTAATTTTTACACAATCTCTTGTGTAAAAACCTAATTTAATTTGACAAACTCCATATTTCCATGTGAATTTTAATCAGAGTGGATTTCATTATATATATATATATATATATATATATATATATATATATATATATATGTGTGTGTAATTCTCTAGTTTCAATAAACTTCGATTATTTAATGTTAGAAATCGACCTATAGAAATCCAATTTATCCTTAGTAAATTTTACTCTAAGTTCATTGTTGGGACAATCCTAATTAAAAAAATTCATCTACTAGTTCTTCAAATATAATTATATGACCTATCAATATGTGATTAAGCTATTAACTTAATAAGAAAACCAACAACAATTAATGATTGGAATTCAACTAGTAAATTAAGTAAATTAAAAACAAAAGACTAATACAGTAAAAGGTCAAAAGAGTTCAACTTTCACATAAGACTAGTAAAAAAATAAAATTTAGCCACAAATTAAGTTTATATTATCCAAACAATCAAGCAGACCAATCTTTCATGCATACTTGCATAGTGGAAGAAGAAATCTAGAAACGTGTAAAAAAAGGCTAAAGTTTGGTCACCTCCAACACCTGGAATGCGCTGCTTGCACCAACTTGGAGAGAGAAAAGGGGTCTTCTGCACTAGCAATGATGTTATGTCGCGTCATAGGCGGTGGGAACACCTAGAGAGAAAAGAAACTCCTCCCTTCTTTTCTTTTTCTTTTTTTTCACGTTCTTGTAGCCTTTCTTCTTTTTTTATTTTATTTTGATTTATAGAATTAGTTGGGAGGGAAAAGTGGTCCATATGAATAGCAAGCTCCACCCTTTTTATCCACTAATTTTGAGAATTAATCTTGTCTTCAATTAATTGATGACATCTCTAAATAATCTTCATCGTCCATTTTGATCTTTAACCGACAAAGTCGAATATTTATAACCTATACATTAAATAAAAACACATGTAGTTTCAATACAATAAAATAAATTAAAGATATTTATTTAACTAACTAATTGAAAAATAGTCTCGCTTAATTAATAAATCAATTAAGCTCAAAATATGTAGTTAGTTTAGATAAAAATCAACAGTTTCCAATTATCTCGACAAAAACTTAAAATAGTCAAGTTAATCATTTTTAAGCAGATAGAGCCGATAAAGTGTCAAAATATTATAAATATCGAGTATGAAAAGGTATAAAAATATCTATAAATATCAACTATGTCAGCTACCCTCACTTAGCCCTTGATTGTTCTCGAGAAAATAAAATAATATTAAAGAATATGCTTTTTTTAGGTGAAGGACGGACGGTACTGTCCGTCTATTTTATTAATAATGGACCTCACTTGTGGCGGAGGAATACCGTGGTTACACAGCAGTCCTATTTACGGTGGGAGACTCTCCCAAACCGAAGATTTGAGGAAAACAAATATACACATAAAAATATTAGAATACAAGTCAGTAATAATGGACAAAATGATTGCCTTAACAAATGTGTTTCAGATCTTGCTGGTATGCTGCCAATTCCGGGGTCCGTGGTATGCTGCTGCTGGTAATGAATGCATGGTGATGCCGCCAGAATAAGTTTATATTGCGCACATAATTTGATCCTCCAATATAACTCCAATAAGATATCATCATGCTCCCAAAGCGCCAGCGGGACGTACAACCAAAACAAATAGAAGCGTGAGAATAGTAAAAATGTAAGAATAACAATATCGATAGGATGAAGAAAGAAAGCGTACCGATGTTGCCTGCATCCAAAGATACAGACGACAACTCATATGCCAAAGCAATGATCAGCCAATATGAAGATGGCCCATAGTAACATCAAGTGCAATGCAGCTATGTATCAGAGGCGGAAGACTGGTCAGAGTATAGCATTCCCGCAACGCTTGCGACATTCCCTTTTGTGCAAGATAGTGTGCTGCTAAATTTGCTTCTCTATATGTATACATAATCTTCGTTTGCGTCAAACTCATAATGACTGCAAGACGGCGGAAGTGCGGAGTACATGCTGCAGCTGAGGGATCAGATAAAAGTCAAAATAACTCATAACAATCTGTCTCCAAGATAAGCCCTGGATAGCACGGGCCGAAATACAACAAAAATAGAAGGGTTGCTTGCATCTCCGCCATTAAAGGTTGCACGAAAGGAAGGCGAAATAATATGGCTCCAATACATTTTCCAAAAGAGTTTCGGAGAATAGCTCCTCCTGCCGCGAATGCACGTCCCACTGCTGCATCCGTATTTAGCCTCATGCGCCCTGACGGTGGGACTAACCAATGAACGACCTTGGCCCTTGGCGTCCGTATGTGTGGGAATATACCCGCCTGCTGAAGTGTTGAATTGTTCAATGCCAACTTTGAACCATCTATAGACTTGCCCCATAGATAAATATCTGTTCAGATTGCTGCGAAAGTCTACGATGTAGTCCACCCTTTCTCGTCCCCGAAGATAATGGATGTATAAGACCACAATATATTATGAGTAATAATACCTAGAGCGATAATACACAGAACACCATGAAGCGTGCGTGAGGAAGAAGATAACCACCATGCCATTAAATGCAACCAAAGTATGGGAGAGTGTGAGACTGGCCATCTAAGAAGGATGCGTAATATATCCATATGGACCGAATAGAAGAGCACCATAAAAAAAATATGTGAGACAGTAGCTGAGGCAGCCTTACAAAACAGACATTGGGTTGGTTGAATATGTAAAAAACCACATAAGTAGTCCTCCAAAGGTAGTGCATGATGATATAATTGCCAAAGAAATAAACTAACCGATGGCTTCTGCTCCTGATGCCAGATAAACTAGTGAGTGAAGATCTTTGGATAGGTAGTACGGCAGAGTGCAAAAGCAGATGCTAACGTAAAAGACCCTGTTGATGTTGGTGTCCATATCAAAGTATACCCTTGGTGAACGCAATGTGTGAGACCGAAATCATGAATCCGACAAATAAGCTTCCATATTGGAGAGTCCGGAAGCCGCGGTATGTAGTCCCTGCTAGATCCATACTTGTCTTGCATGTAGCGATTCCATAATATGATGGACTGATGATACTACCACCAAATACGACAGTGATATGCTTTTTGTATTATGGTAAGATCTCAAAGCCCTAAGCCTCGTTCCTCTAAAGGCAATGTAATTCTTGATCATTGAAGGCGCGACGAGGGCCTCAATAAAAGGTTGCCATTTTACGTTCCATATGGCGAATAACTTATTTGGGCAATCCACCCGCAGCCATAATGTGCAAAGGGAATGATGAGATGACATGACGGAGAAGGACCAGGCGACCAGCCTGTGTTAATAAGCAATGTTGCCATCCATTTATTCGGCTATCAATGTGATGTAGCAAGGTAGTGCAATAACGTGCCCGAGGGATACCTTTATGTAAATAGGAGCCCAAGTAACGAAAGGGGAGTGATGTAGAAGACATTTGCAACGCCGAGGCAGCACGGTTGCGTTGAGCCAAAGTCATCCGTGAGGAGGTTATAAACCTACTCTTATGTAGATTCATTTTTTGACCCGACGCATATTCATACTGTGCTAGAAATTCCTTAAAAACTTTGAGATTTCGCACATTACCTTTTAAGAACTCCAATAAATCATCCGCATAGGCAAGGTGTGTAATCTGTAATGGCACTCGTCCCAAATTAAAAGAATGCATTCAGCCAAGAGAAACTACAGCCTTCAGTCCCTGACTAAACCCTTCTGATGCTAAAATAAATAACAAAGGCGATAGTGGATCGCCCTTGTTTCAGCCCTGGAGTTGGACAGAAAAACCACATGGGACACCATTTATGAGAACCGAAAAATGGGTGCTTCGCAAATGATTAAGTATCAAATGAACACAAAAAGAGGAAAATCCAAAAGCCGATAATAATTTTTCCAAATGCTCCCAACTAACTCGATCAAAAGCTTTCATCATATCTAATTTTAAACAAATCTATCCGACTTGGCCACCACGATCAAGCATATGAATCATCTCACTGGCCAGCAAGACTTGAGAAGAGATATGATATCCTTTTGAGAATCATGCCTGCTCCAGAGAGATCAAACGCGGGAGCAACACATTCAATCTAGTCGCAAGAATGCGGGTGCATACCTTACTCATAAAGTTCGACAAGCAAATAGGCCGGTAATCACCACATGTTTGCGGGCATTGCCCTTTAGGAACGACAAATAAGAAGAATTCCTGTAAAGCCTTAACCGCATCAGTATGAATAATGTGCCAATAGGAACGACAAAACATACCATGAAAACCATCAGGTCCTGCTACACTTTGTGGGTCCAAAGACCATACAGCCTACTTAATTTTGGTCTCAACGGCATACATGTCAGAGAAAGATTATCTGCTTGTGTCAGCAAACATGGTATATGCTGGAGTATGTGATGATAGCCGCATGTATCCTCTTTGCGAAATAAAGCTGTATAGAAAGATATTACCTCTGATTGTATAGTAGGTTGTGTATCATATAAGACACCCTCAGAAGTCCTAATCTGCTGTATACAGATCTTACTATGACGCCCCTTGATAACTGAATGAAAATACTTGGTGTTAGCATCGCCATCCCATAGCCATCGCAGACGAGATTTTTGTTTCCAAAAAGTGAATTAATATTCCGCAGCAAGTAAATATTCAGCCTTTGCCTGATGATATGATATCCAGTTGGGAGTAGAGGGATCAGCATCAAATTTACTTTCCTCTATCCCTACCACAACCTCTTCTTGTGCTAGTCGCTTAAATATATTTCCAATGATGTCCTTGTTCCAGCGTTGTAAATCATGTTTTAGAAGAAGCAGCTTTTTGTAAAAGCCATACATACCACCGATGGTTGGATAATGACTCCATGCATCCGCAACATAAGAGATAAAATCCGGATGCTCCAACCATGCATCTAAAAAATAGAATGAACATGGCCCAGCCTGTCGAGTTATATCACAAACAAATAAGAGAGGAGAGTGATCTGATGAGATCCGAGGAAGATGCGTAAGTGTTAGATCAGTAAATGTATCCTGAAAAACCAAATTTATAAGAACCCAATCCAATCTTCTTTGCACGGGCCCAAACCGCAACCATCCTCATAAGTATAGCGCGGTCCATGATAAGCCGGATCAAATAAACTACAATCCTCAATGCAATCATTAAAGTCCTGCAGTGTATCAAGACTTGGGTGGGATTGGCCTCGATGGTCCTCCAATGTACGGAATGTATTAAAATCCTAGTTATCAATAATGATAATGCATTATTTTGGCAGTGTGCATGCAAAGACTGCCAAAGTGGATGGCGACGAGCAATATTATGCTGAGCATAAACCACAGTCCACCAGAAATCCATATCCAAAGACATATGTAAAGCGAAGATGTAACAGTTGGTCTTCCTCATTCATGGTTACCAGTCGAAAAGTATTATCACGCTAGAAGGCCCAAATATTATTCGCAGAAGAATATGCAGAATTTGAAAACCCTAATTCTATGCAGAAATGAGAGAGGCAATGTGCTTGATGTTTCGGCTCAATTATTGCTAAAAGATTTATTTTCTTTTGATGTATTAAACTACGTAAACGTGGCAATGAAGGCATGTTAAAGTATTCATTGAGAAAGCGAAATGCTACCACTTATTCGAGAGGATTGTGTTGCACTACGTGTTAACATCGTTTACGGAGGCAATGGTGGAAGTTCCTTACGTCAGCGTCTACGACGCCTAGAGACCACTGGTTTGAATTCCATGTCGTCAGCTGAGGCCGCAAGACGGGATATCAACTCCTCTTCAGTGGGAAAATGCTGCATTCGCTGTATGTGTGAAGAAATTAACAATGCTCCACAACTAATCAAACAGCCAAAAACAAACGAATAAACTGAAGAAATTGTTATTGAATCAACAATGATGATCAAGCAACAAAGAAGACAAGCTTCGAAGAGAGCGTGAAGAGAAAAACAGAATTGGAGAAAATGAAATTCTGTTATTGAGCTCAAGGAAGAAGAAGGTAACCGCCAACTATTTAAACAAAAACAACAGAAATGCGAAATGACTAAACTATCCTCTAAATCAATACTTCAGCGAAATTGTCATTAAGGGCAAAATGGTCTATTCCCTCACTCAAACACTTTGCCGCCAAACATCATCTTCCTCACGCTGCGTCTCCAAACTCACCACCGCACCTCCTGTGCAACTCACCCATTCCATCGTGCCACGACGGTTACTTCTGCCCTTGGGTCCCACCATGTGACACCTAAACCCTTTAATCTTCGATTGCAATCCACAGAATGCATCTTCATACTCTCCATACACATGATCACCCTTCATCAGTCGTGTGCTTTCTTCCATCCAGCTGGCTAACTACTTCAACACCCCCCCTCAAGCTACGCTTGGCATACAGGTTCTGAATCCCCAAAAGCTTCAAAATCTCTCCTAGTCTCTTATTATCCAAAGCCTTGGTGAAAACATCCGCCAGCTGCTGGTTAGTTCGAACAGGCATCAACTTCAACATTCCTTCTTGCACTTTATCTCTCACCACGTGGCAATCAATCTCAATGTGCTTTGTCCTCTCATGGAATACGGGATTCTCCGCAATGTATATTGCACTCTTGCAATCACAGAACAACTCTACTGGCCTTTGATCCTCAACCTTCAAGTCCCTCAACAAGTATAACAACCATTGTAATTCACAAGTCACCATTGCCATGGCTCTGTATTCGGCCTCAGCTGAGGATCTTGATACTGTGGATTGTTTTTTAGCCTTCCAGGATATCAAGGCGTCTCCTAGGAACACACAGTACCCAGTGACTGATCTACGCGTTTCACTACAACCACCCCAGTCTGCGTCTACAAACCCCTTTAGCCTTAAGTCTCCTGTTCTTGGAAAGATGATTCCTTGTCCAATCGTGCCTTTCAGATATCTGAGGACCCTGTACGCTGCTTGAAGATGATTAATTGTTGGACAGTCCAAGAACTGGCTTAATTGCTGGATCACAAATGCAATGTCTGGCCTTGTAATGGTTAAATATATTAGCTTTCCAATCAACCTCCTATACTGAGTAACATCATGTAGCAGGGCAGAATCGTTATGTGCCAAGGCTGTACGTGCACCCATGGGGCTCTTGGCAGGCTTAGAGTTGATGAAGCCTGCCTGGTCCAAGAGCTCGACAGTGTACCTTCTTTGATTAATGTAGATGCCCCCTTCAGCCTTGGCAACCTCAATGCCAAGAAAGAACTTCAACTCCCCAAGATCCTTGATTTGAAATTCATGATGCAACGCAGATTTGATATGCTGAATAAATGCTACATTGTCACAAGCAACAATTATATCATCTACATAAACAAGCAAAATAAGGAGAGAACTACCCACAGTCTTGGTGAACAATGTATAGTCACACTTAGACTGAAGAAATCCTTGGCTTAACAAGAAGGAGGTCAACTTAGCATTCCATTCCCGACTGGCCTGCTTCAGGCCATAGAGGGATTTTCTTAACTTGCAAACCATGCCTGCCTCAGGAAGGTCTAGACCAGGTGGTGGAGACATATAAATTTCCTCATGAAGATCACCATGGAGGAATGCATTATTAACGTCCATTTGATGAATGTACCATCTCTTTCTAGCTGCAAGAGCCAGAAGTGTTCTTACCGTGGTCATTTTAGCAACCGGGGAGAAAGTGTCCTGGTAGTCAATTCCGTATTGCTGAGTGTAACCTTTCGCCACAAGCCTAGCTTTGTATTTGTCAATGCTTCCATCCTGCTTATACTTAATTTTGTAGACCCACCTGCATCCAATGGGCTTCTTATCCTTGGGAAGTGACATGAGATCCCAGGTGTGGTTACTCTCCAACGCTGCCAGTTCCCTGCTCATAGCTGCTTGCCATTCAGATGAATTAACTGCTTCTGCATAAGTATTAGGCTCTACATGTTGTCCAATGCTTAATGCAAATGCTTTGTACTTTGGAGCTAGCAAATCATAAGAAATATAGTTGTGAAGAGCATGCGGATGGGAAAGTTTAAGTGCACGAGAAGATTTAGAAGAAGACCCCTGATTACAATGGTAATCTTGCAAGTAAATTGGTGGTTGTCTGGTTCTTTGTGGTCTGGTGGATGTTGGCCAAGGGAGGGCTGAACTCTGGTTCATGTCTTGAAGAGATATGGGCAAGTCAATTACAATGTTACTAGGTAGAGCTTGGGATGTGTTGGGAACGGAGGAAGTGGGTGCAGAGTCATCTGATAGTTGGATTGAATTATGAGGCTGACTGGGTTGGCAAGACGATTGAATAGGTGAAGGATCAGGAAGATGTGAAGGTGATGATGAGGTAGATTCATCATGATGTGGGCTAGTCTGGAGAGATGGTTGAGTAGCGGATTGATCTTGAGCAATTGGCAAGAAAGATGAGTCATCATGGATACTGAGAGGGGCAGCTGCAGTGGAAGGTATGGGATGGCAAATATCTGAGGCTGGGTGAGCTTGGGAAGAAGAAAGAGGAAAAGTTCTCTCAAAAAAGGTAACGTCTCTGGAAACGTAAACTGATCTTGTTTGAAGGTCTTGCAACACATAACCTTTTGTGGTATGTGAAAATCCCAGAAAAACACTTCTCTTGGCACGGGGAGCGAACTTGTCTTTGTGAGGTAGGGTGTCCGTTCCAAAAGCTAGGCAGCCGAAGACTTTGAGATGGCAATAGATGGGAGGCGTATTGTATAGAAGTTCATGGGGTGTTTTGTGCTGAAGAATAGGTGAAGGAGTAATGTTTATTAGGTAGACGGAGTGTTGGATACAAAATCCCCAATAAGGTGAAGGCAAGCCAGACTGAAAACGCAAGGCTCTTGCTACAGAGAGAATGTGTTGATGTTTTCTCTCTACAATGCCATTTTGTTGAGGAGTGTGAGGGCAGCTTGTTTGATGCACAATGCCAAGAGCTGAATAAAATGAGGGCATATTGAACTCTTGCCCGTTATCTGTCCTTATGATTTTGACATGGGTGTTGAACTGGACAGAGGCATAATGACAAAAACTTTGAACAATGGCTCTAGCCTCAGACTTTGTTTTCATAAGATAAACCCAACAATATCTACTGTAATCATCAACAACTGTAAGGAAATATTGCTGTTTATACATGGTATGATATCTATAAGGTCCCCATATATCAATGTGCACAAGAGTAAAGGGTGTAAGAGATACAGATTGGGAAGCAGGGAAGGGGGACCTCTTCTGTTTAGCTAAAGGACATATGACACACTCATAGTCCTGATCTGGAACCAATACATCAGGATGTTTTTTGTGTATTTCTCTCACTCTTGGTGTTGACATATGGCCAAGTCTTGCGTGCCACAGCTCAGACTCAGAAGATTGAACAGACAAAGTTTGATAGAATGTGGGAGACATGGTGCAGAAGGAATTGGCTGGGTGTCTCAATGCCCCCTCAAAGTGGTACAGCCCTTGAAATACTTCAGCTGAACCAATCATCCTCATGGTCTTTACATCCTGAATTACACATTTATTTGAGTAAAAGGAGACACGGATGGTGTGAGACTGGGTCAATTTGCTCAAGGACATAAGGTTAAATTTGAATGTAGGAACATATAAGACATCGTGGAGAACAAGATCATCATTTACTCTTATGGTACCAATGTGAGTGACTAAGGCAATTGATTTATCAGGCAACTTGACAGAAACATTAAGGACTGGAGAATAGGATTCAAACAAGCGAATACAAGAACATATATGATCACTAGCTCCAGAGTCCAAAATCCAAATGTTTAAGTTTTGGACAGCAGTTTTACCTGAAGACTTACCAGAGTCAGCATCCATCTGAGCTGACATGACAGTATGAGAAGAGTTAGGCATGGTGGCTGCATCATTCAAGCTTCTGCCACCTTTGTTACCATGCTCCTGCAACATGGCCATTATCTGTGCATATTGCTCAGGGGTAAACACAGACTGGGGCACACCAGACCCTGACTCTTGATCATAAGGACCATATGACTCTTGAGAGCTCAACTCTTCCTGCCCAGTTACATCCATAAACTGCTGGTCCGCTCCTTCAACACTCACCATGTTCGTTTGCCCCCTTGGCTTGAACCCCGGTGGGTATCCATGTTTCTTATAACACCTATCTATTGTGTGTCCATTCATATTACAAAAGGTACAGAAAGGGACCTTGGAACCACCTTTCCCATACTTCGAGTTTTCTCTCCTAAACCCTCTGCCTGCAACTCCTGACACATTGGCACTTGGCCCTTCAGTACTTGAGGTTCTATAACTATTGGAGTTTCCTTTGAAGCCATAACTCACATTCATAACAGCAGTGGGATTATTAATAAATTGCGTCTGAGAATTACCACCAGAATATAACAATTTCCTTTCAAGTTTGATGGCCATAGCAAATGCATTTTTCAAATCAGGAAGGGGACTAGTTAGTAGCACTTGTGACTTTACCGCTTCAAAATCATCGTTTAATCCCTTTAAAAACTTTATGACACAATCATCTTGTATAAATTTGTTAATTGACCCAGTAACATTACATGTGCACCTCCTACAGGTGCATACTGGTGCTGACTTCAGAACGGACAGTTCCTCCCAAATCCCCTTCAATTTTGTGTAATACTCCGTGACTGTCAAATTGTTCTGCTTAACACTATAGAACTCTTCTTGTAAGTCAGACAGACGAAACGAATCAACATTACCATATCTAAACTTCAAATCACTCCAAATATCAGATGCATTATCTAACCAAATCACACTCTGCGCAATACTAGGAATTAACGAATTGACTAACCAGGAAGCAACCATGTTATTTGCTTTGATCCAGGCGTTGAACCTTCTTGCTCCATCAGCAGGTTTCTCAATCGAACCATCCACGAAGCCAATTTTATTCTTGGACTCAAGTGCTCTCTTCACGGACCTGCACCATCCGTGGTAATTGTTCCCGTCTAATAAAGGCTGTACAAGAATCATCGAAGGATTATCACTAGGATGAATGAAGAAAGGATCCTCGGAAGGATCAGTAACTGTGGAGTGCAAATTGCCTCCAGAAGGAGAAGCATTGCTACTAGACGCCATGAACGATCCAAAGTTCATCTACAAAAATCGCTCTGATACCATGTGAAGAAATTAACAATGCTCCACAACTAATCAAACAGCCAAAAACAAACGAATAAACTGAAGAAATTGTTATTGAATCAACAATGATGATCAAGCAACAAAGAAGACAAGCTTCGAAGAGAGCGTGAAGAGAAAAACAGAATTGGAGAAAATGAAATTCTGTTATTGAGCTCAAGGAAGAAGAAGGTAACCGCCAACTATTTAAACAAAAACAACAGAAATGCGAAATGACTAAACTATCCTCTAAATCAATACTTCAGCGAAATTGTCATTAAGGGCAAAATGGTCTATTCCCTCACTCAAACACTTTGCCGCCAAACATCATCTTCCTCACGCTGCGTCTCCAAACTCACCACCGCACCTCCTGTGCAACTCACCCATTCCATCGTGCCACGACGGTTACTTCTGCCCTTGGGTCCCACCATGTGACACCTAAACCCTTTAATCTTCGATTGCAATCCACAGAATGCATCTTCATACTCTCCATACACATGATCACCCTTCATCAGTCGTGTGCTTTCTTCCATCCAGCTGGCTAACTACTTCAACAGTATGCGCTGAACAAAAATATCAAGAATTGCAGGCAGTAAGGAATGAGCATGATCATGATGTGACGTATGCTGAATTTCTGTATCCGAGCAATGTCCTAAGTCACAATCATCCGTGCTCTCCATGTCATGATTATATTCAGCATCCTAACTTAGACGTAAGATATCATGTGCGTCACTTGGCTGTGGCAGGTTCTCTACAACAGGGGGACTGTCACCTGGGCTTGTGATCGATGGTTTAGTGGGCATAACCTTCGGCTGCTAGACTTTATTTGGTCGATCTTTTGGCGGTAACACTTCTACGGGGGGATCGCGTGAGGCACAAAACCCGTCTTTATGTCCAAAGGTGCGACATTGCAAGCAATATAATGGAAGATCCTCATAGTGAACAGATTGAAAAAACGAGGCCTCACTGCATTCCACATAAATTTTGGTGGGGAGATCTTGTGTGACATCCACTTCGATGCATACTCTCGCAACAGAGAGAAGATTGAAATTGAGTGTAGCAGCATCTACTTTTATTGGGCGACCAGTTACCTGCACGATCGCATAAAGGGCGCGCTGATCATGCAAGTGGACTGGTAATCCTGTGAGTGAGACCCATACCAGAACCACTGGCGTTTCAAAACGGGCATTGAAGGCTGACGTCCATTTCCCAACTCGCATTTCATAGCCCATTATCCTCCATATTTCACGATAAAAACAGCGAGTATAATCTTCTTCCTTATCAAAATTGATCAAAACATGACTGTCATCCATCAGACCAACAGTTAAAGAGCCAATGAATCCAGTGACGTCCATTGCCCTGTGAATTGCGACCATTGCTGGACGACTGCGCCAAAAGGTACCGACTAAGGCATATCGAAAGCAGCTGGCCAAAGAACTGATTTCTTCCGGAGTAAATGTGATGGCTGGAGTACCTTTGTATCGTCCAATCTCTTGATGAGTGATCGCGGTAGAAGAGGATGCAACGATTGAAGCAAAGGATTTGGTGAGGGGTGATGCGCCGGCTATGTTGTTGGAGTAGCGTTCGCCAGCGCCCCTTTAGGGAATGTAGGGTTTCTTCAACTTATTATAATCTAATATTAACAAATATACGCTAAAATTTTCTTCTAAATAATGTGTCAACAATTATTCAGATAAATAGCAATAATTCTAATCAAAATACCAATTAAACAACTTCACGATCTACGTATCAACAATATTTACCCTATGAAATTGACATGTGTGTGTGAATAGTCAATCTCAAGCATTCCACAGACAATCATTTGAGATTATGCAAACTACGACTTATGAGCATACCATAGGCTTACTCTGTAGGATCTGCAAGGCACCACCAGAAGGGAGGAGTTGAATAGTGGGTGCGAAAAATGTGGTTTTTAAAATTGTTCTAAACCAAAAACCTAACTTCTGAAAATAGTTTCTGTTTTTAGGACCAGTTTTAAAACGTTTTGAAAACTAGGTTGCAGGTCTTCAAAATTTCTGAAATTTGAAGAGAACTTAGCTTTAGATGTTTTGAGTATCTCCTAAAGATTTCAGATCAAAATTCAACCTCTAACCCCTTGAAAAATCGTTGGTGGTCAGATTGCGCAAATCTGCCAAAACTGGTAGTCTGTGTTGAAAAATTAATTCCTATTTGTCCTTAACTCCACATGCTATGAAATTTTAATGACTAACCCCTTATTAGTTATATTTAAATGGGTTGAAACATTTTTGAAAATTCTTTTGGGAATTTAGTCAAATACGATCAAAGTCTCAACCTTTGCAAACATGAAAATCAGACTGCACTAGTCTCAGAACTTTGGACGTTTGAATGACTTATACTTGTCCAAAAGGGTTGAAACTTGCGCCAAAAGAACCTTAAGACGTGAGGCTATGACTCTAGAAAGTTTCATGATTTTGAAATTTGTTTACTATTTTTACCAACGTGATTAAATACGATAAACAGTGCTGAAAGTAAATAACACTAGGAATTTTATACTGGTTCGGTTATAAACAACCTACTCCAGTCTTCGAGGATACCTTCCTCGGTTAGCACTAATCACACGACACAAAATAACACCTTATCACAGGGTTGATGGAGTTACACACCAACTCCAACCTTTTACAAACCTTGTATGAAAATACAATGATCACGAACACCACCACCTTGCAAGTACAAGATTGATCACACCTTGATCAATATTTTACAATGATAAAAAAAATATGTGGTGGTCTATATGAAGCCTATTCAAGTATATGACTATAATTACAATAGGCTTTTAGAGAGAAGAAAGAAAGAATGTGTAGAAAGAAAGATGAAAACGTTTTTGGCCTTGTATGCTTGTGAGACTTGTCTTGTTTTGTCTCGCTCTTCTTCTTTCCTTTTATCATTGTGGCCGCCCCCTTGGACCCTTTTCTTCCTCTTGAAAATTATCTTCTAAGTCCTTGGAAGAGTGTATTGCATCATTGTGACATTTCCTTGCTTACTTGGCATCTCCTCATTGGATGATCATTAAGCTCTTGCTTACTTGGCACTCATTGATTGGATGAATGTTGTCATCACTTGATGACTATATAAATCTGAAATTAAACCTGAAAAAGCATGTGTCAATTAGCCATAAACTAATTACCATAAGTCACAAGATCATCCCACAAAATTAGCTAGGCAAATAACTCCAAGATGCCATCCAAGAATTCAGCCATTAAGCTCTTGCACATGCTGAAATTTTAGCATGTGTAACATTTGCATTTTATTCAAAATATTGCCAAGTTTACTTTGATTTAATACAAGAAATCAATCACCATTTAGTGCACGACATTCTTATCATTTTTGGAATAAAAATTGGTTACCAATACTGCCTCAAAATCGGCCAACATACATTACACACATGCTGAAAATTTCATCATGTGTGATATTCAAGGATATCACCATTTTAATTTCATAATATATTCAAAATACATAAATTAAACTTTAATACATAAATTAAACTTTAATATTATGTTACACATAATAATACATAAAATAAACTTTAATATTCAGCACTTAGGCTGATCTTAAAGTGGCACCCAAAACATGTGTCAAAATTGAAATTGGAATTTCCACAATTTGGCCTTAATTGAGGGTGATTTATGTGTGCCAACATGGAATGATTTTATGGCTGCACATACCATGTAAGCCACGAAATTTGTGGCCATTTTTTAAGTGTATGGGCTGGCCATCTATTTATGGCAAGTACGTGACACGTTGGTGAAATTTCGGTATTCGCCCGATATGACAATTTTCGGTTTAGAACCTTTTAACGTGTCGTAATAAATTTGTCATCACCATGACTTATATCACATGATATAAGACCTGAATATACTCATAAATATGAGTTAAGTATAATGGGGTGATGTTAACGTACGTACGTAAAATATATAACGTGTCGGTAGTACGTTGAAATATATGTGTATGTGCCTATTTCAAAAAAAATCTGAATATATATATATATATATATATATTTATTGAAAAACGTGTGATATAAAGGGGGTGAAGAACTTTCCTTTCTTCAACTTGTTGCCTTTGTGTCTTTTTCAAATATGGCTTCCTTTAATGAACTACTTAGTTTAATTAACTAAGTACTTCACTTAATGAACTAGTTTAGTTCATTAATAATGGCACCCGAAAATAGTTCAAACACAACAAATATTTGGCATTTGATGTAAGCTTTAAAGCTTCATGGCTCGTTAGTACGACAACATTATATATGAACTATATAAGGCAAGTTTTATGCAACAACGTGTCATGTCATAAAATATGTCATGCATTTCTTTGTAACACGTTATTTAAATCATACATTTTGAAATCACTCAAACCCTTTTTTCTCTACATACTCATCTTACTCGCTCTTCACTAATGTAGATGGCTCGAAAAAACAAAGATCCAGTTGGACTTTTCAGCTTGTAACGCAAGACAAAGGACATGGTTTCAAGCGAAGGATAAAAGATTCAAAGAAAAACTATTTAAAAGAGCCTATTTTACATGGCATGCACATGAAACAAACTCTTATTCCAATTCAACCACCTTCTCTATCATTTGAGAACAAATCAACAAATAAATTCTACCCTTTTTATGACCCGACCATAATTTTTTCTTTTTCACATTGGTCGTTTTTTCCCTCTTTTTTCCTTTTTCTTCTTTTAACTTATTGACATTCTTTTGAACTTTTTTTAACAACTTGATTTCTTATTTCACCATTCTTGAATTCTCTTATAACAACATATTTGTATATTTTATCAACCTTATCCCATCATAACATGTAGCGCCCCGCCCGAAACTAGGGTTCCGACCCGGTGCACCCGTCGTACTCTACCTCGTAAAGTACCAGGAGTCGATACTATACATGTACATATCAACATGAATAATGGATCGATCAGCGGGAGCATCATAACATAAACAAATCATAATCGACATGTAATGCACTACTTCATAATCCGTACAAGTCATCATATACCGAATACTGAAATACATCATAGATCGTGACCCAACGCCTTCAAAGGAATCTCTCGGTATATCTAGAATGTCCTCAACAAGTCTGTATAGTGACACCTGTTATCTGGAAAGTGATAAATGAGGCAAGTATGAGCGATAGCCACCGACTTTCAATCGCTCAGCAAGTAGTCTTACTAGATACGACATGTGGATCATACATGGGGAGACGGGGTGTCAAAACATAATAACCACATATATCAAATAGATAATCACGTTTCCATTTTTAACAAGTAACGTATCTTGGTATGAATGAAAAAGGGAAGTGGGTAGACAAGGAAACATAGTGATTGTCTTTTCGTGTATACACAGCATTAAACATCTTTACCATAGTTCATACATCATCAACAGATAGTGACAGACAAGTAGCACTGCACATACCGTAAAATGACCTCCAGACTTAACTAAAATCCCTGATACTAGTCTCATGATCCCTTTAACTAATGTGTGACTCTCTTAACTCTATCCATCCAGCTTACTTCTACTACAGCATTGCAGGAATCCAGGTGGACGTAGATGTGTAGTGAGTCATGATTATAATGTAAAACATAGCTGTCTTTTTAAAATCATGCAATAACATGTCAAAACTTCCATTGTCATAGTTTTCGAACTTATGTGATGGCCATTGAAATGGAAGAACAATACCTAGCGACGTCCGGAATGATTCTTCCGTAAAGTTACGTATACAGTAACCCGTACATCACTCGAATAGGTAACTTTACGTTGACGCACCGGCCATAAACTCAAGCTCTTCACAAGGTGTTCAAGACGCAACACAAAACGAGTTCGGTAGCCATGTTCTTCACATGGTATTCACCCGACTCATCATACATAAAAGGGTTCGACAGCAAAGCTCTTCACAAGGTACAACCCGATACCCAACATGTAAGGTTCAAGAGCCATGTTCTTCACAAGGTATTCACATGAACCTTACATCTGTCGCATTAAGAAACTTCCGTCTCGTAGATATAGCTCCTTACATTTCCATACTCTTCATACATGTCATAAAATCATGTCATAAATCATGTCATGAACATGCTGTGAAACATTATCTTTTCCTTGAAACATACTTTTCATCCATATGCATATGAACTTTAAAATCATGTAACGTAAAACATAACTTTTCAAACCTTGATTTCATGCAATGTGAGACTCGGTCATATAAGGGTATCTTGGTCACACTACATCCTTTCCTCATGCATCAATTGCTTAAATACAGTCTACTTATCATACTTAAGAAATACACATCAATACAATCTACTTATCATGACTTAAAGAAATACCATAACCATACCTCCTCAGCATCAAATCTTCCCATGAACTTCATAATTCATAGTTTCAGTACTTAGAACATGTACTTCCCATTTTCTTTGGAATACCATCTAGAAATTTCATAACTTAGATCTTAAATTGCACATAAGAATCCATAACACATAGGAGTACATTTAATATGAAATATAATCATTTTACATCATAACATTGTATTCCAACATATATAATTCTATGTACGTACAATATATACTTTCATAATCCATAACTTAAGTACCTAGGACATAAGCTTCCTATTTCCCTTAACATACCATGTAGGAATTTCATAACTTATAACTTAACTTGCACATAATAATCTATAACACATAAGAATACAATCAACCTGAAATAAAATCGTTAACATCATAACAACGTATTTGAACATATATATATATGCATACTAGTATGCATAATACATACTTCTATACATGTGAATATTCTTTAAATGTATATTGGTACACGTAAATCATATATTATCATATCTCATAAATAAACACATAAATCATAATAAGGTTACATAAACAAAATAAAGTCATTTTAGCAAAAAGAACCATAATGGCCGAATAAATAAGGTGTAGGCATATCTATACTCATTTTGTGATATATATTATATAATATCCAAACTTATTCATTTTCATGTTTTAACATATATATTATACATATATATATACACACATAAAACCCATAAAATAGTATTTTAAACTTAAAATGGCCTTAAGGCCGAATTGTGTATATTGCATATACATATATATATAATTGCCGTATATATATATATATATATATATATATATATATATATATATATATATATATATCTTTATATATATACGACTGGAGATATGACATTATTAGTTCGTTAATTCATTTATTTATATTCACTGACTTTTGTAATATGGTTTTCCTCCGCCACAAGTGAGGCTTTCCGTAATAAAATTTCTCTTAAAAAAAATATATATATATATACCTGAAAACAGTGAGATATAGATATATACATAAACTTATTCATTTTTAAGTTTTGAACATGTATATTAAACATATACATATATACATATATCATGTCTTAAATCCTTTAGATGTACTTTTCTTGAAAATAAAGTCATTAGGCCAAAATACTTAAATGGCCGAAAATACATATATACACCATATATATATTTTTCTCAATAATACACATATAGGTATAAATATATCATATCTTAAGTCATGTAAATATACTTTTCACAACAACTAAGTTATTAGACCAAAAATATATATATAACTGAAATTTATATATATACGTGCCGAAATATGTATATATATATATTATATATACGTATATTTTCCTCAATAATACACATATATGGGTAAATATATCATATCTTAAGTCATGTAAATATACATTTCACAACAACTAAGTTATTAGACCAAAAATATATATAAAACTGAAATTTATATATATATGTGTCGAAATATGTATATGTATATATTATATGTATATTT
This sequence comes from Eustoma russellianum, assembly GCA_036186865.1. NCBI lineage: Eukaryota > Viridiplantae > Streptophyta > Magnoliopsida > Gentianales > Gentianaceae > Eustoma > Eustoma russellianum. The sequence continues at coordinate 14,435,817 of AP025061.1, forward strand.
TCCTCAAAAATACACATATATGGGTAAATATATCATATCTAAAGTCATGTAAATATACTTTTCACATCAACTAATTTATTAGGCCAATATATATATAAAACTAAAATTTATATATATATGTGTCGAAATATGCACATATATATTATATATGTGTATTTGCTCACACTTTAAAATAAGATATAAATCTCAAAAATACATGTTATGGCCGAAAATACTATGTGTATATGTGTGTGTGTATATATATATATATATATACTTTTTATACTCAAGCCTATATACATATGCATATTATGTACTTGCATTTATATTTTACTTTTCATATTCAAGCATATATATATATACACTCATTATATACACGTATATATATACACACATACATAATATATACCCACACATATACACTTTTCATTTACATGCATATATATACATATACCTACTATATACACACGCATATATGTACTCTTCATATACATGCATACATACAAAAATACTAATACATACATACATATACAACATCAAAGTTAGATTTGTACATATTCATGAAGGAAAATCTTGAACATACTACATGATGATCCATCTTTAATATAAACATATATACTAAACATTTTTTAAATCGTGTAGTATTTAGTAAGAATACGTGCCTCCTCCAATCTTACAACTAAGATTAAGAAGATTCCTTCTTTAGTTCCTTCTTGATAGCTCACGGCTAAACACCAAAATAGGAGGAGAATGAGTCACTTTTGAGACATAATACTCAAGAAATGCATAAGGTTAATTCTTAAGAAACTAACCTTTGAAATCCTTGAAATTCTCCACTACTTTAATTGAGAAACTTCTTTCTTTTTAGTGATACTTTCGACCTGAGTGAGAGGAATGGAAGAAATTTTTTGAGTCTTTTTTTTTTGAAGATAGATAATGGAAATAAGCTTAAAAAGTGGATTTGATGATTTTACCTTAGTGATTCCTACTCTTGAGAGCTTGCTTTCCTCCTTTGAAACTTAGAACAATTTTGTTTTTCTTACTAGAAGATGGTCACGGTTGAGAGCTCATTGGGGTAACTTGAGGGTATTCTTGGGGAATATGATGGGTAGTTAAGGATTTTTTTTATTTCTTTTTGGCTCCTGCACATCCGAAATTTGAAGGTGAAATGCAAGAATTTGAAAGCTTGTTGGGAAGGAAAAAATGAATGCTGAAGTGGAGAGAAATGGAATGATGATAATATTGCATGTGATGCAATTGGGGGAAGAAAAGCAAGGTGATGTGTAGAGTTAATAATGAAAAAGGTGCAAATGGTTTGGTTTACCGAGATGCTCAGGAGGGGTAGGGGAAAATTTCCATCAACTTTTGTCTTCTTTCTTTATGGCTAATAGCCGAGATCCAGGGGAGGGGTGGGGGCTGTAACTTGTGAAATTTTAAATGATGGAAAATAGAGAGAAAAGAAAGTAGGTTGTATTCCAACTAGAAGTCTGAACCGTTCTCTTGGGGTTGGGAAGAGATAATGAGTATAAGACAAGAAAATCTGATGACATATAAGGAAGTGGGGTATTTTTCTTTACCTTATACAGGTTTTCTTATTGCATGCACATGGGTTTGTATTACACAATATTAAGATGTAGGACAAAAGCAAAGCCTTTTCTCTCACCTAGGTGAGATGACCGAATTTTTGGGGCTTGCAGAAAAAGTGATTATTTCTTGTCTTATGTATAGGTTGGGAAGGGCAAAAGTAGCAGTGTAATAAATGAGATGGTGGATGGTAAGAAAATGAGAAGTGACCGTGGGGTGTGGGTAGGGTGGAAAGAGAAAGTTTATTCTTTATTATTATTATTCTATGTCTATTTTCTTTTCTATTTATTTACTTAAAAAGAAAAGTTTGTGTATTGGTCTATATTTATTTTATTTAATTGTTGGGATATCACAACTATCTATGGTTATGTTTTATTTGATTTAGTGCTTAACAAAACTTATTTAAACCGCTCCACACGGTGACATAATCGTACTTCGGATCCCATCATAACTTTCTTCAATTGGCTTTATCAACTAGCTTGGGAGTGCGGGTTGTAACATTCCTCCCTCCTTACAAAACGTTTCGTCCTCGAAACTTGGGGTAGCGATTTTACCCTTAATGATTTAAACACTTAATTTCTTTCGTCCTTTCTTAATCGCCTATGATTCCCTTAGTATTCACCGACTTATGGTAAAAATTTTCTTAATTCACTGCCTCAGTATACCTCCTATTAATCCGCTTAGATTTTCTACGACCTCATATATGTGTGCGTTACAATATCTTTTATACTTACCAATTTCGGTGGCTAACCCTCATTCAGTGAAATCATATCAATCCCAATCTAGTCATGCTTACTCTGATTCAACTTATGCATACTAATTTCAATCAGATCATCCTACGTCCTTCAAATTTCATAATTTAACTCCCGATGTGGCCTAACTCATTATATCCTTATTTCTATTTATATAATCGTACTCTTATCGCTATGAATTAATATCTCTAACGCGACCAACATCTTTGACCTACCCTGAAAATTTCTCAATTTATCGTCTTAACCATACATGTACCATTTGTGCAATGTATTTATCAAATCCTACTCGTCATATTTCTTCTAAATCACTGCTTATCATTCTACTACACATAAAAGCTTAGTCATTCTACGAATTTCCATCAGCATCTTCAAATATTATCCTAAATAGAGCTGATCTTAAAATTATGGAAATCACAGTTTATAACTTACTATGTTACTAACAGGGAAATAGAATTGAGGTATCCTAGTGACTTGGCCTATATAAATGTCAGAAACCCTAAACGACCTACTTATATCATTGGTTTCTCATATCTGTGTAATACTGTTCTATTTCTCTCATACTAAGGCTGTAGTGCTTAGTCTAAGATCATATACTTAAACTCTACGATCTTTGCTTAAGTTCTACAATCATAACTTAGATTCTACGATCATAACCTAATACAGTTTATTACTATACATATATATACATTTTTTTATACTAAGGTTGTCACTTTCATTTAAGATCATTTCTTACGTCTATGATCATTTCTTAAATTCTAAAATCACTTCTTATTTCTAAATCATAAAATAGTATATAACCGTCGCTTATGACTAAATCAATACTTACATTTAGATTGTCGTCTGATGCTTAGATCAACTCTTAATCAAAATCATCACTTATATCTAAGATTGCGACCTAAGTTCAGGATCATCGCTTAATTTAATATCCTTCAACCTAATTTTATATTGGTATCATAGCTTAATAATTTCAGCCTCTAATCCTCATCCGATTAATCCTTATAATATGTCAACTCCTACTTATTCATGCTTATGGTATTCAACTTACTTCACCCTTGTCTAGGATCATTTCTTATATCTATGATCATCTCTTAAATTCTAAGATCACTGCTTAAATTCATATCGTTGTTTACTTATGAGTCCGCAGTGGATCTAGAGCCTTTTCTCTGATACCACCTGTAGCGTCCCACCCGAAACCAGGATTCCGACCCGGTGCACCCGCCGTACTCTACCTCATAAAGTACCAGGCGTCGATACTATACATGTACATGTCGACATGAATAATGGATCGATCAGTGGAAGAATCATAACATAAACAAATCATAATCGACATGTAATGCACTACTTCATAATCCGTACAAGTCATCATATACCAAATACTGAAATACATCATAGATCATGACCCAACGCCTTCAAAGGAATCTCTCGGTATGTCTAGCATGTCCTCAACAAGTCTGTATAGTGACACATGTTATCTGGAAAGTGATAAATGAGGCAAGTATGAGCGATAGCCACCGACTTTTAATCGCTCAGCAAGTAGTCTTAGTGGATACGACATGTGGATCATACATGGGGAGACGGGGTGTCAAAACATAATAGCCACATATATCAAATAGATAATCACGTCTCCATTTTTAACAAGTAACGTATCTTGGTATGAATGAAAAAGGGAAGTGGGTAGACAAGGAAACATAGTGATTGTCTTTTCGTATATACTCAGTGTTAAACATCTTTACCATAGTTCATACATCATCAACAGATAGTGACATACAAGTAGCACTGCACATACCGTAAAATGACCTCCAGACTTAACTAAAATCCCTAGATACTAGTCTCATGATCCCTTTAACTAATGTGTGACTCTCTTAACTCTATCCATCATAGCTTACTTCTACTACAGCATTGCAGGAATCCAGGTGGACATAGATGTGTAGTGAGTCATGATTATAATGTAAAACATAGCTGCCTTTTTAAAATCATGCAATAACATGTCAAAACTTCCATTGTCATAGTTTTCGAACTTATGTGATGGCCATTGAAATGTAAGAACAATACCTAGCGACGTCCGGAATGATTCTTCCGTAAAGTTACGTATACAGTAACCCGTACATCACTCGAATAGGTAACTTTACGTTGACGCGCCGGCCATGAACTCAAGCTCTTCACAAGGTGTTCAAGACGCAACACAAAACGAGTTCGGTAGCCATGTTCTTCACATGGTATTCACCCGACTCATCGTACATAAAAGGTTTCGACAGCCAAGCTCTTCACAAGGTACAACCCGATACCCAACATGTAATGTAAGGTTCAAGAGCCATGTTCTTCACAAGGTATTCATATGAACCTTACATCTGTCGCATTAAGAAACTTCCGTCTCGTAGATATAGCTCCTTACATTTCAATACTCTTCAAACATGTCATAAAATTGTGTCATAAATCATGTCATGAACATGCTGTGAAACATTATCTTTTCCTTGAAACATACTTTTCATCCATATGCATATGAACTTTAAAATCATGTAACGTAAAACATAACTTTTCAAACCTTGATTTCATGCAACGTGAGACTCGGTCGTATAAGGGTATCTTGGTCGCACTACATCCTTTCCTCATGCATCAATTGCTTAAATACAGTCTACTTATCATACTTAAGAAATACACATCAATACAATCTACTTATCATGACTTAAAGAAATACCATAACCATACCTCCTCAGCATCAAATCTTCCCATGAACTTCATAATTCATAGTTTCAGTACTTAGAACATGTACTTCCCATTTTCTTTGGAATACCATCTAGAAATTTCATAACTTAGATCTTAAATTGCACATAAGAATCCATAACACATAGGAGTACATTTAATATGAAATATAATCATTTTACATCATAACATTGTATTCCAACATATATTATTCTATGTACGTACAATATATACTTTCATAATCCATAACTTAAGTACCTAGGACATAAGCTTTCTATTTCCCTTAACATACCATGTAGGAATTTCATAACTTATAACTTAACTTGCACATAATAATCTATAACACATAAGAATACAATCAACCTGAAATAAAATCGTTAACATCATAACAATGTATTTGAACATATATATATATATGTATACTAGTATGTATAACACATACTTCTATACATGTGAATATTCTTTAAATATATATTGGTACACGTAAATCATATATTATCATATCTCATAAATAAACACATAAATCATATTAAGGTTACATAAACAAAATAAAGTCATTTTAGCAAAAAGAACCATAATGGCCGAATAAATAAGGTGTAGGCATATCTATACTCATTTTGTGATATATATTATATAATATCCAAACTTATTCATTTTCATGTTTTAACATATATATATATATATATACATAAAACCCATAAAATAGTATTTTAAACTTAAAATGGCCTTAAGGCTGAATTGTGTATATTGTATATACATATATATATAATTGCCGTGTATATATATATATACCTAAAAACAATGAGATATAGATATATACATAAACTTATTAATTTTTAAGTTTTGAACATGTATATTAAACATATACATCTATACATATATCATGTATTAAATCCTTTGGATGTACTTTTCTTGAAAATAAAGTCATTAGGCCAAAATACTTAAATGGCCGAAAATACATATATACACCATATATATATTTTTCTCAATAATACACATATAGGTATAAATATATCATATCTTAAGTTATGTAAATATACTTTTCACAACAACTAAGTTATTAGACCAAAAATATATATAAAACTGAAATTTATATATATATGTGCCGAAATATGTATCTATATATATATTATATACATATATTTTCCTCGATAATACACATATATGGGTAAATATATCATATCTTAAGTCATGTAAATATACATTTCACAACAACTAAGTTATTAGACCAAAAATATATATAAAACTGAAATTTATATATATGTGTCGAAATATGTATATATATATATATATTATATGTATATTTTCCTCAATAATACACATATATGGGTAAATATATCATATCTTAAGTCATGTAAATATACTTTTCAAAGAAACTAAGTTATTAGGCCAATATATATATAAACCTAAAATTTATATATATATATATGTGATATGTGTCGAAATATGTATATACATATTATATATGTGTATTTGCTCACACTTTAAAATAAGATATAAATCTCAAAAATACATTTTATGGCCGAAAATACTATGTGTATTTATATGTGTAACCGTATGTGTGTGTATATATATACTTTTTATACTCAAGCCTATATACATATGAATATTATGTACTTGCATTTATATTTTACTTTTCATATTCAAGCATATATATATACACACTCATTATATACACGTATATATATACACATACATAATATATACCCACACATATACACTTTTCCTTTACACGCATATATATACATATACCTACTATATACACAAGCATATATGTACTCTTCATATACATGCATACATACAGAAATACTAATACATACATACATATACAACATCAAAGTTAGATTTGTACATATTCATGAAGGAAAATCTTGAACATACTACATGATGATCCATCTTTAATATAAACATATATACTAAACTTTTTTAAATCATGTAGTATTTAGTAAGAATACTTGCCTCCTCCAATCTTACAACTAAGATTGCGAAGATTCCTTCTTTAGTTCCTTCTTGATAGCTCACGTCTAATCACCAAAATAGGAGGAGAATGAGTCACTTTTGAGACATAATGCTCAAGAAATGCATAAGGTTAATTCTTAAGAAACTAACCTTTGAAATCCTTGAAATTCTCCACTACTTTAATTGAGAAACTTCTTTCTTTTTAGTGATACTTTCGGCCTGAGTGAGAGGAATGGAAGAAATTTTTTTGAGTCTTTTTTTTTGAAGATAGATAATGGAAATAAGCTTAAAAAGTGGATTTGATGATTTTACCTTAGTGATTCCTACTCTTGAGAGCTTGCTTTCCTCCTTTGAAACTTAGAACAATTTTGTTTTTCTTACTAGAAGATGGTCACGGTTGAGAGCTCATTGGGGTAACTTGAGGGTATTATTGGGGAATATGATGGGTAGTTAAGGATTTTTTATTTCTTTTTGGCTCCTGCACATCTGAAATTTGAAGGTGAAATGCAAGAATTTGAAAGCTTGTTGGGAAGAAAAAATGAATGTTGAAGTGGAGAGAAATGGAATGATGATAATATTGCATGTGATGTAATTGGGGGAAGAAAAGCAAGGTGATGTGTAGAGTTAATAATGAAAAAGGTGCAACTGGTTTGGTTTACCGAGATGCTCAGGAGGGGTAGGGGAAAATTTCCATCAACTTTTGTCTTCTTTCTTTATGGCTAATAGCCGAGATCCAGGGGAGGGGTGGGGGCTGTAACTTGTGAAATTTTAAATGATGGAAAATGGAGAGAAAAGAAAGTAGGTTGTATTCCAACTAGAAGTCTGAACCGTTCTCTTGGGGTTGGGAAGAGATAATGAGTATAAGACAAGAAAATCTGATGACATGTAAGGAAGTGGGGTTTTTTTCTTTACCTTATACAGGTTTTCTTGTTGCATGCACATGGGTTTGTATTACACAATATTAAGATGTAGGACAAAAGCAAAGCCTTTTCTCTCACCTAGGTGAGATGACCGAATTTTTGGGGCTTGAAGAAAAAGTGATTATTTCTTTTTTTTTTTGGTTAAAATGTAAATATTTGCATTTAACCAAGGATCAAAAATCGATCAAGTCATTACATGTACACCGGACATGCCTGGGATGTGAGATATACAACCACCGAGCCTAGCTATTTTCCAAAAGTAAGTCTAATTACAAAAATAGTGAGTCTATGCACAACATCCCGGGCTATAGGAACTTGATCTTCAAAAAGTTTTAAATTTTTTGCTTGCCAAAGGTGATAGATCACGGATGCAAACATGGCCTTGATGAAATTTGCACGGTTGCATTTCTTGCGGAGATGGTTCCGACACCAAACCAACATGGCATAAAGGGTGGAAAATCGGGTCGAAATGCCAAGAGATGGGAGGATAAACTCCCAAACTTGCCTCGCAAAGGAGCATCCAAAAAACAAATGGTTGATGGATTCCAAAGAAGATCCACATAAAGGACAACTCAAGTCCGGAGCAATAAATCTAAGATTATCTCTTGTTGGAAGACGCCTCCAAGCTGCAAGCCAAAGAATGAAAGAATGCTTGGGGGCAATGGAGTTAGCCCAAACCATGTTAGTCCATCTCACCTTGGGATCTTTTTTCCTAAAAGCATCATACGCCCTCCTAGAGCAAAATTTCCCAGAAGTAGTCCACGAAGAGAAGGCAATCTCAGCAGCCTCCTTGGAGCCGAATGAGGTCCGAATGTGGTCTCTGATGTCTACCAATTTTTTCATTAATGGGGAGAAATTCGACTTGGCGCGAATCTCCCAGATTCCTCCCTGAAGGTCATAATAGTGGTGGATCCAACGAACCCACAAGGAATCCTTTTTATTGCGAATATTCCAGAGATGTTTTGCTAGCAGTGCGTTGTTCCAAGCAGGCAAGTCAAAAAGTCCCAAGCCGCCATCAGATTTGGGCTTGCAAATAATCTTCCAAGAGACCCAGGCTTTCTTAGAATTCTCATCTTTAGCACCCCAAAGGAATCTACGCGCCACTTTCTCAATCTGTTTTTGAACGCTCGTTGGGATAGGCATGATCCCCATCCAAAAGGCATGAATACCCTGAAGAACACTCCTGATTAATTCAACCCTCCCAGCATAAGAAATATTCTTTGTATTTCATAACGAAACAGATGAAGAGATCTTTCGGATATAGGAACCAAAATGGGCAAGACGAAGGACATGACCAGCAATAGGGACGGCCAGGTAGCGGACAGGGAAAGTCCCAGTAGAAAGTCAAGATAGAGCTCGGAGCTAAGAAGACTCCGGTTCTGATAAACCCGAGAAATAAATTTCAGACTTGGCTAGATTAGCCGAGAGACCTGATACAAGACCAAATTCCTTGATGATCTCCAAAATCAACATGAGAGAGGATTCGTCTGCTCTAGAGAATAAGACAAGGTCATCCGCAAAAGCTAAATGTGTGATATTGAGAGGCTGACATTTCGGATGGAAGTGAAAGTCCAAATGCGAGTGAAGCATCTTGAGCATCCTAGAAAAATAATCCATGCCAAGAACAAACAAGAAGGGGGAGATGGGATCACCTTGTCAAAGCCCCCTTTGACCCCTGAAGAATCCATGAAGCGACCCGTTGATAGAGAGGGAGAATGAAGTAGTCGTGACACACTCCATAATCCAACCAACAAAGGTTGATGGAAAACAATGCCCTATTAGCATTTGCTCCAAAAAGGACCATGAGATTGAGTCAAAGCCCTTTTTAATATCAATTTTGATCATGAATTTCGGGGAAGAATATTTTCGCCCATAGTGCCTAATCAAATCTTGCACCATCATAATATTTTCAGCCATGGTTCTACCGGAAATAAAGCCAGCTTGAGCTTCATCGACCAAGGTAGGGAAAACCGAAGAAAGCCGCTCCGCGATAATTTTAGAAATGGCTTTGTAAATAACATTACATAAAGAGATGGGCCTGAAGTCCACCACCTTAGCAGCAGATGCAGTTTTAGGGATAAGGGCAACAATAGCGTGATTCAACTGTTTAAGCAATTTACCATTATCAAAGAATTCCAGAATGGCGTTTGTAGTATCCTCCCCAATAATTGGCCATGCTTTGATGAAGAATTCAGAGGTGTAACTGTCCGGCCCGGGGGACTTTTCTCTCCCAATGCTAAAGATGGCACGTTTAATGTCGATAGGAGAAACCGGAGCCGTCAAAGCCCGGACTTCCAAGTCGTTAAGCGTAGGCCCCTTCTTAATGACATCCAAGGAGACCGGGGAGGTGACTTGTTAGGAAATCATACGAGATCACTGCAAAAAAACGCAGCGGAAAAACAAAACTTGATCTCCGATTTCTTACCAAGGATCCATGTTGTTCGTTTAATCGATGAAAAAACTCAAAAATTACCTTCGAAGATTCGAAATCCGCAGATGGAAGAGGTGCGAAATCACGAACACCCTCTGTCCGTATCCACACGAACGCTTCCGCCCGGAGTTCTAGCTCTTCAAACGGCGCGGCTGAAGAACTCGTTTTTCTCCAAAAACGGCTCTAGGGTTTCTGTTGTTTTCGTGTGTATTTCGTATGTCTCTATGTACGAGATACATAGATATATATACACATACATGGATATTAAAACCGAGTCCTAATCGGTTTCGTTGATGCCAATCAAAATCCATATCAGATATGGATTCTGTCAGGATATTCAAAATCCATATCAGATATGGATTCTCTCATTATTATCCGACAGCATATATATATATATATATATACATATAACCAAAAAAACGAAAATAATAATAATAACATTAATAATAATTAATATCCAATATTAATATTATTAATATTAAAACGATAATAATAATAATAATTAATATCCAATATTAATATTATTAATATTTTTAATCTCAGCCTTACGCATTCTTGTGTGTGACCCGATAGGCCCATATTAATTGGCAGTTGATTAAATCTCTATTAAACCAACAAGTCGTAATTGGCCTCTAGCAAGGCATTACAACTACCCAATTAATACGAGTAAAGTCCAACTAGCCTAATAATAGTACATGCATTAATCCCTTTGTCACACGATATCTAGTTTGAACATAAGTCATGGTCAGCGTCATACTTATATAGTTCAAATATATGATTACTCGATCTCTAAGTAGACTGATAAAACAAATGATATTGATCACACTATCAATTCATTTGAGCACGGCCATGCATTTCACAGTCTCACTAATCGAGGGGCCCAAAGATATCTCTCTCAAAAGAGAAGGACAAATTCTATCTTGATTGTTCAATATCCTCTACATAATTTCTATCACATTCAATCATGACCTTTATTATTGTCCAGTTACGGATAACGTTTGATCATGTCAAAATATAATAGTCCTTATGTTGGAAACTATGACAATCTCAAGTCAAAGGATTAAAACATGACTATCATGAGATTTACTTATGACGCTAATCCATGTAGCAATCTCATGATGGGTCTATCCAATACACTGTTCTCTAACAAGTATCTATGAGATTGATTCGTATCACCATACACATAATCATCTTATGATCATCAAATCAATACTCATACTGATTATAAATTATTTTATCTCCATAACAATAATGAATCAGGGACATATATCAAAACTGTGTAACATACTAACCAACAATAATGATAATAAAACCTCTTTTATTAATAATAAATGCATAACATAAATATCCAAATCATGGCCTAGGGCACATACACTAACATGACTACCTTAGTGCCCAAAAGATTGGTATAAAAGTCCACAAATTCCTTAGAAATATCCTTGGCAGATGTCACAAAGGAACCATCTTCTCTTTCCACAGATAAAATCCTGCTCTTGACCATGCTTCTTTTAATCCAAGAATGAAAGAACTTTGTACATCTATCCCCCAGTCTTGCGTGAATGCCCTTAGCTTTTTTCAAAAGAAAACTTTTCTCCCCTTTGAGCAATTGTACGGTGTAGTCTCTTTGAGTCTTAATACATTGGGCAAGGGATGTGTCATTAAGAACCTGCTGAAATTGCAACTGAAGAGACTCAAGCCTTAGCTTGGATTGTTTGGCGCGTTCTGAAATATGAGAGAAGACCCGAGTATTTAACCGCTTGAGGGAAATCTTGAGAGATTTGAGTTTCCTGCATAATTGGAAAAGTAGAGTGCCCCTATAATTCTGTTCCCAAACCGATTGCACCAAAGAGAGGAAAAGTAAAGTGATTACTTCTTGTCTTATGTATATGTTGGAAAGGGAAAAAGTAGCAGTGTAATAAATGAGATGGTGGGTGGTAAGAAAATGAGAAGTGACCGTGGGGTGTGGGTAGGGTGGAAAGAGAAAGTTTGTTCTTTATTATTATTATTCTATGTCTATTTTTTTCTATTTATTTACTTAAAAAGAAAAGTTTGTGTATTGGTCTATATTTATTTAATTTAATTGTTGGGTTATCACAACTATCTATGGTTATGTTTTATTTGATTTAGTGCTTAACAAAACTTATTTAAACAGCTTCACACGGTGACATAATCGTACTTCGGATCCCATCATAACTTTCTTCAATTGGCTTTATCAACTAGCTTGGGAGTGCGGGTTGTAACATACCAACTATTCTTCATCTTAGAGTACGGATCCATATGAGCTTTAAATAGAAAGAATAAAGGATAAATCTTTTATCAAGTAGGATAAAAGGGAAAGTTAATAAAGTTTAACAACAAAGAATATCGAATCGGGTCTCCCCATTCTTAATGAATAGGCTCAAAAAGGATACTTGAGATAAATAATCATAAGGATGGCTAGAAACATTCAAACAGTCCAAAGAGCACTTATGACTGTTATCTCTAAGTCAATTTGAAATCATTAATAAATTTCGTCTACAGGAGTAATAAAGTAATTTCTAGAATGACAAATGACGCATGAATTAGCATAATTCTTCACTAGTACCACAAATCATAAGATCATGGATATACGTGTTCAAAGATTTCTCGATTTACACGGAAACAATATGATCAACATTGAATCATTCTATCGTTCAGAAGGCATCTCTCATTTCCTTCATAACTACTCATGTAAAATAATTATCGCCATACATTCATTGAAGATCAAAAAAAAAAAACTAAAATCCATAAAACATTTACGTCTATTTAAGCATTTCTTTTTGAAACTCAAAAAGAATCATGCATTTCAAATATTTAAGCTTTCTAACCCCCTTCCCCACACACACTTAGAAATTAACATTCTCCTCAATGGCAAGAGAATAAAAGAAGGATAAGTGACTTAGCTGATTAAATTTAAAGACACCCCTCAATGTAATGCAATGAACAACAACAATATGCAATATTGACGAAACTGGAACAATTCCTTTTCCGCGGTTCCTCTATATTCCAATCCTATAAAACAAGAAGAAACAAAGAGCGCACAAAATGAAAAAGAAAACGACTCTAAGAACAATAAATTAGAGTAAAGCTTGCATGAAAAACTTAAAATCTATTGGTCAACAGCCTCTGGGTATATTTCAACAAAGAAATTACAAACTTTTGACACTAACAAAAGAAAAATAAATCAATACAACCAAATGGAATGAAACAAATGAGCAGTTTTGAATTTATATTCTTCAGCTCGACTTCTCCTGGAGTTTTATTGTCAAGGTGGATCATGTGATTGAATTTTCCTCTTAGCTGGTACATTAGAAACTTTAGTATTTAACCTTTTTAGACGACTGCTCTATACTTTGATTTTTTAACTTTTACAAATCCCAACTCTACATCTCTTCAAGGAAATATTTTCTTGATAATGGATGAAATACATTTATCTAGCACAACCTTTTCTCCCACTTGTAATTTATTTTCAAATTTGATTTTATTTTTCTTGCCTTTAAAATCCTCATTTCTTAGGGTGCAATCTTTCAAAGGTACTTTATAAATAGTACTAATGGAACCGTAAGCATCATTCTCCGTATGGTGTTTTAAATCTTTTAAGACATGCAATGTCACTTTCTCATCAGCTACCCTTTGGATTATGTCTCTATTAGAAACACAAATAAACTCTTACTTTTGACTTAAAATGGTCTTCCATAAAGAATCTTTGAATTAGGATCATTTAACATATCTAAACCACAAAATCAGCAGGAAAAATGAATTTGTCAATTCAAATCGAAACATCTTCAACCATTTCTCTTAATCGTCTAGTTCATCCATCAATAAATCATACTGAAAATTTTGTTGGTTTCAAATATTTCAATTTTAGTATTTGAAATACCGATTAAGATATAACATTAATGCTAGCACCAAGATTACATAAGGTATCATCAAAATTAAAATTACCAATTAAACAAGGAATAGAAAAATCTAGAATCCTCTTATTTAGTGGTAATTTTTCTTGAATATTGTTAATATTTTCTTTCGTGTGATTATCCTTCTTAAAATTTTGTCTTTCCATTTGGGCTAGCATTCCTTTATGAAGTTTCTTATAACTCGGCATTTGTTCTAAGGCTTCTTCAAAAGGAATATTAGCATTTTATTCCTTAAACTTTTTAATTTTCAAATCCATCATCAAGTTCCTTTTGCTTAAGATTAGTAGAAACTTTTTTGTAAGACACTTATTTTATCTGTCTTGGGTGTCTCATTTATCCTATTCTCTTGGAAGGGCATCAATGTCTTTTCTCAATAATTCAGCTTCTATATTTTTCCCATTTCTCTCAGTTTTGTTGGTTTTAATACCAAAAATTTGTTGTTCCTTTTTATTTTCAGTCGACACCACATTACCTTTTTCATTCAAAGGGTTTGTCTAATTAATTATTTTGTCCCCACTCGTAAGAGCTTATAGCATTTAATTCTTTAGAATTTATTTCTACATTACTGTGCAAACTTCCTTGAATCCTAGTTGATAACATGGTTGCGGTTTGACTAATTTGAATCCTTAAATTTTTAATTGAGGCTTCTTGGTTTTTATTTAAAACTTCTTGGATTTGGAATCTAGTTTAGAAACTTGCTATAAATTTGACCAAGACATTTTCAAGATTGGATTTATTCTTTTGATGAGATGGGAAACTAGGAGGTCGTCCTAAATTTTGATTTTGATTCCATGATAAAGTGTTCTTCTATGAAGAATTGTAGGTATCAGCGTAAAAATTATTAAATCCTTGATTTTGGTCTATAAAATTGGATTTATTGTTCAGGTGAAGTTTATTATTTGTGCTAGACAAATGATTTTACGGGCATTGAGTAAACATATGATTTCCTCAACAATTTCACAAGCTATTTTTCCTTCAACGCATAAATGTTTTTATAGAATAAAGAAAGTTGTACAAGAATAGCGGAGGTGGTATCAAGTTCTAGCACAGAACCTTTTTGAAGATTACTTTTTTCATTTGGCCATTGGCATCCTGTGGAAGCCATTTCTTTGAATAAATTATAAGCATCAACGAGAGACGTTCTCATTATACTACCCACTAGCCGCATCTGCCATTGCCTACTGTCACTTCCCATATCATTATTTCCTAGTTTCATAGTTTTAGATTGTGAAAAATATTTAGTTACGAAAATAGAATCTAATTGATTCCATGTAGTCATGGATACTGAGAGAGAATTTAACAACAATCTAGCCTTATCTTCAAAGGTAAACGGGAAAAGTCTTCATCTTACAGCATCATCACTTATCCTATTTAATTTAAAGGTGTCATATATTTTTTTAAAAAATAGAAATATGAGCATTAGGTCTTCACTCGACATACCACAATGTTGCACCGACTATGTAATCATTTGAATTATAGATGGTTTTTCTTTTTAAATTTATAGATGGTTTTTCAATATCCTAAAATTCTAACTCTTCTTTAATTCGTTGGATATTTACAACAACAACATTACTCCATAACCTTAGAGGCTCCCGTCTATAGCAGGGTATGGGGGGTCGGATGTGCGCAACCATACCCATGTGTTAGAAAAACACAGAGGTTGTTTCCCAATGACCCATAATAAAAATTGCGTCTATCGGTCAACAACTACTTCATAATATAAGAAGTGCAGCCAATTTAGTGAGTAAATTTTGTTTTATTCCATCATATTCCAAAATCAAGAAAGAATGTGTCCTCGACTCCGTTAGAAATGGAAACAATTCTTTGTATATTTAAGTTTTTTAAATTGTTTTTGACTTTCCTTGCTATTTTCCTATTTTTTTTATTGCAGTACAAATGGTAAAAGGTAAGCAATTAGACAAAAAAGCTAAAAGAAATAAAACTACAAAAACTTAAAATAAAAGAAAAATAAACTCAGAGAACAAAAACGACATCGACATCAAAACAATGAATGAAACTGACAGAACAGAAACAAAAAAGATGAAATCAACACACTAACGGAAACACTTAACGAACTAAACTAAATAAAAGGACAGACAAAATATGAAGACAAAAAAGAAAAAGATAAAACACAACAGAATATTATGTGATGAAGTTGGATTTTTACCAGTTAGATTGGAAAAGATCCTTGTGGTATTGCGTCAGCTCTCCATTAAGGTCTTTCTCTGGAACCTGGAAGGAAAGGTAACATTAGAGGCCCAGGGTCAATGCCTTGGGGAAAACCCTCCGATGTCTAGTCAGTTATGGGCATTTTTATGTATAGCTTATGCTGGAACCAAAGGTTATAAAGAACCTATTTAGAACTCTCTCTCAGAGAGGATGGTTGTTTGTGTATGTCAGTTGAGGCGTAGTTTGTGTGCGAGCCGAGATGGTGGAGTCTTCGAGGTCACTTAGACTTGAAGAGACTCGAAAAGAACTTGAAAGTACTTCAAAAGGACTTGGTCTTGCTTCTGTCGATGAAGCTCTTATATATAGCTGTTCAAGCTGGGAGCTGCGTGTCCCAGGACAGAGGTGATGATGACACCTGGCTGCCTAGGTCATAGTTCTTGCTTGCATGGTCGCCATGCAGCAACTAATGTTTGTTGTGCTGGCTATTCTCTGTTACCTGGGTGACATGTGGAGATAAAGGGATGTGCTCTTGGCAGTCTTAGGTTGCATGAAGGCCAAGTGGTTCTACGTGTTAAGCCAGGAGGCCAAGCTTGCTGAATGGTAGGAGTTTTCTTGAACATGCTATGAGCGAACTGAGGTGCTACATGGGCAGTTCGGCCAAGGAAACAAGAAGAGCAAAGAACTCTGTCGTGCCATGCTGAGCAGGTCGGCCAGTATAGACTATGCTTGTTAAGTATGCTCTGATCAGATCAAGTGGTGACTCGACCCCTAGCCGAGCTGACCCTGGCTTAGGTGGAGCTTATGCCTTGGATAGGTTTGTCTGGCAACTTTTTCAGGCAGAGCTGAGCCCGGCCGAGGCTTGCAATTCAACCTTAGTCAAAGAAGGTAGAATCCTGGGGCTAGGCTGAGTTAACTGAGCTTGACTTACGTTGACTGTTCTGACTAACGTGGAAGTCCCTTGTCGTATTCAGCAGCTAGGTTTTGTTCTCATAACTTTGCCCCCCAGATTAGTTTGTCCGAACCGACTAGGGAGGCATGCTAATCGATTCAGAGCTATTAATGCACCGTACTGACAAACAGTGACGTGTCTGCTTTTGGTTGGGTAGCGACACGCTTTTCAGGCTTGCTCAGACTGCGAAGCGTCATTTGCCTTTTTCGTTTCGGTGATTGGGGGTTTCAAGGACGAGGTTTATGAGGAATCCCCTGGGATTGAAAGTCCAGGGCTTTAAATAGAGATCGCCTAGCAGGGTGCTAGGATTTCATTTCCTTCCTGCGTTGTCTACTTCCTTCTTTGTCTGGTTTCTTATTCTACTCCGGCAGTCTTCCTTCATTTTCCACCAGTTCTCCTCCTTCACCAGCACTCTTGTTGATCCCTTGCTCTGGTCATTCCTCTCCCTTTTGCTATCTGTAAGTTTATCTGCTTGCGCTTACCATGTCTTTTGCATCTGATTTCCAGAATATATCTGAAGCCCCGTCCTACGACGGCAATGATGAAGAAAATTACAGCTCTTCATCGTCGTCAGAGAGGATGGTCGCAACTGACGATCGTCTGTTGGTATGGCTGTGCAAGACCGCGGGTGGTTCTGCTAGGCCCAGCAAAGGTGCTCAGCCTAGCAGGGCCATCGCTGTAATTGACTCCTCGCCGGAGCAAGGGGAGGTTGCTCCTGCTCCGGCGAATGTGACTCCTCCGCCTCTGCCGAGGACTTCATCTTTGCAGACGGGGGTAATTCATAGAGGCCCACCGTCTGCTCAGGTACAAGGGTCTTTCTACACTTTGTCCGAGGCCGAGTTCAGTCAGATCTACGAAGTGTATGAAATTGATCTGGAGTAGTTCAGCCCACTGTTACCTCTGCCTAGTCAGACAGCTTATGATCCTCCAGTGGGTTATGAAGCCGTCTACGAGGAATACTTCAAGTCTAGGTTTACTCTTCCAGATCCTAAGGCCCTGACCCGTATTCTTCGATCCTATAATCTCAGACTATCCCAGTAAAACCCAACGGTCCGAAAATCATAATTTTTTTTCCTTTTCCTAAGGGTAGTTGAATCTAGATTTTACCTTAGGGTATTTAGGGGCCTATTCTCATGTAGAACTTCTGATAGCTGGTACTATTTTAGCAAACGGGCTCTCAGTAGTGAGTTCAACTTTGCCACTAAGATTTCAACCTTTACCAAAAACTGGAAGGGTAGATTTCTCTATGTGAAGAATGTTGGGTTGTCCAAGTAGGATCTCTGGAGGTCTGGCGAGGCAAACCACTTGAAGCCAAGTCTAGAATTTTGCGATGAGGCAGCCAGGCTGCAAAATTTGCCTGTGGTCATCGATTGGCACAAGGTGGATACATCAATTCTTGAGGCGGCCGACCTGGGTCACTTAGCTTCCGACCCTAATTTTTGGCCTCTTTCCCCACAAAATTTAGAGATAGTCAGGGGTAGGTCTCTGCTTACTTGCAATTTCTACGCTTATCTACTTTTCAGGTTTATAAAGGTCTTTGTGTTCTACGCAGGCTCAATTGATCCTAGAGGCGGTCAATTTTCGTCCCGAGTTTCCAAGGTGGCAGCTCGTAAGAAATCCCAAAGGCCCTGGGTGGAACCTGCGGCTGAGACGACTTTTGCCCCAGTACTGCCCCCTGGCGGAGGATGTTCCTATGGCTGAGCCGAGATCTGAGCCTGTTTTGGACGAGGTTGTTGTATGTCAGCATGTCCTTATTATGTTCGAGTCTACTTAACCAGGTACTTCAACTTCATTTTCCACTCTTATTTTGCCGAGCATTCAAAATTATCTGTCGTTTGATGTGTTTTTGAGAGCTCCCGATTATGGAAGCAAGGGATGAGGCAGCTGAAACGTCTCCTTGGATTCTGGTTTTTGCCGAGTCTGAGCAATTCTCAGATGCAGCTGAAGGTTCCAGCTTGAGGAAGAGGCGCGAAGGCAAGGGCTCATCTGTTCCAGAAGGCGCAACTCCAACCCCGCAGCCAAAGCAGCCAAGGTTGATCCTTGGGGAGTTCACCGAGCAGGACTTGGTTGCTAACCCTGCCATGATCAAGAGGTTGAATAACCTGATGGTCCTTCCCCTTGACCGTCAGAGATTATCCGCTGCATCATGGGAGCATCTTGGGGATGCTTACCACTGCAACCTTGCCTTGGTGAGTAGTTGCTTCCTTAACGTATTTGTTGACTAAGTAGCAACACTGTAATTTTTAATTCCTACTGAGTAGATCCAAGCCCAGCAACTAGAGATCTATGCCCAAGGAGAAGAGCTGAATAAAGCCCTCAAGATCAAGACTCAAGATCTTAAGGATGCTACCCAGATCATGGGCGATCAGGCCAGAGAGATTGTGACTCTGAAGTTGGAGAACTCCACTCTTCGGGAGGGGAAGGAAGAGGCCGACACGAAATGGGACACTTCTAACTCCAAAGTGAATGAGTTGGAAGACAAGGTCACCAACTTGTAGTTTTCATCAACTCGGTCCTTGTCAGAAGTAGAGTCTCTGAAGAAGAATAGAGATGTTGTGCTGGAAAGAGAATATTTTGGAGCAACAGTTGGCTGACCTGCCTCTGCAACTGGCGGAAGAAAATACTGAGGCAGTGGTAGAGTTCAGAAAGTCCAAACACTTTGAAGAAAATCTGATATTCCTACAGGGCTCGGCCATGCAGATGGGGCAGACCAGGGCAATTGATGTCTGTTCGAAGGCCTGCCCCCAATTGAACAAAGAAGATCCCAGAGTTGCTCAACTCTACAGTTCAACTACAGAGCTGGATTGTGATTCTCAATTTGAGTAGTTTCTAAATGGGGCAGACCTGAGAGAAGATGAAGAGTAGATGTAGGCCATCTTTGTAATAGGGTCGAGTAAACTTTGTAGAATCTTCGTACTTGAAACTTTTTAATGAAAATTTCTAAGTGTCGAACATCTTGGCTCTTGTACTTCAGCTCTTTACTTTTAGTGCATTTTCTGTTATGCTCTTCCATTCAAAATTTTTGCTAAGTAATATTTTTGAAATCAAGTTTCCAAACTTGTTATTGCTGAGATTCGATGTCGGCTCTGCACTTGGAAGACTTCTCATGCTGCCGACAGTTTTAATAAAATAAACTAAGTCAGCAAACTTTATGTTTAGAATAAACATGTTATCCTGCTGGGCTGAGGCAACTCTTAGAGTAAGGATGAGGTCTGTTGAGCTATCAAGTTGAACTGGTAGACTTGATCTTCTTTAGCCGAAGGCAGGCTAAACAATATCTCAGAATTGGTAGAATTAGTCTAAGGAAATTCCTTAGTTGCTGCAAGGCCTATAGTGGTGTCGTTCTCTGCTTGGCTACTCTGGTCTGGACAGTAACTTGAAGCTGAGGCTAAGAATTTGTAATTACGCCAAAGCTATTAGGCCAAGCGAGCTTATATGGTCGAGATACGCCTTGTAGCAGCCGAGATAAGATAATACAGCCCAAAAACAGCCGAGATGAGATTATATGGCCCAGGTTTCCCTTGTAACGGCCGAGATGAGATTATATGGCCCAGGTTTCCCTTGTAGCGGCCGATTTAGATCCCCCTTGGAATCATAAGGTAGAGGATTGAGACCACTTAGGTTATTTTGTCGAGGCGTGAAACATGTCATGTCTGGAGTTCCCTTAAAACCATAAGGCAGAGAACAAGGGTGGCCACTTAGGCCACTATTCCAGAGGTGCAAAACCTGTTGCATCTGGGGCTCCCTTAAACCCATAAGACAGAGAGCAGATACTTGAGGCCCCAGCATAAGAGGGCGTTTTGTTAGAGCTAAGGCCCTCTTAAACCCATGTGGCAGAGGCCTTAAAGAATCAAGGTAGACTCCTGACAAGCCTTAAGATCGAGGCCCATCGTAAGGCGGATTTACACGCCGAGGTGAACCCCTGACAAGCCTTAAGACCAAGTTGAACCTTTTCTCTCGTCAGATGCAAAATGTATCGTATCCTTAATCTTATGAGCCATGAGAGAGAAGTCACAGAGATAGGGAAGTTTGTGTCCTGATGTCCCTTCATGAGCCATAAGGCAGAGATCGGCTAGGCGAATCTTGTTGGGCCCTAATTCTGTTACGAACCATAAAGTGGACGTCAGGTATGCATAGAACTCCTCGCGGTCTAGATGAATCTCCTCATGAACCATAAGGTGAAGGATCAATAATTAAGCCTCCAACACATGCTAAATGCCAGATAGAGTGATAGGCCGAGCTCATCTGGGCCAAAAATCCAAATAAAGTGATTGGGGATCTCCATGCCCTATTTGCCGAGATGAATCCTGATTTACATTTGATCGGCTCATTTGCAACAGCAAATTTGGAACAAATATTGAATAAGCATTTTTCTTTAAATGATATACATGTACAGAAGGATTTGGATACATGTGGGGGAGTTGGACTATGGTCCTTTGAGCTGTGGACCTTTGCCTTCAGGTTAGCCTTATCCACTCCGAACCCCGCCACATCTGCCCAGCCATATCTGGGTCTTCATCTTCAGGTGGCCGATGTCGGTGATCAGGTCGGCACCTTTCATCAGGAGGAGGTGAATTGTGGTCTAATAGGTGAAGTTAGCAGCGGGGACTGAAGATTCTGTTGGATCTAGGGAACCCTTTTCCGATTGGAGCAGAGGGGAGCGCAGATGTCTCATGGGGGCCACATGTCTTTTGCCCCCTTTCTGGCCATTTTTATCCATCTTTCCAAAGATGGATAATGGGTTGGTTTCCTATAAGGCCTTTTGAGAGATGTTTTTATTAAAAGACGGACGTTCAAGCCCTCCTTCTAGCGCCAGATGATGAAGTCGGATCTTCACCAGATGCATCAGAGACGATCATTGTGGTATGGTGTCAGCTCTCCGTTAAGGTCCATCTCTGGAACCTGACAAAGAAAGGTAACGTTAGAGGCTCAGGGTCAATGCCCGGGGAAAAGCCCTCCGACGCTCAAGTCAGTTATGAGCATTTTTGTGTATAGCTTATGTTGGAATAAAAGGTTATAAAGAACATGTTTAGAACTCTCTTTCAGAGAGGGTGGCTATTTGTGTAGGTCGTCTGAGGCGTAGTTGTTGGTCGAGTCAAGATGGTGGTGTCTTCGAGGTCACTTAGACTCGAATAGACTCGAAAAGGACTTGAAAGTACTTTAAAAGGACTTGGTCTTGCTTCTGTCGATGAAGCTCTGATATATAGATGTTCAAGCTGGGAGCTGCGCGTCCCAGGGCAGAGGTGATGATGACACCTGACTGCCTAGGTGATAGTTTTAGCTTGCATGGTCGCCATAGGGTAGCTAATGTTTGCTGTCTTGGCCATTCTCTCTTGCCTGGTTGACATGTGGAGATAAAGGGCTGCGCTGTTGGCAGTCTTAGGTTGCATGAAGGCCAAGTGGCACCACGTATTAAGCCAGGAGGAACACCATGGTTGCATATATGGTCCTATGGCTATGGGGGACTCTCCCAAAAATAGAAATGAATACTTGAGCCCACAAAAGTATGATATTAAATAGCGTGCGTAAACTAACTATGATAAAACACAATCTAATTAATGAATGTAGTATAACTAAGGCAACCATGCATGCAATGATCGTGGCGAAGCATAGCGGCGAATCAGTCTAATCATCTCCTCTCGGCTTAATCAGGCAAAAGAAAATAGGTTAGAGAGCATCAAATGAATAATATTATACGAGCAAATAAAGCAGCAATATTATATACTGTCTACGTACCCGCATTGCCTGGCCCGAGAGAGGACTAAGGCAACAGAACAAAAATAAGTGCCAACCCGAACGGGGGACTTGAAACTGCAGCAGGTCCAGTGAAGGAACATGTACCTCAAGAAACAGGCAGATCCAGAAAGCAACGTTAATTTGTAAAAATGAACTTCCAAGCAAAATAAGTAATAAAAAACTGATAGCGGAATGCATAGCCAAGTTGTCAGTAGCCATGGTGGCAACAGTCAACAACTATCAAAATTCGCCAGTAATGTATATAAGTTTGATCGAAGAGTCAAACCCATGTATACGATGAATAATATCCAAACTCAAGGTGGAGGAGCACCATGATATAAATCTGAACTAGGATGTTGAAAAGAAGCTAATGAAACATCAGTGACAACATAACCATGAACATACAATGGGAATGAGAGGAAGTCAGCATATGCAGTGAAACATGATGTAGGAATAGTGTGCTGAGCTAATAAATGGCTATCAAATTCGTCTCACAGGGCGTGTAGAGCAGGGGAACTTGGAGCATGGACAGTAATGTGCGTAGACGACGCAAATCTGGAGCCAGAGTAGTGAATGAAGAGAAAAGAACACAGAACAACTCCATGAAATCAACTTCGATCAAGAATGAGTCATATCGAAACAAGTCATATAGGAGAGAAATATAAACAACATGCGCTTCCACTCAGAGAGATTAGTCATATCGCAAAGTAAAAGAAATGGCATGGATAAACTGACCAGCTAAATCTCACATAATAATACCACCAGCAGCCACATTATGGGCCACCGCCGCATCCGAATTCAGCTTAAGACGACCTACAGGAGAAGGATGCCATCAAACAGCTCGAGGCCGGCATACTCGTAGAGGAGGGGAAAGGCCCGACTAAATAAGTCGTGGGACAATCTCTGTAATCTTCGTGCCAACATGGAGGCTGCCCATATAAAAAGATCAGCACGAACACATCTAATCACATGGCACGAAGACTACACAACATCATAAAAACAATCGAGGCATAGGCCTTCCAGACATTCCATAAAAGCACACTAGGGTATATAATATGCATCTCACCCAAAAATGTGTGTGGGGCACTACACCAAATGCAGAGTAAGTAGGAACGCCGATTACCATTACTTAGGGGAGGGACATCCAGCAAAGCCCCAAAATAGTACCAATGCATAGAGATCTCAGTACAATAGAAAAATATATGGGCCATAGTAGCAAAAAAAAGGCTGACATAATAGACAACAAGAAGGTAAAACCACATAGAAATGCACCATATTGTTCAGAATCGGCAGAGCACCATTATATAATTTCCATAAAAACCTGAACAACTGGGCGTTGTGTTCTCCATATAAAATCATAAGATCCAAGGGTTGCCTGGGAGGGGCAGACATAGTCATAAGCATCACGTAAAATAAACTCACCAGAGGGTGTGGGCCAGACTGTTGTATCCAGATGCATATCTACGATTTTAGGACACAACAAATGAATAGCACATATGCGATGCCAACCAGGTGAACCATATATTCGTGGCCGATAATCATTGCAGCCATAATACCGAGCTCGCATATACTGCCCCCAAAATGTATCACTACATTGATATAAATGTCATAACTTACAAGCAAAAGCATCCTGTACAACTCTCAAATCCCGGACTCCAACCCCTCCCTGAGTCAGAAAACATAATCTACGCCAAGAAGTCTAATGGTGGCGACCAAGGCCCTAAAAGAAGCAAGCAAACCGCTGCGATGGCTCGAATGACCGCAGCCGGAATACGTGACCCAGCCAGAAAATGAAGAGGCAATGATGATAGAACAGACCGAATAAGAACCACCTGAACAACAGCTCCTAAAAGTTTCATCTGCCATCCCCCAAGCCTGGCATCAATATGACACAATAAATCCGTGCAATGCTCGGTGCGATTGATCCCCTTATGCAAATAAGAGCCCAAATATTTCAATGGCAACGAGGAATGTCGCATGCCTAATACCGTCGTCAACTCATGTCTACGAGATACCGGAATCCGCGAAGAAAAAACTACACTGCTTTTATGACAATTTACAGATTGTCGTGAGATCTGTTCTTATAAAGTGAGAAAATGCTTAAATCGCTAAAGATTACGACGATTGGTAGCAAGGAAGATCAGCAAGTCATCAGCATAAGAAAGATGGGAAATGGCAAAGGGAAATTGTGGTTAGAAAAATACCCCAATAAATACCAAGTGGAGAAAATTATGTAGAAACCTAGCGATAGTATTTTTGTCCTACCCTAACCACTCCCACTCCTTTTTTCGGCAATTACACCCATTTAGATAGAAGACAGAATTTTGTCTTCTTCAACCAATACTACATCATTTTTCTTCTACCCAAAATCTTACACCTCTTACACACTTTTCTTACACCATTCCTACACATTTCTTACACCACCAACTAAACCAACAACTCCCCTCTCCCACCTTAGGTACTCGGCTCCTATGCCCACTTCAACCCACAAGAAACCAAAACATATCCCACCAAAAAGCCCTCCTTCCTTACACTATTTCTTACACTTTTTCTACACACTTCTTACAATGTCCAACAAAACAACCACTCCCTTTTTCCCTCCTCAAACTTCGGCCAACTCCCATCAAAAGGAAGAAAAATCTTCCTCTCAACACTCCACCTCTTTCATCATTTGTCAAGACTAATACCTACTCCACTTCTTCTTCCCTCAACTTTCCCAAGTTCACAATGAAGTTTTCTTCCTCACTCCCTCATGCTCCAACCGGCCACCCACCTATAGGAAGAGGAAACTTCTCCCTTTCATCTAATTTTTACACTTCAACAATTCCTCTTCAAACCTAACTCTCTTCTTTCTCCCAGAGGACGAACAAGTCTTCTCAGCTCTCCTTTAGCTCTTCCATGGACGAACACTCCAAAGACCAAGGGTAGGATTTTCTCTTTTCTTCTCATTTCATACTTACTTCATCTTCACCTTCAAGAACATCCCTCTTTCCTTCTCAAGAAAGAAAACAATATGTTCCAACCCCTACATCTCTTTTAGGCGAAGAGTTACCAAGCTCACACAAGGAGGAAAACTTCTTCTCTACATCTCATATACACATCCAAAAAATAACTTCAACATCCTCCTTCATTTCAACACCATGAACAAATTTTAAGAAGTTAAGAAACAAGGTGTAGCAAGGTAAGTACATCACCTAAGATAAGTTTATATTTCTCCATTTATCCATTTCTATAAGTTGCTTACTAACTCCTCCACTTTTGTGTGTAAACCTTAGGTTATGTGAGGTGAGAAGGGGCTTTCTTCAAGCCAAGTGAAGAAATCTTCACTTTCATACTAAGGTTAAGTGATAAAGACAAGTACTCTTCCTAGATCCTTCATGGATTTTCAAAGATTTATGTATATATGTTCATATAAAGTTGGATCATTCATGATATATGTTCAATGTTTTTGTATCAAGAATATATAAAAGCTATGTTCATAAGTGATGCAAATATGTAATATCGGGTGTATGTAAATTCAACCAACATGAAAGAAAATAGACTTATATGTATAAAGAAAATGAAGATATATGATATATTAGGAGAAGTGTACTAAGAAGATATTATTATGCATATGTCAATATTTTCCATAAAAATCATCATTGATGTGTTTGTTTATGATTTTGATATGTTCTTAGATGATCTAAAGTTTATGCATACATACATACATACATACATACATACATATATATATATGTGTGTTTGTGTGTGAAATGTTTATTAAAGTCCCTCACATATGGCAGAGAAATACCGTGGTACAAATAAACGAAAGGACTGTAAGGGAACCTACATTTGATGATATATGATATGCTGCATTAAAACCTTGCCAAGTAAAACCACCCTTGTGGAAAAACATTGGATGAAGAAAAACGCGTACATATTATATTGCTAAATGTGGTGAGACAATACAGGAATGAGTAAATGCATACGGCCTAACCAACATAAACGGAACTGGAATAAAAGAAGGCCGAACCAAAAATCAAAATTATGGTGGCTGAGTCCCATGACAGACATCCATTGCGGTACGACGAAACGAAGGGATAGATGAGTCAAAAAGAATAATGCTGCAAATGTGGGACGGTAGCGACAAAAGTGTATCATAATACTCCACCGTAGATCATATATAGCTGCATGGGCTTAAAAATGAGATGTATTGACCTCCCGAGGGGCATGGCATAATAGAAGAGAAGTGGCAATGAAGAAAAGATCGAAGACGATGTAAATCAGGTGCAAGAGAAAAAACCTATATAGCTGGCTTGTTGTGTCTTCAACCAAATAATGTATGAAATAGAAGTGAGGATTTGGTTGGCTGCACCGACTTCATATGCATGTCGTAGGGTAAAAAATCCCAGAAGATGTCGGACCAAATCGGAGAGCCATCAACTCACTGAACGATCGAAGGAACAGACAGCATGGATAGAACCAATACGATGCCATCCAGGTGAATCATATAGACGTGATCGATAATCCCCCTACTACCATAGCAAAGACGCATATACTGACCCCAGAGATTATCACTTTCTACGATATAAACCACCATAATTTACAAGAATGAGCATCTTGTACTACCCGAAGATCACGAATAGCGAGCCCACCCTCCTGTCATGGATAATAAATATTGCGATAATGAAATCCAATGGCGTCTACCTGGACCCCAGAGAAACTGAGCAAAACGCTGCTCTAAAGCAAGATAATACTACGAGGTAGTCGCGTACCTGCCATAATATGAAGCAGAATAGACGAAAGAACTAAGTGTATTAAAACCAAGCCGACCTTCATTGCCTAAAAACCCGCTGCTTGCCATCCACCCAACCGGCTGTCCACAATGCTGAAGAATATCTTGATAGTGAGTCACCCTCGTTATCCCCCTTATGCAAATAAGAACCCAGATACTTCATCAGGAGGGTTGACTGGCGCATGTCAAGCAATTGCATAAAAGAACGGCATTGCGGTGAAGGAACTCGGGCAGAAAAGACCATCGTACTCTTGTGCCATTCACCTCCTGGCCTGAGACTCGTTCATAAGATATGAGATAGCGCTTAAATCGAGATTCCGGCGATTAGCATCTAAAAAATCAATAGATCATTTGCATAAGATAAATGAGATAGAGTAAATTACATGCGGCCTAAAGAGAAAGATGTGATATAGGACTGCTCAAGCAACTGCTTTAGTCCCCGACTACAGCCCTCTGCAGCCAATATAAACAAAAGAGGTGATAAAGGGCCCCCCCTACTTAACACCACGGGAAGGTAGAAAGAAACCCACAAGGAACCCTATTAATCAAGATAGATATATGTGTACCTTCCAAATGACTGACGACAAGAGAGATAAATTGGGTTGAAAAACCAAATCTGAGAAGTATAGCACGGAGAAACTGGCAACTAACTCGGTCAAATGATTTTGCCATCTCTAGTTTGATAATCACATTGCCTGACCGTGATCCCTTATCAAACCAATGGATCATCTCATTACCCAGTAATGCCTGCTCAGATATACCTCAACCCTTCTAAAATCCAGCCTGCTCAGGTGATATGATCCTCGAAAGAATGCAACTCATTCTCATAGCCAGAATCCGAGTCCGAATCTTACTCATAAAAGTGGATAGAACAATGGGACGATAATCACTGAAAGTAACGCTGAGTAGTACCCTTGGGAAGAAGAATGAGCATAGAATGAGCCATTGCTCTAGGGATCGAAAGCCTAAGAAAAACTCCTACACAGCCTTATACCGCATCCATATATAGAACATCCCAACAGTATCGAAAGAACCAACAGTTATAACCATCAGGACCAGCCACGTTGTGTAGATCCAACGCACAACGGCCTGCTTAACCTCTTCAAGCGATGACATGTGAGTCAGAAAGGTATTATGTGCCTCAGTCACTAACTGTGAGATACACTGCAAAAAATCCATACAATCCTCAATAGGCTGACTAGTAAACATGCGAGTAAAATTATCAATAGCGGCTGCGCTGATGCTATCCGGAGTATCAAAGAGAATCCCCATGTCTGTGGTATATGATAAATTCTTTGACGACGTTGTTTATCTTTGACTGTCGCATTATTAAATTGCATGTTGGATTCTCCCTCCCTAAGCCACTTAACCTGGGCTTTTTGCTTCCAAAATTCCATCTTCGTGCCAATGCCATTTGCAATTCTACTTGGGACTCATAATAGGCCACTCGATTCTGTTCTGAGGGGGTAAGATCATACGCCATCTCTAATGACCTAGTGCGTTGTTCCGCATGGGCAAGGCGATGAAAAATATTTCTGATTACATCTTTATTCCATCTCGATACATCCTTTTTGAACATACGCAATTTGCACATAAGCTACGCATGCCCCCAACCGTGGGGTAAGACCCCATGTAGCGCGCATAAAGGTGATAAAGTCCGGATGAGTGGTCCATGCAGTCAAAAAGCGAATTGTTTGGGTCTAACAAAGTCATTCAGTCCACACTAGATTAATAAGGACAATGATCAGAGGTAGTACGGATGAGGTGTGTCAAATGTACCTCTAGAAATAAATAATAGAAAATCATTGCAAAAGACGCAATCTAAATGTCTCCACACACGGCCCAAGCCGCGACCATCCTGCCATGTAAATCGGGTGCCAATATGAGGCACAGTATGCCAAGCCCTGTAATGTAAAATGTCAACAAAATCAGACAGAGTCAATAAAGAAGGGCGGGAAGTCCCCTTGTGATCGTTAAGAGAAAGGAAAGTGTTAAGCAACGATCTTGATTAAGAGTTGACTTTAGACATAAGTACTGATTTAGTAATAAGTGTTGATTATGTACTAATCATGATTTGGAAATAAGACATGATCTTAGACTTAAGAAATTATGATGCTAAGAACGATCCTAGAAGAATAAGTTATGATCTTAAACTTAAGAAGTCGATCGGTTTTGAAACACGTATACCTAGGATATCCCATGCAATTCTCCCTTATATAAGGTTGATCATAACTCCATAAGCCATGATCTTAGTAACCCTAATTGAATATTATATAATTGATTTGAATGAATTAATATGTTAATCAGAATACACTACTACAAATGTTAGTGGACATATTAATGGGTCAGGCAGTAACTCGGGATGCTTTACCATAACTACAACATGGTACTCTGGCACCATTAGGGTAAAGTAAAGGGGGTCCATATCCCTACTTTGACAATAAATCATAGCAGGCTTAGGCCTAAGTTGGGACCATAGCTACTAAGAAATGAATTATAGTAGTATAGTAATACTAAGAGATGATTTATAGTAGAATGATATAAACTAAATAACGATTAGCGTTATAATCAGTAGAGTTTTAGTTAATAATATTGTACAAAAAAGTTTATAGTTTATGGTTAAGAGGTTGACTGTATGGTAATCAAAATAGGTCGACGATATTAGTCTTATTAGAGGTATTGAACAATAGCGGCATGCGAGAATCGACTATAGTATGTGCCTTGGAATACCATATCATTACAGAATTGTGGGTTAAATGTTGACATGGAACATTTGGTTTGAATCTAGTAAGCTTAATTGAAATAGAGTAAGCATGAACCAGTCGTGGTTACTTGTTCAGTTGAGATTTAACTAGGATAATTAGAGGTTTAAATAACCAAGTAAAGAGATACAGTGGATCAGCATGGCACGCGGAAGCTTGGTGAACTAGAATACCTTAAGTCGATGAATAGTTAGTGTGTCATGCTAGGATTGGACAATTTAAGTCAGAGATTTTAATTATCATAGTAGGCGAAGGTGAGACTTATAAGAAAGAACGATACATAGACAGATTGTTCTTTGAAAAATAAGATGGATTATAGAAATTATACGAAATATTGGACTATTATTTCTCTAGCAGATAAATATTTGTACTAGCATGTACACCGAGTTACACCTATATTTACAGGACTTCAAAAGAACATTTTATTTTTTGAAAAACATTATTAGTCTTATTTCTTTATATAGTCTACATAAACTTTACTAGGCTAATTTTTGTCGTATTTGTAAATCAGTATAATAAACATTTCAATTCGTTTGACGACCTTGAAAAAGGAGAAGAACTTTTAAAATATTGATGTCTTGTAAAAACGATGTTTTGTATATATTTCTTACAGAATATTTCAAATTTCCATTTTTGTTACATCTAATTTTTTTGTCAAAATTAATTTAATTTGACGACTATCGATATCGCAAGCAGTTTAAATGTTTTGAAGATATTTATCCGCTTGTGATGAACTTACTAAACTTTGTGAAAAAAAAGGTAGCTTTCAAAATATATACCTTTTTGAAAACGAAAGGTACCGTATTCAAACCGTTTCATAGAACCCTACATTATTAAGTTTTCAACTGTTTTGACGCAATTTTACCAGAATGCCTTGCGAACAAGTTATATCATTGTTTTTTTTCTAAAATGGTCGTTTGAGATATCGCGTTGCGAAAATAAATCTATGATACTTTGGGTTTTGTATTTAAAAAATTAGAAGGTTTATTATTTTAAATAGTCAAAGCTATATTCAAAGTTATAGCTACGTAAGCTACTTTTTTTAAACTTGAGGAAAAATATGTCCATACACATATTTCGTATACTAGGCTGCTGACGATATCTCTGAGAAATTAAGAGCATGATCATAGAGCTAGTTCGTAATATATAAGAACTGTTTTGAAGACTTGGTGGTGTTAAGAAGGGTAACGGTTACTATATTGGCATACACAAAGGATGTTAGTATGGTTAAGTATCTAGGTGATGAATCATATGTGATAAGTTTAAGAATCCAGTATTGTAGATTGCAACAAGTTGAATGATACACGTCAAGTAGTATAAGTGAAAGCTTGTAAGCACTAAATATAGAGAATTAAGTAAGGATTGAACCCTATAAGGACTAAACCATCTTGTGGGATGCTAGCAATGACTAAATTAAATCATACTAGAGCAAAACGTATTCCAAAAATGCATGCGATTCAGGAGAAGAGCCTTGTGAACACGACATTAAGTTAAAGATTGTAGTACACATAAGAACTGATTTTAGAACGATGCTAGTGACCGCAGACATAAGTGCGTTAGAGATTGACGACTGGGGTATGGAACCCCCAGTATGGTGACAATACCCTTAAGATGATTGTGTAGTTAAAAAAGATTAGGTTATGATTATAATAAGTGGAAAGAAATGAATTCTGTAATAGTTGAGATATTGAAATATGCAATGGATATTCAGTAGTCATGATCTAGGTAAATGGATCAAGTAGAACTACACTAAGTTATTGATTACGTAATGCACAAGTTTCGAGAACGAAACTTTTGTAAGGAGGGGAGAATGTTATATCCCTTTTTTTATAAGGGTAAAAAGGGTATTTGGGCTAATTAATTATTAAACCTAATTTGATTAGAAAAATTTTCCCGAAACCCTAATCAAATATCTATTTAA
>AP025061.1:14469948-14644812 GCA_036186865.1 Eustoma russellianum
TGTCACAATGCGTCGGAGAGCAGCCCAAAGGTCGAGTCTATCCACCATAGTATGCCTGCCATAAATGCAAAAATGCCAGAAAAAATGATTATTAGATTATAAACGAAAGCATAAATGAGTAACCTGAGTGGTGATAATAGAGTCAAACAAAAATCCATAACATGCCCCTGCCAAACACATCATGCACAACCATGACACACACTCATCATCGATGTAAAATCGAGCTGAAGACGTGCTCGTTCCATCTGCACAATAGGTTGCTAGGGTTCAATGATCAATAGAAAATGAATAGAATACTGCTGAATCAATAAACGCAAGCGTGAAAATGAGGTTCGTAAATGCCTAAGATTCCAAATAAACATATTCATTGAGAAAATGAGGTTGAGAGCTTGAAGGGCGAGCAACATTACGAGTAATAACCTGCCAATATGGACGTGGAATCTGACGGTGTAGTCGTCGAGTACGCTTACAGATGCATGGAACAAACCAAGTATAATCAACATCCACAGGTGGGTTTGAAATGCGCTGTAGAAGTTCAGCATCCGATGTATGGTCCAGAAAAGAGGACAGCAGGCGTGCCCAGAAAGTAGACATGTTGACATTTTCCTTTTGTAGCTCAGTAGGGGCTATGCATTCCTGAGGTTTGGCAGGTAGAGTATAAAATTTCCGAATCTGAAACTAAGTGTACAAGTGAAGACTCATCACACTGATCCTGCCATTGAGTTTCTGGTATTTGGATCTTTGCTTTTTGCTCCTCCTTCTCTCTAAAACAAATTCCCTCAACGGACTGATTTTTTCTCTCTCCTCCACAAATCGCCTCCCTCCTCCGCCCTAACGTTCGAAATTCAGTCGCTTCCTCCCGTCTTCCACCGTATCATTCTCCTTTCCCTTTAACTTTTAACCGTGATTCTTCTAACCTAACCTTCTCCTCCCTATTAGACACCTAATATATCGAAACCCTAGTCTTCTCCGGCCGCTGCTTCTAGCGGTCGGAGACCTCTACCGTCTCCTTCTTTCTTTGGATATGGCTCATCTCGGTCTTTTCTGACCATCTCTCAAGCATGCAGCAGGTTGTGCGAGCTAAATCTGCTTGGGCTTCGTTGCTCAAGCCAGATTTTTCTCCCGATGAAGCTTCAACTCTCACGCATACCCGGATTCAGAACGAAAAGGGGAGAAAAATCTTTGCTATCCAACCCGGAGGATTCATCCTCGTCGAAAAGGAAGTGGAGCACTGCAATCATTGGTCAGGTAATGGGAAATCCTACTTCTTTCTTCAATATGAAAAAATTTGCAGAAGATAACTGGACTTCGAAAGGATTACTCGAAGTCCAAAGAAAGGAAGACGATCTGTTCGTCTTTCGCTTCCAGTCGGATGACTCGAAGCAATCCATCTTGGATCTTTCCCCTCTTCCGTTTGGTAATAGAGTTTTGTTCCTTTGGCCTTGGTCCCCTGAGAAACCTATTCAAAGACTTAGTCTGAACTCTCTTCCGGTCTGGGTGAAATTCCCAGACCTAAAGCTGCATTATTTCAATACTAAGGTCCTTAGTGGTCTGGGTTCTTTAATTGGTAAACCCCTGTTTATGGATAAACTAACCACCACGCAAAACCGAGTTGCCTTCGCTAGGATCTGCATTGAAATCAACGCTGGTGAGAAACCTCCTAATGTTATTTATTTTAAAGATGAAGATGGGAAGGAATGTTCCCAAGAGGTTATCTATGAATGGATGCCTGCACAGTGTGCCAAATGTAGAACATTTGGGCATAATTGTGCAATTCCTCCTACCCAGGCCAATGGTGGTGCTGGGGGTTCCCTCCCAAAGAATGTGTCCTCCTTTCCCGCTCAGGGTAAGGCCCAAAAAGGGGTGACCCCTGCTTCGGTATTTAATGTTGGAGGGTCTGCTGGTCCTAGTAGTAGGGTCCCCAGGAATTTGGCTAGTCCCGTTAGGGTCCAACATCATCTATCAAAAACCCGCATGAGCTCAATGGACCCAGTGACTGCTAGACAACCCTCCTTATCTCCTGCTTCCAACCATAGCAGACTTGAGATTCACTCCTCTCAGAACAAATTCGAAACCTTAAATTTAATCTGCAATGAGGACAAAGATGATATCCTTTCCCCTCCTAATAGGCCTCTGGGGAGTAGTAGCTGTCCTAAAGATTTGGACTCTCAAGTTGATGGAAGTGATAATCTTGAGGTTGAATACAATAAGACTCTAGCTGAGCACATAAGAAGTATTAACGCTAAGTTGGATCTTGACCAGAATGATTCCAGCCGGTACCCTCTCATCAAGCTCTGAGGGTGAGGGTGATAGTGATTCGAGTTCATACTCTAAGGCCACGGTTAATTCCACACAACCCAAACCCCAACCCAAACCTTCAAAGCTGAAATCTGTCATCACAAAGGTTAAGGCTGATATGCTCTCTCCTGTAGAAGCTGCCGGTGAACCTACCCAAGTTAGGTTTGAAAACTCAATTTCTCCTCCCCCTAGACATAGGAATAGGAGCCGAGGAAGACCTAGGGGGGCAAAAGTCAAAAAATGATTAATATTGCCTGTTGGAATATAAGGGGTCTTAACTCCCCCTTGAAACAAAAAGAAGTTAAGTCATTTATTAAGAACAAAGGTATCAGCATCATTGGTTTACTAGAGACAAAGGTTCGGAATCAGAATTTTCAGCCTTTTTCCTCTCGTATTTTTAGGCATTGGGAAGTTATTCATAATATTCTTCCTAACTCTGTCACCCGTATATGGATAGGTCTTAACCCAGACCTGTTCCATTGTCAAGTCCTGCATATTGAGGAACAATGCATTACTTGCAGGTGCTCCTCTAAGAATCAAGATCAAACTGATTTCATTATTACCATGGTTTATGGCTATAATGATAAAAGACAAAGACGGGGTCTTTGGGCTGACTTAAGGTACCAACACGCACTGTACAAGGATCTTCCATGGCTTCTCATGGGTGACTTTAATGTTATCCTTGATAGCCGTGGGAAGTTAGGTAACCACACAATTGACAGAGGTGCAGTCCAGGAATTTCGGGACTGTCTACAGTTTCTTGATGTCCTTAACATGCCTTCTAGGGGTTTCCAATTCACCTGGTCCAACAAGAGGGATGTGGGTAGTAGAGTGTACACTAAGATTGACCATTCTTTTTGCAATGAAAGATGGATCCAAATCTTCCCAAACTATCAATTAGACTATGAAGCTCCTACTATCTCTGATCACTCCCCAGGGATCCTCACAATCAAAACGTCTGATAATTTTGGTCCTAAGCCTTTCAAATTCATTAAAGGCTGGATGGCTCACCCTAATTTTAAGACGATTGTTGGGAGTAACTGGAATATCCCTATTCAAGGTAACCCTCAAATCCGTCTTACTAAAAAGCTCAAAAGGTTAAAGGATCCTCTGCGAGCCTTGAATAGACAGTTCTTTAGTAACATCCCTGCTAAAGTTCTTGAAGCTAGACAAAACCTGGAGATTGCCCAAAAACAAGCTATGGATGATAGCAATAGCCTTGCTATCCAGTTAGAACAGAATGCCCTTGAGGAATACATTAGGCTTTCCTCTTTTGAGGAAAGCTTTTTAAGAGAGAAAGCTAGGATTAAATGGATGAAGGAGGGTGATAGGAATTCCCAATTCTTTCACAGGACTATCAAAGCCCATACGGCGAAAAACAAGATTCTTAGGCTCCAAGATGACTCTGGGATCTGGACAAACAACTATGATGAGGTCAAGGATCTTGCTGTTGATTTCTTTGCTAACCTCTTCTCTGAGCCTAACCTTTGTATCCCACCCCTAGAGCATTGGCCTGGCAAGTCTCTGTCTGTCAGCCAGGCTGCAGATATGAGTTGCCATGTTACTCACAAAGAAATCAAAGATGCTCTCTTCTCAATGAAGAATGATAGCGCTCCTGGTCCGGATGGATTTACTGTTGAATTCTTTAAATCCAACTGGGATCTAGTGAGCAAAGACTTCTTGGAAGCTATTGAATACTTCTTCACCCATAACTACATCTATTACCCCATCAATACCACTGCAATCTCGCTCATTCCGAAGACTGATTGTCCTGTTAGAATGAGAGATTTTCGTCCTATCTCTTGTTGCAATGTTTGCTATAAAGTCATCTCAAAGATCATTGCAAATAGGATCAAACCTTACCTTCCTTCGCTCGTGGATGAAAACCAGTCTGCCTTTGTTAAGGGTAGGAACATCCAGGACAACATCCTTTTAATGCATGATTTGGTTAGGTCTTACCAAAAATCTGGTGGGCCTAGTGGATGTGCCATTAAGGTTGACATCATGAAAGCATTTGACACGGTGAATTGGAATTATCTCATGACAATCCTCTCTCATTTGAATTTCCCAGATAATGTGCGGACTTGGATTCATCTGTGTATTTCCTCCCCCTCATTCTCCATTAATCTTAATGGCTCTCTTACTGGTAATTTCAAGTCCAGTCGTGGCTTGAGGCAGGGGGACCCATTATCTCCTGCTCTCTTCATTCTTGTCATGGAAGGTTTCACTCAGTCCCTCAAGAGTCAAACCCAGATTGGTCGGTTTCAATACCACCCTAGATGTAGCTCCCTCAATCTCTGTTCAATAGCCTTTGCTGATGATCTGTTCATCCTGTCCAACACTGACAAGGAGTCCATCCGGGTTATTAAATCCTCTATTGACTCGTTCAAAGCCCAATCGGGTTTGTCCCCAAACCTTGCTAAAAGTGAAATTTTGTGACTGGGACGTCTAATTCTAGGAAGCATTGGATTTCTAACTGCTTGGGTATCCCGCTTGGATCCCTTCCCATTAAGTATCTTGGCCTCCCACTCATTAACCAAAAGCTCTCCTACATGGATTGCCTCCCGCTTTTGGACAAACTTAAGGCTAAAATTTCTAGTTGGACTGTCTCTAAACTTTCCTACGGGGGTCGCTTGCAACTTATAAATTCTGTGCTTCTAGCTATGGTTAGATATTGGACTGCTGCTTTTTTCCTTCCTAGGAAAGTTGTCAAGGATATTGAAAGCATTCTTCGGTCTTTCCTTTGGGGTAGTCCTAAAAAAGCAAAAATCAAATGGTTGGATCTTTGTAAACCCAAGGACGCTGGGGGTTTAGGTCTTCCTAACCTGTCCCGGTTGAACAATGCATACCTAATGAAACAAATCTGGTCCATCTGCGATGAGAAAGAATCTCTTTGGGTGAAGTGGGTGCATACAATTATCCTCAGGGGTGCTTCTCTTTGGGAAGCTGAGCCTAAACCTAGGGACTCGTGGGTTTGGAAACGTTTGCTCTGGATCCGGGACCAATTCGAGCCTTTCATAAAACGTGAGATTGGGAGTGGCTCTTCTACCTCCTTCTGGTTTGACCCTTGGCACCCATGGGGTATTTTGATTAAGTACTCTCCTGACCTGAAGCGTAAACTCAACATTCCTTTAAATGCTAAGGTCTCTCAAGTCTTGCAAGGTACTCAATGGAATTTACCTTTTGGTCGAGGATGGGATAACCAAGTTATTGAATTCTATAATTCCTGTAGGTCTATCCCTATTTCTAATGGTCCTGATGTTTGGAGATGGTCACCTTCCAGTAAATTTTCAATTCATAGTGCCCTTTGGGACACTGTTGGCCCTCTTCCCAAGGTTCCTTGGTCTAAGATTGTCTGGAGTAGGTGCCTTCTCCCTAGATTTGCTTTCATCCTTTGGATTGCATTTTGGGAGAGGCTACCTACTCTTCAAAAACTTGCCCTGTGGGGTGTTGCGGACAATGACCTCTGTCATCTTTGTCAGGGTCACCAGGAAACCCATAGCCACTTGTTTTTTCTCTGTCCCTACTCTAGAAGGGTCTGGACCGCCATTACCCACAAGTTAAACTGTAGATCCATTGAGCTTAATTGGGATCGAATCCAGGACTGGTTACTGAACTATAACTGGAGCTCTAAGTTCCAAAGAGACCTGGTTTTCCTTAGCTTCTCCATTACTGTTTACCTCCTCTGGAGGGAGCGTAATCAAAGGTTTCACACAAGAACTTGTAGGCATGAGGATAGTACTACAGTGGATGTCATGAACAACATTAGGTTTGCTGCCACATCTTGGAGGAAGGTTAGGAAATCCCACAATAACTGGGTCATTGCAATCAATCTAGGTCTTCCGTCTTCTATCTTCTTTGCTGGGAATTAACTCCTGTCAACCCATTTCCTTATTGTTTCCTTCATTGTTTTGATGCTGGTTAATTCTTATGCCTGCCTAGTTCGTGGTACTGCTGTTGTTTGTTCCTTTTGTGCAGGGGCTTTTGGGTTGCTCTGGGATGCGCCTTCTCGTTGCTGCTGGTCCTGGCTGACACTTCATCCGTTACATTATCCGCGCCCATATGCTGTGGTTTTGCAACTCTGCTCTCTGGGTCTCGTCTGGGCTTGCTGGAGTTTGGACCGGATCCCTTACTCTGGTTGTTTTGCTTCTAGAATCTGGAATGGTGAACCATTTATTGGCTGTTCCTTCGGTGGCCGGTGTGATTCTCAGTCTTTCCCATGCTCATTTTGTGTCTGGCTCTTGGCTTCTACTGACTACTTATGGCTGTTTTGGGGTGCTTCATGGATGGAACTCAGGGGTATTCTGTGTTTGATTGCATGGGAGGACTTGTGGTGCACTATTTGCTTTATAATATCGGGCTACGGCTATGGCTTCGTCTCCTTCATCCATTTTGTAATTATGAGTATTGTCTTTAGTTATGCAGCTAGGTTTGTTAGCTTATGCTGGTTCGTCTGGAACCTTTTTGTAAGGTTGGCAGTTCATTTTGTTAGATTCTGTAGGCCACCTTTTCTTTTGAACGGCTGTATTGATACTGACAATGCTGCGGGTTGCCACTATGGGCAACCTTCTCTGTAAATTTTGTTTATTTGCCCTCGAGCTTTTATAAAATTTAAATTACAAAAAAAAAAAAAAAAAGAAGACTCATCAAGGGGAGCATGATCCGTAGCATGCATATCATCCGATGAACGCCCCAAAACCTCCAAATTCTGAGAATGAGTGGGTTGTGTGTCCTCCATCACAACTGCCATCGGTGGATGGGCTGGAATATCCTTCGCATGCGAAATAGACACATCACAATCCTCTACATGCGGCTGAGGTTCATGCAGTGTAGCTTCCTTATTCTTCGGGCGCCATTGCTTCTCTAGAACAAATGGTTCTGCAGGTGCGCTCAGACCCTGCTTACCACAATCATCCTTCTTATGCTGGGGACATCCTCATACACAACCGGCTGGAAGTGATGGTGATCAATGCTCTGGATATGCAATTTAAGCGGCAACTCCTTAGAGACATCTAGTTTGATGCATACCCGTGCGATCGAAGCGCGAAGGATTTTCTGAGTTGCCACATCCATCTGAATAGGTGTGCCAACCATTGATGCAATTGTAAAGAGGGTCGATTGATTATGAAGATATACAGGAAGTCCTAGCAGTGACAGCCAGATAGGTACAATTGGCGCATCCATCGAGGGTCAAAATCGTAGGTATACTTTGTGATCCTCATATGATATCCTAATATATTCCAGGATCTACGACAAATCAATGATTATAGTCTTCTTCCTTTTCAAAACGCAGTAAGACATGAGTTTTGTCCAGCAGGCCGACATGAACCTGCCCAGCAAAGCCTATGCGTTCAATCGATTTCTGTAGAGCAGCCATTCCTAGGCGACCATTCCAAAAGGATCCAACAAGAGTGTATCGGAATGGAGCGAGCATGGTCGTAACCTCCGTATCCTCGAAAACAATGGAGGGATAACCCTTATACTGCTGAGGAGACTTTGGATTGAATGGAGGAAGAATAGGGGCATCGCCGGTGAGAAGGGATGCAAACGTCCCGGAAGCCGAGGCCGACTAGCCTGGCGGCGGCATGGAGAAGGTTATCGCGATCGCAGGGAAGAAAGGCCAGAGGCAGGCGGCGAAAAAATTTTCTATATATATACATATATATAATTTTCAGAAAATTAGGGTTTTGGTAGACTAATTAATTTATTTTATGGTTTTCCTCATTTTGTATGTTTATGCATTTTATAATGATTTTAAAAGTCATTATGTTGATGAAAACTAATATGTATATACTTGGTATAAATATCCAAACAATATATAAGTAAAAAATGTGACAAAGAAAGGAATTATATATATGTATGTGTGTGTGTGTATTTCGGCCAAATGGATAAAAAGAAAAAAGAATAAACTTTATGACACATTATAAATATAAATATGTATGTCATGAAAAGAAATGATTATAATATTAAAATATGGGATAAACAATTGTATTATATGAAAAAAGAACTATAGAAATATAAATATATACATTTTGGCCATATAACCAAAAAGGTAGAAAATAAACCTTG
This sequence comes from Eustoma russellianum, assembly GCA_036186865.1. Classification (NCBI taxonomy): domain Eukaryota; kingdom Viridiplantae; phylum Streptophyta; class Magnoliopsida; order Gentianales; family Gentianaceae; genus Eustoma; species Eustoma russellianum. Next base: position 14,478,316 of record AP025061.1, read on the forward strand.
TTACATGTTATAAACATAGATATATATATTATATAAAGTGATAAAATGGCGAAACCTCTCTGGCGATCACAGGCTGCCCTGCGGCGATAGCCGCCGCCACCGGTTTTCATTCACCTTCTTCTCGTTTCCCTTCGATTCTGACTACCGGACTATCTCAACTCACAATCGACTGTTTTCATTTGCCATACAGTATCAATAGCGGCCGTACCTCTGCCGTCATTCGCTGCGATAGTCTCAGGTGACTCATCTGCGCAGAAAATATCCATTGCACCAAAGACAGTTTCGAGATATAAGGCTTCCCTGTGATTGCTTTCTTGGATTTGGAGATTGATGCCCTCGCTGCGCCATTCAAATACTCTTTGGTAGGTACTTTGTGGTATGGTCGTCCTCCATTGAAAGTCATACGGGAGGTTTTTGAAAAAATAGGCTTTCATCATGATCTGCGTATCACACTCATTGATCAAACACATATCTTGCTGAATTTTTGAAATAGGGCTGATTACCTGCGATGTTTTTATCGACGATCATGACAAATCTCGGGTTGCCAAATGCGTATAACGAAATGGACAGTGGATTTTGATCCCACCGCCAATGTTCCCATTGTCCTAGTATGGATCGCCTTCCCTGGTCTCCCGATTCACCTCCATCGCAGGGAAGCAATTTTTGAGATAGTACGTCCCATTGTTCTTCCAATCAAGCTAGATGTGGGAACGACATATGGGTTGCGGCCATCTGTTGCTCGAGTATGTGTTGAGGTTGATGTTTCTCAAGAATTGCCACAGAAAATATATTTGCAGGCTAAGGAAAGATTAATATTGCAGTCTGTTGTCTATGAGGATCTCCCGCTGTTTTGCACCAGTTGTCGAAGGCTTGGCCATGCCACGGGTTCATGTACTACGAAAGATACATCAACAGTGCCGCCCCTACCGCCGCCTCCACCACCTCATCCGCCTGCAAAAAGATGGACGCCGGTGAAAAAGAAGCAGGTTTCAGTGCCTTTATCTGAGCCACCATTGACAGTTCCTTCCTAGAATATGTCAGAGCAGCAGGCTGACATCCCCACAAGAAATGAAACCACTGAAACATGTGATATCATTTCCTCTGAAACATTCGTTGAGGCGCTACCCCAAGATCAAATCAATGACTTGCATGCAGATTATTCCATTGGGGCTATAGATCCTCCACCGCAGAACAATATAGATCATGGTGATCTGGGACATTCTTCTGATAGTGACTTGCCCGACGCTGATCCACCCACAGATATACCGTGTGCTCCTGAGGAGGTGACTCGACGAATGTAGTTAATCCCTCCATCTCCAGCCGTGGATATTTTGATCTCCAGATTACAGGAAACTACAAAGACTGCAGAATTTATACCCGTTGTTCCTCGTCGAAAGCATCGTCCAAGGAAAGATTTGCCGCCATTGCCTCCTTCTACTATTCTCACACGTAGTGCTTCTCGTGCCATCCAGGGGAGTAACACCACCCTTTCTCAATGAATGTTTTAATATGGAATATAAGAGGCATGCGTGCCTCTATGCCAAGACTACATCATTTGATACATGATCATCATTTAAATTTACTTGCTTTTTTAGAACCCAAGCATTCATCTTCCAGTATTGTCCGTTTCGCTTTGGACCTTGGTTTTCCCCAACATTATTCCTCTCAGTCGGAGCGCATTTGGCTCTTCTGGCGTGACTCACATTTTCAATTGGTTTCTGCACAGGATCAAGAACATGTGGTTCACTTTACCCTACTCTATCGGCCCCTATAGTTGACTTTTGTTTTATCGGTGGTTTATAGCAAATATACACCCTTCTTACGGCGTTCACTATGGCATTCATTATGTACCTTTTCGGAAAATCTCACTTTACCTTGGATGATTGGAGGGGATTTCAATACTTTTCGCGCTTTGGATGATCATGATGGTCGCTCACACCCCTCTCTTACATCTTTACAAGATTTCAATGATTGTATAGAATCCTGTCTTTTGATGGCGCCGAATTTTCATGGTCCGCGCTTTAATTGGGTTGATGGTGGGGGATTTGGACGAGTTCGCAGGAGATTAGACTGGTTATTTGTGAATTCTTCCTTTCAAGATGTGTTTGACGACATGCAGCTCACGCATTTATCACGTGTTTCATCGGATCACTCTCCCTTATTATTCATATGTCGGCAGCAAATATCAGCGAGCCGCCGCTCTTTTTGCTTTTTAGATGCATGGCTTTTACATCCAGACTTTCATACTTATATGAAGAATGCATGGACATCTTATCCTACCACGGAAGGTATGTACGGTTTCTACATGAAATTATTCCGACTAAGGAAGGACATCCAGCGATGGAGTAAAGAAATTTTTGGCAATATATTTACCAATCTCATGCAAGCAGAAGCGAATCTTACTCGCGCCGAGGGCAACTAGGACTCGAACCCTTCGGATGAGAATCGGATGGAGTATCATAGAGCTAAAGCTGAGTATCAGCAAGCCTCTACATATGAATTACACTTCTGGAAACAAAAAGCACGAGTACGGTGGCTCAAAGAAGGTGATGCCAACACGCGCTATTATCACTCTATTGTCAAGGGGTAAAGATTGAATCTACGTATCCAACAAATCAATACAGCTACTGGGGAACCACGAATCACACCTGCGTCTATACTGGATGAAGCAGTGGCATTTTATACGTCTTTATTTGCTCGTGAGACCACTCATAATTATGACGAAATTCTATGCCATATCCCACGGCTAATATCTGCCGATGATAATTCTGTACTTACACAACTGCCTATGGAAGATGAGGTTAAAGCGGCGCTTTGGCATTTAGACCCTCAGAGTGCAGCAGGGCCAGATGGCTTCAATGGTATGTTCTATTGTTCTTGCTGGTCAATAATACATAATGATGTGCTTAAAGCAGTGCAAGAATTTTTTCTCGGCGTTCCTCAACCTTCTGTGATGGCTAGTGCTTTAATTACCCTGATTCCTAAGCAGTCACCCACAACATTCAGCGATTTTTGCCCAATCTGCCTGACAAATTTTCTGAGCAAAGTATGTACACGAATCATTGCCTCTCGCATGAATATACTGCTTCCAAAATTGATATCTCCCGAGCAGACAGGATTCCTACCAGGCTTGGATATCTCCACACAGGTGTTAATGGCACGTAAGATGGTACATATGCTCAATAAGGGCGGCTCTCAGCTGTGTTTGAAGCTAGATATGATGAAGGCTTTTGATCGGGTAAGTTGGGAATATCTGGAACTCCTCCTGCGCAGTTTTGGCTTTTCTGACTTCTTCAGTCGAATTATTTTGAACCATTTACAGGCTACGACACTATCAGTTTTGATTAATGGCCAACCGTTTGAATCATTCCGTCCATATAGAGGAATCAAGCAAGGTGACCCTTTGTCTCCTCTCCTTTTCATTCTATCTTCTGAGGGCTTCAGCAGAGGTTTAAAATCACTAGTTGCATCCGGAGCAATACAGCCCTTCCGCCTTGTAAGAGTCCCTTTTACTATTACATATTTGGCTTATGCGGATGATCTTTTAGTATTTTTAAAGGGTTCACAGAGAAATCTACGGCGTTTCCATGCTTTCTTAACACAATACGAGACTGCCTCTGGACAGATTCAGAAAAGCAGTTTAATTTCATCAGCAACAATACTTACTCATCAGAAGCGCAGGCTTGCGACCATCCTGAATATGCACTGTTCAGTTTTAACTTTTTGATATCTTGGATCACATCTGTATAAAGGTATCAATCGCCCTCGATATTGCATTACATTATTACAGCATGTAGACGACCGGCTCCAAGGCTGGCATTCCCGATTACTTTCTTCTGCTGGCCGTCTGGTCTTGCTTCTCTCAGTCATTTCGGCCCTCCCTTTACATATCCTAGCTGCTGGTGACCTACCTAAGCCTGTAATCAAAACCATAAATAAAAAGATGGCATCATTTTTTTGGGGACGACGTCATCACTGGGTTGCCTGGGACACTATCACCAAACCTCGCGAGGAGGGAGGACTGGGATTGCGTGATCTTAGTGCTCTTCAACAAGCCTATCATTGCCGTATATGGTGGTCATATCACCAGCATTCTACCCTTTGGAGCAAGTACTTGATGCAAAATATGGTAGCCACGGAGATTATACTCCTCGACTGCCTGACTCACCCATCTGGAAGATAATTTGTCGCATTCACCCCCTCTGCCTTGCCCAGACTGAGGGCCTGGATGTCCATCTCAGCTGGCTCCCCACGGCATCAGGAGAGTTTTCCTTGAGTTCAGCGTATGATGTCTGTCGCATATCCACCCCATCGCCGCTCTTAGCGAAATTCATTTGGTTCAAACATCATTCACCTGTCACTCAAATTTTTCTGTGGCGTATTTTTCATTCGGCTCTACCATTTGAAGATTATATTGGCAAATATAATGTTTTGCGACCTACGCAATACCCTTTTTGCAATGAATCATCGGCCACGGTTGATCACGTCTTTATCTACTGCCCACGGATATGTTCTCTTTGGCATTCTTTTGCTTGTGAGTTGCAATGCCCCTTCCATCCTCGTTGCATCTTCGCCAATATCTTCTCTCATGGTGGTACCGGTCTTCTTTCTCTTGTCTCTCAGGGGTTTTAAAAATAGTCATTCCGTCGATTATTGTGTACAATATATGGCGCTCTTATGCATCGTTGTTATATGGTGATAAGCACACTTTCTCTATGGTATCCCTCCGGGGTTTCATTAAATATGACATAACTATGTGGAGTAAAATGATTGTTGGATCAAAACTAGCGGCTGGATCTGTGCCGAAATTTGTTTGGTTTCCTTCACCTCAGCCACCGCGTCCTCTTTTGGTGCGTTGGCGTACTCCACCTTCGGGTAAATTAAAATTAAATACATATGCAGCAGTAGGTAGACATTATAGTTTAGGGGGTGCAATTTTGCGTGATCACGTTGGTTCATGCGTGGGTGCAATCTCCTTCTGACTCCCACCAAGTACACCTCTAAATACAGACCTATAGTCAGTGGTTTTTGGGTATTGTACTTTCTTCCACTATATCGTTCAATCATTTTGGAGACGGATTGCGCTCAGCTAATATCCCGCCTCGCGCGACCACATCTGGTTCATGGGAATTATTATCTTCGCATGCTTCATACATTAACACATCTCCATGGATTGGATTTTCTGCTTATTTATAGGGAGGCGAATTTGGCGGCTCATTACCTTGCTTAGCATGCAATGCAAAACCCTAGTACGCAAGTTTATAATTTGCATTCTCTTCCTCCGTTAGTGCGAAGCTCCATTGCATTGGATCTTTCCACAGTTCACTTGTGCGTCCCTTAATCAAGTATTCCAAATGGATTGGCACTCTTTTCATCATTCTGCCAGTATCCTGCGGCGTACAGACAGACTCGGTATGCTTTATACTCCATTGGCCATCCGCTTATTGTTATGCTCTCTTATACCTATTAACGCTGTTTTTTCTCTCATACGTGCATGCTTTGGTTATTTTCACCTGATGGGCTATGAGTATGCTGGGGCTGAGACAACCCTACTCCTGCACCTTATGGCGGCGACTTCCTGGTGTATTTTTGGATCATTGACGGGAAAATCCGGAAGAACTACAGTCACATGCCAGGGCAAACAGAAGATGTCGTCGCCTTGGCTCGACTTGAGCAAGGGTGACTTGGGTACACGTTTGGACATTACGCATTCTATTATTTCATGTTTCATTGACATTCTGATAACTGCTTCCTTGCTCTTTCACGAGGTACATGACGAAGTTGATCCATCTAGCTCGAGTCAATATCCATCACCAACATCAAGTGACAGCCGACTCTTTCGAGCCATTAGCGTCTTCTATTATGCCGTCATTGAGTCAAGGCATTCGTGTTTATATAGCTTTCGTATCAATGACAGTCGTATAAATATGTACGCTTTTTCCTTTGCCAAGGTTTTAACCACAAGGGTGGTTTTACTTGGCAAGGTTTTAATGCGGCATATCATGTACGACTGGAGATACATCATTATACGCTCGCTATTTCATTTATTCTCATACGATGATGTTTGTAAATGATGCTTGTAATAAGATTTTCCTCTGCCATAAGTGAGGTTTATAATAAAATTTCCCTTTCTAAAAGAATATATATTATATAAAGTTTGGACGATAAGATCAAAAATATAGAATAAAGAAGTATGTTAAAAAAAAGAAAATATAAGTATGTATATATATATATATATGCATATTCGGCCAAAGGGCCATTCTTTTTTTTGTGTGTGTGTATACGGCCTATGGGTATCGAACGATTGCTCCGGTGATCATAGGGTGCTGCACATAGTCGGCGGCCGCCGCCGCCGTTTTCCTTCGGTTTACTAGTTTTGACGTCCACTACTCTTTTATTTATAGATTTAGCGGCTACAAGGTTTCATCTTTTGGCTCGTATCGCATAATGACTCCAGCACAGATGCCGTCTTTTGTGGCTGTGGTTTCCGGTGCTGCTTCGGCTGAGTCTATAGCAATATCTCCCAAGATAGTTTCTCGATACAAGGGCATTCTCATGATTTCCTTCTTGGACACTGAGATTGATGCACTTGGTGCACCTTTAGGTATTCTCTGGTTCGTACATTCTGGTATGGTCATCCTCCATTGAAGGTTATGCATGAGGTTTTGAAAAGATTGGTTTTCACCATGACTTACGGATCACGCTCATTGATCAAACGCACATTCTATTGAATTTTCATAATGAATCCGATTATTTGCGCTGCTTTTATCGTCGATCATGGCATATTTATTGCTTTCACATGCGTATTACAAAATGGACTGTAGATTTTGATCCTGCAGCAGATGTCCCGATCGTTCTGGTGTGGGTTGCTTTCCCTGGACTTCTGATTCATCTTCATCGACGCGAGGCTCTTTTCGAAATTGTCCGCCCTATTGGAACTCCCATTAAGTTGGACATTGCCACAGCTTATGGTTTGTGACGTTCCATGGCTAGAGTGTGCGTTGAAGTGGATGTCTCTCAGGACTTGCCACAAAAAATTTATTTTCAGGCTAAGAGCAGAATCATTTTGCAATCTGTGGTTTATGAGGATTTGCCTTTATTTTGCACAGGGCGTTAACGGTGGAAAATCTTTTCGCATATGGCGTCTCCTGCGTGGAACTACTGGCATAAAACCTGCATGCGAGGACAACTTCTCCAACTGTGATATGAGTACATCCTCCGCCGGAGATGGAGGAAGCAACTGAATCATCAGCTTGCATCTCTATATCTGAGGAACGAGCAAAGTCATAGTGATCTATAGTATCTTGATGTGGAGGGAACTCAGCATTTGCTCCTAACCTGGCAATATCTTGCTCCCTGCTAGGCTCAGGCGGATCAGCATCAGGAGGATTGGGAAACGTATTATCCGCTGGCGGCTGAGAAGAAGTATCCTGCTGATTGTGTTGATCACGAGGTAAAACTGCAGGTGGCTTTTCTTTAGGAGTCCACCGCGTTGCTGGTGGAGGCGGGGGTGGCGGCGGCGGCACAAACGACTTAGCTGAAGTAGGACATAAACCCGTTGTATGGCCAAGCCAACTGCCACCCACTTCTCCTCTCCCTACACACCTACTGATATTGACCAAGCCATGCACACCTTGACTCTCAATACCCCAGATCCCACTTGGTATATGGACACTGGCGCCACATCCCACATAACCTCAAACTCAGGTATGCTCTCATCTTATTATAATACGCAGCATTCAAATTCGATTATGCTTGGCAGTGGCCACTCTATTCCTGTTCATGGTTCTGGTCATGCACATTTTCCTCCTCCCCTACCCCTTCCACTTATCTCATATTCTTCATGCTCCTCAACTTGTCAAGAATCTTATTTCTGTTCGTCGCTTTACCACTGATAATAACATTACCATTGACTTTGATGCTTCTGGTTTCTCTGTGAAGGATCGTCATACGGCACACAATTTTTGAGATGCAATAGTGTCGGTGATCTTTACCCTCTTAAGTTGCCGCCCTCTTCCCCACCACTATCTACGCTTGTCACTCTTTCAGAAGATCTATGGCATAACCGACTAGGCCATCCTGGTTGTTCAGTTTTTCAATTTTTATGCAATAAGAAACTTATTAGTTGCAGTACTCAGTGTAATAAATCTACTTGTCAATCTTGTGTACTCGGCAAACAAGTTAAATTGCCTTTTTATGATTCTGTCAATTTCACAACTATGCCATTTGATATTGTACATAGTGACATATGGACTTCTCTTATTCTGAGTTCAACCGGACATAAATATTATGTACTCTTTATTGATGACTACTCTAATTTCTTGTGGACATTTCCTCTGGGTCACAAATCACAGGTGTTTTCTCATTTTCTTAACCTTCACAACTATATTCACACTCAGTTTGGTGTTCCTGTTAAATGTTTGCAGTGCGATAATGGACATGAATATACAAACTCTCAATTCCACAGTTTCTGTCAAAACATTGGTATGACTCTTCGCTTATCTTGTTTGTATACATCCTCTCAAAATGGTAAAGCTGAACGCACAATCCATACAATCAACAATATCATTTGCACCCTTCTCATTCACTCCTGTCTACCACCATCATTTTGGCACCACGCCCTTGCCATGGCCACTTATTTACTAAATATTTTGCTAGGGAAGTGATACTACCCTCAGGGAAGTGATATTTGCGTAGTGCTTCGGGAATCTCTCAGGGAAGTGATACTATCCTTTCCCAATGAATGTTTAAATTTGGAATATAAGAGGCATTCGTGCCTCTTTGCCCCTGTTGCATCATTTGATTCGTGAACATAAGTTAAATTTGCTTGCTATTATTGAACCCAAAAATTCTCCATCTCGTCTTGTTAAGTTTGATATGGATTCTCACACTCTTATTCTTCTAGATCAGAGCACATACGGGTTTATTGGCGGGATTCCATGTTTCGTTTAGTGGCAACTCAGGATGAGGATCAGGTTGTTCACTTTAATTTCGTATTTTCCCCACTGCAGCTGGCTTTTACTTTTTCGGTAGTTTATGTGAAGCATTCTCCGGCACTACGTCATTCGTTGTGGCAATTATTATGCGATTTGTCTCAGACTTCAAGCTCGCCATGGATGATAGGAGGTGATTTCAATACCTTTCGGTCCTTAGAGGACCATAGTGGTCGCTCACATCCCTCTCTAACGTTGTTACAAGATTTTAATGATTGTGTGGAATTATGTTCTTTAATGGCCCCCCATTTCATGGGTCAAGATTTACATGGATGGATGGAAGGGGGCTTGGTAGAGTTCACCGTCGTCTAGATTGGTTATTCACAAAACTCCTCCTTTCATGATGCTTTTGAAGACATGATCCTTACTCACTTACCTCGGGTTTCTTCTGATCATACACCTTTGTTATTTATATGTCGCGTGAGCAGTCCACTCGGTGCTCGATCTTTTCATTTTCTTGGTGCATGGTTATCGCATCCAGATTTTCTTATTTATACAAAGGAAGCTTGGAGTTCTTACTCGACCATTGGCGGTATGTATGGATTTTATTCGAAGTTATTATGCTTGAAGAAGGATATTCAACATCGGAATAAGGAAATTTTTGGCAACATTTTTTCCAACTTAGCACAAGCCGAAGCTTCTGTACGCAGAGCAGAAGGATTATATGACACAGACCTTTCTGAGGCAAATCACGCCTTATATCACCAAGCCAAGGCAGAGTATATTCAAGCCTCTAAATATGAAATGCAGTTATGGAATCAAAAAGCGAGGGTTCGATGGCTGTAGGAAGGTGATGACAACACACAGTATTTCCATTCTGTAATTAAAGGCTGACGTGCGCAACTCCGTATACAGCAGATTCGCATCTCCTCTGGTGACCTATGTACCTCACCCACTTCTATTCTGAGTGAAGCAGTTTCATTTTATACTTCATTATTTGCCAAGGAAACTACAAACAATTATGAAGAGATTCTTAGACATATACCTTCACTAATTACTGATGAAGACAATGCCATGCTTATTGTGCTACCACAGGAGTCTGAAGTAAAGGAGGCGCTATGGCTTTTGGATCCACACAGTTCAGCAGGGCCAGATGGATTTAATTGTAAATTTTCCATACATGTTGGCATGTTATTCATACAGATGTTGTTCTAGCAGTGCATGAGTTTTTTCTTGGCGTACCCTAGCCATCGGTGATGTCTAGTGCATTAATCACATTGATTCCAAAGACTGCATCCCCGAATACATTTAGTGATTTTCGGCTTGTTTGTCTCACAAATTTCTTGAGCAAAATTTGTACGAGAATTATTGCCACTCGATTGAGTGTGTTACTCCCCAAGCTAATATCGCCAGAGCAGACTGGTTTTTTAAAGGGCCAAGATATCTCCACAAAAGTATTACTGGCAAGGGATATGGTCCATATGCTTGATAATGGAGGGACTCAATTATGCTTAAAGCTGGATATGATGAAAGCCTTTAACAGAGTCAGTTTTGAATATTTGGAGTTATTGCTGCGCTGTTTTGGCTTTGCCGACTTCCTTACTCGGATTATTCTAAATCATTTGAGATGCACGCGATTTGCAATATTGATCAATGGTCAGCCCTCTCGTGCTTTTCAGCCACACATGGGTGTCAAGAAAGGTGACCCTTTATCACCTTTGCTGTTTATTCTGTCCTCTGAAGGGTTCAGTAGAGGTTTAAAATCTTTAGTGGCTTCTGGAGCCTTGCAGCCACTACGGCTAGGTCGAATTCCATTTCATATTACACACTTGGCATATGCCGATGATCTGTTGGTGTTTTTGCATGGGAGAAGCAGAAATTTGCGGCGGTTTCAGACATTCTTAACATCATATGAAACAGCCTCCGGTCAAAAGGTCAATTATCACAAGAGTAGCTTCATTCCCTCAGCTTCCACATCACTACAGCAGCACTGAAGATTTGAGGATATCATGCATATGCGGTCATCTTGTTTGCCATTTCACTATCTTGGCTCTTTTCTACACAAAGGAATAAGTCGCTCCAGATACTGTGTTTCTTTGCTAGAGCATATTGACACTCGTCTAAATAGATGGCATAATTGGCTGCTTTCTCTGGCAGGTAGACTTGTTTCACTTCGTGCAGTTATTTCGGCCCTACTATTGCATATTATTGCCGCAGGCGGCTTACCACGATCGGTGATTAAAGTTATAGAATGGAAAATGGCTGGTTTTTATTGGGGACGACGACATCATTGGGTTGCATGGTCCACTATCACTACACCTTGTGAGGAAGGGGGTTTGGGCATTCGAGATCTTTGAATGCTGCAGGAGGCTTATTTCTGTCGCATTTGGTGGTCTTATCAACAAAAGAACACACTTTGGAGTCAGTACATGCATGCTAAGTATGGAAACCGTGGAGATTACAGACCTCGACTTCCTGATTCGCCTATTTGGAAGATCATTTGTAGGTTTCATGACTTATGCAATAACCAAACAATATGGCAGGGGATGGTTCTTAGTTGGAAACCTACCGCTTCGGGGGAGTTTTCTTTGCGCTTGGCGTACGATCTTTGTCACACTCAACGACCCACACTGCTTTCAGCACAGTTTATTTGGAATAAGCATCATCCGCCTGTCATAAAACAGTTCTTGTGGCAAATTTATCACTCTGCCTTACCTTTTTAAGACTACATTGGTAAATATAATACTGCCAGGTCTATGCAATGCCCTTTTTGCAAACATGCCTCAGCAACGGTGGATCATCTTTTTCTATATTGTGATCGTATTCGTCATATGTATGGGAGTTTTATGCGTCTGAACTACATTGCGGCCCTCCAACATCTATGAAGCTTTGGCAGTATCTCTTATCTTGGTGTATCGCTCTATGCTATCCTCACCATTTGGGGTGCTTAAAATTGTGGTTCCAACCATTATTGTGTACAATATCTGGCACACATATACATCGTTAGTCTATCGAGATATGATAGCATTCTTAGAGGCATCCTTTCAGATGTCGATACATGCTGACATATTCATGTGGGGTAAAATTCTGGATGGCTCAAAACTGGCAGCTGGACTATGCATGTTACATCACCTTTGTTTTCTGCCACACATTAGACCACCGCACCCAAAAGTTGTTAGATGGTTATCTCCTCCTTCGGGTCAATTAAAGCTAAATGTGGATGTGGTAGTTGGCAGGAAATACGCTGCATGAGGAGCTATTTTACGTGATCATGCTGGTTTATGTGTGGGGGCTATATCATTTCGATTGCCCCTTAGTGCTCCGCTGATGGCGGAGATTCAGGCTGCTATATTTGGATTGCTGTATTTTTTTGCCGGTGTATCGCTCTCTTATTCTTGAATCGGATTGCTCTCAGATACATACCTTATTGGCGCGGCCTCAAGTCTTTTATGGGAACTATCATTTGCATTTATTGCAGACGTTGAAGCATCATCATAGGCTTGAGTTTACTCATGTTTACAGAGAAGCCAACATGACAGCTCACTACTTAGCCCAACAAGGAATGTTAGACCCTCGGACTACCCGATACTCTCATCACACACTTCTACCGTTGGTCCGAGGAACAGTTCGTCTAGATATCACTTTTGTACATCTTCGCACCCCTTGACTCTTTACATCAATGAAGTTATTCTTAATGTCTTCCAAATGGATTGGCTATCTCTGATGTCTTCTGCCTAAATCCTGCTGGATGCATGCAGACTCGGTATGATTTTGCTTCTGTGGTTTCTATGTTTTTACCATATCTCTCAATATCATTTAATCTTGGATATCTCTTTATATGTGCATGGATTGGAACGGGAGATACTACAATGATCATGACATTACCTGCGACAAATCTTCATTCACTCTACGGATTCATATCAGAGGCTGGGCTGCGTGGGCTCATTCGAAATTTTTCAAAGGTGGTAAATATGCACTCTTTTTTCCTTCGTGCAAGATTTTATCGACAAGGGTGGTTTTGCTTGCCAAGGTGAGACATATCATACCATCTTTGAACGTACTCCTCGCCCCTTAGATTATATTTGGAATAATATGTATTGTCCCTTGAGTTCTTTCATTCAATTATGCATTGCCTTTATATGTAATAATGGTATTCCTCCGCCATAAGTGAGGGTTATAGTCTAAATAAAATGTAGAGACCTCGTCTCTTTATTTAAAAAATATATATATATATATATATACGGCCTATGTATGTCTTTAGAGATGGAATAAATAACTTGTACATGTATATGGATATAAATATGCATAAAATGAAGAATGATAGAAAATATGGTTAGTTTATGCATATTTTTATGATATATAAAAGTATATGGTATGGATATATTAAGTATAGGATGTATATTTTAAGAATAAGTGGATGGATAAATTTATACCAAAAGGGGGATGTTTGGCCGAATACATGAAGAAGGAAAAGAAGACGGAAATTTAATGGTTTAACTTATAGATTAAGTGCATATGTAGTGAACTTTAAGGATATGATGATAGGAGGATTATTTGAGTATTTGATTATGTTAAATGTATTAGAAAAGGAGGCATTGGCATGCATGATTGCATTCACAAATGTTTTTAAAAGTTTACATATGTAATGGGCATACTGACGAGACGATTGATTCCATCGACATATGTTATATGTTATATGATATGTTTTGAAGCACAGTCTTGATACCGATTGACGTTGGTGGTGTTCAGGGGGCATATAGGATGTTATCAATTATGGAGATCCGCATGACACGGGAACCCAGGAGCGGTTGGTGTCATGGGAATACAGTGTTATAGTTACAGTTTGGCCGAGTGTATCATCTTGTCTACGACAAGGGATCTCTGCCCTATCGACGTCACCGTTAGATGCCATGTACATATAATGTAATACTATGTGGTCTCATCGGGATTCATAGTGTACATGGTGACTATATGGGAAATTATTCGGGATGTCGTGCGGTATCGTTCTTACATATGATAAGTGCTATATTCATCATATGACATGACCTGTTTCATAGATGTTCTATGAAAATGATATGTATAGACAGATTTTAGAATATGGATATGACATGATGTTTTATCGTACTGTGTATGCACAGTTTTATGACATCGGTTTTGATTTATCGCTCATCGTTACAAAAAAGATTTATCATATTGTTTTACTGTTATCACATTGCAGTATTATCGCATTTACATGACTCGTATAAGGACTTGATGTATTTAGATGATAAGAATAAGTATGATGACATTTTAGACCTAGATGGAGATTCTAAGCATGAATATACATGATATTGGCATTTTTTCTAGAAACTTGATACTATGGAATGTTACTTGATAGAGATACAGGTGTTACATGTTGTTCATTTACAGTTATGTATGCACTTGATATATTTTAAACTGGAGAACCAATTTGTTATGTTCTTATTTATGTAGTATTACTTTCTTACCCTGTCTCTCCAAGCTTGATCCATATGACGTATTTAGTCGGACACGACTCAGAGCTAAAATGAAGATTTTATTCAAGTTAGATGGAATTAGGATTCAATTGAAAAAAGTAAATTTCAGGTCAGCCGTGTCTGGCTATCCCGGATTGACTTGGACCAGCCCAGCTGAGCTGACGCTGGCAGGCTGGACTAGGTCGGCCTGGTCTGACCTGATTTGGGTCAGGATGACTACAAAATAAAAAATAAAAAATAAAAAGGGGTAAATTGGGCTGGGCTGAGCTGAGGTACAATTTAAAAAAACTTTGCAGGGCCGGACTGAGCAGGCCAAATGAGGAACAAAAAAGAAATTTCTTAATTAATTTCGAATTAAATAAATTGTAGAAAATAATTTTAAATTCCAGAAAATTATGAATGAATTCGAAAAAATTCCTAGAAAATTCAAAAAAGTATAAAATGCTGAAATAAATTATTTTCACCTAATTTCCTGAAATAAAATCATTTTAACTAATTAAAATATTGGAAAATAATAAGGAAAAAATAGTAGAAAATGTCTGAAAAATTTATACAAGCCGTGAAAAATATAAGTGCGGGTAAATAATAACTTTTCAGCTTTACACTAATTAAAGTACCATAAAATAAATGTCAGTGGACGTCAGGAAGTGGAAAATGAACCCCAGAAAAATACAGAAAGCAAGATTCGTATTGCGTTCATGGCATGAACATTGCATTGGTAGGTAGCATGTAACTAAGAGTTATATAAAAGAAAAACAAGAAAAGACGTGGTAGGTAGACTGCGATTAAGAGTTACAGAATGTGTGGACAGTGGACTGTGGTCAAGAGCTGTAAACACTCAGGTGGACTATTTGTAAGACCCACACACACAACCCAGGAGTATGCATTGCACGAAAAAGATATGAACATATTGCATGGCATGACTTCTGTTGCGTGTGACGCGTATAGGAAGGCATGCATCATGAAGTTGCGTATTATTACGTGGAATGATTTATTTTCCACAGTTACTATTCCATGTCTATACTGTATCCTGAATTATGTGATTATGTGCGCATATATCATCGTTGTATGCTCGTTCGTATTAGATCAAGGCGAACACCTACTGGGTGATGCCACATCACTCCCCTCTACTTTCTCCCCCTCTAGGTAAGCATGAGGACGAGTAGGAGTACATCTTCGTGGAGGACGGGGCTAATGTGGTTGAGTGGGCAGAGTGACTACCGTGCATAGGAGCTAGAGAGACCATGTGGCTGGTTACTTTATGTTTTGGGGATTCATACAGACTTTCCATTGTACATTTAGTTTTGGACTTTTGATTTCAAATTGTGACGTGTCGGGTCTCATCAACCCAAGTACTGATTCTTTATTTTCATCAGGATTATTTATGAATGGAATTTGAATTAAAAAATTATATTTATAGTTTCCGCAGAAAAATTTCTACATCTTTTCTGACGTGTAAGAAGTAAGTTCGACGCCTTGTAGTTCTCTTGGTAGACTACGCCAGGTGCACTCGGGGTGCTACAGGTGGTATCAGAGCTGAGGCTCCAGATCCGCCTCGAAAATGTAGGATAAATTAGGTCACTTAGACATAAGTTTAGATCTGTTTTTAAAATGACAATTTTACCCTTAATAAACGAAGTAGACATAAGTCATGATCGGGTTATGGGAGGTGTGTGTGTTTGGTGAGCTTTCTTCATTTAATTACCCTTTTATCCCTAAACCCCCGCATGAGCTTCATAATTGTCTAAATTCTTAACATATCCTTAATTAATCTGGTTTTTCATAAATGCCTTTCTCGAATTCTAGAAAATGTTGTCACACTATGAGCTAGATGGAAACAGAGGTCATGTTGAAGATGATCATCAGAGTCAGGGGTGTTAGGAAATCAACCGAGATCACTGCCAAACGCGGCGAAAAACAAAAACTTGATCTCCGATTTCCTACCAAGGATCCATGTTGTTCGTTTAATTCGACAAAAGAAATCAAAAACTACCTCCGTAGATTCGAAGTCTGCAGATGGAAGAGGTGCGAAATCACGAACACCCTCTGTCGGTATCCACACGAACGCTTCCGCCCGGAGTGCTAGCTCTTCAAACGGCGCGGCTGAAGAACTTGTTTTTCTCAAAAACGATTCTAGGGTTTCGTTTTCTGTTCTTTCATTTTTCTAATTACTTGGTGCATGAGATACACCAAGCTCCATACATATATATAGATATCAAAATCCAATTGCAGATCGGATTTGTTTACGCTATCAAAATCCGTACCAGATACGGATTCTGTTAGGATTAGATAAAACAAATAAAAATCCATATCAAATATGGATTCTCTCTTATTATCCGATGATATAAATATATACATAAAAAACAAAATTAATAATAATAATAATTAATATCCAATATTAATATTATTAATATTATTAATCTCACCCATACGCATTCTTGTGTGTGACCCGATAGGCCCATATTAATTGGCAGTTGATCAAATCTCTATTAAACCAACAAGTCGTAATTGGCCTCTAGCAAGGCATTACAACTACCCAATTAATACGAGTAAAGTCCAACTAGCCTAATAATAGTACATGCATTAATCCTTTTGTCACACGATATCTAGTTTGAACATAAGTCATGGTCAGCGTCATACTTATATAGTTCAAACATATGATTACTCGATCTCTAAGTAGACTGATAAAACAAATGATATTGATCACACTATCAATTCATTTGAGCACGGCCATGCATTTTATAGTCTAACTAATCGAGGGGCCCAAAGATATCTCTCTCAAAAGAGAGGGACAAATTCTATCTTGATTGTTCAATATCCTCTACATAATTTCTATCACATTCAATCATGACCTTTATTATTATCCAGTTACAGATAACGTTTGATCATGTCAAAATATAATAGTCCTTATGTTGGAAACTATGACAATCTCAAGTCAAAGGATTAAAACATGACTATCATGAGATTTACTTATGACGCTAATCCATGTAGCAATCTCATTATGGGTCTATCCAATACACTGTTCTCTAACAAGTATCTATGAGATTGATTCGTATCACCATACACATAATCATCTCATGATTATCAAATCAATACTCATACTGATTATAAATTATTTTATCTCCATAACAATAATGAATCAGGGACATATATCAAAATTGTGTAACATACTAACCAACAATAATGATAATAAAACCTCTTTTATTAATAATAAATGCATAACATAAATATCCAAATCATGGCCTAGGGCACATACACTAACAAGGGGGCCATCCCCCCAGGTTTTAGCAGATACCCTGGCCACTCTGACCACCCTTGTGGCTCAACAGCTCCAACTAACAGCTCCACCATTCAATGTGAATACAAAACCGGACTGCGATCTGAAATCATCTATGTCAGTTTGGAAGCTAGCATCTGTGTAACCATTTACAATTAACTCGTCATCCAAACCTCCATAAACCAAGAATACTTCTTTAGTCCTTCTGAGGTACTTAAGAATATTCTTGACAGCTGTCCAGTGACCTTCACCGGGGTCAGCTTGATATCTACTGGTTGTGCTCAATGGATATGAGACATCTGGTCTAGTACATAACATGGCATACATGATCGATCCTATAGCAGAAGCATAAGGAATTTTATTCATTCGATCTCGCTCATCAGATGTATGAGGACATTGATTCTTGCTAAGATGAATGCCATGAGACATACGCAAGAATCCTTTCTTGGGCTCTTGCATGTTGAACCTCTTCAACATTTTATCTATGTATGTACTCTGACTCACGCCTATTATCCTTTTAGATCTATCTCTATAGATCTTGATACCAAGGATATAGGTAGCCTCGCCCAAGTCCTTCATTGAAAATGAATTCCCTAACCAAGCCTTAACCTTTTGCAAGGTAGGGATATCATTTCCAATAAGCAATATGTCATCCACATATAGGACCAGAAACACTACTGCACTCCCACTAACCACCTTGTAAACACAAGGTTCATCTTCATTCTTGATGAAACCAAAGTTCTTAACTGTTTCATCAAAACGAAGATTCCAGCTTCGAGATGCTTGCTTCAATCCATAGATGGACCTTTGAAGCTTGCAAACCTTCTTTGAATTCTCAGGATTTACAAAACCCTCAGGTTGTGTCATGTACACATCCTCGAGTAAATTTCCATTAAGGAAAGCAGTTTTGACATTCATTTGCCACATCTCATAATCATAGTATGCTGCAATGGCAAGGAGAATTCGAATAGACTTAAGCATAGCTACTGATGAAAAAGTTTCATCATAGTCTATACCATGAGTTTGCTTGAAACCTTTAGCCACAAGCCTTGCTTTGTAGGTTTGCACATTTCCATCCATGTGAGTTTTCTTCTTGAAAACCCATTTGCAACCAATAGTCTTAATACCCTCTGGAGGATCAATTAAAGACCAAACTTGGTTATCAAACATGGATTGCATCTCATAATTCATGGCTCCAAGCCATTTATCTGAATCTGGACCTGACACAGCTTCTTGATAGGTAGTAGGCTCATCTTGATCTATGAGCATAACTTCACTATCATCAGTCACAAGAAATCCGTATCTCTCTGGCTGACGATGTATCCTATCAGATCTGCGTTGGACTTGTGTTACATTTTCAGGCTCCACAACTGTTTGTGGTTCTGAAATCGTCTCTAAAGACGGTTCAACGATATCTTGTGGAACTTGAGTTTCCTCAAGTTGTACTATACTCCCACTTGTTCTCTTGGAGAGAAACTCCTTTTCCAAAAAGACTCCATTTCGAGCAATAAACACTTTGTTCTCTGAGGGAATATAGAAATAGTACCCTTTAGTTTCTTTAGGATACCCCACAAAAATACATTTGATAGATTTTCGAGCTAGCTTATCTGACATTAATCTTTTCACATAAGCTGCACAACCCCAAATCTTAAGAAAAGACAAACTGGGTCTCTTACCAGTCCACATCTCATATGGTGTCTTTTCAACCGCTTTAGATGGTACACGGTTCAAAATGAATGCAGCTGTCTCCAAGGCATAACCCCAAAAGGATAAAGGAAGATCTACTTGACCCATCATAGATCGAACCATATCCAATAAAGTCCGATTTCTCCTTTCAGAAACACCATTCCATTGTGGAGTTCCTGGAGGAGTCAACTATGAAACGATTCCACAATTTCTTAGATGTTGGTCAAATTCTTGGCTCAAATATTCACCACCTCGATCTGATCGAAGGGTTTTAATTGTCTTACCAAGTTGATTTTGTACTTCATTTTGAAAAGTTCTAAACATTTCAAAAGACTCATGCTTATGTTTCATTAGGTAGACATAGTCATACCTACTGAAATCATCAGTAAAAGTAATGAAATACTGAAATCCTCCCCTGGCACTAATGCTGATTGGGCCGCATACATCTGTATGTACCAAGCCCAATAAGTCATTAGCCCTTTCACTATGTCCAGTAAAAGGAGTCTTTGTCATCTTTCCAAGCAAACAAGACTCGCAATTTTCAAATGATTCAAAATCAAATGAATCTAATAATCCATCTTGATGGAGTTTAGATACGCGTTTCTCATTTATATGGCTAAGGCGACAATGCCATAAATATGCAGGGTTTAGTTCATTTGGCTTAGTTCTCTTTGAAGATATATTGTAAATATTACCGTCATTGGAATCATCAAGGTTAAGGACATAAATGCCATTATAACTACTTGCAATACAATAAAGCAAGTCATTTTTATCAAAAATAGAACACTTCTTATTTTTAATTAAAAATGAATAACCTTCATCATCCAAAACAGACACTGAAATAAGATTCCTACTCATAGTAGGAACATAAAAGCAATTGTTTAAAACTAACAAAAGCCCATTGGGCAAGACAAGCTCATAGGTCCCTACAGCTATAGAAGCAACTCTTGCTCTATTGCCAACACGTAGGTCCACCTCGCCCTTTTTCAGCATCCTACTCCTTTTGAGTCCCTGCATATTTGTACAAATATGGGATCCACATCCAGTATCTAATACCCAGGAAGAAGAAGTAGATAAATTAATTTCTATAACATAAATGCCTGAAGATGTAGTCGTACTACCCTTCAGCTTCTTCAACTCCCCCAAATAAACATCACAATTTCTTTTCCAATGCCCAGGCTTGTTGCAATGGAAACAAGTTCCTTCCTTAGGAACCTTTTCCTTGGGACCAGGTTTCGGTTTAGCTTGACCCTTTGCCCCTTTTGCACCCTTTGCACTTTTAGCCTTACCCTTGCCATTAGCTTGGTATTGACACTCAATACATGGGCAGGCTTCTTGATATTCCCCTCAGCAGTTTTGAGCATACCATGTAGCTCAGGAATGGACTTTTCCATATTATTCATATTGTAGTTCATGACGAACTGAGAAAAACTGCTAGGCAAAGAGTGTAGGATCAAATCCGTGGCGAGTTCCAAACTCAGGGGATATCCAAGTCTTGCAAGGTGATCTATATAGCCTTTCATCTTCAGAACATGAGCGCTAACAGATTCACCTTCAGACATCTTACAGTCAAAAAGTGCAACCGCGGTGTCGAACCTATCCTGCCTAGCCTGTTGTTGGAAAGCTTGTTTGTGATGCACACTCATTTCATAAGCTTCTAAGTGTTCCAGGTCTTTCTGAAGTCCTGGACACATAGTTGCCAACATTAGACATCCTATGTCATTGGAATCTTCAACATGCTTCTTATACTTGTTCTTAACAGCAACAGAAGCATCAGCAGGAGGGGGTTCAGGGACAGGGCCATCGAGCACGTAGGACTTCTTTTCTTGCTTGAGAACAATTCTCAAGTTTCGAAACCAGTCAACAAAATTAGTCCCACATTCTTTTAGTTTTTCCTTCTCAAGGATAGATCGCAGCGATAAGGTGGAATTGTTATTAGCAGCCATTTATGATCTACAAAACATGCAAAGTAACACTTTATTAATAATGAGGTTAAAATTTATAAAACTCCCACTAAAACATAACCCTCAAAAGAAATATTTTAGTGAGCTAGGATCCATATTTGACTTAATTCTAAACTCAGCTTTGGCATGACGCTTAAAATTAAGTTATTTAGGTAGGTAACTTCTTTACCAATTACATCTCATGTAACTCTTAGAATTTATGGAATAATGACATCATATATCATTGTATGTTAGATTCCATCTAATGCCTTGGGCCCAAAACCGTTTTGATAGCCCAATTAAGTCTAATCAATTTTAAACATATGAGTAGCACTATTACTCATCCTACGTAGCTAGGAATGTTTAAAGCACATTGCTTTGGCAATACCTACTTTAATACAATCCCAGTTTTAATAGGTGTTTAAGACATGGATGGCATCAAGACTTAATTATTAATGAGGGTTCAACTTAGTTTATGTCTTGCATTGCATATCATTATATCGTAGCATCCTATATGCATATATAATATATCATCCACGCATCTCATACAAAATGATAAATGTGTAAACGTGACATAGCATGGCCAAACTAAATATGATCTTCATGAGACCAAATGAAGATCATAAAGGAAACCCTGTGTGAAAGACTTCCTATTACAACATTTGCAATGATACATATCTTCTTGTCTTGAGCTCGTGCCTCCATCTCCATGGAATCCACTCTTCCTTGGTATGTGTCGCCATCACCACTTTTGTAGCTTGATTCTTCATTTATTACAATAATAAAGAAAAACCCTAACTAATTGTATAATAAAATATAACAAAAACTACAGCGGCACGCAAGCCATAATAACCCAAAACAGAAATATGACTAAGTCAAACACATAGGTCCTGAGGCCATGCTATGCACCATGCAAAGACATCAACAATTATAATATAATTTACACAAACATATTAGAACAAATAAATATATATTGACATTCTTAATGTCACGGTAACGAACTATAGGGCGTACGCATACGGCGGTCCCGCTAGCCGGTTAGCGGGCGGGGTTCCGAGGGGCAGCGCCCCTCGAAGCCAAACAGAAAGTATCAATCGCATTGATAATTTTCTTTTCAAAACCCTAACAAAGACGCGTCAATCATATTAACAATCTTACTATTTTGATTACGTGTAAACCCTTATAGAAGCACCGATCGAACCGAGAGTTATCATTCAAAACCCAAAACAGAATCATCAATCGAATTGATAATCTGCTGTTCGAAATCTGAAACAGAATCAATCTGCCATTCGAAATCCGAAAACAGAATCATCAATCGAATTGATAATCTGTCTGTTTTGAATATGCATAACTCTTACAGAATCATTATCGGTTGTTCATATCGATATAAACATAATCGTTTTTGATCATCACATGAAAAATGAAAACTTTATATCACATATAACAATCTCGAATCATAACGTCTCATGAAAACGAATTGAAAACATCAATCCGCTCTCACCAGATGAGATTCGAATAGGGTTTTACACATAGCGTATGTTTGTATCTAATATAAACAGAATCGGTTTTGATCATCACATGACAAACGAAAACCGCCGTATACAAATCATCTCATGAAAACGATTTGAAAAACACCATTCTTCTCTCATCATATGAAATCCGAGTTGGGGTTTTTGTACATATCATGCCATACGAAAAACAGTAAACATATAATCACATAAGCATGATATAATCCATTTAAACGAAATCAACAAGTGGCTCTGATACCACTGTTAGGAAATCAACCGAGATCACTGCCAAACGCACAGCGGAAAACAAAAACTTGATCTCCGATTCCCTACCAAGGATCCATGTTGTTCGTTTAATTCGACAAAAGAAATCAAAAACTACCTCCGTAGATTCGAAGTCTGCAGATGGAAGAGGTGCGAAATCACAAACACCCTCTGTCGGTATCCACATGAACTCTTCCGCCCGGAGTGCTAGCTCTTCAAACGGCGCGGCTGAAGAACTTGTTTTTCTCAAAAACGATTCTAGGGTTTCGTTTTCTGTTCTTTCGTTTTTCTAATTACTTGGTGTATGAGATACGCCAAGCTCCATACATATATATATATATATATCAAAATCCGATTGCAGATCGGATTTGTTAACGCTATCAAAATCCGTACCAGATACGGATTCTGTTAGGATTAGATAAAACAAATCAAAATCCATATCAAATATGGATTCTCTGTTATTATCCGATGATATAAATATATACATAAAAAAACGAAATTAATAATAATAATTAATATCCAATATTAATATTATTAATATTAAAAAAAGATAATAATAATAATAATAATAATTAATATCCAATATTAATATTATTAATATTATTAATCTCAGCCATACGCATTCTTGTGTGTGACCCGATAGGCCCATATTAATTGGCAGTTGATCAAATCTCTATTAAACCAACAAGTCGTAATTGGCCTCTAGCAAGGCATTACAACTACCCAATTAATACGAGTAAAGTCCAATTAGCCTAATAATAGTACATGCATTAATCCTTTTGTCACACGATATCTAGTTTGAACATAAGTCATGGTCAGCGTCATACTTATATAGTTCAAACATATGATTACTCGATCTCTAAGTAGACTGATAAAACAAATGATATTGATCACACTATCAATTCATTTGAGCACGGCCATGCATTTCACAGTCTAACAAATCGAGGGGCCCAAAGATATCTCTCTCAAAAGAGAGGGACAAATTCTATCTTGATTGTCCAATATCCTCTACATAATTTCTATCACATTCAATCATGACCTTTATTATTATCCAGTTACGGATAACGTTTGATCATGTCAAAATATAATAGTCCTTATGTTGGAAACTATGACAATCTCAAGTCAAATGATTAAAACATGACTATCATGAGATTTACTTATGACGCTAATCCATGTAGCAATCTCATGATGGGTCTATCCAATACACTGTTCTCTAACAAATATCTATGAGATTGATTCGTATCACCATACACATAATCATCTCATGATTATCAAATCAATACTCATACTGATTATAAATTATTTTATCTCCATAACAATAATGAATCAGGGACATATATCAAAATTGCGTAACATACTAACCAACAATAATGATAATAAAACATCTTTTATTAATAATAAATGCATAACACAAATATCCAAATCATGGCCTATGGCACATACACTAACAAGGAGGCCATCCCCCCAGGTTTTAGCCGATACCCTGGCCACCCTGACCACCCTTGTGGCTCAACAACAGCAGCAGCAGATGGCTCCAGCTACAGCAGCAGCGGTGCACCAGCAACCGCCGCCACCACCACCCAGGGGTTCAGATTCTATTACAGGGAGATGCAGTACTCCAGGTTCCGATGTTCAGGGGGACGACACGGCCAGAGGAGGCTGAGATATGGCCGAAGAACGTGTCTGAGCAGGTACGTCTACTGCAGGTGCCTAATGATCTGAGGGTTGAGGTTGTTGTGCCTTTCTCGAGGGAGACGCCGAGCAGTGGTGGCACAACATGGAGCTTTGTCTGACCCCACTAGTGATCTAGACACAGTTTAGGGATGAGTATCAGAAGTATTATATTCCGGAGGGCATGATCTAGAAGAGGATGACAGAGTTTCAGACACTGACGCAGGGCTCCATGTCAGTGGCTCAGTGCACTGAGCGGTTCCATGCCTTAGGGAGATATTGCCCTCTACTATGGAGAACGAGAGGGCCAAGATGCTAAAAGTTCAGGATACGGCTGAACTCGCGGATCCAGATGACTATTGTGTATGCTAGGCCAAGGACGTTTGAGGATCGACTGGAGGTTTGCAGGGAGGTCTAGGATGACCTAGAGAGGGCCACTGCAGAGGACAAGGGCAATAGGCTCCAGGAGGATATGCATTCTGGAATTTCAGAGAGATGGTTGAAGGTGCCCTGCCGCCACCAGACCAGGCTGCCATTCAGACCACAGCAATAGGGACAACGACAGATGGTGCAGCCACTGATGATTGGTGGACCAACTCTGACTGATGCACATCCATTGAGGGTGGCAGGACCACCACCCCTACCATGTTTTCATTGTGGATGACCGCATCCAAGCCAGTGTTGGAGGACCATGAATGTTTGCTACAGATGTGGCAAACCAGGAAATTTTACGAGGGAATGCACCAGGCATGGGCAGGTACCCCTCCATCATAGGGTCAGGGGCAGTAGAAGGGAAAGACGAGGACTAATGCTCGCGTCCATGTGGTGGCCGACACAGACGTCGATGAGATCATCAATGCTATAGCAGGTACCGTTTAATTAAGTAATTTCTATTTTGAATTCGATTTAATTCAAATTTTTGTCTGTGTTTATATACAATGTGTATAACCCTAAATGTGTTAGGTATGATCTTAATAAACAAGGTTCCCACCAATGTCTTATTTGATAGTGGTGCTAGTCACTCTTTTATCGCCAGAAGGTTTGTCAAGAATCTTAATATTCTACTTGATTGGCTCGAGACCCCGTATTGATTCCAAGCTGCCGGCGATCAGGTGCTAGTATCCCATCATCAGTATAGAGGATGTCAGCTGGAGATAAATGATCTGGAATTCTTTGCGACATTGATCCCAATTCAGATGAGAGATTTTGATATTATTCTGGGCATGGACTTTATGTCTAAGTATCATGTTGCTATTGATTGTCGGCAGAAGCAGGTCTGCATGAAGAGTCCGAGTATGCAGGAAACTATCTTCCAGGGAGATTCTAAGCTGAAAAAGTTGCCACATGACATATATTTGACTATAGCCCAGGCGTATCGAGCACTGAAGAAGAGTGAAGAGGGATTTCTAGTCTACACCATGGGTACAGAGCAGGAGGTTCCATCCATCAATTTGATTCCTGTGGTAAATGGGTTCAAAGATGTGTTTCCCAATGAGTTGCAAGGATTACCATCGAGCAGAGAGGTGGAATTTGAAATCAATCTTATACCGGGTTTTGAACCTATCTCTAGAGCACTGTATCATATGGCTCCAGCAGAACTCAAAGAATTGAAGGAGCAACTACATGAACTCTTGGACGCAAGTTTATTAGCCCCAGTGTCTCACCCTGGAGAGCCACTGTGCTATTTGTGAATGATGCGTGAATCCATGAGCTCCTACACTTTCTACCTCCAAACGTCCTTCACTAGGGTTTATGCAAAGGAAGAAGACTTCCCCTTGCTTCCTTAGTGATACAAACGATTGGTTCAAACAAGCAAAAACCAAGACTTCAAGATGGTCGTTGATCAGGAAAACTATATGGACCTCCTGGACGGTACCTTAGAGCAATGGAAACACCTTCAAAATGCTCAACCTTGATGTATATTAACCTAGTTTTTTAATGCAAAACCAAGAAAACAAAGTCTCACAAGATATGGAGAAAAGATCAAGTTTATTTCATGAATGTTCTCTCTTTTCATCAAACGGACAAGGGCCTTATTTATAGGCTATGTCCATCGATTTTTTTCAACTTGAGGTGATCCAATATCATCTCAAATAAACTACCTAACAATGTTCAAAATTGAATTTGTTTAAAATTCAAACTGAAACAAATTCTAGCTAAAATTTGAAATGGATTGCCATGTCTTCTTCATTCTTACGTGTGTGTGGAGAGCTAATGGTAGAATTGGAGACCTAATTTGATGGATAGAAGGTTGTTGGAGTTGAATTCAAAAGTTGGTTGAGGATTAAATCCAAATTGAATTTGAATTTGAATTCAAATTTAGATTCAATTTTGAGTTGTGATATAATCTCTTCCTCCTTCAATTTGGCATGTGGTTTGATTCTCCAAGGTGGTGGATGAATTGTCTTGCGCCTTGAAATTCAAGTCTCAAATTGGTTGGAACTTGAAATTCAAATCATGTTTGAATTTGAATTCAAGTTTAACTTCAAATTGATCTCAATCTTTGAACTTCAAGTGGGGCGCCCCTTTCCTTGGTTGCTGGAGATAATGTTGACCTAATTTTGTGAAGAAATTCCAGCTTGGACCGTGTTTGAGGTTGTTCTTGTAGAGACAAACATTCTTCTTATGACAAACATTCTTTTTGTCTCCTTCTAGGGCACATGCCTTAAAAACCCATCTTGTGGACCTCCATTTGGCATGAAGCTTTACGTGTACCTGCTTTCCTATAAGACAAACACATAAAAACAAAGATCACAAGAAAACAAAAAAAATATCAAAATAAAAACGCACTCACACACGCAAGAATCTAACGTTCATAATGTGGGTTCAATAAGGTGAACCCAATGAGCCTTAGGTTCATCTTTCACATGCCTAGACAAGAAGGTTCAAATTTGATGTCCAAGTTCTCTAGCCCTCTTTCTTGTTATAGGACCTATGACCTCCTGATGGAATCCCTAATCCTCATCAATCCCCCCCTCCTCAAGAGGATTCGTCCTTGAATCGAAGGGTCATCAGTGAAAGGTGTGAGATCAGCAGCATTGAAAGTGGAAGAAACAGAACCATACCTCTCAGGAAGGTCAAAGATGTAGGCATTGTCATCTATGTGCCTTAAGACTTTGAATTGCCCATCTCCTCTAGGCAACAATTTTGATTTTCTTTCGTTAGGAAACCTTTCTTTGTGTAAATGTAACAAAACCAAATCACCTGGTTCAAACACAACTCGTTTTCTATGTTTATTTGCTCGTTTTGCATAAGCTTTGTTTTTCTTCTCAAGTTGGGCTTTAACGTTTTCATGTAGTTTCTTTATCTTTTCCGCTTTTTGTTTACCATCGAGACTTGAACGTTTGTGTATAGCAATAGGAATCAAATCAAGGGGGACAAAGGGTTAAAACCATACACAATTTCAAATGGACTATGTAAGTTACCGTGATGAACACTCCTATTATATGCAAATTCAATATATGGTAAACAATCTTCCCAGTGCTTGAGATGCTTTTGCAAGATGGCAGGCAACAGTTGGGATAGGGTACGGTTAACAACTTCAGTTTGTCCATCAGTTTGTGTGAGCAGTGGTAGGAAACAACAACTGAGTACCAAGTTTAGCCCACAAAACACGCCAAAAAGACTTAGAAATTTCGTTTCCCTATCACTTACAATGGTACGTGGCATGCCATGCAATCGTACAGTTTCTCTAAAAAACAAGTCAGAAACATGTGTGACATCATCTACTTTCTTACATGCAATGAAGTGCGCCATTTTTGTAAACCTATCTACCACAACATAAATGCTATCCTGCCCTCCTCGGACCTAGGAAGTCCTAAAACGAAGTCCATTGAGATGCCAATCCAAGGGGAATCAGGGACATGTAAGGGTGTGTAAAGGCCATGTGGTTGAGATTTGGATTTTTCTTGTTTGCAAGTAATGCAACTACCACACAACCTCTCGACAACTATGCGCATGTGTGGCCAGTAGAAATGTTTCTTAAGGGTTTTGAGGGTTTTGAATAATCCAAAATGGCCCATTAATCCTCCTCCATGGGCTTCTCTAGTCAATGCTTCTCGAAGGGACGATTGAGGGACACACAATTTATGCTCCTTAAAAAGGTAGCCCTCATGCATGTAGAACTTCCCATAGGGTGCCTCTTTACATGCCTCAAAGATTGTGCCAAAATCATGATCATTAGTATATAAGTTCTTGAGTGATTCGAATCCTAAGAATCCAGAGGATAAATTAGTCACTAACGTATATCTCCTAGAGAGGGCATCAACAACTATATTGTCCTTTCCTTGTTTGTACTTAATCACATAAGGGAATTGCTCAATAAACTCTGCCCATTTAGCATGTCTCTTGTTCAACTTTCCTTTCCCTTTAAGGTACTTGAGGCTTTCATGGTCAGCGTGGATCGCAAACTCTATAGGTTGAAGGTAGTGTTGCCAAGTTTGTAGGGATCTCACGAGGGCATAAAGTTCCTTATCGTAGGTAGAGTAATTCAGTGAGGCACCTTTCAACTTTTCTCTAAAGTAGGTTATGGGTTTCTTTCCTTGAGTCAATACTGCTCCAATGCTCACTCCACTTGCATCACACTCAATTTCAAAAGTCACATCGAAGTTTGGTAACCTAGGGATAGATGCAGTGGTTAGCCTCCTTTTAAGTTCATCGAATGCCTATTGTTGTGGCTCCTCCCACTGAAAAGGCACATCTTTTTTTTACAATCTCAATTAGGGTGCAGATATGGATGAAAAATCTTTGACAAATCGCCTATAGAAACTTACAAGTCCATGGAAGCTGCACACTTCCCCTACAGTCTTAGGTGTGGGCCACTCCAAAATTGACCTAAACTTCTCATTATCCATCTCTACTCCCTCAGCCGAAATGACAAAGCCTAGGAAGACTACTCGTTCCAAACAAAAAGTGCACTTCTTAAAGTTGGCGTAAAGTTGTTCTTGTTTGAGCTTCTCAAATACGACCCTAATATGGTCAAGGTGATCCTTTATGGTTTAGGAATAGATTAGAATTTTTTTTTGGTCAAGGGCAAGATCGTGGCTTTACTCTTTTTGTCCAATTTTGATTTTTGAACAAGCCCGTGCAACTAGCTAGCCAATTTTAGTAAGGCACCCTCAAATATGTAAGATCAACCGTAGAAGTATCTCAGTTTTGGTGCAAAGGAAAAAAAGGAATTGTGAAAGTTAGGGTTTTCAAGGGTGGTTTGGCCGAGTTAGGGTTTTGATCCAGTCAAGGGTGTAGGGATCACTTTGTTTGATAGAAAAAGCTTGTATCTGAGGGGAGATATCGTTATGTGGAGTTAACTTGAATGTGGGGTGAATTTCGGTTGGGGTTTAGATTATTAACCGAGGCTCGGGTTTTGAAATTAGGGTTTGGCTTGGGTGGTTTCAGCCGTTTGTATTCAATATGGTTTCGGGAAGGACATTCACACATATGATCAGTAAGATTGAAGCATGAAATCAATCACAATATGAATCACAAGACACATACAATCATTATCAACTAAAAGCTTCGGCAGCAACTACATGAATAGAGACCTAGGTGGCTTTGTTAGAAATGATCGAAGTTTTAAGAAGTTGAATGTGTCCTAGATGCAAAGAACCCTATCTTGTTCAAGTTTGAATAACAAAGTTTAGAATTTTGACACCAAAGATGTGTAGAGGGTGACACTTGAATGATGAACAACAAGAACTAACAAAATGCAAAATTCAAAGTAGGACTATTAGGGCATAAGACTCTCTATATTTTTTATATATTTGGAAGACACAAATGACGTGAAGAATGGGGTAGGATGAAGGACACAAGACTTGACTTGAAGTGAATGGACATAAACAAAAGGAAAAATGACTAAAACATGGTGGAATAGAGTAACCTGTCTCTGATACCAATTTATGCGTGAATCCGTGGGCTCCCACACTTTCCACCTTCAAACTTCCTTCACTAGGGTTTAGGAACAAGGAAGAAGACTTCCCCTTTCTCCCTTAGTGATGCAAAGGATTGGTTCAAACAAGCAAGAACCAAGACTTCAAGATGGTCATTGATCAGGCAAACCGTATGGTCCTCCTGGACGGCACCTTAGAACAATGGCAACACCTTCAAAATGCTCAACCTTGAAGGATATTAACCTAGGTTTTTAATGCAAAACAAAGAAAGAAAAGTCTCACAAGGTATGGAGAAAAGATCAAGTTTACTTCATGAATGATCTCTCTTTTCATCAAACATCCAAGTGCCTTATTTATAGGCTATGTCCATCGTTTGTTTTAGCCTTGAGGTGATCAAATATCATCTCAAATAAACTACTTAACAAATGTTCAAAATTGAAATTTGTTTGAAATTCAAAAGTAAAACAAATTCTAGCTAAAATTTGAATTGTTTGTAGATTGCCATGTCCTCTTCATTCTTGCATGTGTGGAGAGACAATGGGAGAGTTGGAGACCTGATTTGATGGATCAAAGGTTGTTAGAGTTGAATTCAAAAATTGGTTGAGGATTGAATCAAAATTGAATTTGAATTCAAATTTGGATGCAATTTTGAGTTGTGATCTATTGGCGTGTGGTTTGATTCTCCAAAGGTGGTGGATGACTTGTCTTGCATCTTGAAATTTAAGTCTCAAGTTGGTTGGAAATTTGAATTTGAAATCAAGTTTAACTTCTAATTGATCTCAATCTTTGAACTTCAAGTGGGGCGCCCCTTTCCTTGGTTGCTGGAGATAATGTTGAGCTAATTTTGGAATAAATTACAGCTTGGACTATGTTTGAGGTTGGTCTTGTTGAGACAAACATTCTTCTCATGAAAAATATTCTTTTTATCTACTTCTAGGGAACATTTCTTAAAAACCCATCTTGTGGACCTTCATTTGGCATAAAGCTTTGCATGTACCTGCTTTCCTACAAGACAAACACATAGAAACAAGGATCACAAGAAAAAAAACAAAATCAAAATAAAAACACACTCACACACACTAGAATATAACGTTCATAATGTGGGTTTAGTGAGGTGAACCCAATAAGCCTTAGGTTCATCTTGCACATACCTATATAAGAAGGTTCCAACTTGATGTCCAAGTTCTCTAGCCGTCCTTCTTGTTATAGGACCTATGACCTCGCAGTGTTGGCATTTTTTCAGGGTGCTAATGTATTCTCTAAAATTTATCTTCGATCATGATATCATCAATTGAGGATTAAAGCAGAGGATGTAGCAAAGACTACTTTTTGAACTATATACGACCACTATGAATTCTTAGTGATGCCATTTGGTCTGACTAACGCTCCAGCGGCCTTCATGGACTTGATGAACACGGTGTTCAAGGATCAGCTTGATAAGTTTGTGGTTGTCTTTATCGATGATATTTTGGTCTATTCCCCTGATGAGGAGTCACACGTAGAGCATTTGAGGGAAGTTCTGGAGGTCCTTATGCAGAAAAATATGTATGCCAAGTTTAGTAAATGCGAATTTTAGCTGAAGAGCATTGCTTTCTTGGGACACGTGGTCTCAGAGGAGGGAATTTCTGTAAATCGAAGAAGATTGAGGCTATTACTGAGTGGCCCAGGCCGACCAACGTGACTGAAGTGAGATGTTTTCTAGGTTTGACCGGATATTACATGAAATTTGTTGAAGGATTCTTATCGATACGGTGCCCATGAGTAGATTGACACAGAAGAAGACAAAATTTGAATGGACCGCTGATTACGAGCAGAGTTTTGCTGAGTTGAAGCAGAATTTGACCACAGCTCCGGTACTTGCACAACCCTCTGGTTCTGAAGGGTTTGTCATTTATAATGATGCATCAAAGAACGAGCTAGGTACATGTATATAATTTCAATTTGATTTTATATGCATTGCAACTGTGGTCTACTTTTCTTTGCAGGATGTGTTCTTATGCAGAATGGCAGAGTTATTGCATATGCCTCATGCCATTTGAAGCCTTATGAACAAAATTATCTGACACATAACCTGGAACTAGCTGCAGTGGTTTTCGCACTTAAGATTTGGCGTCATTGTCTGTATGGAGTAAAGTGCAAAGTCTTCACTGATCATGAGAATTTGAAGTATCTGTTCACGTAGAACGAATTGAATATGCGTCAGAGGAGGTGGCTTGAGTTGATAAAGGATTATGATTCGACTATTAGCTATCATCCAGGGAAGGCAAACCGAGTTGCTGATGCAGTGAGCTGGAAGTCGAGTCACGCCAGGCAGTCACCATTGGAGAGAGAGATCGCATAGTTTGATCTGGATTTTGTAGATGCTACGGCTAATGTTTTGGCGACTATGATTATCACCCCATCTTTGGTTGATCAGATTAAGGAGGCTCATAAGGAGGAAGTGACACTTAGTGGTATACGTGAGAAGATGATGACCAGTCAGGTTGATGGTTTTCAGATTCATGATGACGGCAGTATGTGGTACTAGGGGAAGTTGTGTGTTCCTGACGTTGAGGATCTAAGGAAGGAAATATTGAAGGAGGTGCACAAATTCGAAGTTGTCTATTCATCCAAGTGTCACAAAGATGTATAATGATTTGAAGAAGTACTATTGGTGGAGCGGCATGAAGAGACACATAGCTGTGTTCGTTGAGAGCTATCTCGTTTTTCAGCAAGTTAAAGTAGAGCACCAGAGACTGGAAGGTTTGATGTTGCCGTTGGAGATACCAGAGTGGAAGTGGGAGCATGTGATGATGGATTTTTTTTGTAGGGCTTCTGAAAACTAGAAACGGCAATGACATGATCTGGGTGATTGTTGACTGTCTAATGAAATCTGCTCATTTTCTGTCCTTGCCGAGTGATGTGACCTTGGAGAGATTGGTGGCACTTTACATTGATAATATTGTCAGTCTTCATGGAGTTCCAGCCAGTATATTCTCAGACCGTGACCCGAGATTCATTTTTAGATTTTGGTCAGCATGATAGAGAAGGTTAGGGACAGAACTATGTTTGAACACTGCATTTCATCCCAACACTGATGGGCAGTCAGAGAGGATGATTCAAACTCTTGAGGAAATGTTAAGGGCTTGCGTACTAGACTTCAGAGGGAACTGGGATAGTATGGTTAAGTTGATCGAGTTCTCCTACAACAACAGTCACCATAGTGCTATCGGCATGGCACCACTTGAGTCACTCTATGGGCATAAGTATAAGTCCCCGGTCTATTAGGATGAAGTAGAAGAGCACCCTATAACTGGACCAGAGTTGATTGAGCAGACCAGAGAGAAAGTGAAATTGATCCGTGATAGACTCAAAGTTGCTCAAGACAGAAGCAAAGAGTTGGGCAGATTTGAATAGGCATCCCCTAGAGTTTGCCATGGGCGAGAAGGTTTACTTGAAGGTGTCGCCCATAAAGGGGGTTGCATGGCTTGAAGAGTAAGCTGAGACGTTGTTACATTGGTCATTACGAGGTGCTCAATAAGGTTTGTACATTTGCTTACCGATTGGTGTTACGCCATGCATTGGCTTAGGTGCACAGCGTTTTTCATATTTTTGAGCTGAGGAGATATGTCACTTATCTGAGTCATGTGTTGGATGCGTCGTCTTTAAGGGTTTGACCTGATGCGACATATGAAGAGAACCCTATTAGGATCGTGGATTGCAAGGACCAGGTATTGAGACACTAGATTATCCCGTATGCCAAAGTTCAATGGACAAACCATATGGAGCGGAAAGCAACTTGGGAGCTCGAGGACATTATGCGAGAGAGATACCCGCATCTCTTGGATTAAGGTACGTCAAGTTTTAAGAAAGAAACTTCTTGTAAGGAGGAAAGGATGTTATAATACGAAATTAATAAATATATAATATACATGTTAAATGTTCATGTGTGTGCGTGTGAGAGGGGATAAGTTTAGGGGGAATATTCATTAGTTAAAGTTGATTTTTTTAAAAAAAAATGAATATATCAAATCTTATCCTAAACCATTAAATCCCTCATTTTCCTCCTAACTTCTCTCCCATTCTTCTCCTTTTATACAACAACTTCCTCTCCTCCATCATCCTTCCCCAAATCGGCCAAACACCCCTTGCTATTAAAAAAACATAATCAAGCCAAGGAGAAGGGGAAAAATAGAGAAGAAGGGATATCAAGTTGGAGACGAATCCAATCCTAATACACCTATTCTATTCGTATTTAGCGTCAATTGAGGTAGGTTGCCTACTCCCCCTTGTTTTGGTATCAAGCATGCTCTAATGATGTATTTTATGTGATTTGTTGTTTTTAACTGTTTAAATTGTTAACTCTATGTTTTTATTGTGAAAGTGTGATTTTTGCAAGCTGTGACCGCTAGTTATGTGTGTGTGTTAATAAGATAATGAATGCAAATTGTAAGAAATTTGAATCAAAACGGTAATAAGTTTTCATGTTAAGGTCTTTTAAATTTTTGTTTTTGCCTTAGAATAGGTTCCATAGCCTGAAAATAGGAGAAAATTTAGATTGGGATCGAAAAACGGGTTCTGACGAGGTTGCGCGTGTTGCACACGCACGCGTGTAGGTTTGGCGCGTGAGCCCCTACGCAGCTCTCTATTAGAACACGCTCTGAAGTGTCTATGGCAGTGGGTGCATCGCATTAAATGGAGTCAAATAAAATTGGTTTGAGTAAAATCGGAGCTAAAATGACGATTTTATTGAAGTTGTATGGAATTAGGATCTAAATGAAAAAAGAGTAAATTTCAGGTCAGCCGGGTCGGGCTGACCCGGACCAGGCCAGCTAAGCTGACCAGCGTTGGCGAGCTGGACCAGATCAGCCTGGTCTCACCTAATTTGGGCTGGGCTGACTGCAGAATAAAAAATAATAAAAAGGGGTAAATTGAGCTGGGCTGAGCAGGCCAAATGAGGAAAAAAAGAAATTTCTTAATTAATTTCGGAATTAAATAAATAATAAATAAATAGTAAAAAATGATTTCAAATTCTAGAAAATTATAAATAAATTCTGGAAAATTCTCAGAAAATATAAAATGCTGAAATAAATTATTTTCACCTAATTTCCTACAATAAAATATTTTAACTAATTAAAATAATTAGAAAATAACAAGGGAAAAAAGTAGAAAATGTCAGAAAAATTTATACAAGTTGTGAAAAATATAAGTGAGCGTAAATAATAACTTTTCACCTTTCCACTAATTAAGGCACCATAAAATGAATGTCAGTGAACGTCAAGAATTAAGAAATGAACCCTAGAAAGATACATAAAGCAGGATTGACATTGCATTCATGGAACGAGCATTGCATTGGTAGGTAGGCAGTAATTAAGAGTTACAGATAAGAAAAAAAAGAAAAAAAAGAAAAGGTGTGGTAGGTAGACTGCGACTAAGAGTTGCAAAATGTATGGACAGTAGACTGTTGTCAAGAGCTGCAGACACTCAGGTGGACTATGGGTAAGACCCACAGACACAACCCGGGAGCATGCATTATACGAAAAAGATATGGGCATATTGCATGACATGACTTCTGTTGCGTGTGACACATATTGGAAGGCATGCATCATGAAGTTGTACATTATTACGTGGAATGATTTATTTTCAGCAGTTACTATTCCGTTTCTATATTGTATCCTGAATTATGTGATTATATTCGTATATATCATTGTTGTATGCTCATTCGTATTGGATCAAGACAGATACCTACTGGTGATGTCACACACTCACCTCTATTTCCCCCCTCTAGGTAAGCATGAGGACGAGTACGAGTACATCTTTGTGTAGGATTTGGTTGACATGGATGAGTGGGCAGAGTGACAACCGTGCATAGCAGCTAGAGAGACCATGCGGCTGGTTACTTTGTGTTTTGGGGATTCGTACAGACTTTCCATTATACATTTGGTTTTGGCCTTTTGATTTCAGATTGTGACATGTCGGGTCTCGTCAACCCAAGTACTTATTCTTTATTTTCATCAAGATTATTTATGAATGGAATTTGAATTGAACATTTATATTTATTGTTTCTACAAAAAAATTTCTACGTCGTTTCTGGCATGTAAGAAGTTAGTTCGACACCTTGTAGTTCTCTTAGCAAATTACGGCGGGTGCACTGTTCCGATGCTAGGGCTCGGGAGCAGGACCCTATAGGGGAGATACAGGTGGTATCCAAGCTTAGGCTCTATATTCATTGCGGACACATAAAGTAAACAACGACGTGAACTTAAGAAGTGATCTTAGAATTAAGAAATGATCGTAGAGATAAGCAATGATCTTACACGAGAGTGACAACCTTAGACTAAGCCAACTAGAACGGTTAAGAGATGAACGGTCAAAAGAATCTTACCTTGTTACCATAGGGTTGTCTTGAAACCCTAACAATCAGTATTATTCTCTAAAGGGCATTTCCTGAAAGTTATTAAACTTAATGGGAATGTTGCAATAAGATGATCTTGAACTTAAGATGTGATCTTAACCATAGGGAATGATTTTTATAAATTAAGTCACAATATAAAATTTTCACACGAATAACGACTTTAGAAATGATCGTAACCTTAGTAAAAAAGTAAAGACTTCGGATATGATTGTATGAAAAATAAAGTCACGTCTACCTAGTGTAAGCTGTTAGAATTAAGATTAACTATCTTGCCTAAGTCATGATGTGTAGTAGAATGATAAGTACTAAGAAACGAATAATTAGCGTCATGATTAGTAGATTTTATCAAAGAAATGGTACAAAGAATTAACAACTAGGGTTAAGATGATGAAATTAGAAATTTCAGAACAGGTGAAAAATATTAGTCATAGTAGGGATGTAAATCCATAGCGATAAGCGTACAATGATATGAGAAAACAGGACACAAGGATAAGTTAGTACATATGGTGGGTTAATTATTAATATCAAGGAACGTCGAATTATCTGGATAGAATTATTAGGCATAAGTTGAATTCAATTAGCATGATTAAGTAGCGGTTGATATTATGTGAGTTAACTGGGTTAATGATAGCGGGTAAAATAAGTAAATACGAAGGTTCGCATAATGCTTAGAAACATGAGGGTGTAGAAGATCATAAGTCGGATAATAGGAAGTGTATTCTAACTAGGAATTTAAGGGGAAGTTCTTGTCATAAGTCGATGGATATCAATTTAGCGAAATATCCGAATAAATAAGGATCAGATCTTTGAATGAGATCAAAAATAAATGAGAATGGATTCTGAATATCGGGGTTATAGTGAAAAAAGTACAGTTAAACTATTAGGGGACTCGCTTGAAATTTGGGGATAGTAAATACTAGGTTGAAGGATGTATGATTAAGCGAGTGCAATAAAATTTAAGTAATTGAAATTACTGACAGTAAGATCGATGCGACCGCTAAGTTTTGAGGACGAAACTTTTTATAAGGGAGAGGATGTTGTGACTCACATTTCCTGGTCGGTAGAAAAAGAAATAAGATAATAGAAAATAAAACGAAAGTGTGATGTCGATAGAATTTTGGTAGAATGTAAAATTTTGAATCCGGGTTTAATAGGACATCGGTAGTATGCATTGGGGTTAGAAAAGCTTAAAAAAATAACCGAATGATAAGGTAACCGGTATATCAATATGCGATGAAATTCGTTAACGAACGTTATGATTTCGTCATAGGAATTAAAAAATACGAATAGGTAGCAACATAAATCTTAGGATAAATTAAATCACAACAAAACACATGTCACAAGAAATTGGAACCACTTAAAAAAAGAAAAAGAAACTAGGACATAATAGAATAACTTGGAAAAGAAGAAAAAGGACTATGAATATATATATATATATATATATATATATATATATATATATATATATATACACTCTTTTTCCTCAATACAAGATTTTGTCCACAAGGGTGGTTTTGTTTGTCAAGGTTTCAATGAGGCATATCAATATCCCTTTTGGGTGGCACCCACTTCCACTTGCCATTAGCAGACTACAAATCCTTATCTTTCGTCCTTTAAGTAGTTTCATTTTGTTATGCTTTGATATTGTGTGTTTTAACAGTATTCATCCGCCATAAGTAAGGGCATCATAATAAAAGATGGAGGCCCTGAACTCCTTTCAAAAAAAATATATTGGTGCCAACTAGGGTAAGAAAAGAAAGAAGATATTGTGGTTAGAAAAATGCCTCAACAAAATACCAAGTGGAGAAAATTGTGTAGGAACCGAGTGATAGTATTTTGTCCTACCCTAACCACTCGCACTCCTCCTTATTTTTGGCCATTGCTCCCATTTAGATCGAAGATAGAATTTTGTCTTCTTCAACCAATAATACATCATTTTCTTCTACCCAAAATCTTACACCTACTACACACTTTCTTTTATACCATTCTTGCACATTTCTTACACCACCAACTAAACCAACAACTCCCCTCTCCCACCTCCTATACCTGGCTCCTATGCCCACTTCAACCCATAAGAAACCAATACATATCCTACCAAAAAGCCTTTCTTCCTTATACTATTTCTTACACACTTTTTCTATGCACTTCTTGTAACTTCCAATGAAACCAACCACTCCCTTTTTCCCTCCTCAAATTTTCGGCCAACTCCCATCAAAAGGAAGAAAAATCTTCCTTTCAACACTCCACGTCTTTCCTCCTTTGACAAGACAGATACCTACTCCACTTTCTTCCCTCAACTTTTGCATGTTGATGATGAAGTTTTCTTCTCCACTCCCTCATGCTCCAACCGGTCACCCACCTATAGGAAGAGGAAACTTCTCTCTTTCATCTCACTTTTACACTTCAATAATTTCTCTTGAAACCAATCTCTCTTCCTTCTCCCAAAAGAAGAACAAGTCTTCCAAGCTCCCCTTTAGTTCTTCCATGGCCGAACACTCCAAGTACCAATGATGGAATTTTATGTTTTCTTCTTGTTTCATACTTACTTCATCTTGACCTCCAAGAACATCCCTCTTTCCTTCTCAAGAATGAAAATAAAGTTTTCCAACCCCTACTTTTCTTTCAGGCCATAACTTCTTCTCTTCATCTCATATACATATCCAAAACAACAACTACAGCATCCTCCTTCATTTCAACACCATGGCCAAATTTTAAGAGGTTAAGAACCAAGGTGTAGCAAGGTAAGAACATCACCTAAGATAAGTTTATATTTCTCCATTTATCCATTTCCATAAGTTGCTCACTAACTCCTCCATGTTTGTGTGTAAACCGTGGGTTATGTGAGGTTAGAAGGAGAAGGCTTTCTTTAAGCCAAGTGAAGAAATCTTCAGTGTCATACTAAGGTTAAGTGATAAAGGCAAATACTCTTCCTAGTTCCTTCATGGATTTTCAAAGATTTATGTATATATGTTCGTATAAAGTGTAGGACCTGT
Organism: Eustoma russellianum; assembly: GCA_036186865.1. NCBI lineage: Eukaryota > Viridiplantae > Streptophyta > Magnoliopsida > Gentianales > Gentianaceae > Eustoma > Eustoma russellianum. Next base: position 14,518,365 of record AP025061.1, read on the forward strand.
ATAGCACCACTAGAGTGGGGGGTTGAATAGTGAGTGCAGAAAAATTGGTTTTTAAGACTTTTTAAACCCAATAACTCACTTCTGAAAACAGTTTCTGTTTTCAGATCTTGATTTAAATTAACTAGTTAACCAGATTGTAGACCTCCCAAAATTGTGAAATTTGGTGACAATTTTCTCTCAGATGTTGTTAATGTGTCACAAAAATTTTAGATTAAAACTCTAAGTGCAACCCCTTGAAAAACTGTTTTCACACAGATTGTGTCAATCTGCCAAAAACTATGATTCGAAATGAAAATTTTATTTCTATTAATTGAAAAATCTAAATGACCTAAAAATTTTATGGTATGACCCTTAAGATGTTTACTTTAATCTATTGAAACAGTTTTTCAAAATTCTCTTGGTAAGTATGTCAACCATATTGATGTTCTCAACCTTTGCAGATCTAAGAATCAGATTGTACTAGTCTCAGGACTATGAACGTTTGACTGACTTATATTTAACCAAATTAGATGAAACTTGTACCAAATGAAATATAAGACGTGTGGCTATGATTATGCAAAATTTTGTAATTTTTGGAAAATGTTTGCTATTTTTTCCGTGAGTATGAAAACGATGCAGAAAACTGAAACTGAAAGTAAAAGTGCTGAAAGTAAATAACACTGAGATTTTTATACTGGTTCGATTAAATCAACCAACTCTAGTCTTCAAGGACACCTTCCTTGGTATTCACTAATCACAAAAAACACCTTGACATAAGAGTGATGAGAGTTAAACACCAACTTCACCCTTTTACAATCAAACAAACAAAAACAACAACACGAATGACACTACCGAACAAATTAATGTTTGATCACAACTTGATCAACCTTGTACAAGAGATGAACGTATGTGGGTGGTATGAACAAAGCCTATATAGTATATGGAATATAATAATGATAGGCTTGAGGCTAAGAGCAAGAGAAAAGAATAAAAGAAGAAGAGAATAATCTTGCTTGATCTTGAAAGAATATGAACTTTGGCTTAGCTTTGTCTTGAACACTTTGCCTCTATTTATAGGTATGAATGGCACGCCTAGGCTGCTGAAAACTCCTTTAAAATTTGTCTTGAATGCCTTGGAAGATTGCCTTGTATAATACGGTGACACACCCTTGCTTACTTGGAGAAAAATGATTGGACGAACGACTTGTCTTTGCCTAGTTGTCACTTCATGATTGACAATCGTTTATCCACATTGGCACTCCATAAAAGGAGCTGAAAATTTAACCAAAAATCTGAAACACATGCTCAAATACATGCAAGTTAAGTATCAATCAATCAAGATGTGATTGCCCCACAATTTTGGAAGATAATCGGAAGACAATCAAGGCAAAAATTGGCTAGCGATAAAACATGTCTGAAACTTCAGCACTTGTTTGATTTTGAAATATTTCCATGTGTGTCTTGCCTTCTTTAATGTCACCAATCTCATGTGACTTATCCTCTACCAATTAAAGTGTCAAACAAGCTCCACCTAAGCTCCAAGAGGGTGTAAATGACGTGTGATCTCAGCTGCACCATGTGCTGAAATTACTTTTGTAAACTTTGTCAAATAATGATGTATAATCTTCACACATATGGTAAATTTGAATAAACCCTTAATTTTTATTTCAAGAATACTCTAATATGTCTTAGATGTATAAAAAGTGTCTAGATACATGTGGCACCAATGACAAAAATGTTCCAAGCATAGTAAGTGTAGAAAACCGAATTTTTGTCTTTCGTCAATTATGCGATTTTTCTCCGATTAATCTCAAACATCTTAGACATGTAATATATGTTATGTCACACATAATATACATAAAATAATGTATGTTTTCATCTCCAATGCTGAGGTGAAAAACAGCCATGTGCTTGAAAAAGTTTGAGTTTGAATTCTCCACAAATCAAGGCTAAATTGTGGGTGATTGTTGTGTGTAAACATGGTATGACTTTGGGGCCGATTTTGACATGTGGTGCACGAAAGTTGTGAGTATTTTGAGTGTATATAGGCTGGCCATCTTTATATGGTAAGTACACGACATATCGGTGATGGTTAGATAGTCACCCGATGCGGCAACTTTCGATTTATGTGCTCGTGACATGTCGACATAATTATGGTAATAATATGACTTGTAATGTATGATATGAGACCTGTATATACTCTCAAATGTGATGTGTATATAGTGGTATGATGTCGACGTACGTTTATGATGTGTATGACGTGTTGATGGAACGTCAGAATACAAAACGTATAATTCGTCGTTATAAAAAAAATATGTATGCATGTTTTTTTTAATTCAAAACAGATATTATTTATTTTAATAAACCCTCACTTATGGCGGAGGAATACCTTATTACAATTTGCCACAGAGTATCAGCGTATGCATAATGAAAGTATCATGCAAATATAATCTGTAGTCGCCAATCATATATGATATGTCGCATTAAAACCTTGCCAAGTAAAACCACCCTTGTGGATAAAACCTTGGCGAAGGAAAAAGCGTGCATATTTATATGATTGGAATGTATCGCTAGTTGATGTTTGTTACTGAATGAATGTCCCAACGTCCAGCTGTAGGATAAGAAATGTGAATCTTCAATCGCATGGCTTCCAAAGTATGTAACGTCCGTATCACAGTGCATAAGGCGGATGTATGTGGTCGATTAAGAAAGTCCATCCTGGTAGATACCATTCCTGCGAAGAAGTATGCCAGTAGCGCCAATCCAAAAAATAGGGTTGTCTGCCTCCACGTTCTTAATGTATATATATATATATGCTCGCCCAAGTGTAGCACGGTGCAGCCATATCAAGAAAGAAAAACAGTAATTAGCAGCAGCAATCCAAATTATGTATGATATGATATGAGCAATCAGTATAATATAGTGAATGTGTGCAACATCAGTACCCATTTTGCCCGCATACTTAGATACGAGCAGTGCATATGAAAGCGCATGCATGAAAAAGTTCAAAGCACAGTGTAGGAACATTATTACCCACAATGCCTGTGTCCATATGTGTGTATATATATATATACATATGAAAATATGTATGTGTGTATATATATATATATATACATATATATATATACATATATATATATATGGCGTTCGTGAAGATGTGGAGAGATGAATTTCCATTTCAAGTTTGTTGCCAAATAGCTCTCTCCAAATATGTCTTCATTTAATGAACTAGTTAATTTATCTCCTTAAGCATTTCACTCAATGAACTAGTTTAGTTCATTGATCATGGCACCTGAAAATAGTATAAAGACAACATATGCTTGCAATATGATGTAAGCTTTAACGCTTCATGGCACGTTAGTACGACAACAATATACATATGCATGTAAAGCATATTTATCACATCAACATGTCAAGTAACAATTTATTCATGCATTTCGTAATCACGTAACATTTAAATCATGCATTCTCAAATCATTCAAACCCCGGTTTCTCAACATAAAGTTGGATCATTCATGATATACATTCAATGTTTCTGTATCAAGAATATATAAAAGCTATGTTCATAAGTGATGTAAATATGTAATATGGGGTGTATGTAAATTTGGCCAACATGAATGATCTTTTTTATGATTTTCTTGACTAGTTTATGATCTAATTGAATTCTTTTTTAAAGATTATTTTCCATCTCCAATCTAAAATAATTAACTAGTTTCTCTTTCGAATCGGTAAGGATTAAATTTCACATTTTTATTTTTATCCAATCCCTTGGAGTAAAGACCTAATTCAGTTTTGACAAAATTCATATCCTTATATGAATTTCAATCAAACCCAATTGTATCAATTATATGTGGAGTTCTCTAATTTCAATAATTATGATTATTTAATCCTTAACATCCATCTATAGAATCTATTCTATGCCTAACGAATTTTACTATAAGTTTGTTGTTGGCAAGATCTTAATTACATCCGGATTTTTCAAATTTAATTATATAACATATCAAAAGATGATCAGCCATTGACGCAATAAGAACAAGAACAACAATTAATGTTGTAATTTAGTTGGTAAATTAGGTAAATTAAAAACAAAAAACTAATGCCTAAAAGTGCCAAATGAATTCAACTTTCACATAAAACAAGTCAAAAATAAAATTTAGCCCAAAATTAAGTTCATATTATCTATCAAATTCATCCATAGAAGAAATTCAGAATTGTGTAAAAGACATGGTGAAATTCGTTCTGCTCTAGCACCTGGGACGCGCTGCTTGAGTCAGCTTGGAGGGAAAAAGGGCATGATGTACTAGTGTTGACGTTATGCCGCATCAGAGTGGGTGGGAGCGTCTAAAGAGAAACTCCTCCCTCTTTTTCTTCTTCTCTTTTTCATGTCCCCATAGCCTTTCTTCTTTCTTTTCCCCCCTTTGATTGATAGGAATAATGGGTACGGAAAAATGGTCCACATGATCATGCCAGCCACCCCCTTTCTATAGGAAATTCTGTCTCTCTTTTTTCTTCTTTGATCCAGATTCTCTTTTCTTCCAAGATGACAAATTTAATCACAATCGATTTCAACCTTTCTTTGGACTCAAAATCAATAATTATCTACTAATTTTCAGCATTATCATGTCTTCAATTAATTGATGACATCTCTAAATAATCTTGATCATCTATTTTAATCTTTAATCGACATCGAAAAATAATATAACATAGAAAATAGTTTTATTTATTTAATAATTAAATTAAGCTCAAAATATGTAGTTATTTTTTAGCAAAAATCAATAATTTCAAATTATTTCGACAAAAACTTAAAATAGCCATGTGAATCATTTTTTAAGCCGATAGAGATGATAAAGTGCCAACATATAATAAATATTGAGTAGTAGAATGCATAAAAATATGTATAAATATCAATTATATGAGTAGAGCGAGGATCTTTCGCATGAATAATGGTCATAGACCGGGGGATGGAGCATTATTTTTAAAATGACTTGGAAACAAAACTTTTAGGTACCCAAATGATGGCCCAAATGCTGATGCCACATCCAAAGATGTCGGTTGACCGTTGAATGAGCCAGCATGACATGTTCCTGCTTAGTAACCTGATCAATATAGTATAGGCCCTCGTCTTAGTACCACGTCCGATGATCTTATTTTTAAGAATATCTTGCAAAAGGCAAAATTGGATATACATGAAACCACATAATTAAACTCCTTAGTAACATGACTGAAGGACAAAATTTTGGATGATAGCCATGGGACATAAGGACATTTATTTAATCGCATCTGTAGGGAAGAAAACAATTGGTCCTCCTCCAGCGGACTAGAACTAACTCCCTATTGGTTGTCTCGATATATGTTTTTGTGGGTTTGTACAAATATACTAAATTTGTGGTGCCATTTTCCATGATTTCATTGGCTCCACAGTTGAAAATCCAGTTAGTGGATTAGCTCAGGATCAGAAAAGTTTTAGACCAAGTTTGAAATACTTTGGATAATTTTTCAAGATTTTGTAACTCTAAGGGTGAATGTATAATTTTGGTAGAGTTTAGGAGTGAATCTATAATTTTATAAACATGTAGGGGTGAGTCCATAGTTTGAGAGATGTCAGAGGGTGAATTTTCAATATTGACCAAGTTACGGGGTGCTAGTGTAGATTTATAAATTTTGGGGGTCATAGATGTAAAATCATAAAACTTTGGGTGAAAAATTAAGGTGCTGGGGTTAAAGACCCAGCCTTACCTTTACCCTTCAAATATGTCGCCTCCTTCCTCTCTCTAGCCGCCTACTAATCTACAACCTCTGAAGAGGCTGTCAACGCTGCTGGTGTCCAATAGGATGCACACGGTAGTGCCCCCTTCCTACACTCTTTTCTCTCTTTTGATTTGGTGGTTATCATTCCACCACGATTTGGAAACATGCTTCCTTTGTGTTTGTTCATGCCACCATAGGTGCACCAAAGGTGGGTCTTGTCTTCCTTATCTTGGCTTCGCTGTGAGGTGCCTGAGCAAAGACCATCCATTCGAACCTCGTCTTCCCTTCCTTGTTTGGTCATCCTCTTGGCTGTCAAGTTAAGTCCAATCCTCCATGATGTGTTTAATTCGATTGAGGGGCTCAATTTCAGAATGGCGCATCCTCCCAGTGAACCACGACATACACTACCTCCACTAGATACAGTGTGTCTCGCTTTAAAATTACCCCTTTTACTGTAGCACCCCGCCCTCGACCAAGGTCTTGAATGTTGCACCTGTCGTACTCTACTACGAGGTGTACAAGGTGTCAATACCATTTATATGCATGCCGACATAAAAATGTATTGAAATAGCGAAAGCGTCATAAAATACACAAAGCGTAATAGGCATAAAACATACATCAAAATCTAAATCCGAGTACATTATGAGTAGCATCAGTATAAAAAGGGAAATGAATACATCCTAAAAGAGCAAGGTACAGAGTATAACAACTGGACACACTAATATCCTCACGGATATCCTACCCATGGCTCGTCGTTTATAAAATCTAATTCATGCTCTCGGGGCTCTACATGATGGTAAAAATAAAGAGTGAGCGATAATGAATCGTCCAACAAGTATGTCTGTCTGGATTCCTCATGTGGATCATGCATGGGAGACGGGATGATAAAATAAATGCAAGTATAAATAATGAAATAGAAATCGTCTCCATACACAAATAAAGTAGCAAATAGTGCAAATAAACATAAGCATCAAATAATCATATAAAGTGCGTAAAAATAAAGTCACAACTTGAATTTATCTAACTTCCATGGAAAATCAACCATCACTTGTTCAATCTTATTTCTAATCCATATCCTATGCAAAATCCTAATTCATTATGTTCATATCATGCATCACTTTTTATCTGTTCAAATTAATCACACCGAAGGCTTATAGAAGTATCAACAACGGTAGCTCAAGATCCATGTCATATGATCAATAAAGTTTGTAACATGATTCATTTTTTTAACACTTAAAAACATAATATGTTTGTATCATTTCCATAACTTTTGTAAACATGGCATTTCATATGTTGGCTATAGCACTTTTCATAACGTAAGAACGGTAACACGTGACATACCGAATGACTCACCATATAGTCGTATGTACAAATATAAATCCTACTGTTCTAAACACGGTGCTACATCATACGTACTTGGATCTAATGGTGATCCGTTATGATGGAGATCCCATGTCACTGACAAGGTGTTACACTCGGCCATAACGTAAAACATATGCCTTGACACTTAACATTTCTGTCCTGATGTCAGTCCAGCACACCAATAACATAACATATCGTGACATTATAAATCATATCATATATCAGTCGTTGGAATCATTCATCTCGTGGTACTGTTCGTTATGCGTAAAATCCTTTTTAAAACATATCGCGTGATAAAAACATTTCGTATCAAAACTTTGATTCGTCTATGCATGCACGTAGGCTTGGTTTTGGCTCATTTGGTCTTTTAAAAATTTTAGCTCTTAATGTCCAGTGTTTAGCTCATGGTACATATCATAAACTTAATTAAAATGCCAATTATGCCCGTTCTAAATTTGCATCATTACATATTCATCACTTACCCACTTTCTATATGTTTTGAACTAAAGGAAAATATCACATTTAGCCCCTTTAGGGGCTCTCGCCCTTCACACCTAAAATCAACCCACTTTTGGCCTTGGCACATATTATCATTTCCTTAATCCACTTAATTGACAAATTATTCATTTAGCAATTCAAATAACATATGATACACATATTTAGAAATGCATATAACCAACTAGATACCAAACCAAAAAAAAGTAGATACCAAAACAACATCATTGGTATGCATATATCTCCAAATGGTCGAATGGTACATTGGTCATACAATGTAAACTAAAACTTCACTTCTCGAATGTTGTTGCCACCACAAGAAACAAGATATGGATATTTTTGTAATGACTACCAATTCTCACTCGAGAACCAAATGGATTACCAACCATCCATACATCATTTGGTTACCCATATTCCTACACAGTTCAAGTCTTGGTTCACTGCAATCTATGGACTGCACATCAAAGCAGAAATGGGAGGTTTGTGGGCTAAACTTGAACATCATTGCAGTATAAATGCTGGGGTCGCCCCTTAGCTCGTAGGAGGGGACTTCAACACAATTAATGTTGAGAAAATGAGTTTGAGTGATTTACAAATGCTTGATTTAAATACTACGTGTTTACGAAATGCGTGACAAAATTATTATTTGACACGTTTTTGTGATATATATGCTTCATATGCTTTATATATATTGTTGCCGTACTAACAAGTCATGAAGCGTTAAAGCGTACATCATATGGCAAACATTTTTTGTCTTTGAACTATTTTCAGGTGCCACCATTAATGAACTAAACTAGTTCATTAAGCGAAGTGCTTAAGTTAATGAACTATCTAGTTCATTAAAGAGAGACACATTTGGAGAAGGCTTGATGGCAACAAATTGAGAATGGAAAGTCTCCTTATTCACTCATTATAAACGCCTACATATATGTATTATATATATATATATATATTCAGATTTTTATTAAAAAGGCACAATACACATATATTCCGACGTACTACCGACACGTTACATATATTACAAACGTACCTCAACGTCACACCACTATATTCACCTCATATTTATGAGTATATTCAGGTCTTATATCATATGATATAAGTCATGGTGATGACAAAATTATAACGACACGTTACAAGGTTATAAACCAAAAATTGTCGTATCGGGTGACTAACAAAACTTCGCCAACGTGTCATGTACTTGCCATATAAAGATGGCCGGTCCATATACTTTAAAAATAGCCAAAAATTTCGTGTCAAATATGTTCAAATCAGCCATAAAATCATTCCATGTTAGTGCACACAAATCACCCACAATTTAGGCCAAATTGTGGAGATTTCAAATTCAAAGTTTTAAGGCACATGGGGCGCCTCATTAAGTCAGCCATTAGAGCTGAATATCTAATTTATTTTATGTATATTATGTGTGACATAATATATATGACATGTGCAAAAAGTTTGAATTTAATCGGAGAAAAATCGCATAATCGACGAAAGTCAAAAATTCAGTTTTCTACGAACATAACACATGGAACATTTTTGACATGACTTGTAACATGTACTTAGACACTTTTTTACACATTCAAGACATGTTAAAGTGTTCTAGAAAATTCAAATTAAGGCTGATTGAAATTTACCATATATGTGTAATTATTGTGCATTATTTGACAAAGTTTACTAAAATGAAATTCAGCACATACATTGGTTATACACGCCACTTTCACTTTCAATGGAGCCAAGGTGGAGCTGAGTTGGCATCTCAATTGGTGGAGAATATGCCACATAAGGTTAGTGACACAAAAGAAGGAGCTACACAAGGTAACAATTCAAAAATTTCAAACGGCTACACATGCTGAAAATTTTCAGCACATGTACTATAGGGTGGCCGATTTTCTCAAGTTAATGCACCCTAATTTTCTTCCCAAAATTGAAAGGATTGTTTGGTAATCTTTTGACTACTAATTGGCATATATTTTATGAGTTTTAATCAGATGTTTACAGCATACTAAATGATGACAAGTTGGACCAATCATCAACTGCCAAGTAAGCAAGACCAAGTTATCCCTCCAATCATAATAAGCCAAGTGAGCAAGATGGTGTCATATCTACACAAGAAAATCTTCGAAGGACATTAAAGAGAATTCTCAAGAAGGGAAGATACCCTAGGGGGCGGCCACATATGATAAAAAGAGAAGAATAGTGCAAACAAGTTCAAGACTACAACTCTCATTCTCTCAAGATCAAGAATCTCTACTATTTTCTTCTTCACTTTTTTCTTCCTTCTTCTTCTTCTCTCAAGCCTATTATTCATATATTCTACATATTGAATATGCTTTGAATAGACCACCATACACATTTCATTTGTTGTAAAAGGTTGATCAAGGTGTGATCAAACCTTCATTCGTTCGGTGGTGGTGTCTGTGATTCATTTGCTTGACTATATTACGTGTAAAAGTGTGGAGTTGGTGTGTAACTCCAGAAATCCTTGTGGTAAGGTGTTTTTGGTGTTTGTGATAACTCAGGAAGGTTGGAGCAGGTTGATTTAACCAAATCAGTATAAAATCCTTGGTGTCTTTACTTTCAGCACTTTACTTTCAGTTTCCAGCATTTTGCATCAACTTCATTGCAAGAGTAAAAATAGCAAACAACTTTCAAAAATCGTAATATTTTTCAGAAACATAGCCACATTTCTTAGTTTTTATTTGGCGCAAGTTTCAACTCATTTGGACAAGTATGAGTCAATCAAAACTTAAATAGTTCTGAGACTAGTGCAATCTGACTTTTAGAGTTACAAAGGTTGAGAACATCAACGTGATTGATATACTTCCCAAAGGAATTTTTGAAAACTGTTTCAACCCATTGAAATAAATATATTAAGGGTCTTATCATTAAATATTCAGACCATTTGGGGCCACCAATCAATTAAAAGGAATTTTTCAAATCAGAGTACTGTTTCTGGCAGATTGATTTGCGTAATCTGACCAAAAATGTATTTTGAAAGCGTTAGGAGTTGAATTTGAGATACTTAGAACATCTGAGAGTAGAATCTCACCAAATTTCATGATTTTTGGAGGTCTGTAACTATATCTTTAAATCGTTTCAAATCAGAATATAAAAACAGGAACTGTTTTAAGAAGTGAGGATTTTGGGCCAAACGTTTTCAAAAACAAGATTTTACGCACTCACTATTCAATCTCCCCTCTATCTAGTGGTGCTATACGGGTCCTACAAGTGGTATCAGAGCGCATGCGCACTCGTGACAAGGAGATCCAACGATCTTTGTGAGATGGTGACCACTAGTCACAAGACCGAATAAGAAGGTATGTCGAGTCAAAGGCCTCCTATTTTTGACAGTGAGTCTTTCATACAATAGAAACTTAGAATGAAACTTTTTATTATGGCCATTGATATAGACTTATGGTCAATTATAGAAGATGGTCTTTTTGTTCCTTCTAAATTATCTACTGTTGATGATTTCACACTAGAGGTCATAAAACCGAAACAAGAATATACTAGTGATGACAAAAAGAAATTGAGTATGAATTCTAGAGCCATGCAACTACTTTTAGATGGGCTGAGCAAAAGCGAATCAAGCTACGTGTCTAATTGCTATAGTGCTCAAGAGATGTGGAGAATTCTTGAGATAAAACATGAAGGGACTAGTCAAGTCAAAGACTTCAAAATAAATATGCTTATGTCCACTCTTGAGCCCTTTAAATTATTGCCAAATGAATCTATTGTTGATAGGACTTACGCTTGACTAACATCTATAATTCTCTTGAGTCTCTTGGAAAAGCTTTTTCTACACAGGAAAAAGTACAAAAGGTGCTAAGAAGTCTCCCATCCGAATGGGACCCTAAAGTCACGGCGATTGAGGAAAGTAAAGAAACAAGAACAATAAAAATAGAGGAATTAATCGGACCATTGAAGGTATATGAAAACAAACTCATTTTAAAAAATTCTGAATCTACTTCTAAACAGACTATAGCGTTTAAATTAAATGAATACGTCTCTATCTCTTATGATTGCGTAGATGATAGTGACGCAGATTTCGATGATGAAGATCTAATCACGATGGCTAAAAGATTAAGAAAGATCATGAGAAAATCGATTAAAAAGAAACCTAAGCTTACTTCATCTAAAAATCATAGAAATACAAATGATGAGGATATAAAATGTTATACTTGTGTGGAAGACTTGGACATATCTCTTATGACTGCCCGAAAAAAGACAAAATAATGAACAAAAACCATGACAAGTATCGGACAAAAACTAGACTCGCCTTAGAACCTAAACAAAGGAGAAGAGCCTTTAAAGACTCCACATGGAGTGATTCATCTAATTCTGAGACTGAAGGAACAGAAGAAGAAACGACACAAGTATGCTTTACATCTAAGGCATCAAATGAGGTATCTTCTGACTCTGATTCTAATTCTGAGCTTTCTTATGATGATTTATTTTGACAATATCTTGAGTTGCATAAGTTCTCTAAGACTCTTGCAAAAGAAAAGAAACGATTGATTGAAGACAACAAGTTGTTAGAATCATCTAACATGAATCTTGTTTCTCAATTAAACGATTCAAAAGAAGAGTCGTCTTGCACAATCAATGCATTGAAATCAAAGGTCTCATCATTGACAACACAAAATAATAAAATGAAATCCGAGATTTCAAATTTGAAATCAAGGAATGCAGATCTAGAAAAATGGTGAAACAGTTTGACACAGGTACAAACCTGCTAGATCTCGCCATCTCTTCACAAAAGCATGATAGCGACAAATCCGGATTACGGTATGTGGAAGATAATAATGTACAAAACAAGTCAACAAAATTTATTTTATCCTCATCTAAGAAACCACATGCAACTATACAACATAAGATGACGACTAGTACACCACTCATCTCATCTCATCGTGCTTCTTACTATTCATATCATACAAAGTATATGTACCATATAGCTATGAAAGGAAATCATTAATGCATACTCGACATTCATATCAGATTAATGCATCTAGATCACAAACTATTCATAGAAACCAAAATGCATATCAAAAACAAAAACCATACCATGTGCATGATGAGATTCTCGGCCAAAGGCCAAATGCACTCCCACCAAATGTCTATTATATTGCTTGTTCATCTATTTTCTCACCTTTTGGAGGACTTAGGAAGGTCACCCAAGTTTGGGTACCAAAAGGTACATTTTGAAAATCGTGGGACCATAAACAACTTACATGCATAATGAAAACTTGCTTGCTTGAAAGGAGCTTATGTGCATACAGAAAACTTAGAAAATCAGATTCATGATGCGCGTGATCATGCGTGATACATGGGATGAAATGCGATGCAAGTCGTGGCATGAATAGTCTTAAAATTACTTAGAACATGACATAATTCCCATGAGTTAGAAATTTCCAGACTTTACGTTGTGTTCATGAGTCCTCCAATATAACAAATCAGACCTATTTTTATAATCTTTTGCCTTACATATGAATAATGGGGTCCTATCTACATGCCTTAAAATTTTCGTGACATTTAAAGATGAATAAGACCCTTAAATCGTTAAATTGCTAAAAAGTGTACTGCTGAATCCAGCAGTACAGTATCCATCTTTTCCTTAATTTCCAAGACTGTAAAATCTTAATTAATTTGGGTCAATACCTGGGAAACACAGTAAACACATCAAGGATTAATATTCATGGGCCCAAACCGTTCATATAAGTCAAAATCCACAAGATTAAGACCTCTTAACTTATTCCATAATTCTGTCCAGTTTTCCAGTTTTGTAACGTCAACTTTAAATCAGTAGTTACCCATCAAAACGATAATTCCAGGTTGATTAATTTACATGGACATGCTCATATATGTCCTAAGTGATTACCATAAAAATTACAGAGCAATCCAACGACTTTAAAGGGGTCATTTAATTACTTTTCCGAAATTGGTCACATGCTGATTCTCGAATGACCAGGTTTACTAAAAATTTTATTGTGGCAAAACCATAACTCCTTTTTCCAAAATTCTAACTCATAGACGTCATAGACATGCAGGGCTAGCATCATACCAAAAATCAGCTCATTTTCACTTTCCTAAGGTCCATTTTCAGGTCACAAAATACGCTTCATAAAACTGCTCTGCTTTAGTAGTTTGGTCTTTTGTCACTTTTTCATGTTAAGTACATACCAACTAACCTTATTCCTGTAGAATAACTTATTAGCCACTAAATACACCCCCTTAAAATGAATATTCCAGATTTCATAACTTTTGTTAAGTCACATATGTATAACTCCAAAACAGTTTGTAACTCACACATAACATTCATCACTCTTGATCATTTTGCATTTTATAAAGTCTACCCTTGGTACAACTAATGCATGCATCACCTAGCTACCCTCACAGCTTGTTTTCTTGTGCCAAAAAGGAGTCATGTCATCTTTCAAATTGAGTACAAATATACTCATGAAACAAATCATTCAAGCATGCCAAAACAATTTTGTAAAATCACATATTGCCCACACGCCATTTCATACTCCTCATGATTAACACAAAATCCATTCTTTGCCAAGAATCAATTTGCTAGCCATATATCATCCTAAAACAGCCCTCTTATCATATTGCATGTAGTCAAAGAACTCATCTTTAGAAGTATTATTCACAAGCAAGTCATTTTTCTTAAGGAACCACTAAGAATTTTAGCTTGACACTTAGTAGCTTCAACTAAAATTCATATCTTAATAATAACTAATCATTCAAGTCATCAACTCCTTAAATAAGTCATGAGAGTCTAGAGTATACTTTCCTCTTCAAGCTAGAACCTTTTCTTAGCTTGGATCTTGGATGAAATGAGTTGAAATTTTCCTCCACTACATCCATGAAGCACACGGTTTTGCGGGAGGAAAAAGGAAAATGTTAGCTTCCATTTTAAATAAAAAATAGAGCTAACTTGATGCTAGATTTACTTACCAATATGAGGTTTTGAATGGAGCTTGAGAGGAACTCAAACTATCAAGAGCTTGCACCACTTAAAAGATTGAAAAACTTGTATCTAGTGACCATGGAGGTTATGGGTTTGGGGTAGGAAAAAGGAACCAAGTGAGCTTCATTCTATGAAATAGAGAATCCACTTAAAAAGCTTGGAATGAGACTTACCTAGATGCTTCTTTGAGCTTGAAAATGGAAGTAGTGTTGAATCTCCTAGCTCCAAGGGCCGTGTAGTAGGGGTTGAAGGAGATGAAAATAGTCTAAGTATTTTCTTTGCTTGGGGGACTTCTTGAGAGAGTACAAGATGAAGATGGATGTGAAGCTTCTAGGTAGTATTAAAGAAGGCTTAATGGTGCAGGGGGGAAGGGTAGGCCGGCGCATGGGGGGAAGGGAACAAGGCTTTTCATGAAAAGTATGAAAAGCAAGCCTTGGGCTTGTAACTTGTAAGCGTTTTGCCTCCCATGCTTGAATTCTATTTATTATTGCTTGAAATATAATTTTTAAATAATGGAAAACTAGAAGGGTTGAGAGGGTTCTAGAAACCCCTTGTGTTTGGCCGAAATCTTGGGGCCTTGAGGAGGGTACTTTTGTCTTTTCACATTTTTCATAACTCATACTTATATAATTATACTATTATTTATATTATCTAATTTCTTGTATATGATTTTAGGTTTGCTTTTGTGAAGACCATTTTGGTTAGTCTCCTTATTATAAAAAGGAAAATATTCTAAGGCCCTCCAATGTCTTGTGGCCGAAATCCCTAGGCTTTGGAGGGGCAAAATGGTCATTTCACATACTTTATGACATCCACTTGTATAATTATATAGTATTTATCTTAAAAGAATTTAAGTAAAGAAGCACTAATATAACTTTAATAAAATGTACTTGGAAAAATTAATATTTCATTATACCACATCATCATTGTTTCAAGTACAGTACGGTTGGGGTACAACAGTATATGTCCTTTATTTTCATGGTTTTCATCACTTTGCATGATAATGTATTTTATGATGATTTTGTAACATCTTATATGATGGAAACCAAAATGTATATAGTTGATGTAAACGTTCAAATAAATATACAAGTAAAAGAGATGGAAAAGAAATGGATTTAGGTGATATATATACGCACACATAATACAAACTAATTATTGATGCTGCAGCAGGTCGTGGAGGAGCGACGGGAGGAGCATTTCTACGTAATCAGAATGGCCATATGATACGAGCTCTGTGCTTTCCGCTTCTAGTGTTACCGACTCTGCATGCAGAGTTACAGGCTATGCTTTACTCAGTGATTTACTTTACCACTTTGGGGTTTTGTGAGTTGCATATTGAGATCTATTGCCAATATTTAATAACACTGCTAACGGCCACAGTCCTATTATCGGGCCGACTGGGCAATGTTGTTGCTGTCTGAAGCATTTCTTGACTCTTTTGCATCCCACTTTTATTATATGTCCCGCCTGAGGGTAATTCTGTTGCCCACACATTAGCACAACATGGTCTAATACGAAGGATACAAACACATTTCGGAGACCTTTGGATCTTCCACCTATGACACGAGGCAATTTGCGGACGGATGTGACTACCGCATATATTCGATCTTCAGGATAATGACAACAATTATCACCTTTTTCTCCAACATCCTCTTGATGAAGGCTGCCGGGTATGTTTTCATTCAGATTGATTCCTTATGGTTATTGTCCGTGATCTTCTTTCTGATGACAGGCTTCGAATTTTTGCTGAGCATATTCATATACAGGTGGGACGCGACAGCTAGTACATTACACTTTGGGTTTGCATGGTGTGGATCACAGTTGTTGCCCGTACCAGTTATGGTTAAGGGCAACCCGTGCATTCGCTTGTCCTTTACTACGTATTACATCATTACTTTCTTTACACATTTACTACATGTAACTCGATCTCTATTTAATTCTTGGAGGTGCAATCACTTCGCCCAATCTCAGCTTGCAGATTTGAAGACTGGACATCGTTGCCTAACTGCCGCTTGCAACATTGCTATTCTACTAGGACATGTTATGCTTATGATAGTAGAGTTAATTTGTGCAAGATTACTTTCTCGTTTATTACGATTTCTGTATGTATTTACAATACTCTTTTGTTTGTTTGGGATTTGTGCATTAATTTGTGCAAGATTACTTCAAGTAGGACATGTATGTATATATATAAAGCAAATATATAGCGAACATACATAAAAACGATGACGGGGATCTCTCCCCACACTTGGCGGCCGCCTGCGATGCCTAATGCCTACGCCGCCGCAGTCACTGTCATACGCATGTCACCATTACCGTGTTCTTCTTCTTCTGTCTGTTTATTGCATACACAGCGTAATCAACTATGCAGCCACCGAGATCAAGATCATTTGCTTCGATGGTGGCTGTGTAAGATTGTGTCCCTTGTGAATTTTAGTTATATGATTTATAATTAAATCCTAATTGGTTATTTACGAAGAGTTATCTAGTAGGGTTATGTCTTTTAAGTTAAAAGACGTAAACCTTCATTAAAGGGACATGTCCATTTATCAAAGGGGTGCTATGCCAAAGGTTATGATGGAAGTGCTTTTTGGTTACCTATAAATATGAATGAAGGTCCTCTCTTCACCCTGTCATTGTCTTTACTTATCCATCGAAGTAAGCATTATAGTAAGGGCTAGTGGAGAGAAACCTCCGTTCAAGTTCGTGTTCGTCTGCATCAAAGTTGAAGGTTCCTCTCATCAAAGATACTACCGCGTATCGAACAATGGAGAAAGGTACGCTTCCACTAAACGTCCTCTTGTAGTTGTGAAATGTTTGTGTATGTGAAACATAGATTTCTAGATCCTGAAAGCTTAATCGCTTACATGTGGTATCAGAGCGGTTTAGAAATTTATGTTTCCATACTTTTGTTGTTCACAGTAATAGATATGGTAAAAAGCTCGTAACTTGGAAAGTGTTAGATTTGCACTTGTGTGCACCCTGTATTCTGGTTGGCACTATTGATAGTTGTCCTTATGTTTCATAGTGATTCTTTCACAATCCAAGTAGTTGGTATAGACAAAGTCTTTTGTGAGCATTCTTGGAAATCGGTTTGAGCATATAATGCAACAGTAAGTACAAGATGGAAAAGCACCGTAGGTGGTCCCTCCTGTCATACTAGAAACATAAGCAATCCTTTGAGTTCCTTGGGGTAATTAAGTTCTCTGTGCCTATGCCTGGATGATGTTTGACAAACTGTTCCTATGGGATTGTAAATGATCATCACCAGTATCAAAAGTTTTCCTAGATTTGGTGTCTTCTAGTTTAAACTTCACAGGAAATTGATAACCTTAAGTTCTCTGGGAGAAAAGTTTACATGTTTCCCATAGGAGAAATTATGTAAAGGAGAAATGGAAGTTGGATTTTCTTTTACGGTTGTCTGACATTTAACTGTATTAAAAAAAATGGAATCGGCCGTTTATTTAGGTTTGAAAATTGAAATACAAGGAAGAAAAGCTGCAAATTGTATAGTCTCAACTCTCAATAAAAGGTCTTGTATTAATTGCCAATAAGGTTCATCACTAATTGGAAACAGACGTACTGATTCATAAGTGCAATTTATGAAAATTGAGAAGTTGAATCAGGAAGTGCATACAATTTATGTTTTTCTAGAAAATGTATGCCTCGGAAAGTTTATTTGGAAAGTTTATTTTTCATGCAATAATCATCGGTTTATATTAATGTAATTTGTTTTCTCCGTAAGAGTACTCTTGACATTGGTTTAGCATAATTTATAGCATGTATGACTTATGCTGAAACATATTAAATGTTTGGAGTAAGCGTTTTCTTCCTTATTTGTTTTTGAAGATTTTTGGTTACATGCATTTAGCATGCTCACTTTATTGTTGTTATTGTTGTATTTTCTGTATGTCATTCGAAAGGTTTATTTGGAGCATTTTTGTTGATTATGTATTAAAGTTTGTGGTAGATGCAAAAGATAAATTATTGATATAATTGTGATAAATACACCGTGCACGTAATTTCTGTCTAGAAAGTCGATACTTAAGTGGGACCGTCTGTGACCCCACCGCACGGCCTGGGATTTTACGTGGAATGGTAATACTGTCTAGGAAATTGATTCATGATCTTTTCTGGGTATTGCCGAATCGGTTCACTTTACATTTGCATTATGATTTCATCTTTTGTTGATGTCATATAAGAGGTTTTATTATATTATATAATTTGTTAGTCACCAAAGTGATCAAGTTATATAATATGATAAAATTAAATTTGAAAGAATGACAATATAGATATATGTTGAATTTATTATGGAATAATCATGTAATCGCCCAAAGGTTGATTAAATGTTCTATAATAAATGTGTTGGTTGGTGTATATGTTATTTAGTTTATTTGCATATCCAAAGATAGCACTTAAATCTAAGTAGCATATTTTTACCACATTAAAGTTTATTATATTTACATATCTTAATAATTCCCAAAGGAGAGTTTTGATGTGTATTTTATGTGAGTTTCCATTAGAATCTGAATTTCTGTGATCTATTACTTGCAGTACCTGCTTCTACTTCGTTGCTTTCACATGCTGCGTCCATTCCATTATTCAACGGTTTGAATTTCTCGGAATGGAGTGAACAAATCCGGTTCCACTTAGGTGCGTTGGACCTGGATATGTCACTCGAAGAGGAGAAACCAGGTGACATCACTGATGAGAGCAGTGATGATGATAAGTACCATTATAGAGCCTGGGAAGGATCAAACCGGTTGAGTTTAATGTTTATGCGGATGGCGGTTGCAAGCAACATTAAGTCTATCCTTCCTAAAACTGAAAGTGCTAAGGAATTTATGGCCAATGTGGAAGAATGTTCTCAAAGTGCTGACAAGTCGCTTGCTGGTATATTAATGAGTAGTCTGACTACTATGAAGTATGATGGCTCACGTACTATGCAAGAGCACATTATTGAAATGAGAAATTTGGCAGCAAAATTAAAGAGTTTGAGGATGAACGTGGATGAGTACTTTTTGGCGCAATTTATCCTGAATTCCTTGCCTTCTGAAGAGTATGGTCCATTTCAAATGAATTACAACACTATTAAGGACAAGTGGAGTGTTAATGAATTGACCAATATGCTCATTCAAGAAGAGACAAGATTAAAGAATCACAGGACTCATTCTGTTCATTTCGCAAAGTATCAAGAAGCTGGAAAGAGCATAAAAGGAAAGAAGAAGCATAAAAGAGATTTGCACAATCTGAATGAGTCTTCTTCTCGAATCCACAAAAAGGGACGTAAGGAAGGCGTTTGTCATTTCTGTCATAAACCTGGACATTACAAGAATGACTGCCTGAAACGTAAAGCATGGTTTGAAAAGAAAGGTAATCCAATTGCCTTTGTATTTTTTGAGTCATACTTTACTGAAGTTCCTATTAATACATGGTGGATTGACTCTGGTTCTACTGCTCATATTTCCAACTCGATGCAGGGATTCCTTTCAATCCAAACCGTAAGAAATGAGTTTGTATACATGGGAAATAGAGACAAAGCTCCAGTGGAAGGAATTGGCACTTATCGTCTGATATTAGAGACTGGACATTGTCTTTATTTATATCAAACTCTATATGTACCAAGTTTTTCCTGTAATCTAGTTTCATTACCGAAACTAGATAAAATGGGATTTAAGGTTGAATTTGGTTTTGGTTGTTTTAGTTTGTTAAAGAACAGCAGCGTTATTGGTTCTGGAATCCTATGTAATGGTCTCTACAAAATTAATCTTAAAGTTTCTTCTGTTGAGACCTTAACGACAGTGCATCATCAAGTTGGAATGAAACGTAGTATGATAGAAGAGAATTCTGCTTGCTTGTGGCCTAAACGTTTAGGTCATATATCCAAGGAAAGGATGGAAAGATTAGTTAAAGAAGATATTCTTCCTGACTTGGATTTTACTGATCTTGGAGTATGCATTGATTGTATTAAAGGAAAACAAACAAGGCACACTTCAAAGAAAGGCGCCACAAGAAGCACACAGCTTCTTGAAATAATACACACCGATGTGTGTGGACCGTTTGATGTTCCTTCCTTTGGAAAAGAAAAGTATTTTATCACCTTTATTGATGATTTCTCACGTTATGGCTATGTCTATCTATTGCATGAAAAGTCTCAATCTGTAGATGCTCTTGAAATCTACATCAATGAGGTTGAGAGACAATTAGATAGAAAGGTGAAAATCATCAGATCTGATAGAGGAGGTGAATACTATGGAAAGTATAATGAATCGGGACAAAATCCTGGTCCATTTGCTAAGTTCCTTGAAAAGCGTGGTATTTGTGCTCAGTATACAATGCCACGGACACCAGAACAAAATGATGTGGCAGAAAGGCATAATCGTACCCTCTTGGAAATGGTTAGGAGTATGTTAAGTCATTCGAATTTGCCTTTATCCTTATGGATGTATGCCTTAAAAACTGCTATGTATTTATTGAACAGGGTTCCTAGTAAAGCAGTTCCTGAAACTCCTTATGAGTTGTGGACTGGAAGGAAACCTAGTTTAAAGCATCTACATGTATGGGGTTGCCCAGCAGAAATAAGGATTAATGATCCATACGAAACAAAATTGGACTTCCGGACGATCAGTGGGTTTTTCATTGGATATTCGGAGAAGACCAAAGGATACAGGTTTTACTGTCCTAACCATAGTACGAGAATTATTGAGACTGGAAATGCTAGATTCATCGAAAATGATGAAACTAATGGGAGTGTTGAACTACGTAACATCAACATTAAAGAAGTTGTTCCGAAAACTCTTATAGACAAAGATTACAGTCAAGAACAACATGTTGATGATCAAGTAGTTCAGAATGATAATGTCAACAATGATTCTGTAATAGAAGAACCACAATTAAGGAGATCTCAAAGGGAAAGAAAATCTGCAATTCCCGATGAATATGTGGCTTATCTACAGGAATCAGAAATTGACATGATCATTAATGATGATCCAGTTTCATTTAAGCAGGCCATTGAATGTGATCATTCTAGTGAATGGATCGATGCCATGAAAGATGAGTTAAAATCTATGGATCAAAATCAAGTCTGGGATCTTGTCGAATTACCTAAAGGTTGCAAGAAAGTTGGTTGCAAATGGGTCTTCAAAACAAAACGAGACTCGAATGGTAATATCGAGAGATATAAATCTAGACTGGTTGCCAAAGGTTTTACTCAGAAAGAAGGCATTGATTATAAAGAGACATTTTCACCGGTGTCTAAGAAAGATTCACTTAGAATTATAATGGCGTTGGTAGCTCATTATGACTTAGAGTTACATCAAATGGATGTCAAAACTGCCTTTCTTAATGGGAATTTAGATGAAGAAGTTTATATGGATCAACCGGAAGGTTTTTCCGTTGAAGGAAAGGAACATATGGTAAGTAAATTAAAGAAGTCAATATATGGACTTAAACAAGCTTCCCGACAGTGGTACCTCAAATTTAATGACACTGTGACCTCATTTGGTTTTAAAGAGAACACCGTTGATCGATGTATATACATGAAGGTCAGTGGGAGCAAGTTTATTTTCCTAATCTTATATGTTGACGATATTTTGCTTGCCACTAATGATCTTGGTCTATTATACGAGACTAAGAAATTTCTTTCCAAGAACTTTGAAATGAAAGATATGGGTGGAGCGACTTATGTGATCGGAATTGAAATTTTTCGTGATAGATCACAAAGAGTATTAGGGTTATCTCAAAAGGCCTATATCAATAAAGTTCTTGAAAGATTTAATATGGAAAAATGTTCAGCTGGAATGGTTCCAATTCAGAAAGGGGACAATTTTAGCTTAAAACAATGTCCGCAAAGTGAATTGGAAAGAGAACAGATGAAAAGTATTCCTTATGCATCACGTGTTGGGAGCTTAATGTATGCACAAACTTGTACCAGACCAGATATTAGCTTTGCTGCCAGAATGTTAGGCAGATATCAAAGCAATCCTGGGATGGATCATTGGAAGGCTGCAAAGAAAGTTCTCAGATACTTGCAAGGAACTAAGGACTACATGCTCACTTATAGAAAATTGGATCAATTAGAGGTGGTTGGATATTCAGATTCAGATTATGCGGGATGTGTTGATTCAAGAAAATCAACATTTGGCTATTTGTTCCAATTATCCAGAGGGGCAATCTCGTGGAAAAGTGCGAAGCAGTCTGTCATTGCTGCTTCTACCATGGAGGCTGAGTTTGTGGCATGTTTTGAAGCCACTATTCAAGGTTTATGGCTGCGGAATTTTATTTCAGGTCTTATGATTGTCGACAGTATAGCTAGGCCGCTGAAAATTTATTGTGACAATGCCGCAGCAGTCTTCTTTTCTAAAAACGACAAGTACTCTAAAGGTGCTAAGCATATAGAGATAAAGTACTTTGCCGTTAAAGAAGAAGTTCAGAAACAAAGAGTGTCAATTGAGCATATTAGCACCAGTCTTATGGTAGCAGATCCATTAACGAAGGGATTGCCACCAAAGATATTTCATGAGCATGTTGAACGTATGGGTATTGTTAGACGTCATGAATGATATGTATTAATGTATTGACACTCTGAGCTCAATAAAAGTTATTTGTTTCTGATATTTCCTGTTTCTGATTATTGTGTATACATAAGCGTGTCAGAATTATGTTACAGGAATGAATGTTTATTAAATTTGTATTTTACTCTTCACTAAAGGTTGTAGTAAGGACAAGTTTATTGATGTAATACATGGAAGGGAGTTTATCAAAATGGATGATTTACAACCGCCATGACTCACATTAGACTTTACTTACTCACAACATTATAATAGACCAATATTATGGTTAAAGGATTTAATACTAAAGTGCACATTATGGTTTTATAGATCATATAAAATGTCACAAGGAACAAGTGAGAGATTGTAAGATTGTGTCCCTTGTGAATTTTAGTTATATGATTTATAATTAAATCCTAATTGGTTATTTACGAAGAGTTATCTAGTAGGGTTATGTCTTTTAAGTTAAAAGACGTAAACCTTCATTAAAGGGACATGTCCATTTATCAAAGGGGTGCTATGCCAAAGGTTATGATGGAAGTGCTTTTTGGTTACCTATAAATATGGATGAAGGTCCTCTCTTCACCCTGTCATTGTCTTTACTTATCCATCGAAGTAAGCATTATAGTAAGGGCTAGTGGAGAGAAACCTCCATTCAAGTTCGTGTTCGTCTGCATCAAAGTTGAAGGTTCCTCTCATCAAAGATACTACCGCGTATCGAACAATGGAGAAAGGTACGCTTCCGCTAAACGTCCTCTTGTAGTTGTGAAATGTTTGTGTATGTGAAACATAGATTTCTAGATCCTGAAAGCTTAATCGCTTACAGGCTGGGCCTGGATCATCACAACTGCATATTCCATCGAAGGAGATCGCTAAATACAAGGGAGTGCTGGCTATCAATTTTACAAGTACAGAGATCGCCGCCTTAACAGAATCCTTACGATATTGTTTGGTAGGAACTTTGTGGTACGGCGACCCAGAATTGAGGCAGTACGTTCTTAGTTTGAAAAGGTCGGTTTTTCTAGAGGTGTGAAGGTTAGTTTGATTGATCCCACACATATCTTGATCAATTTCGATCTAGAAGTGGATTACATTCGATGCTTTGCACGTCAAGCCTGGAATGTCCTAGGGTTTCATATGAGAATAACTAAGTGGTTGTATAATTTTGATCCAAAAGTGGATACACCTATTGTTCCAGTATGTATTTCTTTGCCAGTGCTACCAATATATCTTCACAAAACTGAGGCCTTGTTCCAAACCGCAAGAACGATCGGCATGCCACTAAAAGCGGATAATACAACCACTAATTTGCTACTGTTGGAGAATTTAAGGTTGGGCTTTGGCCCATCGTTGGAGATTGAAGATTTGGGCTTCGGCCCGTTAATGAAAGTTGCAAAACTTGGTTGTGCAACGTACTATGAGCTTAATGAATCCTTAATTATCTACAAAACGAGTGGTTAATGTTAGGATGTGAACTCACTCAATTTTGAGATTGTGTGAATGTGAAATTAATGCTCAAAGTAGATGGAAATGTTGTGGATGGGTGACTTGTCACCTATATGGAGGAATGCCACGTTGGAGGGGTCCACGTGGCATAGAAGCTTCTGACGGACATCGATCGATGACATCGATCGATCGATGTCACTTCGATCGATCTATGTCATCGATCGAAGTTGATCAGAGAGCTTCATTCGATGGATTGATCGATCAAAGACGATCAGAGGACATCGATCGATCACTTCGATCGATCGATGTCTCTTAGATCGATCAAGTTGATCGACTGAAGTACTCAGTCAGACATCAGTCGATCACATCGATCGATCGATGTCACTTCGATCGATCGATGCGATCGATCGAAGTCTGACAGCAGGCAGATTTGGTCTGTTGAGCAGTTTTGATTCAAATGTGAATCAAAACTCTATCCTCCTCCATTCAAGATAAGATCATCTGTTGTGATCTAACGGTGATGAGTAAAGCAGCTTTAATCTAACGGCCGAGATTTAAACTGTCTTAACCGCTTAACCGAATATGGTTTCCATCCAACGTTCCAGGTTTAAACCTGTTAATCTATCTTCGATCTAAAGGCTGAGATTAAACCATCCTAATCTGGATAGGAGGTTTTAATCCAACGGCTTAAATTAAACTTCGGTTTTGATCCAACGGTTACGGTACCTCCGACTCCCCTATATAAAGAGGGTTAAGGGCTCATTCATTTACACCACTTACAACACAATCAAGCATTAAAGCATTTTGCATTCGTAGCACGTGAGTCTTGCATATCGTCCGGGAGAAGTCAGGACAATCTAGAGTTCGAAGGAGTTCAAGTTCAGCAGTGCCGCTCAACTGAACAGGTACCCGTTGTATCCTGGGAGACGATTGCTCATACCGGTTGGGCACAGTATACTGGAGCAATACGTCTTAAGGACAGAGTCCTTGACTCGCCCCGGGTTTGATTTATTTTGTTGTTTCATATGCACACAGTGAACGACTGCGTCTTGGTACAGGATTGATTGTTTCCAACAATCTTAAGACGTATTTTATTCAATTACATTCTGTACCTTTTTGTTTATTTACGCAAAGGCAGTTTCGTACTGTTTTGCAGTCTCTTTCTACTCATTCTTGTACCTGTGACTGTTCTGATCTCTACATTTTGATCAAACTGAACAGGAATGGAGAACGAGAGCTCAAACTCTGTTCACGGCTTCAATGGTGCTCACTCCGTGTCCGCACCAGAAGGGGCAAACAATGCTGCTACCGGACCACAGTTCAATGCGGTTCCGTTGGCACCGACTGGAGGGCCTCAAATGAATCCGGCTGCCACTGCTGCTCAGGTGGAGAAGCCGGAGAAATTTGCTGGAAGCTTCTTCAAGAGGTGGCAGCAAAAGATGTTGTTCTACCTCACTGCGTTGGGGTTGGCCAGAATGCTCAGCGAGGATCCACCTGTGGTTGAGCCTGTGGAGGATCAACAGCAGAATATGGAGAATGCCTTGGGTGCTGAGGCCTGGGCATACACAAACTTCTGTTGTTTAAATTTGATTCTTGGTTGCCTAGATAATTCTCTCTATGGCATATTTTGTACTTTTAAAACTGCGAAAGCATTGTGGTTGGCTTTAGACAAAAAGTACCGCACAGAAGATGCGGGTACTAAAAAGTTGATAGTTGGGAAATTTCTCGACTATAAAATGTTAGATTCCAAAACTGTAATTTCGCAGGTGGAAGAAATACAGATGTTGGTTTCTGAAATGGAAGAGGAGGGCATGACGCTCAGTGAATCTTTCCTAGTTGCGGCTGTGATTGAGAAGCTGCCTCCTTCGTGGAGGGAATTCAAGAGCTATCTCAAACACAAGCGAAAGGAGATGAAGATGGAGGATTTGATAGTCCGTCTTCGTATTGAGGAGGACAACCGTCGCTCCGAAAGAAAGCCATCCATGTCTTCTGGTCAAGCCAAAGCTCATGTTGCTGAGGCAAAGAACAAGAAGAAGCATAACACTTTGAGTGTGAACTCCAAGGGCAAGGAAATTGCAAAGAAGTTCACAGGTAAGTGTTATAACTGTGGTAAACCAGGGCATCGAAGCAGTGAATGCAGGAAGCCCAAAAAGAATCAGAATCAGAATAAAGCGAAAGCAAATCTGGTCGACGCAATGGATGATTTGAACCTGTGCACGGTGGTGACCGAGTGCAACGCAGTGGGAAACCCACGAGAATGGTGGGTGGACACAGGAGCCACTCGACATGTTTGTGCGAACAGGGCAATGTTCAGAGAGTACGTGCCCACGACAAACAATGAGCAATTGTTCATGGGAAACTCCAACAGCTCGAAAATTGAAGGATCGGGCAAGGTAATCCTGAAGCTGACCTCAGGAAGGGAGTTGACTCTGCAGAATGTGCTGCATGTTCCCGATATAAGGAAGAATCTGGTGTCTGGCGCGCTGCTAGTCACGCATGGGTTCAAGCTTGTATTTGAGGCAAACAAATTTACACTTTCTAAGAATGGGGTGTATCTGGGGAAAGGGTATCTTTCGGATAACATGTTTAAGTTAAATGTTATGACCATTGTACCCAAAAATGTTGCGCCCATTGAGGCTAATAAAATTGTTTCCTCTTCTGCTTACATGCTTGAGTCTTCCTGTTTATGGCATTTTCGTTTGGGACATGTAAATTATAAGTCAATACAACGTATGATTAATCTTGACTTATTGCCCAAACTGGACTTTAGTAATAAAGAAAAATGCCAAATATGTGTTGAAGCGAAATTAACAAAAGCGCCTTTTCCTTCAACAGAACGAAACACTGAATCGTTGGATTTAATTCACACAGATTTGTGTGACTTAAAGTTTGTGCAAACAAGAGGTGGTAAAAAGTATTTTGTAACTTTTATCGACGATTGCACACGATACTGTTATGTATATTTGCTAAGCAGCAAGGATGAGGCCCTTGATGCTTTCAAGGATTATAAAAATGAAGTTGAGAATCAACTTAGCAAACGAATTAAAACAATTCGAAGTGATAGAGGTGGCGAATATGATACACCATTTGATGAATTCTGTTCAGAACATGGCATTATTCATCAAACAACTGCGCCATATTCACTTCAATCGAATGGTATTGCTGAACGCAAAAACCGTACTCTAAAAGAGATGATGAATGCGATGTTGATAAGTTCGGGTTTACCTCAGAACTTGTGGGGGGAAGCAATCCTCTCATCCAACGTCATTTTAAACAGGATTCCGTCCAAGAAAACGGATAAGACCCCATATGAATTATGGAAAGGCTATAAGCCTAGTTACAAATACTTGAAAGTGTGGGGGTGTCTGGCAAAGGTTGCTATACCAAAACCAAGACTAGTTAAAATTGGGCCTAAAACAATTGATGGCATATTCATTGGTTATGCAACAAACAGTAGTGCATATCGTTTCTTAGTGCACAAATCAGACGTTCCTGAGATACATGAAAATGTTGTCATGGAATCGAGGAACGCAGTATTCTTTGAGAATATCTTTCCAAAGAAAGACAAAGACAGTGAAGAAGCTAGCACAAGTAAGCGAGTGCGTGAGACGACTCCTCAAGAAACTGAGGAACCTCGTCAAAGCAAACGAGCCAAAATGCCGACGTCTTTTGGACCAGATTTTCTAACCTATATGGTAGAAAATGAGCCAAGGAATTTTTCCGAGGCTATGTCAACTCCAGAAGCTCCATTCTGGAAAGAGGCAATTAACAGTGAGATAGACTCAATTCTTCAAAATCACACTTGGGAGTTGGTTGACCTTCCACCTGGAAGTAAACCACTTGGTTGTAAGTGGGTTTTTAAGAAGAAACTTAAAGAGGATGGGTCTATTGGGAAGTATAAAGCCAGGTTAGTAGCCAAGGGCTATAGACAGAAAGAAGGCTTTGACTTCTTTGACACCTACTCACCAGTGACTAGGATCACTTCAATAAGGATGCTAGTAGCCATTGCTGCAGTCTATGATCTGGAAATCCATCAAATGGATGTAAAGACTGCCTTTCTGAATGGTGAGTTAGAGGAAGAGATTTACATGGAACAGCCCGAGGGGTTTGTCGTTCCAGGACAAGAAAGGAAAGTATGTAGACTTGTTAAGTCTTTGTATGGACTTAAACAAGCACCCAAGCAATGGCATTTAAAATTTGATCAGGTAATGATGTCAAATGACTTCAAGATCAATGAATGCGACAAGTGTGTGTACATTAAGAGCACACAGGATGCATTTGTGATAGTGTGTCTCTATGTAGATGACATGCTTATCATGGGCAATACTCGTGATATCATCTTGAATACAAAGAAGATATTAACACGAAACTTTGATATGAAGGACATGGGAGTTGCCAATGTCATTCTAGGAATTAAGATTTCTAGGGTGACTGAGGGACTCATACTGTCACAAACTCACTATATTGAATCTGTTCTGAGACGGTTCAATATGGATGATGTGAAACTGGTAAAGACCCCGCTCGACTTAAGTATGCACTTAAGGAAGAATCGAGGCGAACCTGTGGCTCAATTGAAATACTCTCAGGTGATCGGGAGTCTGATGTACATAACGAATTGTACAAGACCAGACTTAGCCTGTTCGGTAAACAAGTTGAGCAGATTTACTAGTAATCCAAGTGATGATCATTGGAAAGCTCTTAACAGAGTAATGAGGTATTTGAAATACACAATGAATCTTGGATTACATTACACGAGATATCCAGCAGTGTTGGAAGGATACTGTGATGCAAATTGGATATCAGATAGTAAGGACTCGAATTCCACCAGTGGATACTTGTTCACGGTTGGTGGTGCTGCTGTGTCGTGGAAATCCACGAAACAAACCTGTATAGCTCGGTCCACTATGGAAGCTGAGTTCATAGCGTTGGACAAAGCTGGGGAAGAGGCTGAGTGGCTTCGGAATTTCTTGGAAGATATTCCGTGCTGGCCTAAGCCGATCGCTCCTATTAGCATACACTGTGATAGTCAGTCAGCTATAGGACGTGCTCAAAGCAGCATCTATAATGGTAAGTCACGACACATACGTCGAAGACATAACACCATTAAACAGTTGATCTCTAATGGCGTGATTTCCATTGATTATGTGAAATCAATGGAGAATCTTGCGGATCCGCTTACAAAAGGCTTGCCTAGAGATCAGATGTCAAGATTGACAAACGGAATGGGACTGAAGCCCATTATGCATGAATCTTTGTAATGGTAACCCAACCTTGTTGACTGGAGATCCCAGAATCTTGGTTCAATGGGACAACTAAGTTATGAAGATTCAGTTAGCACTTACTCATTCCGTCTGATAAAAGTGCTGTCTGCAGAGATTTCAGGGTAAGCTAAGGCTTTTAATGATGTCCTATATCTTGATGCGTCAAGTGGAGTATGGCAGAATACTCTTGATAGGAATCACCTATGTAAGTGTGAAGTGGGGCCGCTTCTATGAGAAAGTCTGGGTGGCAAGGTTTCTCTAAAACACTTTCTGAAACCAGGTTGTTCATGGCCAAAACGAACACAACCATGAGAACCAAAAGGGTGTTAAAGAAAATATTGTGTGAGTGTCATTGTCTTGGTTCACAACAAAGGCTGACTAGTTCAAGACATCAAGTCACTACTTAGCCGAGTGGATCCGATGGTATATCACTATGAAAGGTTCAAAGCCAGAAGCTACATCTTCTGATGCAATATTTTCTTGTCTGACTTCTCCTCAGAGTCTGCATATGGGTCTGCATTAATTTCCATTCATGTGGGGGATTGTTGGAGAATTTAAGGTTGGGCTTTGGCCCATCGTTGGAGATTGAAGATTTGGGCTTCGGCCCGTTAATGAAAGTTGCAAAACTTGGTTGTGCAACGTACTATGAGCTTAATGAATCCTTAATTATCTACAAAACGAGTGGTTAATGTTAGGATGTGAACTCACTCAATTTTGAGATTGTGTGAATGTGAAATTAATGCTCAAAGTAGATGGAAATGTTGTGGATGGGTGACGTGTCACCTATATGGAGGAATGCCACGTTGGAGGGGTCCACGTGGCATAGAAGCTTCTGACGGACATCGATCGATGACATCGATCGATCGATGTCACTTCGATCGATCTATGTCACTTCGATCGATCTATGTCATCGATCGAAGTTGATCAGAGAGCTTCATTCGATGGATTGATCGATCAAAGACGATCAGAGGACATCGATCGATCACTTCGATCGATCGATGTCTCTTAGATCGATCAAGTTGATCGACTGAAGTACTCAGTCAGACATCAGTCGATCACATCGATCGATCGATGTCACTTCGATCGATCGATGCGATCGATCGAAGTCTGACAGCAGGCAGATTTGGTCTGTTGAGCAGTTTTGATTCAAATGTGAATCAAAACTCTATCCTCCTCCATTCAAGATAAGATCATCTGTTGTGATCTAACGGTGATGAGTAAAGCAGCTTTAATCTAACGGCCGAGATTTAAACTGTCTTAACCGCTTAACCGAATATGGTTTCCATCCAACGTTCCAGGTTTAAACATGTTAATCTATCTTCGATCTAAAGGCTGAGATTAAACCATCCTAATCTGGATAGGAGGTTTTAATCCAACGGCTTAAATTAAACTTCGGTTTTGATCCAACGGTTACGGTACCTCCGACTCCCCTATATAAAGAGGGTTAAGGGCTCATTCATTTACACCACTTACAACACAATCAAGCATTAAAGCATTTTGCATTCGTAGCACGTGAGTCTTGCATATCGTCCGGGAGAAGTCAGGACAGTCTAGAGTTCGAAGGAGTTCAAGTTCAGCAGTGCCGCTCAACTGAACAGGTACCCGTTGTATCCTGGGAGACGATTGCTCATACCGGTTGGGCACAGTATACCGGAGCAATACGTCTTAAGGACAGAGTCCTTGACTCGCCCCGGGTTTGATTTATTTTGTTGTTTCATATGCACACAGTGAACGACTGCGTCTTGGTACAGGATTGATTGTTTCCAACAGCTACCTCTATCAGTTCCTCGCGTTTGAGTTGAGATTTATGTCTCAAAAGATTTGCCTTTATGTGTTTACATTCGGAGCCATGATTATCACTTTTTTCAGCAGATGGATTTTGAAGACAAGCCTTCAAACTATTCACAATGTCGCATTTTAGGTCATTATACTGCATTTTGGAAGAAGCCCACAGCCTCTACTCCATCAGATGTGGAACCTCCAGTTCACTCGAATAATAACAGGAAACAACCAGATCATGCAGCGCAGCGATGGACGCCGAAAAAAACCACAGCTGTGGTTGAAGAACCATCAGAGCCCACTGTGGAGCCACCGTCTGCATTAATATATAATGTTTTTCCGCCACATATTCCGTCTCAAGCTCATGCTACAACACTTGAGGACCATGCGCAGGTTTTAAGGCATACAGCTGAAGATCCACCATTAAACAATCAAGAGCAAGAAATAAATATTATGCTAGAGCAAGATATTGCAAGGTTGTTATCGCCGCCTGTGGAGCCATTGTCTCAGGCGCCATTACATTCTATGAAATCCGACCATGCATCGGATACTGAAGCATTGAATGTCTCGTCGAATGAAGTCCTGGAATTGCAACAGGCAGCGAAGGAAATTTCCCATCGGGTTACAAGTGCAGCTGAACAGCCTGTCTCATCAGCCAATGAACTAGCTGACTCATCCCTTCCACTTTTGGTGCAAGGACTGGTGGAATGTAGTAAAAAAACGACATCGCACTAAGAAAAAGGACATCCCTTGTCCACCACCATCTTCCATGATTACAAGAGTGGCTTCAAGCTTGGATCCGCCGTCTCCTCAATGAATTTCTTAACGTGGAACGTACGGAGAGTGCACACATCCCTACACAGAATACAGTATTTGGTTCGCAAATATCATATTCACTTGCTTGTCTTAATTGAACCGAAAGTACCTGCTGTAAAGCTGGAGTACTATAGGCTTAAGTTTCAATTTGCCAAAACAGCATGTTCAGTCGATGACAAAATATGGATCTTTTGGAAACACCACACTTTTATGCAATACTACTATATCACAAGGCAACAGAAATTTTTCGATTCGTTTTCAATGGGTTCCTTCAGGGAAGTACTTTTAGTGGACATTGGTGTACGGACACCAACTATCGTAGCCTGCTGGGAATTATGGGCAGAGCCTATTTCTTTCTCGAATCACATACATGATCTTTGAATAGTCGGTGGAGATTTCAACACCTTTATATCACTGGATGAACAAATGGGAGCATCGACTCCATCATTGCGACAGCTTGCAGATTTTAACCAATGGATCAGTGACCCAAGATTAACGGAGGTGCCTTTTCAAGGATCCCAATATACTTGGTTGGATGGAAGAGGCCTTGGCCATGTGAGTCAATGTCTAGACCGTCTCCTTTGTTCAGCAAGTTTCTATGAGGTTTTTGATGCTTTACTTGTTCAACATTTAAATCGATCTACATCTGATCATGCTCCCTTATTCCTTACATGTTGAATAGATAACATGATGGGACCTCGATCATTTCGTTTTCTTGATGTATGGATGACACATCCTGATTTAAAGGAATTTATTGGACACTCTTGGCGTACCTATCCCACAACAGGTGGAATGATGGGTTTTTATTATAAATTGTGTAGATTAAAGACTGATCTTCGACGTTGGAATAAGACGATCTTTGGAAACATATTTGATGCAGTATTAGATGTGGAAACCGAAGTGGTAAATGCAGAGACACTATATGATAATGATCCTACTACAGAAAATCGTGAGGCATATCATAAGGCACAGGCGCAGTTGTTGCAGGCTCAATCACGGGTATTCAAATACTGGCAGCAGAAGCCAAAGGTCAATTGGTTGCAAGAGGCTGATGAAAATTCAGCTTATTTCCATAATATGGTTAAAGACTGACGACGCAGACAACGTATCTCACGTATCGTTTCATCTGAGGGCCAGGAATGTTTATCTGATGCGGACATACAGACTGAAGCAATCCACTTTTACTCAAGCCTATTTCAGGCGGAGTCTACTTCAAATTACAAACATATCCTTCAGTATATCCCAACAATTGTAACAAAGGATAACCGGACATTGACTATTCTTCCGAAATTATCTGAAGTTAAAGAAGCGGTTTGGGCGTTGAGTCCGACTAGTGGTTCAGGACCGGATGGATATCATAGTCATTTCTATTGATTTTGTTGGGACATCATTCACCTAGATGTTTTAAAAGCAGTTCAAGAATTTTTTTTCCTCGAGGTACGAGCGCCAACAGCAATAGCGACATCACTTATCACTCTTATACCTAAAGTGCATTCACCAGAAACTTTTGCGGGTTACCGACCCATTTGCCTTACCAACTTTATTTCTAAAGGTTGTGACGCGTATATTATCTACTAGGTTGGAAATCCTTCTCCCGTGGATAATTTCCCCAGAACAGTCCGGATTTATGCATGGTCGAGGCATAATAGAGCAAATATTGACGCCAAAGGAGATGGTGTATTTATTAGATAAACCACAACGTGGAGGTCGTGCCATTGTTAAACTGGATATGGCCAAGGCTTTTGATCGGGTCAGCTGGGATTATCTTGAACGATTACTACTTCAAATGGGCTTCCAGGCTTTCTTTGTTTGGCTTATTATCAATAATTTAATGGCCACCAAATGCTCGGTACTAGTCAACGGTAAACCTTGTGAAATTTTTAAGTCCAACACATGGTGCCAAACAAGGTGATTCATTACCGCCTCTTTTGTTCATTCTTGCATCATAAGGTTTCAGTAGAGTTCTAAATTCACTAGTGAGGAATCAATGGATTCAAGGATTTATAGAAAGTATAGTGTCTACCCCATCACATTTGGAGTATCCGGATGATTTACTCATTTTTCTCTTCGCACCGGCATCAAATTTACGCCGTTTTATGGTCTTCCTGCATCAGTATCAGCAAGCATCTGAATAGCAGGTAAATTATCATAAAAGTTTAGTGGTCGTCAATGCTAACCATGCAGGTGCCAGAATAGTAGAATTACTAGGCATGTGTTTATCTACTTTGCCGATGCGATACTTAGGAGCACCAATTCATCGAG
Source organism: Eustoma russellianum (assembly GCA_036186865.1). NCBI lineage: Eukaryota > Viridiplantae > Streptophyta > Magnoliopsida > Gentianales > Gentianaceae > Eustoma > Eustoma russellianum. The sequence goes on from AP025061.1 coordinate 14,553,035, forward strand.
GAATATGTCGGGCTTCTCATTGCACCACATTGTTATCACATTTTCACTTGAGATTTGCTGGACGGACAAATAAATTATTAAGTTCTGCGGGACGTTTGGTTCTCCTTCGATCGATGCTTTCAGCGATTTCATTGCACTTACTTGTAGTTTCCAGACTGCCAAGAACTGTCATCACCGAATTAGAAAGGAAGATGGCAAGGTTTTTCTAGCCAGCCAGCATCACTAGCGCTCATGGCATGATATTTATTACCACCATTGGAAGGAGGACTTGGGGTTCACTCTTTATCATCTTTACATCAAGCTTATGAATGCAAAATCTAGTGGACTTATCAACAGCATTTGACATTTTGGGCGGATTTCATGCATCAAAAGTATAGACGACGGGAACATTATAACCCTTTGATTTATGACTCGCCAGATTGGAAACGCATTTGTCAGATTAATTCCTTTTGTCAAAAATGTATTCAGTTGGGATGAGTTGGACTTGACTGGATGCCTGATGCTAATGGGCAATTCTCGCGGAAAAGTGCATATGAAGAGTGTCGTCCATCGCGTTCTACATTGTGTAATTGTAAATATATTTGGTGGCCAGGAATTTCTAATGCAGCAAAGATGTTTCTGTGGAAGTTACATTTCAAGTCACTGCCATTGCCTGAAAACATCCAATCCTATTCGGTGCCTTATCCAACAATATGTCCATTTTGTGCGCAATCGACAAGTGAATTAAATCACTTGTTTTTGCATTGCAGTCGATTGCAAGTGTATGGCAGAAATACTCTTCCTTGCTACATAGACCAAACAACCTATCTACGTCTCTCCGATCTCATCTCATGATTGGTGGTTAGTATCTTCTTCCAAAACTATGAAAGTACAACTCAAAGTGGTGGTTACTAATGTTATATGTTGGAACATATGGAAGGAATATGCCAGTATAGTGTTTGGAGAGGAGTCATATAACTTTTGATGGTTAGAGGAAATCATTCTAATGGATGTTTATACTTGGTGTGCTTCGACTTCAGGTAAGCGATTTGTACAGTTACTACCCGATCTAGTGTCCGCAAGATTGTCGCCAGCGTTACGCAATCATCGTCATTCAATTGTGCATTGGTAGACACCCCCTTCAGGTAGGATAAAAATTAACATAGATGCGACACTTGGAGACACAGCACGGTAGTAGGAGCAGTATTACGAGACTCCACTGGCTCTCTAGTATCTGCAATTGTGTTGTCATTGCCCAAATTATCACCTTTGAGGGCGGAACTTCAGGCATTACTGTATGCAACATTTTATTATTCATTAAGACATACTGAATTCTACGTCGAGACTGATTGTCTGCTTATTCTGCATTGGTTAATGCACACATCTTCTATTTCCGGTGACTTCCGAGATGATTTGCTCAGATTAAGATTATTTTTGCATCTTACGCACTTGGAACTTCTATATACCACGCGAGAGGCAAATTCGGTGGCTCATTATTTAGCAGATTATGCACTACATCGGTGCAGCTTCTTTGAGTTCACTCAGCTCTCTACAATGCCACCCATTGCACGAGGATGTCTGCTCACTGACTTGACTACCCCATACATGCGTGACTGATATGGCTAATCACACCATTTCTGCATGTACCACTTTGCAGATACGGGCAGTTTGGGTATTATATTCCTCGTTTATTGGACATAGCAATGTCATTCTTGCTTCAGTATTTTGCAGTCATTTAGCATGCTTTGTCTATTCATCTTTCTTGTGAGGTTATATAGATATTGCCTACAACTTAGCACCGATTGCTTTCCATATGGATTGGTGCAGTTATACTGTCTCTGTCTGCATTTACAATAGTGCAGGCAGATCAGGTACGTTATCTTTACTGGGCATCCTCGATTTCACATTCTATTACACGCCTTCACTAAACTGTTTCCTGATTTATTGCATGACATGCGAGACATTGGACATCATCAGACGCAATATGGATTTATACGTCTATCCACACCAACCCCTCGGCAGAGTTGGACTCTTCGGACATTGTATATTCGACCCACTTTGGATAAATATGTACTCTTTTGCCTTCGTGTAAGAATTTATCCACAAGGGTGGTTTTGCTTGCCAAGGTTTTAATGAGGCATATCATATCCATTGTGGATATCACCCCTTACCCCTAAAGCTTATACAAATTACGGTTACTGTTTTTTGACCACTCAGTTCTTACATTTTATTAGTTTGGGATCTGCTTTTTAACTATGGTTTTCCATCGTCAAAAATGAGGGTTAATAAATGAAGCAGGGGACTTGACTCCTTTTATCAAAAAAATATAAAAAGCAAATATAAATATGTATATGTACGTGTATTCGGCCAAATGGGCATCCTTGCATACATATATATATCTTCGGCCTAAATACATGTTTGATGTGCAATAAATAGCCCTGGACAAATTTATGGATATAAATATACATAAAGTAAAGTATAATAGAAAATATGGTTACTTTATATAGATATATATATTATAATGAAATATACATATAAAAAGGAATAAGAAATTAGGGTTTTGGACCATTATAGCTAAGTTTAAGAGATGTAATTTAAGGAAATATTGATAGAGAAAAATGAAGAAAAGGTGGCTGTTTTGGGGCTATTGGCCGAGACTTTGGGTGGAGAAAACGAATGTGTAATTTTCATGATTTAGGGCATGAGATATGTATATATATATATATATGCAGGGTTTTAGACTTTGATGATATGAGAAGGTTTATGAAGAAAATAAATGATAACATGTAGAAGTGGTTGAGGCATGTAAATACATGTGCCACTTCAGAAAGTGTTTTTAAAAGGTTTATTTGGCACTTAGAATTATATCGTATAGTCGGATGTCTCATGTCATGTTACATTATTTATTTGTTCAGTCGATGCGCCGTCATGACATCGGAACCGGAGTGCAGGATGTCATAGAGTGGAGCGCCGCATGATATCGGAACCCAAGGGGGTTGATGTCATGGACATACCGGCTTGAGTGTATTCTTTGTTGATGGACAAAAAGTCACCGATATACCGATTTACAGTTAGTAATATGTATAGTTTCATAGTTATCATATGAAAAAGGTTATTTTTGAGAAAAGGTATGTTTTTGCATGTTTCAGAAAAAAGAAGATGATTACATGATTACAGTTTATGTTTATAACATGGTTTACAGACATCTAATCATAAGAGTATCGCATTGACATGATTTGTATAGGTCTTGATGCATTTACATGATAAGAATAAGTATGATAATATCTTAGACTTGGATTGAGATTCCAAGTATGGAGACAAATGCTAGTGGGGTTTTCTAGGGACTTGATAGTCTAGAATGTTATACGATAGAGATATATGTGTTACATGTTATTTACTGACCTTAATGTTATGCCCTTTGTTTATTTAAGATGGAGACATGAAATGTTATGTTCTTTATTTACGTATCGTTAATTTATTACCCCATCTCCCATGCATGATCCACATGACGTATCTAGACAGATTACTTGCTGGGCGATTAGTGTTTTATCTCTCATACTTGCTTTATCACATTACAGAGAACAGGGACCCTGACGCCTTGTTCATTAAGGAAGGACCCTGGGCAGAGTACCCATGAGCTGAGATGTAGACCAGAGTTATGTACTGGCTATGTTGGGCATTTTGATCATGATATACTTAGATTATTTTGAGACATTGAACATTATGATTTTTACGCACTTATGACGATTTGTATTATTATGCATGTCGTATGTTTATCTTTATTTTGCTTCTGCTATTTCGATTTATGATTCAGTCGACATGCACATGTATATTATTGACACCTTGTACTTCTCGTAGTAGAGTACGGCGGGTGCATCAGGTGGTATCAGAGCCTAAGGCTCTAGATCCACGATAGAAACAGTAAAGTAGACAACTGTAGCGCCCCGCCCGAAACCAGAGTTCCGGCTGAGTGCACCCGTCATACTCTACTCCATAGAGTACAAGGCGTCGATACTATACATGTGCATGTCGACATGAATTGTAATCGATATAGCGGAAACATCTTAAAATAAGCTCACGACACGCATAATATTATTACAAACCGTTCAAATCCACACATCCACAAATACAGCTTCTCACGATAATTTTATTACATCACAATAAATAAAGCTCCCACAACAGGTACATAGCTTCAGCCTACATCTTTGCTCACGGATACTCTATCTGGGGTTCCTCCTCAATGAACATGGCATCAGGGTCCCTGTTATCTGAAATGTTGAGAGGCAAGTATGAGCGATAACCACCATCTTTTAATCGCTCAGCAAGTATTCTTTATAGATACTTCATGTGGATCATACGTGAGGAGACAAGTAGTAATAAAGTAACAATATATATAATTACATCTTCATTTACAAATGACAGCATTATATATAAGGGTAAAACAGAACATAAGATTTTGCATCATACCTTATGGGTCATATCATTCTTCCTCAGCATATCCTTAGCCTACCTTCCATGCTTGAACACTAATCCATCTTATACTAATGTCATAACTTACAACCATCACCTCTACGTACATAATCTTCCTTAGTCATCTTAAGGCATCATGATTGTATAAATATACTAATCACCACCTAAGGGCATGATCATGACATGATGCATAAACCGTGACTTTTCATAAAATGGCTTTTCGTAAACATGGCTTTTCATAAACATGACATTTCATAAATTGACAAGATTTTCATAACTTGCGTAAAATGACATATTCATAACTTGCATAACATGACATTTTCATAACATGAAGACATAACATTTTCATCATTGGCTATAGCACTTTTCATAAGAATAATAACACACGACATACCGATCGATTTCCCATGTAGTACATATACGACATAAAACATCATAAACATATGTACATGTACTAACGGTGACGGGCTATGACGGAGATCCCATGTCCTAGACCCGGTGTTACACTCGGACATATACGTAATCATATGCCCCTGACATCTATCACCCCGATACCGATGTCACGCCGGCGAACATAACATAGTCATAATCATGAACATAACATAACATATCGTGTGTCAATGAAATCGATCGTCTCGTGTTTATTATTCACATGCATATGAACTTTTAAAACAGGATATGCGTAAAACAACTTTCAAACTTTATTTTCGTGCAACATGAGACTTGTTCATATGAAGTATTATGGTAGTCTACATCTTATAACATCCTCGTTTACTTATTTTCATACTACATATCATAACTTAAAGAAAATCCTACTTTGACCATCAAGTGGCCATTCGGCCATAGCAACCCAAAACAGCCCATTCTCTCATTTTTCATTCAACACTACTTTCTTAATTTGTATTTCCAAATACACCTCATATTTCAACACTTAAGGGATTCATCCTTAAGGTCCTAATTTCTTAAACTTATTACTTACAAGTACTTCAACATATACCATACTTTATTCATTACCACACATTTTACATATAAGTGTCCATAACATTTATCTTTAAGAAACATTTTTGAATTCTTAAATGGCCTTGAGGCCGAATATATATATATATAGTATATATATATATGTATATATTTCATGGTAATACGCATATATGTGTGTATATATATATATAATATATATAATTTATTTACTTACATATGCCAATGTGCCGTTTATGTATAAGTATATATATTCTTTAACATATCAATTTTTCTTTTATTGTTTCATTTTCATATGGCCGAAAGTTGGCCTACAATTATTCTTATTATTATTTCATTTTTCTTCCTTCTATGTACATGTTGTAAGTTGTGTGTATATATTTCATTCTTTCTTTTTTCTTAATCTTAAGATTTTAACCACAAGAGAATATATCAACTTAAACATGATGGAAAACATACAATTGTACTTCTTGAGCCATATTCATCATCTCATGCACATCTTGTGGATGGAATGATGAAACTCAAAGGAAATACTCAAATAGGATACTTGGCCATGTATATGTGGTGTGTGTGTGAAGATGATGATCATCAAACAACCATTTAAGCCATGTATATAACTCATGCTTATGATGCATACATAAACATGTTAAAGACATGATCTTAAAACATATGAATACAAAAATACATAAAATGCAAACATGATGATCATCACAAATGAAAAACATAATCAAAACAACAATAGTTGAATTCTTTGTACATCTTTCTTAAGGTTCTTCATTTCATATCATTTGTTCAAAGTTTATATATATATATATATATGTATATTATCATATGTATCTCCATATGTATATATATATATATATAACTAACCGTATATATATACACATGTTTCATTTATATATATATAGCCTTTTATAGATATATATGTATTTGTATATTTATAACACTTACAATCATAGATCTTTCTTATTCTTAAGACAAAACTTGAACCTACTACATGATGATCCCATTTTTTATATAAACATAAGTATTGAATTTGAAATCCATGAAGGATCTAGGAAGAGTACTTGCCTTGGTTCACCTTTCTTACACTTAGAAGATGGTTCCTTCACTTGGTTTGGAAGAGAGTTCTTCTTCCTTCCTTCCTAGTATGCACGGTTTTTAGTGTTTAAAAGGAGGGTTAGTGAGCAACTTATGAAACTAATTATATAGAAGAATCAAACTTAAACTTTATAAAGTTCTTACCTTGATTTCCTTTGATTCTAGATGCTACAACCTTCTTGAATCCTTCTTAGTTGATGGAGTGTTTACGGTACTTGATTTGAGTGATGTTGGTGTGAAGAAAGGAGAAGAAAATCTTCTCCTTATGGAAGGTGAAGTTTCGGCCAAGAGGGAGGGGAAAGGGTGTTGGAGTGTTCTTGAGTTTTTCTTGGAGATAGGATGAAATTAGTTAATTTGAAGATGTATTATTTGAGGGGTTGAAGAAGAAATAAAAATTTCTTCTTTACTAGATGTGGGGGGCGGCCAAGCATGGGAAGGGATGGGTTGGGAGACAACCTTTAGACAAGTATGGGTGTAAGGAATGGGTTTTATGACAAGATTCCTAAGCATGCTAATTTTTTTATGCTAAATGTTTAAAGTGTGAGACAAGTTGTCTTCACCTTCTTTTTCATTTTCCTTTTCTTTTTCTTTCATGTATGTATTTTATTTTCTTTTATTTAAGGTAGTATAATATTGTTGTGTCATGTATTTCTTTTTGATTTAATTTATACTAATAGTTTAAGTTGTTACTAACTAAGTTAATTTGAGCTTTTATTGTGTGGATTCAAACATTTATGATATATTTGCTAATGAATCGTACACCTATGAGATTATGTTTACGGTATTGGAGGTTGATACTACATAACGAATTTTCCGGGCTGTAACATTCTCCCCCCCCCTTTAGAAAGTTTCGTCCTCGAAACTTACGTACCTCATACGAAGAGTTGTGGATATTGTTTCTGCATTTGCTGTTCCGGCTCCCAAGTCGCTTCTCTTTATGTATGATTACTCCATTGTACTTTCATGAAGGGAATTGTCCGTTTCCTCAGCACTTGTTCTTTACGGTCCACGATCCGTGTAGGAACTTCTTCATACGTGACGTCATCCTTAATAGTTACGGGCTGCTGCGCCAGTATATGATCCGAATCGTGTACATATCGCCGCAACTGAGATACATGAAACACATTATGTACCTGGGATAATGTAGGAGGTAGGGCCAACCGATATGCAACTGCTCCAATTTTCTCTAGTATCTCATAAGGACCAATAAATCTAGGGCTCAGTTTTCCTTTAATCCCAAATCTAATCACGCCCTTGGTCGGTGAAACCCGCAAATATACTTTCTCGCCTACTTCAAACTCAATCGGTCGTCTTTTTGTATCTGCCCAGCTTTTGCTACGGTCTTGAGCAGCTTTCAATCTATCACGTATCACCTTGATCTTTTCCAGAGTCTGCTCCACCAGTTCTGGACCCATAATAGTTCTCTTGCCAACTTCATCCCAATATAATGGAGATCGACACTTCCTTCCATACAATGCTTCAAAGGGTGCCATACCAATAGAACTGTGATAGCTGTTATTGTAAGCGAACTCAATTAACTTCACTTATTTGTCCCAGCTAACCTTGAAATTCAAAGTGCAAGCGCGTAGCATATCTTCCAATGTTTGTATGGTACGTTCTGACTGTCCATCGGTCTGCGGATGAAATGCTGTACTCATCTGAAGTTCGGTACCCATGGCATTTTGGTAAGATCTCCAGAATCGCGAAGTAAAACGTGGATCTCTATCGCACACGATATTGACAGGTGTTCCATGTAGGCTAACTATCTCATTCATATACATACTCACCAGCTTTTCTATGGATGTCTGGATTGACATGGATAAGAAATGTGCCGATTTAGTGAGACGATCCATGATTACCCAAATCGCATCATTACCATTGCAAGTCTTAGGAAGTCCGGTAACAAAATCCATCGTAATATGCTCTCATTTCCACTCCGGAATCTCTAATGGCTGTAATAGTCCTGCCGGCCTCTGATGTTCTACTTTAACTTGTTGACAAGTATGACATCTCTCCACAAACTCCGCAATGTGACGCTTCATGCCGTTCCACCAATAATTTCTTTTAAGATCCTAGTACATCTTTGTTGCTCCCGGATGTATAGATAACCGTGAGTTGTGAGCTTCCGTCATGATCTCTCTTTTAATTCCATCAATGTTTGGCACACACAATCTCTCTTTGAACCAAAGACTGCCATCATTATGCAACTGAAAATCCTTCACTGTCGTTCTTCAAACTGCTTGACAATGATCATTAACTCAGAATCATTCTTTTGCACCTCTTTAATCCTATCAATTAAAGTGGGAGTGATCATTAATTTAGCCAGAATATTTGCAGTTGAGTCAACCACATCCAATCCAAATTCGGCTATCTCTCTCTCTAGAGGCGTCTGCCTAGCATGACTTGACTTCCTACTCAATGCATCTGCCACTCTATTCGCCTTACCCGGATGATAATGGATAGCGAGATCATAGTCTTTCATCAACTCCAACCATCTTCGCTGCCTCATGTTTAGTTCTTTTTGGGTGACAAAGATATTTCAAGCTCTTGTGATCCGTGTAGATTTCGCATCTCTCTCCATATAAATAATGTCTCCATATCTTAAGCGCAAATACAACTGCCGCTAATTCCAGATCATGAGTAGGATAATTCTGTTCATAGGGTTTCAACTGTCTTGACACATATGTGATTACTCGTTTTTTCAGCATTAATACACAACCTAGTCCATTCTTCGAAGCGTCGCTATATACCACAAATCCCTCTCTTGAGATTGGTTGTGCTAATACCGGTGCCGATGTCAATTTCTTCTTAAGTTTGGTGAAGCTCTGTTCGCAATCAGAAGTCCAATCATATCGCGTCTTTTTCTGCGTCAATCGAGTTAATAGAACTGCAATCCGTGAGAATCCCTCAACAAACTTCCGATAATAACCTGCAAGTCCTAAGAAACTCCTAACCTCAGTCACATTTGTCGGCCTCGGCCATTCCGTAATAGCCTCAATCTTTTTGGGGTCTACTGAGATACCATCCTTAGACACAACATGACCCAAAAATGCAACACTATGGAGCCAAAATTCGCACTTGCTGAGTTTAGCATATAACTGCTTCTTTTTTTAATACATTCAGTGTTATTCTTAGATGCTCTACATGGGTCTCTTCATCCGGTGAGTATATTAGAATATCGTCAATAAATACCACCACGAACTTATCCAACTGATCCCGAAATACTGTGTTCATCAAATCTATGAATGCTGCGGGTGCGTTGGTCAATCCAAATGGCATCACTAAGAACTCATAATGTCCATATCTTGTACGAAAAGCAGTCTTAGCGATATCTTCCGACTTGATCTTCAAATTGATGGTAACCAGAGCGAAGGTCAATCTTGCTGAACACTTTAGCACCCTGTACGAAAGATTATATTGATATTTATAATAGTTATATATTTGTTATGTAATTATTTAAATTATTTACCCTTAATTGATCGAACAAATCGTCGATTCGAGGCAGTGGATATCTATTTTTGATAGTGATCTTATTCAGCTCTCGATAATCGATGCAGAGTCGCATGCTGCCATCTTTCTTCTTAACGAACAACACTGGAGCTCCCCATGGTGATACACTTGGCCGTATAAACTTCTTATCTATCAATTCTTGCAACTGTGATTTCAATTCCTTTAATTTGGCTGGGGCCATTCTATACGGTGCCTTTGAGATTGGTTCAGCTCCTGGAATGGCATTAATCTCAAATTGAATCTCCCTGTCCGGAGGCAAACGTGGTAGATCATCTGGAAATACATCTGTGAACTCCTTGACTACCGGAATACTGTCAATTGATGGGGTCTTGGAATCCTTGCCAAGAGCATACACAAGTAATCCTTCGCTGCCCTTCTTTAGTGATTGAAAGGCTTTTGCTGCTGTCAGATAAATATTCTATGGTATCTTTTTCATCTTGGAGTTCCCTTGATAAATCACTTCTTCTCGCATTGGATCCTTAATCATCACACGCTTACCACGACAATCAATGTAGGCATGGTGCTTGAACAACCAATCCATGCCTAGAATAAGGTTGAAATCCCCAATCTGTATAGGAATTAGGGTAACTTTGAATTTCTGTCCTCCCATTTCTATCTCGCAATTCTTATATATATGATGTGAAATGATCACTTGATCACCAGCTACTTGAACGCGATAAGGCGTATCCAGCCTAGTCGGACAACTATCAAGGTTCTTAGCAAACCTTTTCGATACAAAGGAATGACTTGCACCACTATCAAATAATACGTTGGCAGGTATGTTGTTTGTTAATATAACACCTTAGGCAATTCATAATTCAAATATGCAATCCCGAAACAAGCAGATAATATCATAAACTTTTCAAAATGAATTATACCTGTCACAACGTCTGGGGCATCCAGAACCTCCTCATATGTCATCACATATACTCTGGCATTGGCCCTTGGACCATCTCTCTGCTGAGGTGCGATCCTCTGGGGTCCCTTCCTGGGCTCAGGATAGTCTTCGATCATGTGGCCAATCTTACCACATTTAAAGCAAGCTCCAATCTTCAGCAAACATGTTCCTGTATGCGGTTTCTGGCACTTAAGGCATCTCGGAATCGGATTCGCCTATGGTGGACGTTGCGGCTGAGGTTGCTGCTGATAATTCTGCTGGCGTGTACGTTCATCATCTCCTCTAACAGTCTTAGTCCCTTTACCAAATTGACCATCTCCAAACTCTTGGGGCCTCTTGCCCCGGGTATCGACATCTTGCCTAATGATGTCCCTCTCTACCCGATAGCAGGCATCTAGTAATTCACCAAAATCTATTGGGTTGGCATTCACAATCCATGTGCAAATGCGTGGGTTCAGTCCTCTCTCAAACTTGATCATCTTCTGTTGTTCATCCCCATAATCGCTGGAACATATCTTCCCAATGCAGTAAATCGGTTAGCATAGTCTGTCGCTGTCATACCAGACGCCTAGACTAGAGACTCAAACATCCCTATCTTCTGTAAGGTAACTGATGGTGGAATATAGAATTTGCGGAACTCTTTCATAAATCGTTCCCAATGAACTGGAGCTGGCAAATGCTGCAAATTAGGGGTCCACCATTGATCGGCTTCACCAATCAGAAAAGGCTTGATAACATGTGCTTTTATCTCCTCTGGTACTTGAATCAGCTCAAAATTATTCTGTACTTCTTTTAGCCATTTCTCAGCTATGTTAGGGTCAGATCCACCTTCAAAGTTAGGGATGCGGGCCTTCTTTATTTCTCCATAGAAGAAACGAGTACCTTGCTGTGGTGGAGGTGGTGGTGGTGGCGGTGGAGGTGGCGCATGATTCTGGTGGCTGTTGTTACCTACCGCCTATCCTATCTCTACCAAAGCTTGCAGAACAGCCTCCTGAAAATCTCCTTGACCCTGCTGCTGTGGGGGTGGAGGCACATGCTCAGTGTAAGGTGGAACCGGTCCTGTCTGCGAGGGTATCTGTGGTGATGGAGGAGGCGGTAACTGTGCAGGTCTGTCAGCGCGTGGTCTACCTCTAGGTCGTGAAGACATCCTATTGAAAGCAGTATCATTAGTAATAATTTACAGAAGAGATCAATTTGTCTTCCTGCTTAGTTAAAAATTGTAAAATTAAATTTTTTTTTATTGGGGACTTAATAATCCAAGTAAAATTTTAAATTTCATCTAGCTATCCCTAAACATTCTAAGGATCCTAATCTAGAGATATCACTCTTGTCTAAGATCATAACTTAAGTTCTAGGATCATTACTTAACTTCTAAGTGCTTACTTTACTGTTCCCGCCGTGGATCTAGAGCCTTTGCTCTGATACCAACTGTAGCGCCCCGCCCGAAACCAGAGTTCCGGCTCAGTGCACCCGCCATACTCTACTCCATAGAGTACAAGGCGTCGATACTATACATGTGCATGTCGACATGAATTGTAATCGATATAGCGGAAGCATCTTAAAATAAGCTCACGACACGCATAATATTATTACAAACCGTTCAAATCCACACATCCACGAATACAGCTTCTCACGATAATTCTATTACATCACAATAAATAAAGCTCACACAACAGGTACATAGCTTCAGCCTACATCTTTGCTCACGGATACTCTATCTGGGGTTCCTCGTCAATGAACATGGCATCAGGGTCCCTGTTCTCTGAAATGTTAAGAGGCAAGTATGAGCGATAACCACCATCTTTTAATCGCTGAGCAAGTATTCTTTATAGATACTTCATGTGGATCATACATGAGGAGACAAGTAGTAATAAAGTAACAATATATATAATTACATCTTCATTTACAAATGACAGCATTATATATAAGGGTAAAACAGAACATAAGATTTTGCATCATACCTTATGGGTCATATCATTCTTCCTCAGCATATCCTTAGCCTACCTTCCATGCTTGAACACTAATCCATCTTATACTAAGGTCATAACTTACAACCATCACCGCTACGTACATAATCTTCCTTAGTCATCTTAAGGCATCATGATTGTATAAATATATTAATCACCACCTAAGGGCATGATCATGACATGATGCATAAAGACTTTTCATAAAATGGCTTTTCGTAAACATGGCTTTTCATAAACATGACATTTCATAAATTGACAAGATTTTCATAACTTGCGTAAAATGACATATTCATAACTTGCATAACATGACATTTTCATAACATGAAGACATAACATTTTCATCATTGGCTATAGCACTTTTCATAAGAATAATAACACACGACATACAGATCGATTTCCCATGTAGTACATATACGACATAAAACATCATAAACATACGTACATGTACTAACGGTGACGCGCTATGACGGAGATCCCGTGTCCCAGACCCGGTGTTACACTCGGCCATATACGTAATCATATGCCCCTGACATCTATCACCCCGATACCGATGTCACGCCGACGAACATAACATAGTCATAATCATGAACATAACATAACATATCGTGTGTCAATGAAATCAAACGTCTCGTGTTTATTATTCACATGCATGTGAACTTTTAAAACAGGATATGCGTAAAACAACTTTCAAACTTTATTTTCGTGCAACATGAGACTTGTTCATATGAAGTATTATGGTAGTCTACATCTTATAACATCCTCGTTTACTTATTTTCATACTACATATCATAACTTCAAGAAAATCCTACTTTGACCATCAAGTGGCCATTCGGCCATAGCAACCCAAAACAGCCCATTCTCTCATTTTTCATTCAACACTACGTTCTTAATTTGTATTTCCAAATACACCTCATATTCCAACACTTAGGGATTCATCCTTAAAGTCCTAATTTCTTAAACTTATTACTTACAAGTACTTCAACATATACCATACTTTATTCATTACCACACATTTTACATATAAGTGTCCATAACATTTATCTTTAAGAAACATTTTTGAATTCTTAAATGGCCTTGAGGCCAAATATATATATAGTATATATATATATATATGTATATATTTCATGGCAATACGCTTATATGTGTGTATATATATATAATATATATAATTTATTTACTTACATATGCCAATGTGCCATTTATATATAAGTATATATATTCTATAACATATCAATTTTTCTTTTATTGTTTCATTTTCATATGGCCGAAAGTCGGCCTACAATTATTCTTATTATTATTTCATTTTTCTTCCTTCTATGTACATGTTGTAAGTTGTGTGTATATATTTCATTCTTTCCTTTTTCTTAATCTTAAGATTTTAACCACAAGAGAATATATCAACTTAAACATGATGGAAAACATACAATTGTACTTCTTGAGCCATATTCATCATCTCATGCACATCTTGTGGATGGAATGATGAAACTCAAAGGAAATACTCAAATAGGCTACTTGGCCATGTATATGTGGTGTGTGTGTGAAGATGATGATCATAAAACAACCATTTAAGCCATGTATATAACTCATGCTTATGATGCATACATAAACATGTTAAAGATATGATCTTAAAACATATGAATACAAAAATACATAAAATGCAAACATGATGATCATCACAAATGAAAAACATAATCAAAACAACAATAGTTGAATTCTTTGTACATCTTTCTTAAGGTTCTTCATTTCATATCATTTGTTCAAAGTTTATATATATATATGTATATTACCGTATGTATCTCCATATGTATATATATATATATAACTAACCGTATATATACACACGTTTCATTTATATATATATAGCCTTTTATAGATATATATGTATTTGTATATTTATAACACTTACAATCATAGATCTTTCTTATTCTTAAGACAAAACTTGAACCTACTACATGATGATCCCATTTTTTATATAAACATAAGTATTGAATTTGAAATCCATGAAGGATCTAGGAAGAGTACTTGCCTTGGTTCACCTTTCTTACACTTGGAAGATGGTTCCTTCACTTGGTTTGGAAGAGAGTTCTTCTTCTTTCCTTCCTAGTATGCACGGTTTTTAGGGTTTAAATGCAGGGTTAGTGAGCAACTTATGAAGCTAATTATATAGAAGAATCAAACTTAAACTTATAAAGTTCTTACCTTGATTTCCTTTGATTCTAGATGCTACAACCTTCTTGAATCCTTCTTAGTTGATGGAGTGTTTATGGTACTTGATTTGAGTGATGTTGGTGTGAAGAAAGGAGAAGAAAATCTTCTCCTTATGGAAGGTGAAGTTTCGGCCAAGAGTGAGGGGATAGGGTGTTGGAGTGTTCTTGAGTTTTTCTTGGAGATAGGATGAAATTAGTTAATTTGAAGATGTATTATTTGAGGGGTTGAAGAAGAAATAAAAATTTCTTCTTTACTAGATGTGGGGGGTAGCCAAGCATGGGAAGGGATGGGGTGGGAGACAACCTTTAGACAAGTATGGGTGTAAGGAATGGGTTTTATGACAAGATTCCTAAGCATGCTAATTTTTTTATGCTAAATGTTTAAAGTGTGAGACAAGTTGTCTTCACCTTCTTTTTCATTTTCCTTTTCTTTTTCTTTCATGTATGTATTTTATTTTCTTTTATTTAAGGTAGTATAATATTGTTGTGTCAAGTATTTCTTTTTTATTTAATTTATACTAATAGTTTAAGTTGTTACTAACTAAGTTAATTTGAGCTTTTATTGTGTGGATTCAAACATTTATGATATATTTGCTAATGAATCGTACACCAATGAGATTATGTTTACGGTATTGGAGGTTGATACTACATAACGAATTTTCTAGGCTGTAACAGACCAGCCTAGACCAGGCGGCCTGGTCCAGATCTTCACAGGCGGGTCTACCCAGCTCAGCCTTGCAAACCAGATTAGCCGGGGTCAACTAGACCCGCTGACCTGGATTTTATATTTTATATTTTTTCTTCAATTAAATCCTATTTCCTTCTAACCTCAATAAAATCTTCGTTTAAATCCAAATTGACCCAAACCAATTTTATTTCACACCGTTTAACACGTCGCATCTACTGCATCGAACACGTCAACATGTGTTCTACACACGCTGTTAGGGGCAGCACATGGGCCCCACGTGCACGTGCGTCCCTTGATCTCGCGCGCGTGCAACACGACCACTTCGTCAGACCCCTTTTTCGATTTTCACTCCAATTTCAACCTCATTTCAGGCTACCTGAGCTATTTTTAAGGCTATTCATGCAATTTCCCACCTGATCGCATAAAAATTCAATCTTGTAAATTTATTTCAGATCGTACGATCATCACCTTCACACACAAAAATATACCCATACGCACGAACATCATAGAGCAAGCATGAAAACAGAATAAAATCCAAGCAAACATGATTCAGCACACGAAGTGCAAGTAATCCGAGAAAAGGGGAAGGTAACCTACCTTTTCGGGCAAATTATTTCTTACGCGAAGCTTCTTCTTCTTCCTTCAAAAGTTCTGCTGGCCGAGTTCCTATTATTGGTGTTGTAGGGTTAGTCAAACTTGGATGAGTGTGGATAGGATTTAACGTGTGTAAATATATATAGACACACACACACACACACACATATATATATATGTATATATATATATATGATATTGATGCTCAAAGAAAAGGAACCTTTTCTCCTTCATGCTTGCTGTCGTTGTTGTTGCTATGTGAGGGAGGGAGGTTGTGGCAGCCAAATTAGGGAGGAAAAAACAATGGGTTTTTAGATTTTAGTTTAGGTTAGATAGGTATGCATAGATAATAGTTTAGTTTTCCAAATAGGTTTATGACCTTATTTTATGGTAAACTCCTTAATTAAATTGTATCTTACAGATCTCCTATTCCTATCCAATAACCTGCAGATAAGTGTTATGTTTTATTTGTATATTATAATCCTTTTCTTTTTTTTCCCAGGTCGCGGGATGTAACAGACCTCCCCTTTATAATAAGTTTCGTCCTCGAAACTTGCGTATGGTTTAATCAATGACTTGGTATGGTCCTACTTCATTCATTCACCTAGATAATGACTGGACTAAATATCAATAACGTATTCCGATAGGTTAGACATTACACTGCCTTGACATAGGACTAAGTCTTTAGAATCACTCCTTGAAAAACTACAATGTAATTTCTAAGTCCATTGTTCTCTGCTTATTTAAAATCATAACCTAATCTTTTTTAATAATTCTAGAATCATGCTTAGGGGTATTATCACAATTATAGGGGTTCTATATCCCAATCGTCAGCCGATATCGTACTTATATCTGCTGTCCTCAGCAATCATATATAATCAGTACTTATGTATACTACAATCTTTAACTTAACGACTTGTTCACCAGGCTCATTTATCAAACCACATATATATTTTCAGAACATGTTTTACTCAATTACGCTTTAATTTAGTCATCACTAGCATCCCATAAGATGATACGTCCTTACAGGGTTTCAATCCTTAACTTAATTTTCCATGATTAGTACTTATAAACTTCCAGTGATACCACTTGAGGTGTATTACAATCTACAATTCTGACTTCTTAAACAAATTATATATGATCAATTACCTAGGTAGAGTACTAATCTTAAATGTACTTTAAGTCCTCCAATAGGCCAACCATTACGCTTCCTTAACACAGAACTAAGTCCTCAAAATCAATTCTTATATACTTGCAAGCTAACTCTATGATCATGTCCTTACTTCTTCGGGGATGTCCTCAACAGCCTAGTATATGAAATATGTGTGTGGACATGTGTTTCATTAAATTGTAGCTTATGTGGCTTTAATTTGAAATATAATTTTAATTGTTTAAAATAATATCATTCTATTTTTGTAAACCCAAGAACCAAATGAATATATACATGTTTTCGCAAAGCGGTTTTTCAAATGACCACTTATAAAAATAATGATATAACTTGTTTGCTATCAATCAATACCTGTATAAGACTAATATCTTCGGCCTATTTTGATAACCCTACATTCAAAATCTTAAATCTAGATTATAAATTCCTTTGTTTGATATCACTTATTAAACTCTACTGATCATAATGCTTTTAACTCGTTGCTTAGTTTGTATCATTCTACTATAAATAATCTCCTAATAACTATCGTACTATTATAGCTTATTTCTTAGTAGCTATGGTCTCAACTTAGATCTAAGCCTGCTTTGATGCTACCGTCCAAGTAGAGGTATGGGCCCGCTTTACTTTATCCTAATGGTATCGAGTCCCATGCTGCTATTACAGTGAAGCAGCCTGAGTTACTGCCTGACTTATTAATATGTCTGTAGTAGGGTATTCTGGTTAACCTTTGTAATTCATTCAAATTAATTATATAGTATTCCACTAGGGTTACTAGGATCATGGCTTAAAGGGTTATGATCGAACTTCGAGCAAGTAAGTACAGTTGTATGGTATACCCTAGGTATAACTCCTTAAGTTTGAGATCATAACTTATTTCTAGGATTGTCCTTAGTATCATCATTTTTTAAGTCTAAGATCATGTCTTATTTCTAAAATCATGTCGTATTTCTAAAATCATGCTTAGTATATGCTTATGACTACAATCAATACTTATGTCCATGGTCAACTTTTAATCGAAATCGTTACTTATGTCTAATGTCGTGACTTCTGGCAAAATCATCGCTTAATTCCTACAATCCAATCCTAAACCTACGATTCTGCTTTAAAAATCGCACTATCAGACATGTAATACTTCTTGAACTTATCCCGAAATTGGGTCCAAGTGACTGGCGGGGTTAGTTGTGCTGCGCCATCACTCCTCCGCATCTCCTTGTAGAAGAAGCTCAGGTCCGAATGCTTAGTATATGCTTATGACTACAATCAATACTTATGTCCATGGTCAACTTTTAATCGAAATCGTTACTTATATCTAATGTCGTGACTTCTGGCAAAATCATCGCTTAATTCCTACAATCCAATCCTAAACCTACGATTCTGCTTTAAAAATCGCACTATCAGACATGTAATACTTCTTGAACTTATCCCGAAATTGGGTCCAAGTGACTGGCGGGGTTAGTTGTGCTGCGCCATCACTCCTCCGCATCTCCTTGTAGAAGAAGCTCAGGTCCGAGTGCGGTGGTGATGGAAGCGGTGCCTGCTGTTTTAGCAGTTGCTACTGCTGTGCTAAGGTGTTGGTCATTGTGACTATGGCATCTGCAAGTGCTTGGAGATAATCCCCTGATTCTGGTGGTTCTCACCACTATTTCCCCTATTACTGGTTTGTTCTCATTTTTCCGGCTTTTTTTTTGGAATTTAGAACAGTCGAAAATATATTTTTTAAGTCCATGCAAAGTTAGGAAGTATTTTGGTAATTTCTAGCCACCTATGGTGTGCATGCGAAGGTTCAGGGGTAGAATGGGAATTAAATAAAGAAAACGGAAGAACGCTCACACTCCCCTTAACCCGATCATAACTTAAGTCTAAGATCATCTCTTAAGTTTAATTTATTCATTAAGGGTAAATCATCATTTTCAGAAAAAGGTCATAGTTTATGTCTAAGTGATCTAGTTAATCCTGCGTTTCCGAGGAGGATCTGGAGCCTCGGCTCTGATACCATATGTGGCACCCCGCTCCCGAACCCTAGCATCGGGAATAGATCATCCGCCGTAGTCTACTACGAGAACTACAAGGAGTCGTTCAAACTTCTTACACGTCAAAAATAACATAGAAATGTTTCATAGAAATGATAATTAAAAATTCAAGTTCAATTCATAAATAACATCAATACGAAAATAAATAATCATTTAGTGCTGACGAAACACAATGTTGAGAAAAAGTGTTTGAATGATTTACAAATACATGATTTATATGGTACGAGTTTACGAAATGCATGACAAAATTATTATTTGACACGTTTATGTGATATACATGCTTCATATGTTTATGTATATTGTTGTTGTACAACAAGCCATGAAGCATTAAAGCTTACATCATATGGCAAATGTTTGTTGTCTTTGTACTATTTACAGGTGACACAATTAATGAACTAAACTAGTTCATTAAGTGAAGTGCTTAAGTTAATGAACTAACTAGTTCATTAAATGGAGACATATTTAGACAAAGCTTTATGGCAACAAATTTGGAAATGGAAAGTCTCCTCCCTGTTCTTCTTCGCAGGCCATAATATATATTATACATATATTCATATTTTTATTAAAAAGGCACAATACACATATATTCTGAGGTACTACCGGCACGTTACATATATTACAAACGTACGTCGGCGTTGTAGAGAAAAAGGGGTTTGAGTGATTTCAAAATATGTGATTTAAATGAATGAGGCAAAATGTGTGCATAATATACATGTATGCATGATACATTGCTTATTACTTGCCTTATTGAGCTCATATATAATGTTGCCGTACTAACGAGCCATGAAACGTTAAAGCTTACATCATATGGCAAATATTTGGTGTGTTTACACTATTTTCAGGTTCCACCATTAATGAACTAAACTAGTTCATTAAGTGAAGTACTTAGTTAATTAAACTATGCAGTTCATTAAAGGAAGCTACATTTGGAAAAGACACAAAGGCAACAAGGCTAAGGAAGGAAAGTCTTCTCCTCCTCCCCTCATTAATATATACACGCCATACACACATATATATACATATATTTTCAGATTTTTTTTAAAAGGCACATACACATGTATTCCAACGTACTACCGACAGGTTATATATTTTTCGTACGTACGTTAACGTCACACCACTATACTTAACTCATATTTATGAGTATATTTAGGTCTTATATCATATGATATAAGACATGGTGATGACAAATTAAATACGACACGTTAAAAGGTTCTAAACCGAAACTTGTCGTATCGGGCGAATACCGAAACTTCGCCAACGTGTCACGTACTTGCCATAAATAAATGGCCAGCCCCTGTACTTCAAAAATATGTATAATTTTCGTGCCTATGGTAATATTTTCAGCCAAAAATTCTTTCCATGTTGGCACACACAAATCACCCCAGATTAAGGCCAAAATGTGAAGATTCCAATTTTAATTTTGTCACATGTTAATGGCGCCACTTTAGACCAGCCAAGTGCTGAGATTTAAAGTATATATTATATATATTATGTGTAACATAATATATATAACATGTGCAAAAGTTGGAATTTAATTAGAGAAAAATCGGGTAATCGATAAATATCGAAAATTCGGTTTTCTACGTACACAACACATGGAACATTTTTGGCACATCATATGACAAGTATCAAGACACTTTTTACATATGTCATACATCTTAAATTGTTCTAGAAAATTAAATTAAGGGCTGATTGGAATATAACATGTGTGTATTATTAAATGTGCACTATTTTACAAAGTTAGCAAAAATGAAATTTCAGCACATGCATATACATTTACCAACGCCCCTACAGATGAGATGGAGCCTATATGGAGCTTTGTTGGCATATTGATTTGTCAAGAATCAATCATACAATGTTTGTGAATTAAAGAAAGAAGCTACAAATGGTAAGGTTTCAAACTTTGTTACATTTAAAACACATGCTGAAAATTTCAGCATGTTGAAATAAGCTGGCCGAATTTTGATGCTTTATGAGACATATTTTATCATCTTGAATTATGTAAGTGATTGGAATAAGAAATGGAAGCAATTTGAATATTTTTCAAAGTCATAAAGAGTGATATTTTATATATCACACATGCTGAAATTTTTCAGCATGTCTTGGCCGAATGTGTGGGCATAAAAGTGTCCAAATTCATTTCCAATGTGATAAGGATATTTGCCATCAATTGGTGATTCATTTTAATTAGAAAAATCAAAGAAAAATGGAATTATTTTGAACTTTAACTCCATGTATCACATGCTGAAAATTCAGCATGGTAAACACTCTTAATGGCCGATTTTTATCCTTGTGTGGGAGAAATTTTATCTTGCTAAATTGATGTGACAATCTTATGGATTATAGAAATTATTTTATGTTGATTTTGGCACATGTTTTGAGTGATATATTCAGATTTTCCAAGTCATCAAATGATGACAACATCCAACCAATCATGAAGTGCCAAGTAAGCAAAGCTTAAATGATCATCCAATAAGAAGATGCCAAGTAAGCAAGACCATGTCACAATGATGTCTTACATTCTCCCAAGGACTTAGAAGATAATTTTCAAGAGGGGGATAGCACAAGGGGGGACGGCTACATGGCAATAAAAGGAAAGAAGATGAGCAAAAACAAGACAAGCACAAGCATTGCAGAAACAAGTGATCAAAACGCCTGGCCTCTCTTCTTCTACATTCTCTTTCTTTCTTCTTTTTGAAAGCCTATTGTATTCATATTTTCAATCTTGAATAGGCTTTTTATAGACCACCACATATTACATATCTTTGTAAAAGATTGATCAAGGTGTGATCAATCTTCATTCTTGCGAGGTGGTGGTGTTCGTGTGAATTGTAATCATCGTACAAAGTTTGTGAAGGGTTGGAGTTAGTGTGTAACTCTATCAACCCTGTGGTAAGGTGTATTGTGTGTGTGTAACTAGTGTGAACCAAGGAAGGTGTTCCTTGAAGACTAGAGTAGGTTGTTTATAACCGAACCAGTATAAAATTCTTGGTGCCATTTACTTTCAGCATTTATTTTCTGTTACCGCACAGTTTACTCATTTTGTTTGCTTTCGTAAAAATAGTAAACGACTTTCAAAAATCACGAAAATTTCCAGAAACATAGCCACACGTTCTAGGGTTAATGTGGGACAAGTTTCAATCATTTTGGATAAGTATAAGTCGATCAAACTTCAAACGTTTTGAGACTAGTGCAGTCTGATTTTCAGATTTGCAAAGGTTGAGACTTTGATTGTAATTGACCTACTTCCCAAAAGAATTTTGCAAAACTGTTTCAACCCACTTAAATATAGTATATTAGGAGTTAGTGGATAAATTTTCAGATCATTTGTACTTACACACAAATAGGAATAAATTTTTCAATCCCGTCTACCGTTTCTGGCAGATTCGCGCAATCTGATCACCAACGGTTTTTGAAGGGGTTAAAGGTTGAATTTTAATTTGAAATTTTTAGGGGACCCTCATAACATCTGAGGCTAAGTTCTCTCGAAATTTCAGAATTTTCGGAGACCTATAACCTGGTTTTTAAAATATTTTAAAACTGGTCCTGAAAACAGAATCTGTTTTCAGAAGTTGAGTTGTTTAGGTTTAAACAAATTTTAAAAACCACACTTTCCGCACCACCTATTCAACCCCCCCCCTTCTAATGGTGCCTTGCAGATCCTACAAGTGGTATCAGAGTGCAGGAACACTCACTTCAAAGAATCCAACGATTCAGTGAGATGGCAACCACAAATCTCAAAACCGAGCAAGAAGGTATGTCGAGCCAAAGGCCTCCTCTTTTTGACGGTGAGTCATTTATTCAGTGGAAACTTAGAATGAAGCTTTTTTCTTATGGCTATAGATATAGATCTTTGGTCGATTATTGAAGATGGTCCTTTTGTTCCATCTAAGTTATCCACCGTAGACGGAGTCACATTAGAAGTTGTTAAATCTAGGCAAGAATATACGAGTGATGATAAAAAGAAACTTAGTATGAATGCTAGGGCTATGCAATTGCTCCTAAACGGATTAAGTAAAAGTGAGTCTAGTTATGTCTCAAACTGTTCGAGTGCACAAGAAATGTGGAGGATACTAAAAATGAAACACGAAGGCACGAGTCAAGTAAAAGAGTTAAAAATAAACATGCTTATGTCTACACTTGAGTCGTTTAAATTGTTGCCTAATGAGTCTATTGTTGATATGGATCTTCGTTTGACTAACATCTACAACTCTCTTGAGTCTCTTGGTAAAGCTTTTACCACGCAGGAAAAGGTACAGAAAGTCTTACGAAGCCTTCCATCCGAGTGGGACCCTAAAGTGACCGCAATAGAAGAAAGCAAGGAAACTAAGTCAATAAAGATGGAAGAATTAATCGGAAATCACTTAAGGTCTATGAGAATAAACTCACCATACGGAAATCGGAATCATCTAAACAAGGTAAAGCTATTGCTTTTAAATCAAATGAATACGTCTCTTCTCCTTCCGATCACGTAGATGATAGTGATTCTGAATCGGATAACGATGACCTAATTCTATTGGCTAAAGGCTTAAGAAAATTTATGAGAAGGTCATTTAGAAACAAAAATAAGGGTACTACAACTAAGAGAAATAAGAACAAGTCAAATGATAAAGATGTTAAATGTTATGAATGTGGCAAACTCGGACACTTATCATATGACTGCCTCAATAAACAAAAGCAAACAACTAAATACCCTGACAAGGAGCAGAACAAAAATAGACACGTCTCAGAACCCAAGCAAAGGAAACGTGCTCTGAAGGCCTCCACCTGGAGTAATTCATCGGATTCTGAAACTGAGACCGGAGAGGAGACTGCACAAGTATGCTTTGCATCCAAAGCATCTAATGAGGTATCATCTGACTCTGATTCTGACTCTGAACCTTCTTGTGATGATCTTTTTAGTCAGTATTTAGAATTGCACAAATTCACTAAGACTCTCGCTAAGGAAAAGAAGCGATTAATTGAAGACAAGAAACTGTTAGAATCTTCTAACGAGAATCTTGTCGCTCAATTAAGCATTTCAAAGAAAGAGTCATCATGTGTCATTACTGCATTAAAGACACAGATTTCATCATTCACCACTCAAAATAATGAAATGGAATCCGAGATTTCAAATTTGAAATCAAGGAATATAGATCTAGAGAAAACGATGAAACAGTTTGAAATGGGATCCAACATGCTGCATCGCATTATATTATCACAAAAGCATGACAGTGACAAAACAGGTTTGGGATACGTTGATACTAATGAAGTATCAACCAAACCAACTAAGTTTGTTGTGTCTAAGAAAGTAGACACCCCAAAGCCTCAAGTGGCGTCTAAGATGACGCAAAAGCCGCCCCTTCCCTCATCACGCCCGACTTCCTCTTCATATCATGTGAAATACAACTTTGTACCATATAGATATGAAAAGAAAAGAGTAATGCATACACGAAATTCATATCATCCATGCACTATGCACGCACACACAAGGACATATCAAAAACGTCCCTCATTCAACGAGTATAAAGGAGTCCTTGGGCAAAGACCCAAAGTGCATGCACCACATGTCTACTATATCGCACCTTCATCTACATTCTTTCCATTTGATAGACCGAGAAGGATCACCCAAGTATGGGTACCGAAAGGTACTTTTACCAAGAGGTGATTAACTAACTCGAAAGGACCCAAAGTTAAAAGGGTACCTAAATCATCTTTTCACATTGCAGGGAGCTCACACATCGAAAGATACAACTATAAAGTGGTTCCTTGACAATGGCTACTCGAGGCACATGACGGGTGACCCGATCTTGTTCACAAAATTAAAGAAGGTCACAAAAGGTGGATCCGTGACCTTTGGAGACAACAACGAAGGCAAGATCATCGGAAAAGGTATGATTAGAAATCCAAGAACTCTCCAAATCTCCAACGTCTTTTTGGTAAGAAACTTATCCTACAATCTTCTTAGCATTTCTCAATTTGTTGACAATGGTTTTAATGTGTGTTTCACTGACCCTTATTGCAATATAATAAATAAAAATGGAGAAACCGTTTTAAAAGGAAAACGAGAAGGTAATATTTTTACGTTTTCTATGGATGATGTGGTAGACGCTAAAGTTAAGTGCTTTATGTCAAATGAACCCAATGTGAATTTATGGCATAGACGTTTAGGACACATTGGTATCTCCACACTAGAAAAACTTCAACGAAAGAACCTAGTACGAGGATTGCCCTAAGTTTGATTTAGACAACTTTTAGTTGTGTGAATCTTGCATAAAATGCAAACAAACACGTGAGTCACTTAAGCCTAAAAATGAAATAAGCACGACTAGAGTCTTAGAACTATTATATATTGATTTGTTTGGTCCTAGTCGCACTACAAGCCTTGGGGGCGCCACTATGCATGCGTGATTGTTGATGATTTTTCTCGTTATACTTGGACTTTATTTCTTGCACATAAGGATGATAGTGCCATTGAGATTGCAAAATTAATCAAACAACTTGAAAATCAATACGGTGTCAATGTGAAAAAGATAAGAAGCGATAGAGGCGGTGAGTTTAAAAACAAAGAGATGATTTCATTTTGCGAAGAAAAAGGAATCAAGCATGAGTTTTCGCCTCCTAGAACTCCACAATCAAATGGAGTAGTAGAAAGAAAAAATCGTACATCGCAAGAAATTGCTAGGACTATGTTATGCGAAAATAAATTGCCTAGATTTCTGTGGGCGGAAGCCGTAAATTGTGCATGCTATATTGTAAATCGCCTATCTATAAGAAAGAAAATAAACAAGACGCCTTATGAGATTTTGAATGATCGCATGCCTAAGATTGACTATTTTTGTGTGTTTGGATGCAAATGTTTTGTTTTAAATACAAAAGATAATTTAGACAAATTTGAATCCAAATCAATTGAGTGCATTTTTGTTGGATATTCTATAAATTCAAAAGCATATAGATGTTATGATCCTCTCACTAGACAAATCATGGAATCTATTCATGTGAAATTCAATGAATTTGGTGAGATTGATAAAGATAAAGAATATGACGATGACTTTGAATTGAAACCCGTGTTGAATGAAGATGATGGTACATTTGATATGCATGATATGAATGACACACTAGAAATGCATGATCACATAGAAATGCATGATAACATAGAAAATAATCAACCAAGATGGCATAGAGATCACCCACATGATCTCATCATAGGCGACCTCACTCACGCTGTGCGACCACGTAGAAGAATTACTTCGGACGAAATAAATGAATTTCATGCTATGATTTCTGAAATTGAGCCCAAAAATGTGCATGATGCTTTGAGTGATTCTTCTTGGATTGATGCCATGCATGATGAACTTAATCAATTTGTTAGAAATGATGTATGGGATTTAGTGCCATGACCACAAGATAAGACTATAATAGGCACAAAGTGGGTGTTTAGGAATAAAATGAATGAAGAAGGAAAGGTCGTTAGGAATAAAGCGAGAATTGTAGCACAAGGCTATAATCAAGAAGAAGGAATTGACTACGATGAAACATTTGCACCCGTAGCACGTTTAGAAGCTATACGACTATTACTTGCTATGGCTTGCATGAAAGACTTTAAATTATATCAAATGGACGTAAAAAGTGCATTCCTAAACGGATTTATACAAGAAGAAGTATACGTGAAGCAACCACCCAATTTTGAAGATTTGAAACATCCCGATCACGTGTACAAACTAAAGAATGCACTATACGGACTAAGGCAAGCACCAAGAGCATGGTATGATCGTTTTGTTACTTTCCTTTTAGAAAATGATTTTAAACGAGGTACTATAGATAGTACACTATTTTTGAAACAACATAAATCGGATTTACTTATTATCCAAATCTATGTTGATGACATCATTTTCGGCTCTACCTCACATAGACTTGTTGAAGATTTTGAAAATTGCATGAAATCTGAATTTGAAATGTCTATGGTTGGTGAAATTAACTATTTTCTTGTCCTTCAGATTAAGCAAACGAGTAAAGGGATTCACATAAGTCAAGCAAAATATGTCAACGACATGATTGAAAAGTTCAACTTTGAAAATTTGAAACCATCCCCCACCCCTATGAGTGTCACCACTAAATTGGACAAAGATGAACATGGTAAAGACTTTGATAATGGTTTATATAGATCTATGATTGGTTCTTTGCTATATTTAACAGCCAGTAGGCCTGATATAATGTTCAGTGTGTGCATGTGTGCACGTTTTCAAAGTCAACCTAAGGTGTCTCATTATAATACGGTAAAAAGAATCTTTCTCTATATTAAGCACACGCCCACTTTAGGAATTTGGTACGATAAGGATTCCGACTTTAACTTATATGCTTATACTGATGCAGATTATGGTGGCAGCAAAAAAGATAGAAAGAGCACGAGTGGGACTTGCCAATTTATAGAAAACTCACTCATTTTATGGTTTTCCAAAAAGCAAGCAAGCGTTGCTTTGTCCACTACTGAGCCTGAGTACATGGCACTTAGCCTTTGTTGCACACAGTTGTTGTGGATAAAACAACAACTCTCGGACTTTGGAATTACCGTAAATAGAATTCCTATATATTGTGATAGTATGAGTGCCATTAATCTGTCTAAGAACCCCGTATTACACTCTAAGGCTAAGCATATAGAAGTACGCTATCACTTTCTTTGTGATCATGTAAACAATGGTGATATCGTCATAGATCACGTACGCACAGAAGCACAAGTAGCGGATATCTTTACAAAAGCCTTAAATCAAGCCACGTATGAATCTCTTCGTTCCAGATTAGGCATGATTCCAGTTGATATGATTTGATTTGACGTGATTTGATTTTCTTGCCTTATTTACAGGAATCTTTTGATTTACTTTCCAAAATAAAGGGGGAGAGAAATCATGATTTAAGGGGGAGAGAGAGACACTAATTGATACTGATTGCACAAATTAAGGGGGAGGCGGATTTGAAATTTGAAATTCAAATTTCAAATTTATGTATGTTTGAAGGGGGAGCGATAGCATTTAAATCATGTGCATAAGTTATTTTGAAAATCATCCAAAGTGGGAGATTGTAGAGAAAAAGGGGTTTGAGTGATTTCAAAATATGTGATTTAAATGAATGAGGTAAAACGTGTGCATAATATACATGTATACATGATACATTGCTTTTTTACTTGCCTTATTTAGCTCATATATAATGTTGCCGTACTAACGAGCTATGAAGCGTTAAAGCTTACATCATATGGCAAACATTTGTTGTGTTTACACTATTTTCAGGTGTCACCATTAATGAACTAAACTAGTTCATTAAGTGAAGTGCTTAGTTAATTAAACTAAGTAGTTCATTAAAGGAAGCTACATTTGGAAAAGGCACAAAGGCAACAAGGCTAAGAAAGGAAAGTCTTCTCCTCCTCCCCTCATTAATATATGCACGCCATACACACATATATATACATATATTTTCAGATTTTTTTTAAAAGGCACATACACATGTATTCCAACGTACTACCGACATGTTATATATTTTACGTACGTACGTTAACGTCACACCACTATACTTAACTCATATTTATGAGTATATTCAGGTCTTATATCATATGATATAAGACATGGTGATGACAAATTAAATACGACACGTTAAAAGGTTCTAAACCGAAACTTGTCGTATCGGGTGAATACCGAAACTTTGCCAACGTGTCACGTACTTGCCATAAATAAATGGCCAGCCCCTATACTTCAAAAATATGTATAATTTTCGTGCCTATGGTAATATTTTCAGCCAAAAATTATTTCCATGTTGGCACACACAAATCACCCCACATTAAGGCCAAAATATGAAGATTCCAATTTTAATTTTGTCACATGTTAATGGTGCCACTTTAGACCAGCCAAGTGCTGAAATTTAAAGTATATATTATATATATTATGTGTAACATAATATATATAACATGTGCAAAAGTTGGAAGTTAATTAGAGAAAAATCGGGTAATCGATAAATATGGAAAATTCGGTTTTCTACGTACACAACACATGGAACATTTTTGGCACATCATACGACACGTATCAAGACACTTTTTACATATGTCATACATCTTAAAGTGTTCTAGAAAATTAAACTAAGGGCTGATTGGAATATAACATGTGTGTATTATTAAATGTGCACTATTTTACAAAGTTAGAAAAAATGAAATTTCAGCACATGCATATACATTTACCAACGCCCCTACAGCTGAGATGGAGCCTATGTGGAGCTTTGTTGGCATATTGATTGGTCAAGAATCAATCATACAATGTTGGTGAATTAAAGAAAGAAGCTATAAATGGTAAGTTTTCAATCTTTGTTACATTTAAAACACATGCTAAAAATTTCAGCATGTTGAAATAGGCTGGCCGAATTTTGATGCTTTATGAGACATATTTTATCATCTTGAATTATGTGATTGATTGGAAGAAGAAATGGAAGCAATTTGAATATTTTTCAAAGTCATAAAGAGTGATATTTTATATATCACACATGCTGAAATTTTTCAGCATGTCTTGGCCGAATGTGTGGGCGTAAAAGTGTCCAAATTCATTTCCAATGTGATAAGGATATTTGCCATCAATTGGTGATTCATTTTAATTAGAAAAATTAAAGAAAAATAGAATTATTTTGAACTTTAACTCCATGTATCACATGCTGAAAATTCAGCATGGTAAACACTCTTAATGGCCGATTTTTATCCTTGTGTGGGAGGAATTTTGTCTTGCTAAATTGATGTGACAATCTTATGGATTATGGAAATTATTTTATGTTGATTTTGGCACATGTTTTGAGTGATATGTTCAGATTTTCCAAGTCATCAAATGATCACAACATCCAACCAATCATGAAGTGACAAGTAATCAAAGCTTAAATGATCATCCAATAAGAAGATGCCAAGTAAGCAAGACCATGTCACAATGATGTCTTACATTCTCCCAAGGACTTAGAAGATAATTTTCAAGAGGGGGATAGCACAAGGTGGCGGCTACATGGAAATAAAAGGAAAGAAGATGAGCAAAAACAAGACAAGCACAAGCATTGCAAAAACAAGTGATCAAAACATCTAGCCTCTCTTCTTCTACATTCTCTTTCTTTCTTCTTCTTGAAAGCCTATTGTATTCATATTTTAAATCTTGAATAGGCTTGTTATAGACCACCACATATTCCATATCTGTGTAAAATATTGATCAAGGTGTGATCAATCTTCATTCTTGCGAGGTGGTGGTGTTCGTGCGAATTGTAATCATTGTACAAGGTTTGTGAAGGGTTGGAGTTAGTGTGTAACTCTATCAACCCTGTGGTAAGGTGTATTGTGTGTGTGTAACTAGTGTGAACCAAGGAAGGTGTTCCTTGAAGACTGGAGTAGGTTGTTTATAACCGAACCAGTATAAAATTCTTGGTGCCATTTACTTTCAGCATTTATTTTCTGTTACTGCACAGTTTACTCTTTTTGTTTGCGTTCGTAAAAATAGTAAACGACTTTCAAAAATCACGAAAATTTCCAGAAACATAGCCACACGTTCTAGGGTTAATTTGGCACAAGTTTCAACCCTTTTGGAAACATCAAACGTTCTGAGACTAGTGCAGTCTGATTTTCAGATTTGCAAAGGTTGAGACTTTGATTTTAATTGACCTACTTCCCAAAAGAATTTTGTAAAACTGTTTCAAACCACTTAAATATAGTATATAAGGAGTTAAAGGTAAAATTTTCAGAGCATTTGGACTTACACAAAAATAGAAATAAATTGTTCAAAACTGTCTACCGTTTCTGGCAGATTCGCGCAATCTGATCACCAACGGTTTTTGAAGGGGTTAAAGGTTGAATTTTAATTTGAAATTTTTAGGAGACCCTCATAACATCTGAGGCTAAGTTCTCTCGAAATTTCAGAATTTTTGGAGAGCTATAACCTGGTTTTAAAAACGTTTTAAAACTGGCCCTGAAAACAGAATCTGTTTTCAGAAGTTGAGTTGTTTAGGTTTAAACAAATTTTAAAAACCACACTTTTCGCACCACCTATTCAAGCCCCCTTCTAGTGGTGCCTTGCAGATCCTACAGGCGCCACACCACTGTATACACCTCATATTTATGAGTATATTCAGGTCTTATATCATATGATATAAGTCATGGTGATGACAAAGTTATAACGACACGTTACAAGGTTATAAACCGAAAATTGTCATAACGGGTGAATACCGAAACTTCACCGACATGCCACGCACTTGACATATAAAGATGGCCAGCCCATATACTTCAAAAATGGCCAAAAATTTTGTCGCTCACATGTTCAAATCATCCACTAAAGCATTCCATGTTGGCATACACAAATCACCCACAATTTAGGCCAAATTTGTGGAGATTTAAAATTCAAATCTTTTAAGCACATGGGGTGCCTTCTCCATCCGCCATTAGAGCTGAATATACACTTTATTTTATGATTATTATGTGTGACATAACATATATGACATGTGCAAGAAGTTTGAATTTAATCGGAGAAAAATCGTGTAATCGACGAAAGTCAAAAATTCGGTTTTCTACGAACACAACACATCGAGCATTTTTTTGGCATGAGATGTAACATGTATCTATACACTTTTTACACATTAAAGACATGTTAAAGTGTTCTAGAAAATTCAAAATAGGGCTGATTATTATTTACCATATATGTGTAAATATTGTGCATTATTTGACAAAGTTTACCAAAAGAAAATTCAGCACATGTGCAGGAATTTCACATGCCATTTTCAGCTTTGTTGGAGCCTAGGTGGAGATTATTTGGAAATTTAATTGGTGGAAAATAAGCCACACATGATTGGTGACATTGAAGAAGGCAAAACATAAGGAAACAATTCAAAATACAACACATGCTGATATTTCAGCACATGTTGTTTGTTATGGACGAATTGTAGCATGTTTTTGTCTTCAATTGTCTTCCAAAATTGAAGGGGATTAATGTGTGATTGTACGGAAATATTTTGAATACCTGTAAGTTATTTTTAGATTTTACAGCTCATTAAAGGATGCCAAGTTAGACAAATCATCAAGTGGCAAGTAAGCAAGGTCAAGTCATTCTTCCAATCATAGTGTGCCAAGTGAGCAAGATGGTGTCATCTCTACGCAAAGCAATCTTCCAAGGGCATTAAAGAGAATTCTCAAGAATGGAAGAAGCTAAGGGGGCGGCCATGGAGTGGACAAAAGGAGGAGAATAGTGCAAACAAGGCCAAGGCTATAATACATTTCTCTCAAGTGCAAAAGATCTACTACTCTCTTCTTCTACCTTTCTTTCTTCTTCTTCCTCTCTCAAGGCTATTGTTCATATATTCTAAATATTGTGTAGGCTTTGAATATACCACCCACACTCATTCATTGTTGTAAAAGGTTGATCAAGGTGTGATCAAACTTTCATTCAATCAGTGGTGGTGTCCGTGATTCGTTTGCTCGATTGTATTGTTTGTAAAAGGATGGAGTTAGTGTGTAAATTCAATCACCCTTGTGGTAAGAGTTTTTGGTGTTTAGTGATAACTGAGGAAGGTGTCCTCGAAGACTAGAGTAGGTTGTGTTAAATTCAGCACTTTACTTTCAGTTTTCAGCATTTTGCATCAATTTCATTGCAAAGTTAAAAATAGTAAACGAATTTTAAAAATCATAAAAATTGTCAGAAACATAGCAACATCTCATAGTTTTCATTTGGCGCAAGTTTCAACTCATTTGGATAAGTATAAGTCAGTCAAACTTGAATAGTTGTGAGACTAATGCAATCTAATTTTCAAGAGTTGTAAAGGTTGAGAACATCAACGTGATTGACATACTTCCCAAAGGAATTTTTGAAAATTGTTTCAACCCACTAAAATACATATATTTAGGGTCTTGTCATTAAATTTTCAGACCATTTAGAGCCACCAATTAATTGGAATAAATTTTTCAAGCCAGAGTACAGTTTCTGGTAAATTTGCGCAATCTGATGAAAAACGTATTTTCAAGGGGTTAGGAATGGAATTTTAGTTTGAAATTTTTATGATATATTCAGAACAACAAAATAGATTCTCACTGAATTTCATAATTTTGGGAGGTCTGTAACTAGGTCTTTTAATTATTTCAAATCAGAATCTGAAAACAGAATCTATTTTCAGAAATGAGGTTTTTGGTTCAAAAGTTTTTAAAAACAAAACTTTCTGCACCTACTATTAAACCCCCCTCCTAGTGGTGTTATACATGTCCTACATACAATACATCAAAACGGAATTCTAACGGTCTGTTATGAATAATTATAAAGTCTTTCAGAGTTTTTAAGCGGATAATGTTGAGTCCCCAAAATATCCCATAAGGCTCACTCGTCTCCGCTTGCTTGGTCTGACCCATTCTCCATAAATACGTATTCAAAATCAGGATCACCTGTGAAAGCATTAGTAGTAGGGGTGAGTGACTAGGAAATTACTCGTAGGTTACCCATCTTTTCCGAGAAGGGAATCATACTCACAAAATACATAAACACGTAAAGGAGATAACAACAAATATATAAATACATATAGAACATAAATAACTAAAGCGTAATCTAAACACACTCATCCAATCAAATGCAATACGCAACTTCATGATGCATGCTCTTTCTCACTACCATGTCACACACAACACATTATTATCTCACACAACATGCTCTTTTCTATCCATGATATGGTATGCATTTCCCAGTTCCGATTCCTCACTCCGTATCATGGTGTCAGCATAGATCTCGAACTGTATTATAGAGTCAACGTGTATCTCACTCCGTATCGTGGAGTCAACGTAGATCGCACTCCGTATCATGGTGTCAACATAGAACCCGCTCCGTATCATGGAGTCAACATAGATATCGCTCTGTATCATGGAGTCAACATATATCTCGCTCTGTATCGTGGAGTCAGTGTAGATCTCGCTCCGTATCGTGGAGTCAACGTAGATCATACTCCGTAACATAGAGTCACTCGCCCTGAAGGGGTCACACGCATTTGTATCATAAGGTCACACTCCCCGAATGGAATCACACACACCTGTATCGTTGGGTCACATGCCCTGAAAGGCAATCACACGTGCCGTTATCATAGGATCATACACTTTAAAGGGAAATCACACGCACCTGTATCGTAGGGTCATACGCCCCGAACAGAAATCACATGCACCTGTATCGTACGGTCACACGTCCCGAAGGGGTGCATGCACGTGCCATGAATGCTTCACATATAATCCAGTGTATCCATACTCATATATATACTCGCGCCTATACACGTGCATCTATACTTGTATGTATACCCTCAACTTATTCCGGTGTATCCATACTCCTATATATACACGCGCCCATACACGTGCATAGATACTTGTATGTATACCCCCATTTTTTTCCTTTTTCCATATTTTCTATATTTTTTGGGATTTATTTTTCTACTTTCTGAATTTATTTCTCATCCAATTCCTTTACTTTAATTATCGAGAATGTCATAAAGATATTGTTAGCCATCACTTATATTTTCTCTGGCTTCTATCAATTTTTCTGTGACCTCTATTGCCTCTTTTTTTAATGCAGCCCGGCCCAAATCTGCAGTCCAGCCTAGACCAAGTGGCCTGGTCTAGATCTGCACAGGCGAGTCAGCTTAGCCCTACCAACCAGGTCAGCCTTGGTCAACCCACCTGGCTGACCTGGATTTTATATTTTTTTTCTTTTTTCAATTAAATTCTATTTCTTTCTAACCTCAATAAATTCTTCATTTTAACTCCGAATTGACCCAAACCAATTTCATTTGACTCCGTTAGTGGCCGAGCATGGGCCCCATGTGCCCCTTTTAAAGCGCTCATGTGCAACACGCGCCACTCCGTCAGACGCTTTTCGGATTTCCAGTCTAATTCCAACCTTACTTTCGGGCTACGTGAGCTATTTCTAAGGCTATTTATGTAATTTTCCACCTAATTGCATAAAAACTCAATCTTTTAAATTTATTTTAGATCGTACGATCATTACCTTCGCACACACAAATATACCCATACATATGAACATCATAGAGCAAGCATGAAAACAAAATAAAATCCAAGCAAGCATGATTCAACACACAAAGTATGGGCAATCCGAGAAGAGGGGAAGGTAACCTATCTTTTCAGGCAAATTATTTCCTATGCGAAGCTTCTTATTCCTCCTTCAAAAGTGTTGCTGGCCGAGTTCCTATTATTGGTGTTATAGGGTTGGCCAAACTTGGATGAGTGTGGGTAGGATTTAGCGTGTGTAAATATATATATATATATATATGATACCGATGTTCAAAGAAAAAGAACCTTTTTTTCCCTCCATGCTTGTTGTCGTTGCTATTGCTATATGAGGGAGGGAGGTTGTGGCAGCCAAATTGGGGAGGAAAAAGGAATGGGTTTTTAGATTTTAGTTTAGGTTAGATAGGTGTGTATAGATAGTAGTTTAGTTTTCCTAATAGGTTTAAGATCTTAATTTATGGTGAACTCCTTAATTAAATTCTATCTTACTTATCTCCTATTCCTATTCAATAACCTAAAGATGAGAGTTATGCTTTATTTGTATTTTATAATCCTTTTCCTTTTCCCCAGGTCGCGGGATGTAACACACAGTTTGCGTTTATCTATCTATCCGGGAGCCACCAAGATGTATCAAGATCTTAAAAGAAATTACTGGTGGAATGTATGAAGTGTCAGATTGTGGAGTTTGTGGAGAGATGTCATACTTGTCAGCAAGTTAAAGTGGAACATCAGAGATATGCCAAACTGTTACAACCATTGGAGATTCTGGAATGGAAATGAGAGCATATCACGATGGACTTTATTATCGGACTCCCTAAGACTCGCAGCGGTTATGATACGATTTGGGTAGTCGATGACCAACTCACTAAATCGGCACATTTCTTACTCATGTTGATCCATGCGTCTTTGGAGAAGCAAGTGGGTATGTACATGGATGATATCATTAATTTGCATGGGACACTTGTCAGCATTTTGTGTGATAGAGATCCGCGCTTCACTTCGCGATTCTGGAGGGCTTATCAGCAGGCGATGGGTACCGAGGTCAGAATGAGTACCGCGTTTCACCTGTAGATTGATGGGTAGTCAGTGTAGAGAAAAAAGGGTTTGAGTGATTTCAAAATGCATGATTTAAATAACGTGTTACAAAGAAATGCATGACATATTTTATGACATGACACGTTGTTGCATAAAACTTGCCTTATATAGTTCATATATAATGTTGTCGTACTAACGAACCATGAAGCTTTAAAGCTTACATCAAATGGCAAGCATTTGTTGTGTTTGAACTATTTTCAGGTGCCATCATTAATGAACTAAACTAGTTCATTAAGTGAAGTACTTAGTTAATTAAACTAAGTAGTTCATTAAAGGAAGCAATCTCCATTGTTATTTATACTGTCATCTGAAGGTTTCAGCAGGGGTCTAAAGTCCCTTTCCGCAACCAGACATATTCAATCTTTTCATCTGGGTCGTGTCCCGCTGGCTATCACACACTTGGCTTATGCTGACGATTTGCTCATTTTTCTTCGAGGTACACAGCGTAATCTACAACGATTTAAATTATACTGTACTCAATACGAAACTGCATCTGGCCAAAAAGTTAATTATCATAAAAGTAACGTCATTCCTTCGTCCCATGTTACCTCGCCACAGCAAAGAAGATTTAAGGAAATCCTTGGTATGCGTCTATCTTCTCTTCCCTTTCGATATCTTGGATCATATCTACACAAAGGTATCAATAGGGCAAGGTATTGCTCATTTTTGCTCCAGCACATGGAGACACGTTTGCATGGGTGGCACACACGTTTTCTTGGCCATGCTGGCCGATTGGTACTGTTACAATCTGTGATGGCTGCTCTCCCATTACACATTCTAGCTGCGGGGGGTTTGCCCAAATCAGTAATCCGTCTCATCCACAGAAAAATGGCTTCTTTCTTTTGTGGCAACCGCCATCACTGGGTCTCTTGGTGCAGAATTACACGACCGTTTGATGAAGGTGGGCTGGGTCTCCGCGACCTTATTTCATTACAAAAGGCATATCATTGCAGAATCTGGTGGTCATATCATAAAAACAACACTTTATGGAGCTCCTATATGCATATAAAATATGGTAGGCGGGGAGATTTTGTGCCACGACTTCCAGACTCGCCGATATGGAAATTAATCTGTCGTATACACCCTGTAGGTATCTCACATACGACGGGTACCGGGCAATTCCTATCATGGACTTCATCTTCCACTGGTGAGTTCACGCTTAAATCGGCTTACACTATTTGCCGTACCTCTGTTTCAACGCAATTATCATCCAAGTTTATTTGGTTTAAGCACCACTCTCCATCCACGAAATTGTTGTTATGGCGCATCTTTCACTTTGCACTACCTTTTGAGGACTATATTGGCCGTTATACAGTGATACGCCCTACGCAGTGTCCTTTCTGTCAGCAAGCTTCTGCCTCAGTCGCTCATGTCTTTATGAGCTGCGCGTGCATTTCTCCAATCTGGGCTTTTTTCTCTTCTGAACTTCGGGTTTTGCTGCCGACACCATCAACGCTTCGGCAATATCTACTCTCATGGTGGTATCGATCATCAGAATCTTCACTCTCTGGAGTGTTGAAAATTGTTATTCCAGCTCTCATTGTTCTAAACATCTGGAAACTCTATGCGCAGCTTATATATGGGGATTCCACATCCTTCTCAACTACTAGGCTACAACATGTGATACATTTTGACATTAATATATGGATTCACAAGATATAGGGAACCAAGCTTACAGCTGGTTCAACTCTTTCTCTCTCCTGGCTCCCACGCATTCGGTCCGCTCGCCTTAAGGTTGTTCGGTGGAAATGCCCGCCCCCTGGTCGATTCAAACTTAATATGGATGCTGCCGTGGGAGCTCGGTATGCTGCAGGCGGAGCACTATTGCGCAATCATCATGGGGAGTGTGTGAGAGCCATATCCTTCCGTCTGCCGAGTTGCACGCCATTGCTGGCAGAAATCCAGGCAACTTTATTTGGTCTCTTATATTTTCTTCCATTATACCGCACAATTATGATAGAATCTGACTGTGAGCCTTTGGTGTCGAGATTGAGATCCACGCAGCCCATTTTTGGCAATTATCATTTGTGCCAGTTGCACTCGGTACTTCAGGCGAATGAGTTGTCAATCACACATGTGTATCGAGAAGCTAATATGCCAGCTCATTACTTAGCTCAACACGCTATGCTCCATCCAGAGACAACCTCCTTCGCTAGTCAGCTTCTGCCATCGATGGTCCGTGCCTCTTTATTGCTTGATCTCACCTCCGCAAGTCTACGCATAGGCTGATCATCAAGTCTTCCGAATGGTTTGGCGCATTTTCTTATCCTCTGCCTGTGCTCATATGAGTGCAGGCAGACATGGTACATTTCCTGTATTTTTTCCTCTCCTCATCATTGCGGTTCTCATTATATATACACACATATTTTTCCCTTCCACATGGCTTACACGTTGCGAGGGTCCGATGACGATTGGAGACTATGACGGCCGCCGCTATACTAATGTCTTCCACAGGGATTGGCATACATCGGCTGTCGCTGCCTGTACTCTTGCCAGTGCAGGCAGCTTTGGTGAGCCTATCATCTTGTTCTTACATTTACTAAGTATGGATTTGCTATGCATATTTGATGTCACTTTCGGTAATGCTGCTGCATGGGCGTTGTGGTGTCTTCAACTTTGGATGGTCACTGCTTTCCTGAATTTCTGTATGGATTGGCTCATCTTCTGCTCCCCTGCCTGTGCCTCTGCGGGTGCAGGCAGACCGGGAATGTCTTACACTCGTTGGGTTGGTGTCTTTTCATTATTTTGCCCAAATGTGCCTCATGCATGCTGTGGTTTGTATGTTGCATGGCTGGACTCGCTGATGGTTTGTTTCCACAAGAACGGTGTATGTGCTGCCAAAGGAAATTGGAAGTTTTTATGGGGCCTTCTCACCCTTCTCCGAATGCAACTCATGATGACGCGTATGTTATCATGTCGAGAGCTTGGTCACGCACTGGAGATGCTTCTCACTCGGATGTCAATACATGCCAGATCATTGTATTTCATATGTTTCATAATTGATATCTATGACAGTCGTATAAATATGTACCCTTTTTCCTTCGCCAAGGTTTTATCCACAAGGGTGGTTTTACTTGGCAAGGTTTTAATGCGGCATATCGTATATGACTGGAGATATACAATTATTACTTTTTTAATTCATTGGTTTGCATATTCGGACATTTTGTAAAATGGTTTTCCTCCGCCACAAGTGAGGTTTTCTCCTAATAAAATCTTTTTTTGATAAAAATATATATATATATATATAGTCAGATTTTTTGAAAAAGGCACATACACATATATTCCAACGTACTACAGACACGTTATATATTTTACGTACGTACGTTAACGTCACACCACTATACTTAACTCATATTTATGAGTATATTCAGGTCTTATATCATATGATATAAGTCATGGTGATGACAAATTCACTACGACATGTAAAAGGTTCTAAACTGAAAATTGTCGTATCGAGCGAATACCGAATCTTCGCCAACGTGTCACGTACTTGCCATAAATAGATGGTCAGCCCCTACACTTCAAAAAATGCCACAAATTTCGTGGCTTACATGGTATGTGTAGCCATAAAATTATTCCATGTTGGCACACACAAATCACCCTCAATTAAGGCCAAATTATGGAAATTCCAAAATTCAATTTTGACACATGTTTTGGGCGCCACTTTAAGATCAGCCTAAGTGCTGAATATTAAAGTTTAATTTATGTATATTATGTGTAACATCATATATATAACATGTGCAAAAAGTTGGAATTTAATTACAGAAAAATCGGGTAATCGATAAACGTAGAAAATTCGGTCTCCTACGTACACGAGACTTGGAACATTTTTGGCATGGAATATAACATGTATCTAGATACTTTTTACATATTTTATACATCTCAAGGTGTTCTAGAAAATTCAATTAAGGGCTGATTGGAATATACCATGTGTGTATAATTAA
This sequence comes from Eustoma russellianum, assembly GCA_036186865.1. Classification (NCBI taxonomy): domain Eukaryota; kingdom Viridiplantae; phylum Streptophyta; class Magnoliopsida; order Gentianales; family Gentianaceae; genus Eustoma; species Eustoma russellianum. The sequence goes on from AP025061.1 coordinate 14,593,673, forward strand.
ATGTCCACTATTTTACAAAGTTTGCAAATATAAAATTCAGCACATGTATCTTCATGTCACACGCCTAAACCAGCTATGTTGGAGCATATGTGGAGCTTTGTTGGCATCTTGATTGATCAAGAATGAAGTATACAATGTTGGTGACATAAAGAAAGGAGCTACACAAGGTAACATTTCAAATCCTGTCACATTTGTGACACATGCTGAAAATTTCAGCATGTGTGTAATGTATTGTGGCCGATTTCTAGGCCTTATTGGTGACCAATTTTTATTCCAAAAATGATAATAATGTCTTGCACTAAATAGTGATTGATTTCTTGGAGTAAATCAAAGCAAACTTGGCAATATTTTGAATGAAATGCAAATGTTACACATGCTGAAATTTCAGCATGTGCAAAAGGGTGTAACGGCCGATTTTCTTAAGGCATCTTGGATTTATTTGCCTAGCTAATTTTGTGGGATGATCTTGTGACTTATGATAATTAGTGTATGGCTAATTAGTTTGTGACTTATTAATTTTTTTATAAAACAGATTTGGCCCTTTCCTTACTTTACCCGTGGCCCGGCCTAGACCCGACACGCCAGCCAGCAACCTCTATTCCCTATTTTTTAATGCAGCCTGACCCAAATCTACAGACCAGCCTAGACCAGGTGGCCTGGTCCAGATCTGCACAGGCGGGTCAACCCAACTCAGCCTTGCGAACCAGATTAGCCTGGGTCTACTAGACCCAGCTGACCTGGATTTTATATTTTATTTTTTTTCTTCAATTAAATCCTATTTCCTTCTAACCTCAATAAAATCTTTGTTTAAATCCAAATTGACCCAAACCAATTTCATTTCACTCTGTTTAACACGTCGCATCTACTGTATCGAACACATCAGCATGTGTTCTACACGCGCCGTTAGGGGCAGCACATGGGCCCCATATGCACGTGCGTCCCTTGATCTCGTGCGCGTGCAACACGACCACCTTGTCAGACCCTTTTTTCAATTTCCACTCCAATTTCAACCTTATTTCTAAGGCTATTCATACAATTTCCCACCTGATCGGATAAAAATTCAATCTTGTAAATTTATTTCAGATCGTACGATCATCACCTTCACACACAAAAATATACCCATGCGTACGAACATCATAGAGCAAGCATGAAAACAGAATAAAATCAAAGAAAGCATGATTCAACACACGAAGTGCAGGTAATCCAAGAAAAGGGGAAGGTAACCTACTTTTTCGGGCAAATTATTTCTTACGCGAAGCTTCTTCTTCCTCCTTCGAAAGTACTGTTGGCCGAGTTCCTATTATTGGTGTTGTAGACTTAGCCAAACTTGGATGAGTGTGGATAGGATTTAGCATGTGTAAATATATATAGACAAACACACACACACACACACAGATATATATATATATATATATATATATATATATATATATATATATATATATATATATATATATATATATATATATATGATATTGATGCTCAAAGATAAGGAACCTTTTCTCCTTCATGCTTGTTGTCGTTGCTGTTGATGTGTGAGGGAGGGAGGTTGTGGCAGCCAAATTAGGGAGGAAAAAACAATGGGTTTTTAGATGTTAGTTTAGGTTAGATAGGTGTGTATAGATAATAATTTAGTTTTCCTAATAGGTTTAGGATCTTAATTTAAGGTGAACTCCTTAATTAAATTCTATCGTACTTATCTCCTATTCCTATTCAATAACCTAAAGATGAGAGTTATGCTTTATTTGTATTTTATAATCCTTTCCTTTTCCCTAGGTCGCGGGATGTAACACACAGTTCGCGTTTATCTATTAATCCGGGAGCCACCAAGATGTATCAAGATCTTAAAAGAAATTACTGGTGGAATGGTATGAAGTGTCAGATAGTGGAGTTTGTGGAGAGATGTCATACTTGTCAGCAAGTTAAAGTGGAACATCAGAGATATGCCGAACTGTTACAATCATTGGAGATTCCGGAATGGAAATGAGAGCATATCACGATGGACTTTGTTATCAGACTCCCTAATACTCGCAGCGGTTATGATACGATTTGGGTAGCCGGTGACCGACTCACTAAATCGGCACATTTCTTACTCATGTTGATCTATGCGTCTTTGGAGAAGCTAGTGGGTATGTACATGGATGATATCATTAATTTGCATGGGACACTTGTCAGCGTTGTGTGTGATAGAGATCTGCGCTTTACTTCGCGATTCTGGTGGGCTTATCAGTAGGCGATGGGTACCGAGGTCAGAATGAGTACCGCGTTTCACCTGTAGATTGATGGGCAGTCAGTGTAGAGAAAAAGGGGTTTGAGTGATTTCAAAATGCATGATTTAAATAACGTGTTACAAAGAAATGCATGACATATTTTATGACATGACACATTGTTGCATAAAACTTGCCTTATATAGTTCATATATAATGTTGTCGTACTAACGAGCCATGAAGCTTTAAAGCTTACATCAAATGGCAAGCATTTGTTGTGTTTGAACTATTTTCAGGTGCCATCAATAATGAACTAAACTAGTTCATTAAGTGAAGTACTTAGTTAATTAAACTAAATAGTTCATTAAAGGAAGCAATATTTGGAAAAGGCACAAAGGCAACAAGTTGAAGAAAGGAAAGTTCTCCCTCTCCTCTCCACATGCCAATTCAACATAAATATATATGCATATATATTTTCAGATTTTTTGAAAAAGGCACATACACATATATTCCAACGTACTACTGACACGTTATATATTTTACGTACGTACGTTAACGTCACACCACTATACTTAACTCATATTTATGAGTATATTCAGGTCTTATATCATATGATATAAGTCATGGTGATGACAAATTCACTACGACACATTAAAAGGTTCTAAACCGAAAATTGTCGTATTGGGCGAATATCGAAACTTCGCCAACGTCTCACGTACTTGCCATAAATAGATGCCCAGCCCCTACACTTCAAAAATGGCCACAAATTTCGTGGCTTACATAGTATGTGCAGCCATAAAATCATTTCATGTTGGCACACACAAATCACCCTCAATTAAGGCCAAATTGTGGAAATTCCAAAATTCAATTTTGACACATGTTTTGGGCGCCACTTTAAGATCAGCCTAAGTGTTGAATATTAAAGTTTAACTTATGTATATTATGTGTAACATAATATATAGTAAAAAGTTAGAATTTAATTAGAGAGAAATCGGGTAATCGATAAACGTCGAAAATTCGGTTTCCTACGTACACGAGACATGGAACATTTTTGGCATTGCATATAACTTGTGTCTAGACACTTTTTACATATTTCATACATCTCAAGGTGTTCTAGAAAATTCAATTAAGTGCTGATTGGAATAGACCATGTATGTATAATTAAATGTGCACTATTTTACAAAGTTTGCAAATATAAAATTCAGCACATGTATCTTTATGTCACACTCCTAAACCAGCTATGTTGGAGCATATGTGGAGCTTTGTTGGCATCTTGATTGGTCAAGAATGAAGCATACAATGTTGGTGACATAAAGAAAGGAGCTACACAAGGTAACATTTCAAATCTTGTCACATTTGTGACACATGCTGAAAATTTCAGCATGTGTGTTAAAGGCTGGCCGATTTTTATCAACTTAATGAGGCATATTTTACTTCTTGAATTAAGTTAATTAATTATGAGATTGTATGGAAGTATTTTGAATATAATATGGAATTACTTTTGTGATATCTTTGAATATCACACATGCTGAAAATTTCAGCATGTGTGTAATGTATTGTGGCCGATTTCTATGCCTTGTTGGTGACCAATTTTTATTCCAAAAATGATAATAATGTCTTGCACTAAATAGTGATTGATTTCTTGAAGTAAATCAAAGTAAACTTGGCAATATTTTGAATGAAATGCAAATGTTACACATGCTGAAATTTCAGCATGTGCAAAAGGGTGTAATGGCCGATTTTCTTAAGGCATCTTGGAGTTATTTGCCTAGCTAATTTTGTGAGATGATCTTGTGACTTATGATAATTAGTTTATGGCTAACTGGCACATGATTTTTGAGGTTTAATTTCAGATTTTTCTATACATGAAGTGATGACAACATCCATCCAATCAATGAGTGCCAAGTAAGCAAGAGCTTAATGATCATCCAATGAGGAGGTGCCAAGTAAGCAAAGGCATGTCACAATGATGCAATACACTCTTCCAAGGACTTAAAAGATAATTTTCAAGAGAGGAAAGAGTGACAAAGGGGGCAGCCACCAATGTTAAAAGGTAGGAGAAGAGCAAGACAAAAACAACACAAGTCTTACAAGCATACAAGGCCAAAACGTTTTCATCTCTTCTACACTCTCTTTTTTTCTTCTCTCTAAAAGCCTTTTCTACTCATATTCATATATTTGAATAGGCTTCATATAGTCCACCACATACTCTTTATCATTGTAAAAGATTGATCAATGTGTGATCAATCTTGCACTTGCAAGGTGGTGGTGTTCGTGTTCATTGTATTCTCATACAAGGTTTGTAAAGGGTTGGAGTTGGTGTGTAACTCCATCAACCAAGTGGTATGGTGTTCTTTATGTTGTGTGATTAGTGCTAACCGAGGAAGGTGTCCTCGAAGACTGGAGTAGGTTGTTTATAACCAAACCAGTATAGAATTCTTGGTGTTATTTACTTTCAGCACTTACTTTCAGTTTCAGCACTGTTTATTATTTTTAATCACGTTGGTAAAAATAGTAAACGAATTTCAAAAATCACGAAACTTTTCAGAATCATATCCACACGTCTTAAGTTTAATTTGGCGCAAGTTTCAACCCTTTTGGACAATGATAAGTCATTCAAACGTCTAAAGTTCTGAGACTAGTGCAATCCGATTTTCAGGCTTGCAAAGGTTGAGACTCTGATCGTATTTGACTAACTTCCCAAAAGAATTTTCTAAAACTGTTTCAACCCATTTAAATACAACTAATAAGGGTTTAGTCATTAAATTTTCAGAGCATTTGAAGTTAAGGACAAATAGAAATTAATTTTTTAAAACAGACTACCAGTTCTGGCAGATTTGCGCAATCTGACCTCCAACGATTTTTAAAGGGGTTAGAGGTTGCATTTTGATCTGAAATTTTTAGGAGATACTGAGAACATCGGAGGCTAAGTTTTTTCCAAATTTCAGAATTTTTGAAGACCTGAAACCTAGTTTTCAAAATGTTTTAAAACTAGTCCTGAAAACAGAAACTGTTTTCAGAAGTTGGGTCTTTGGTTTAAAACTATTTTAAAAACAAGTATGCTTTATGTCCAAAGCATCAAACGAGGTATCATCTGACTCTGGCTCTGAGCCTTCTTATGATGATCTTTTTAGTCAACACTTAGAATTTCATAAATTCACTAAGACTCTTGCGAAAGAAAAGAAGCAATTAATTGAATACAAGAAGCTGTTAGAATCTTCTAACGAGAATCTTGTCGCTCAATAAAACGATTCAAAAGAAGAATTGTCATGCATCATTAATGCATTAAAGACAGAGATCTCATCATTGATCACGCAAAATAATGAAATAAAATCCAAGATTTCAAATTTGAAATCAAGGAATACGGACTTAGAGAAAATGATGAAACAGTTTGATACGGGATATAACATGCTAGATCGTATTATCTTATCTCAAAAGCATGATAGTGATAAAACGGGATTAGGATACATTGCAACAAATGAAGTATCCATTAAACCAACCAAGTTTGTAGTGTCTAAGAAAGTAAACTCTCCAAAACCAAATACGGCGTCTAAGATGACGCAAAGACCCCCTCTCCCCTCATCTCGTCATACTTTTTCTTCATATCATGAGAAATACAATTTTGTGCCATATAGAGATGAGAAGAAACAAGTCATGCATACACGACATTCATTTCATCCATCTAGATCACGCACTATGCACACTAACACAAGGACATATCAAAAACGTCCTACATATAATGCATATAAAGGAGTTCTTGGCCAAAGGCCCAAAGTGCATTCACCACATGTCTACTATATTGCACCTTCACCTACATTCTTGCCATTTACTAGACCGAGAAGGATCACCCAAGTATGGATACCGAAAGGTACTTTTACCAAGAGGTGAATAACTAACTCGCAAGGACCCAAAATTAAAAGGGTACCTAAATCATTCTCGCATATTGCAAGGAACCCACACATCAAAAGATACATCAATCAAATGTTTCCTTGACAGTGGTTGCTCGAGGCACATGACGGGTGACCCGAGCCTATTCACGAAATTGAAGAAGGTCACAAAAGGCGGATCCGTGACCTTTGGAGACAACAATAAAGGCAAGATCATCGGAAAAGGTACAATTGGAAACCTGAAGCACCCTTCAAATCTCCAATGTCTTTTTGGTAAGCAACTTATCTTATAATCTTCTTAGCATTTCACAATTTATTGATAATGGTTTCGATGTGTGTTTTACTCACCCATATTGTAATATAATAAATAAAAATGGAGAAATTGTTTTAAAAGAAAAACGTGAAGGAAATATCTTTACACTTTCTATGGATGATATGTTAGACGCTAATGTTAAGTGTTTCATGTCAAATGAACCTAACGTAAATTTGTGGCATAGACGTTTAAGACATATTGGCATTTCTACACTAGAAAAACTCCAACAAAAGAACCTAATACGAGGATTGCCTACACTTGATTTAGACAACTTTTAGCTGTGTGAATCTTGCATAAAAGGCAAACAAACACGCGAGTCACTTAAACCTAAGAATGAAATAAGCACAACTAGAGTTTTAAAATTATTACATATTGATTTGTTTGGTCTACGAGTCTTGGTGGACGTCACTATGCTTGTGTGATTGTTGATGATTTTGCTCGTTATACTTGGACTTTATTTCTTGCACATAAGGATGATAGTGCTATTGAAATTGCTAAACTAATAAAACAACTTGAAAATCAATATGGTGTGAATGTGAAAAAGATAAGAATCGATAGAGGTGGTGAATTTAAAAACAAAGAAATGATTTCTTTTTGCGAAGAAAAAGGAATTAAACACGAGTTTTTGCCACCTAGAACTCCACAATTAAATGGAGTAGTAGAAAGAAAGAATAGGACATTACAAGAAATTGCTAGAACTATGTTGTGCGAAAATAAATTGCCGAGATTTTTGTGGGCGGAAGCCGGAAACTGTGCATGCTATATAGTAAATTGCTTGTCCATTAGAAAGAAAATAAATAAGATGCCTTACGAGATATTAAATGATCGCATGCCTAAAATTGACTATTTTCGTGTGTTTGGATGCAAATGCTTTGTTTTAAATACAAAAGACAATTTGGATAAATTTGAATCTAAATCAATTGAATGCATCTTTGTTGGATATTTTGTGAATTCAAAAGCATATAGGTGTTATGATCCTCTCACTAGACAAATTATAGAATCTATTCATGTGAAGTTTAATGAATTTGGTGAGATTGATAATGTAGCGCCCCGTACTCGGCTACCCCTCGTACGGTGCACCCGCCGTACTTTCCCTTTCAGAAAAGTACAAAGCGTCGATACTTAACTCGTAAAACCCATGGATAAACATGGATTACAAAGTCACGATCTTAACAGGTAGATAACAATACGGCAGAATTTGAAACTTTTACATAAATCATTCTATACATCCGACATAAGTTTTACAACCACATTCATTACATCAGTACTTCTGCAATCATCGCTTCCAACATAAATCCGTCATATTATGAATCCATTATAATAGAATCCCTAAGCTGTCATCCACTCGTATTCTCACGGATGTGGGATCCTATGCTCGTCATCAATCCTTGCTACCCCGTTTCCTGTAAACTCTGGGAGGAAAAATAGGGGGGTGAGTGACAAAGTCACCAGCAAGTACACCATAAACAATCATGCATTAAATGGAAAGTACATACAAGAACCGAACCCCCAAAATTTGGTCATCATACCTGTCTTTCCATTCAAATGCCACCAAGGTAATAGAAGCATCACTTGATCATAAAGGGAATAAGATCATAGCTTACATAACAACAACAATAAGATCGTAACTTAAGTAACGAAAGATCATGACCTAAGTAACATTTCGTCTAGCGTTTAGCTAGCATCTCATCCCTTTCGTCAATAGCCACTAAGGTAATAAAATCATAACTTAGTCATGTAGCACGTAAAGACACAACTCAGGGCACAGACTCGACATCATGCTCATGACCATATGCAATGTGTATGAGTATGCAAATGCAGTGCATAATGAAAACATGAAAATACTTGAACTTTCTTTCTTTCTTTTAAATCATGCTCATCATAAAACAAGAGAGTGTGCCAGCCTATTATACCGGGCATGACTCGGTTCTTATAACATGATCACCTTCAGGTCTATTATACCGGACCTGGCTCGGTTCTTATACTCCTCAGACCTATTATACCGGGCCTGGATCGGTTCTTATCTTTCATCAGACCTATTATACCGGGCCTGGATCGGTTCTTATAATCATGATCATCTTCAGACCTATTATACCGGGCCTGGCTCGGTTCTTATAACTCTTCAGATCAATTAACCCCGGATCTGGAGCGGGTTAAGCTGGCCAGAAATAAATGGTACCATAGGAATCTTTTCGCAATCGTAAACCTCTCTTTCAAAGATCTTTCTTTCAAAACTCAAAACTTCTTTTCAAAAGATCTTTCTCATCATTCTTTTTCATAAAATCAGTTTCGTGAACTGTATGAACATGGACAATGCGATGTATGATATGCAACATGCGACCCGTGAACAAATACATCATAACACGCATATGCTGACTCGTCTCTTAAGCTGGAAAAACTGTCCAGCAATCATACTCTATTCATACAGCCTCATGCTCATCAATTCGTGCTCATTTTCATCAACTCATATCATACACATGCATAATGAAGTCTTAGACACATGCCATAAAAATTTCGCAACATTCCGAAATGTCTGACGACCTCAAAACATCAAGTATCATCAAAGGTACTGCTGAAATCAGCAGGGCAATACCGCCTTACCTCATCTTTATGGATCATAAAACCTTAATCAATTTGATCCAACACCTAGAAAACATAGCTAACATACCACGGAACAATATTCCTAAGGCTAAACATCACATTTAAGCTTAAAAGAGCAAGATCGAAGCCTTACAACTTATGACATCAAACTGTCCTGTTTTCCAGTTTTGTACCACTAACTTCAACTCAGTTGTTAACCATCAAAATGGTGGTTTTATGCTGATTTATTTACATGAACATGTACATCTATACCTTAAGTAACTACCATAAAATTTCCAAGGCAATCCAATAAACTTAAAGGGGTTATCTAATTACTTTCCCAAAATGGGTACATGCAGAAACTGGAATGACCAGTTGTATCACAAAATGAATTGTGACCAAACCACATATCCTTTTACCAAAATTCCAACTCACAGACGTCATAAACACATCAAGATATCATCATACCAAAAATCAGCTCATTTACACATTCCTAAGGTGCATTTTTGAGCCACACAACTTACTACTCAAAACTGTCCTGTTCCAGCGACTCTGTTTGAGCCGTTTTACCAAGAACTTCATTAAAAATAATCCACAACTTCTTTTACTACAATTCCAACTCACACATTTCATAAACATATAATTCTATCATCATACCAAAAATTAGCCCATTTGAACACTCCTAAGGCCCCTTTTCATGTCGTTCAACAAGCAACATAAATCTGTCCAGCTCCAGTACTTCTGCTTGACCAATTCTTATTAAGCATTTCATTTAGGACAAACCACAACTCCTTTTAATGAGATTCCAACTCACACATTTCATAAACATACAAATCTATCACCATACCAAAAATTAGTCAATTTGCACCTTCCTAAGGTTCTTTTTCAGGTCGTTCAACATGACACATAAAACTGCTCATCTCCAGTGCTTCTGTTTGACCACTTCTTACTAAAAACTCCATTAAGGACAAGCCACAACTCCTTTTATTGAAATTCCAACTCACACATTTCATATACATATGAGGCTAACATAACACCAAAAATTAGGCAATTTAAATACTCCTATGATTCATTTTCAGGTCATGCAAAACGTCATACTGTTCTGCCCAGTTCCAGTAATTTCTTCTTGAGCAGTTTTACCAAAAGATTTATTAAAAATAAATCATAACTCTTTTTACTGCAATTCCAACTCTCCCTTGTACTACACACACAGAGCTAGTGTCATGTAAAAATTTAGCTTAATTGAACACTTCTAAGGTTCGTTCTCAAGTCACACAATCAGCAACACAAATCTGCCAGCCCCAGTAGTTTCAGCACTTCTTCATCTTTTTATTGTTCAAGCATTCTTCCACCAACTTCATTCATTAAGATGACTTACTATACATCAAATACACATTTAAACATAGTTATTCCAAGTCTCATAACTCATTTTTAGGCTACACATTACTCATACCAACAGTCTTGCCATATATGCTTAGAACATGTCACTTTTCATATCAACACTTTTCTTTCATGTCTTGTTCTTAGAATCTTCAACTAAGATTCATAACTTAAAAATGGCTAGTCATTCAAGCATGCACTTCACAAATAAGGCAAGATTGGCTAGAGTATACTTGCCTCTTTGAACCTTAGAGCTTTCTCCTTTGCTTGAGCTTTGGTTGAAATGGAATGAAGTCTTCCTCCACTTCACATGTGCAGCACGTTTTTGAAGAGGAGAAGGAGGTGAACATTAGCTATCATTTTAAATGAAGAATGGAGCTAGATTGAGGCTAGATTCATCTTACCAAAATGAAGCTTGAATGGAGCTTGAAATGGATTCAAACCACCAAGATGTTAGCTTCTCCTAGTAACTTGTCAAATCTTCATCTTGTGACCATTTTGAATGTTCACGTTTTTGACATGAAAGAGGGGTACCATGGTGAGTTTCATTCTTTGAAATATAGAACTCACTTAGGAGATTCAACATTCAACTTACCTAGATGAGTCAAGGCTTGAAGATGAAGATGATCTCACACTCCTAGCTTCATCATGGCCGAAAGTTTGATGATGTTAGAGGAGTGGTCTAAGTTTCATAAGTCTTGAATGGTTTGCTTATGAGAGCTCTTGAGAGTGTTCAAAACTTGGAGATGAAGAAGAGCTCCATGGATGAACTTGAAGATGTAAGAGAGCTTCTTAGTAGAAGAAGTCTTCTTGAGGAAGACAAGGGAAAAGGGGGGGGCGTGCCTTAAGGAGGGAGAGAGACAAGGAGACATGAAGCTTCCAAGGTGTGCATTGAGAAAAGAGAGCCTCCTTTGTGTCTTGAACATTAACTACTCCATGTCCCCCATTTGTTTTGTTTTATTTTATTCCAAGACAACTTGTCTTGTCTTTCCTTTATTTTATTTTATTTCTTTAAATAAGAGTTTGTTATTTTAGTTCAACTATAGTTACTTTATGTCAACTATAGTTACTTTATGTCAACTATAGTTACTTTATGCCAACTATAGTTACTTTATATCAACTATAGTTACTTTATGTCAACTATTGTTACTTTATGGCCAACCTTGGTTACTTTACCCAACTAGAGTTACCTTGTAGTAAATATTAAGTAACCATGGTAATTTTTTCTTGGTCAACTAGGGGGGCCGATTTCTAGGCTTGGTTGACCCCTTCACCATGCTTAATTCTTCTTGTTCCAAGACAACCTATTTCATTGTAGTCTTACTAATTACATAATTGTGATAATAAGGAAAATTCTAGACTCTTCCAAGGCCCTTATGGCCGAATTTTACATAATGTTGGAAGGGTAATTTTGTCATTTCACTGGTGTTGTGCGACACACTTACATAACTATATAAAATTTCCTATAATTTTACTTTAAGGAAATTCTATCGGAGAATGTCAAATTACTGTAGTTACATTTAAATAATGTAACTGGTTGACTAATTCTTAGTGACTCGTCTCTTAAGAGTCGACGGTATAGATGAATTCCCGTGGGGTATAACATTATTTCCTCCTTAAACCGCTTTATACGATTCTCAGTATATACCAATTTTCGCGGGGTACAACAGATAAAGATAAAGAATATGATGATGATTTTGAATTGAAACCCGTGTTGACTGATGATGATGATGGCACGTTTGATATGCATGATATGCATGATACACTAAAAATGCATGACCATTTAGAAATGCATGATCACTTAGAAATGCATGAGAACGTAGAAAATAATCAACCAAGATGGCATAAAGATCACCCACATGATCTCATTATAGGTGATATCACTCACGGTGTGCGACCACGTAGAAGAATAAATCCGGATAAAGTAAATCAATTTCATGCTATGATTTCCGAAATTAAACCTAAAAATCTGCATGATGGTTTCAGTGATTCTTCTTGGATTGATGCTATGCATGACGAACTTAATCAATTTGTTAGAAATGAAGTATGGGATTTAGTGCCACGACCACAAGATAAGACCATAATAGGCACAAAGTGGGTGTTTAGAAATAAAATGAATGAAGAAGGAAAAGTTGTTAGAAATAAAGCTAGACTTGTAGCACAAGGCTATAATCAAGAAGAAGGAATTGATTATGATGACACATTTGCACCCGTAGCATGTTTAGAAGCTATACGACTTTTACTTGTCATTGCTTGCATGAAAGATTTTAAACTTTATCAAATGGATGTGAAAAGTGCATTCTTAAATGGATTTATACAAGAAGAGTTATACGTGAAACAACCACCCGGTTTTGAAGATTTGAAGCATCCCGATCACTTATACAAACTAAAGAAGGAACTATACGGACTAAAGCAAGCACCTAGAGCATGGTATGATCGTTTTGCTACTTTCCTTTTAGAAAATGGTTTTAAAAGAGGCACTATAGATAGTACATTATTTTTAAAACAAGATAAATCGGATGTACTTATTATTCAAATTTATGTTGATGACATCATTTTTGGTTCCACTTCTCATAAAATTGTTGAAGAATTTGAAAATTGCATGAAATCCGAATTTGAAATGTATATGGTTGGCGAATTGAACTACTTTTTTGGCCTGCAGATTAAACAAACGAGTAAAGGCATCCACATAAGTCAAGCTAAATATATAAATGATATGATTAAAAAGTTAAATTTTAAGAATTTAAAACCTTCCCCCACCCCTATGAGTGTCACTACTAAACTAGATAAAGACGAACATGGTAAGGATTTTGATAATGCCTTATATAGATCTATGATTGGCTCTTTATTATATCTTACTGCTAGTAGGCCTGACATCATGTTCAGTGTATGTATGTGTGCATGTTTTCAAAGTCAACCTAAGGTGTCTCACTATAATACGGTAAAAAGAATATTTCGCTATATTAAGCACACACCCACCTTAGGCATTTGATATGATAAAGATTGTGAATTTAACTTACATGCCTATACTGATGCAGATTATGGTGGCTGTAAAATAGATAGGAAAAGCACGAGTGGCACTTGTCAATTTATAGGAAATTCACTTATTTCATGGTTTTCCAAAAAGCAAGCAAGCGTAGCTTTATCCACTACTGAAGCTGAGTACATGGCACTTAGTCTTTGTTGCACACAATTACTATGGATAAAACAAAAACTTTCTGACTTTGGAATTACGGTAAATAAGATTCCTATATAGTGTGATAGTATAAGCGTCATCAACCTATCTAAGAACCCCATACTACACTCTAAGGCCAAGCATATAGAAGTACGTTATCATTTTCTTCGTGATCATGTAAATAATGGTGACATTGTCATAGATCACGCACGTACAGAGGCACAAGTAGCGGATATCTTCACTAAAGCCTTAAATCATGCCACGTACGAAAATCTTCGTTCTAAATTAGGCATGATTTCTGCTGATTTGATTTGATTATCTTTCCATATTTATGTGCATTTTTTATTGACTTTCCAAAATAAAGGGGGAGAGAAGCATGATTTAAGGGGGAGAGAGAAACTGACTGCATAAATCAAGGGGGAGCGGATTTGAAATTTGAAATTCAAAATTTGAATTTATGCACGATTGATGCACGATTGAAGGGGGTGATAAGATTTAAATCATGAATGTAGGTTATTTTGAAAATCATCAAAAGGGGGAGATTGCAGAGAAAAGGGGGTTTGAGTGATTTCAAAATGCATGATTTAAATAACGTGTTACAAAGAAATGCATGACATATTTTATGACATGACACGTTGTTGCATAAAACTTGCCTTATATAGTTCATATATAATATTGTCGTACTAACGAGCCATGAATCTTTAAAGCTTACACCAAATGGGAAGCATTTGTCGTGTTTGAACTATTTTCAGGTGCCATCATTAATGAACTAAACTAGTTCATTAGGTGAAGTACTTAGTTAATTAAACTAAGTAGTTCATTAAAGGAAGCAATATTTGGAAAAGGCACAAAAGCAACAAGTTGAAGAAAGGAAAGTTCTCCCTCTCCTCTCCACACGCCAATTCAACATATATATATATATATATATATATATATATATATATATATATATATATATATATTTTCAGATTTTTTGAAAAAGACACATACACATATATTCTAACGTACTACCGACACGTTATATATTTTACGTACGTACGTTAACGTCACACCACTATACTTAACTCATATTTATGAGTATATTCAGGTCTTATATCATATGATATAAGTCATGGTGATGAAAAATTCACTACGACACGGTAAAAGGTTCTAAACCAAAAATTGTCGTATCGGGCGAATACCGAAACTTCACCAACGTGTCACGTACTTGCCATAAATAGATGGTCAGCCCCTATACTTCAAAACTGGCCACAAATTTCGTGGCTTACATGGTATGTGCAGCCATAAAATCATTCCATGTTGGTACACACAAATCACCCTCAATTAAGGCCAAATTGTGGAAATTCCAAAATTTAATTTTGACACATGTTTTGGGCGCCACTTTAAGAACAGCCTAAGTGCTGAATATTAAAGTTTAATTTATGTATATTATGTGTAACATAATATATATAACATGTGCAAAAAGTTGGAATTTAATTAGGGAAAAATCGGGTAATCGATAAACGTTGAAAATTCGGTTTCCTACGTACACGAGATATGGAACATTTATTGCATGGCATATAACATGAATCTAGAAACTTTTTACATATTTCATACATCTCAATGTGTTCTAGAAAATTCAATTAAGGGCTCATTGGAATATACCATGTGTGTATAATTAAATGTGCACTATTTTACAAAGTTTGCAAATATAAAATTTAGCACATGTATCTTCATGTCACACGCCTAAACCAGCTATGTTGGAGCATATGTGGAGCTTTGTTCACATCTTGATTGGTCCAGAATGAAGCATAAAGTGTTGGTGACATAAATAAAGGAGCTACACAAGGTAACATTTCAAATCTTGTCACATTTGTGACACATGCTGAAAATTTCAGCATGTGTGTTAAAGGCTGGCCGATTTTTATCAACTTAATGAGGCATATTTTACTTCTTAAATTAAGTTAATTAATAAGGAGATTGTATGAAAGTATTTTGAATATAATATGGAATTAATTTGGTGATATCTTTCAATATCACACATGCTGAAAATTTCAGCATGTGTGTAATGTATTGTGGCCGATTTCTAGGCCTTATTGGTGACCAATTTGTATTCCAAAAATGATAAGAATGTCTTGCACTAAATAGGGATTGATTTCTTGGATTAAATCAAAGTAAACTTGGTAATATTTTGAATGAAATGCAAATGTTACACATGCTGAACTTTCAGCATGTGCAAAAAGGTGTAATGGCCGATTTTCTTAAGGCATCTTGGAGTTATTTGCCTAGCTAATTTTGTGGGATGATCTTGTGACTTATGTAAGTTTATGGCTAATTGGAACATGCTTTTTGAGGTTTAATTACAGATTTATCTAGTCATCAAGTGATGACAACATCCATCCAATCAATGAGTGCCAAGTAAGCAGAAGCTTAATGATCATCCAATGAGGAGGTGCCAAGTAAGCAAAGGAATGTTACAATGATGCAATACACTCTTCTAAAGACTTAAAAGATAATTTTCAAGAGAGTAAAGTGTGACACAGGGGGCGGCCACCAATGTTAAAAGGAAAGAGATGAGCAAGACAAAAACAACACAAGTCTTACAAGCATACAAAGTCAAAATGTTTTCGTCTCTTCTACACTCTCTTTCTTTCTTCTCTCTAAAAGCATATTGTACTCATATTCATATATTTGAATAGGATTCATATATTCCACCACATACTCTTTATCATTGTAAAAGATTGATCAAGGTGTGATCAATCTTGCACTTGCAAGGTGGTGGTGTTCATGTTCATTGTATTCTCATACAAGGTTTGTAAAGGGTTAGAGTTGGTGTGTAACTCCATCAATCCTGTGGTAAGGTGTTCTTTGTGTTGTGTGATTAGTGTTAACCGAAGAAGGTGTCCTCGAACACTAGAGTAGGTTGTTTATAACCAAACCATTATAGAATTCTTGGTGTTATTTACTTTTCAGCACTTACTTTCAGTTTCAGCACTGTTTATCGTTTTTAATCACGTTGGTAAAAATAGTAAACAAATTTCAAAAATCACGAAACTTTTCACAGTCATATCCTCACGTCTTAAGGTTCTTTTGGCACAAGTTTCAACTCTTTTGGACAAGTATAAGTCATTCAAACATCCAAAGTTCTGAGACTAGTGCAGTCTGATTTTCAGGCTTGCAAAGGTTGCGACTTTGATTGCATTTGACTAACATCCCAAAAGAATTTTTCAAAAATGTTTCAAACCATTTAAATAAAACTAATAATGGGTTAGTCATTAAATTTTCAGAGCATTTGATGTTAAGGACAAATAGGAATTAATTTTTCAAAACAGACTACAAGTTCTGGCAGATTTGTGCAATCTGACCATCAACGATTTTTAAAGGGGATAGAGAATGAATTTTGATCTGAAATTTTTAGGAGATACTCAGAACACCTGAGGCTAAGCTCTCTCGAAAATTCAGAATTTTGGAAGACCTTCAACTTAGTTTTCAAAATGTTTTAAAACTAGTCGTGAAAACAGAAACTGTTTTCAGAAGTTGGGTCTTTGGTTTAAAACTATTTTAAAAACCACATTTTCTGCACCCACTATTCAACCCCCCCTTCTAGTGGTACCTTGCAGATCCTACAGTCAGAGCGTACCATACGGAATTGGAGGATATGTTATGTGCTTGCGCTTTAGATTTCAAGGGTAGCTGGGACAAATCAGTGAAGTTGATTGAGTTCTCGTATAATAACAGCTACCACAATTCTATTGGCATGGCACCGTTCGAGGCACTGTATGTCTGTAAGTGTCGATCTCCATTGTATGGGATGAGGTTGGCGGGAGAGCTATTATGGGCCCGGAATTGGTGGAGCAGACCTTAGAAAAGATCAAAGTGATACGTGATAGATTGAAGGCTGCTCAAGACCGTAGCAAAAGTTGGGCCGACACGAAGAGACAGCTGATTGAGTTTGAGGTGGGCAACAAAGTATATATGAGGGTTTTTTCGACCAAGGGCGTGATGAGATTTGGGATTAAAGGAAAGCTTAGCCCTCAACTTATTGGCCCTTATGAGATTTTGGATTGAGTTAGAGCTGTTGCTTATCTATTGACCCTACCTCCTACACTATCACAGTACATGATGTGTTTAATGTATCCCAGTTGCAGCGTTATGTACACGATCTGAGTAATATACAAGAGCAGCAGTTAGTGACTACTAGAGAGGATGCCGCATATGAGGAGGTTTTGGTACGAATTGTGGACCGCAAGGAGCAGATATTGAGGAGGCAGTCGATTCCATTCGTTAATGTATAGTGGAGCAATCATACTGAGCGGGAAGCGACGTGGGAGCCCGAGCAGCAGATGAGGAAGCAATATCTGTGACTCTTTGATTAAAGGTACGTAAGTTTCAAGGACGAAACATTCTATAAGGGGGAGAGTGTTACGCCCCGAAAAATTTCATCATTTTATTACGTGTTCTTATCATAGTTAGACACGTATAAATTTTGTGCTTGTATTAAAATGTACGAAATATCGATATGTGACGAAAATCGATAATGAACTTTTACAACTACTTGAACAAAATGTAACATAAAACTAACATGTAACAACTTACAACTTAGAATAAATTAAAGCAAAAAAAAAGACATGACATAAGTATTTTAGACTAATTACAAAAAGGAAAAATAAATTACAACATAGAAGATATTTTGGGGAAGAAGAAAAAAAGAAAAAAGGGGTAGAAATTCAGCCATGATGGCTTGGACAAGAGAAGACTTACCATGAATTCTTACAAGAAAGCCTCATTTTCTTACCCTCTCCCAACCACTCCACTTCTTCCAATTTCCCGTCTTTCCTTCTTCCATCCCTTGGCCGGTTATACACCCATAAGAAAGGGGATTTTCCTCTTTATTCTGAAGTCCAACACTTCACTTAATTGTCTAAGTCTAATCCAACATTCCTCTCTTTCTTCAAGAAAGAGAAAACAAGTCTTCCAACCTTCCTTCTTCATCCTCATAGCCGAGATATTCATAAGGCCACACCAAGGTGTATTTTTCTTCTCTTCATCTCATTTCTTCACTAAAAATAGTAGCTAAAACACCCTCCCTAAATTGGATATCAAAATCGTGGGTTAGAGGAGTTTAAGGAGCAAGAGAAAACAAGGTAAGAACACCATCTATCTTAGGTTATTCTTCTTCCATTTCTTCATTTTATTGTTGCACACTAACCTTCCATTCTCTTTTTCAAAATCGTGGTTACCTAAGGTGTAGAGGAGAAAGATTTTCTTCTAGCCAAGTGAAGCAATCTTCAATTTTATAAAAACCTTAAGTGATAAAGGCAAGTATTCTTGCTAGATCCTTCATGATTTTCAATGACCTATGTATATATGTTCATATAAAGTTGGATCATTCATGATGTATGTTCAATGTTTTAGTACAAAGAATGTGTAGAAGTTATGTCCTTAAGTGAGGTATAAATGGTTAGATACTATGTACATATACACGGCCATGTTGATGAAGAATGAATATGTACAAATGAATAAAATGAAATGAACACCCTTATGTAATATATATAAAAGTTAAAGAAAGGAAATGAAGAAATAAGAGATGTTAAGAAAAGTGTACTATGAAGATGACTTTGATGTATTTGTTCATGTATTTGTCCATGATGATCATCATTATGTATCTGCTATGGTATGTTGATTTCATATGTTGTATTATCTTGTCTTAGTATGTTTATGTATGCATCATAAGCATGTCCATCATACTTGATCATAAATATGGTTTTTGATGATCATCGTTTTATGTACATACATGTATATATGCGGTTTTTTGAGTATATGTCCTTTATTTTCACGGTTTTCATCACTTGGCATGATAATGTATTTTATGATGATTTTGTAAGATCTTATGTGATGGAAACCAATATGTATATAGTTGATAGAAATGTTCAAATAAATATAAAAGTAAAAGAGATGGAAAAGAAATGGATTTAGACGATATATATACACACAATACATTCGGCCATTATAGTAAAAAAGAGGAGAAAAATAATTTTTATGACATATAAATAATATAAATATGTTGGATATGAGAAGAAAAAGTCAAAATATTAAAAGATAGAATAAAGAAATGAGTTATATAAAAAGGAAAGTATAAATATGTATACATGTGGGTCTTCGGCCAAATGGCCATATATATATATACATATATATATATATCTATATACATATATATATAAATATATATATATATACATATATACACACACACACACATATATATATATATATTAAAAGAAGGCCGCCGCTCACCGACGAATTCGTGAGTCCATCGCGATCTTCTTCTTCGTCATGCAGCCGCCGCCATTGGCGCCCCCCGGCTTCACCATCATTCGCTGATATTCTCCGTGGTAATTCTCCGCCCATGATACAGCCGAAACCACAATCATAATTCAAAGGCTGCCCCTCTATTCAATTCTCGGACGAGGAAGTCGACTAATTGATCGCTACATTACAACACACTCTCGTCAGATTTTTCTGGCACGGTCGGCCATCAATGGCTACGCTGAAAAAAGCCTTCGATTGGATTGGCTTCACTGGTCATGTGACTCTCGGTCTACTGGATAAATCCCATATACTCATTCGCTTTGATCATGAATGAGACTATAGTCGGTGTTTTTGCCGGCGAACTTGGAATATCCTTGGCTATTCGATGCGCATCATGAAATACACTCATTATTTTGATCCCAGGTATGATGCGCCAATTGTCCCTGTTTGGATCTCTTTGCCTACTCTTCCCATTTATCTTCATCATCAGACATCACTATTTGCCATTGCCTCAATGATTTTCACTCCTATTTGATTAGATGCAGCCACTGAAAAAATGTTGTGCCCCTCGGTTGCTCGCGTTTGTCTTGAGATTGATGTATCAAAAGAATTGCCAGCTAAATTACATATTCAAAGTAAGAGTCTTGAATTTTTTCAACAAGTTATATATGAAGATGTCCCCTCTATTTTGCTCCACATGTTGTGTTTTGGGACATAAAACAGGCAATTGCCCAACCCCAGGAAAAGAGGTTCAAAGTGGCTCAAGTTATAAAGTTTGGAAAGAAAAGCCTTCCAATATTCCACCTGCTACTTTACAGGATAATCTGCAGCATTCAGAGCCAGCAGGTACTGATGTGACATTGCAGCTGGCTCTTGGCGCGGATTCCCTGCCTCCATCTACAACGGACATTCTACCACCAACCTACTTGCAGAACTTGGATATTTTCCGTCATGCAAAAGAAGACACACATCAACCATTTTCCACCACTGACGATCGTATTCATGGACATTCTAATACGGAAGTGTATCTTTCTGTGCAACCGCCACGAGCACCATCAGATACTTCGGATCTTCGTTCTACCTATCAAGCAGCATCGGATGCTATTGCGCGTCGAATGGCGCACTTTCCTCCTCCTCCTTCGGATGAGAACTTGTTTCAGAAAATGCTTCAACCGCCTATCAAATTACTGATGATCACGAATTTGTCCTCCATATCAAAAAGCATCACTGTCGACCAGCATCATAGGTATCACGTCCACCTCGTCAAGTTGTCACTAGCAGTTTTGCTCGAGCTTCACACTCGTCCTCTAGAACTTCCTAATGCATCTACCTACTTGGAATATTAGAGGTTTACGAACCTCATTATCTCGCTTACGTTTATTGTTACATCAGTGTTTAGTAGCTTTTCTTGTTATTACTGAGCCGCAGCAACCTCCTTCTCCGTTGCAACGAGCTCAAGTTCATCTTGGATTTTCTTCTTCTTTGTCTGTATGTGATGATCGTGTTTGGTGTTTCTGGCGTAAAGAAATTCTGGATTTGTAGGAAGTTCGAAAAAGGGAGCATGTTACTCCTTTTCTTCAACGTATCGTTACATCTAATGTCAGCTATTAGCACTCTTGCGTATATGGCCGACATACCACAGTGGACCGTCGCCATCTGTGGGTGGATCTTCTATTCTTTGGGACTGATATGACATCTCCTTGGTTGATATCAAGCGATTTTAATACTTTTCTTTCATTGGAGGACCATCGAGGACACTATAGACCATCATCGTCATCCTTGACTGATTTTGTTATCGCTGTTGATACTTTATCATTGCATATTATTCCTCATTTGGGATCCAGATTTACATGGCTTGGAAGACGTGGTCTTGGACAAGTATGTCGTCACTTAGATTGGGTCTTCTGTATACGGCATTCTATGATCTATTTCCGAGCATTAAACTCAATCACTTGAGTCGGGTCACCTCAGATCATTGTCCTCTGCTATTACACTGTCTTTCCTCTCTGACTGCTTCACCCAGACAGTTTCACTTTCTTTTGGTATGGACCTCTTACTCTCAATTTTTCAGTTTTATAAAACAGAAATAGGAGTCCAACCCTATCACTGGCGGTATACGGGGCTTTTGTCACAAGCTCCGCTCTCTCAAACGCAATTTATCTACTTGGAATAAGGAAGTGTTTGGCAATATTTTTGAAAAGGTGGCATATACGGAGTCCATGGTGCAACATATGGAAATGACATATGATCATTCTTCTACTGATGAAAACCGCCAGTCCTATCACGCTGCATATTATCATGCAATTGTTCGTTATCGGCATCCTCGATAGTATATACATCAAATAAAGCGATCATATGGCAGCTTATGTGATATGGAATAGGATATTCAACAGGCTGCAGTTGAATTTTATACTCACATGTTCACTACTCAAACTATACAAAATTGTCCAGATATACTCGACACTATTCCATGGCTTACTACAGATGAGGATAATGCATTCTTAACAAATATGCCCACAGAGGAAGAGGTAAAGGCGGCAGTTTGGGCGCTTGACCCTCAGAGTGTAGAGAAAAGGGGTTTGAGTGATTACAAAATGCATGATTTAAATAAACATGTATTAAAGAAATGCATGACATATTTCATGACATGACACATTGTTGCATAAAACTTGCCTTATATAGTTCATATATAATGTTGTCGTACTAACGAGCCATGAAACTTTAAAGCTTACATCAAATGGCAAGCATTTGTTGTGTTTGAACTATTTTCAGGTGCCATCATTAATGAACTAAACTAGTTCATTAAGTGAAGTACTTAGTTAAATAAACTAAGTAGTTCATTAAAGGAAGCCATATTTGGAAAAGGCACAAAGGCTACAAGTTGAAGAAAGGAAAGTCCTCCACACCCTTTCACACGCCAATTTTAAATATATATATATATATATATATATATATATATATATATTCAGATTTTTTTTTAAAAGGCATATACACATATATTCCAACGTACTACCGACACGTTATATATTTTACTTACGTACGTGAACGTCACACCACTATAATTAACTCATATTTATGAGTATATTCAGGTCTTATATCATATGATATAAGTCATGGTGATGACAAATTTATTACGACACGTTAAAAGGTTCTAAACCAAAAATTGTCGTATCGGGTGAATACCGAAACTTCACCAACGTGTCACGTACTTCCCATATAAAGATGGCCAGCCCCTACACTTCAAAAAATGGCCACAAATTTCGTGGCTTACATTGTATGTGCAGCCATAAAATCATTCCATGTTGGCACACACAAATCACCCTCAATTAAGGCCAAATTGTGGAAATTCTAATTTCAATTTTATCACATGGTTAGGCGCCACTTTAGATCAGTCTAAGTGCTGAATATTAAAGTTTAATTTATTTATATTATGTGTAACATAATATATATAACATGTGCAAAAAGTTAGAATTTAATTAGAGAAAAATCGGGTAATCGATAAACGTCAAAAATTCGGTTTTCTACGTACACGACACATGGAACATTTTTGGCATGGCATATAACATGTATCTAGACACTTTTTGCATACTTCATACACTCTAAATTGTTCTAGAAAAATCAATTAAGGGCTGATTGGAATATACCATATGTGTATAATTATATGTGCACTATTTTACAAAGTTTGCAAAAATAAAATTCAACACATGCACAATCTTCATCACACGCCTAAATCATCATGTTGGAGCATATGTGGAGCTTTTTTGGCATCTTGATTGGCCAAGAATGAATCATACAATGTTGGTGACATAAAGAAAGGAACTACAAAAGGTAACATTTCAAATCTTGTCACATTTGTAACACATGCTGAAAATTCAGCATGTGTAGTCTATGGCTGGCCGATTTTATCACTTAATGAGCCATATTTTGTTATCTTGAATTATATGGATTAATTGGGAGATAGTATGGAAGTGTTTTGAATATATTATGGAATAACTAAAGTGATATCTTTGAATATCACACATGCTGAAAATTTCAGCATGTGTGGGAATGTATGTTGGCCGAATTCTTGGGTCTATTGGTGATCAATTTTTATTCCAAAATTGATAAGAATGTTATGTACTAAATGATGATTGATTTTTTCTTTATTTTTAAGGAATAAATCAAATACAAACTTGGCAACTATTTGAATAGAGTGTGAATGTTACGCATGCTGAAATTTCAGCATGTGGAGAGGTGTTATGGCCGATTTTATCATGGAAAATTGGAGTTATTTGCCTTGCTAATTATGTGGGATGATTATGTGACTTATGGTAATAATTTTATGGCTAATTGGCACATGTTTTTTGAGGTTTAATTTAAGATTTATCTAGTCATCAAGTGATGACAATTTCCATCCAATCAATGAGTGTCAAGTAAGCAAGAGCTTAATGATCATCCAATGAGGAGTTGCCAAGTAAGCAAGGACATGTCACAATGATGCAATACACTATTCCAAGGACTTAGAAGATAATTTTCAAGAGGAGAAGGGCATCATAGTGGGCGGCCATATGGTGATAAAAAGGAATTAATAGAGCAAACAAAAGACAAGAACAAGTCTTGCAAATTGAGGATAAAAAACGTTTTCTAGCCTCTTCTCTCTACACATCTTTCTTTCCTCTCTCTAAAAGCCTATTGTAATCATATTCATACATTTTAATAGGCTTCATATAAACCACCACATACTCTCTTTATTGTTGAAAAAAGATTGATCAATGTGTGATCAATCTTGCACTTGCACAGTGGTGGTGTTTGTGATCATTGTATTCACATACAAGGTTTGTAAAGGTTGGAGTTGGTGTGTAACTCCATCAACCCTGTGGTAAGGTGCTATTTTGTGTTTTGTGATTAGTGCTAATCGAGAAAGGTGTCCTCGAAGACTAGAGTAGGTTGTTTTAATCGAACCAGTATAAAATTCCTGGGGTTATTTACTTTTAGCACCTACTTTCAGTTGCAGCACTGTTTGTCATTTTTAATCACGTTGGTAAAAATAGTAAACGAATTTCAAAAATCACAAAGCTTTCCAGAATCATAGCCACACGTCTTAAGGTTAATTTGGCGCAAGTTTTAACCGTTTTGGACAAGGATAAGTCATTCAAATGTCTAAAGTTCTGAGACTAGTGCAGTCTGATTTTCAGGCTTGCAAAGGTTGAGACTTTAAACGTATTTCACTAACTTCCCAAAAGAATTTTTCAAAACTGTTTCAACCCAATTAATAAAAACTAATAAGGGGTTAGTCATTAAAATTTCAGAGTATATGGAGTTACGGTTAAATAGGAATTAATTTTTCAAATCAGACTACCGTTTCTGGCAGATTTGTGCAATCTGACCACTAACAATTTTTCAAGGGGTTAGAGGTTGAATTGTAATCTGAAATTTTTAGAGATACTCACAACATATGAGGCTAAGTTCTCTCCAAATTTCAGAATTTTTGAAGACCTGCAACCTAGTTTTCAAAATGTTCCAAAACTGGTCCTGAAAACAGACACTGTTTTCAAAAGTTGGGTTTTTGGTTTAAAACAATTTTAAAAACCACATTTTCCGCACCCACTATTCAACCCCTCCTTCTAGTGGTGCCTTGCAGATCCTACATAGAGTGCTGCTGGTCCCGATGGTTATAACAGATATTTCTATCGCACATGCTGGAATATTGTTCACCTTGATGTCTATAAAGTTGTACATGAATTTTTCTTGGGTTTTCCGTTACCTAAGGCGGTGGCTCACATTATGATTGTTCTACTTCCTAAAGATACTACCCAAACAACTTTTGCATATTATGGGCCTATTGCTTTATGTACCTTTTTAAGTAAAATTTAGACTCGGATTCTTGCTTCTTGCTCGAGCACTTTACTACCTATCATTATATCCTCCGAGCAAGCTGGCTTTCAAAAAGGTACAGGCATTGTGGAACATGTGCTACTCGCCAATGAAATGATTCATTGGCTTGATCACTCTCCTCATTCGGCGAACTGTTTGATTAAACTGGACCTCGCTAAGGCATTTGATCGGGTAAACTGGATCTTCTTCCACTCGGTTTTAGCTAAATTCGGCTTCTCGGATTTCTTTGGCAAATTAATCCATAATCATCTTAGCAGCACATACTTTTCCATCTTAATTAATGGGGTTTCAAGTGGTTTCTTTCAGCCGACACAAGGGGTAAAGCAGGGTGATCCTCTCTCACCATTCACTCGCATATTCCGAGTGGCTACATCCGTCCATTTCCTATGGGAGGCCTCCCTCTTCAAATTTCTCAATTATCATGTGCAGATGATCTTCTTTTATTTGTAGCTGCAAATAGACAAATTTGCGGCATGTAAAGAGTTTCTTAACTACATATGAGCAGGCATCTGGACAGGCTATTAATTATCGCAAGAGCAAAGTGATGTTTCCCTAACCCACGACGGTGTGAACTACTTGGGTTATTATATATGCGCCAGTCATCTCTACCTATAAAATATTTGGGATCTTACTTGCATAAGGGTATTACATGCACATCTCACTGGGTAGACCTTTCTTCTTATGTGGACCGGCGACTACAAAGTTGGCAATAGAGACTTCTGGGAATAGCAGGGCGAGTAGTTCTTATTAAATCAGTACTATCTTCC
Organism: Eustoma russellianum; assembly: GCA_036186865.1. Lineage (NCBI taxonomy): Eukaryota > Viridiplantae > Streptophyta > Magnoliopsida > Gentianales > Gentianaceae > Eustoma > Eustoma russellianum. Next base: position 14,620,144 of record AP025061.1, read on the forward strand.
ATTCCGTTGCACTTAATAGCAGGCACGCGTCTTCTGAGAAGCATTATTTGCGCCGTAGAACAACGCTTTTCACGTTTCTTCTGGGGTCCAAATCGCCATCACTTGTTCGCGATTTGACATCTATTCAGACAGCTTATTCCTGTAAAGTTTAGCACTTATATCATTGCAGTGAATCTCTATGGGTCCAATATATGCATGCGCGATACGGCTCTCGGTACGATTTCTGTCCTAGGCAATACTACGCCTCAGGGTGGAAATGGATTTGTGATATACACCCTTTATGTTTGAAGACCACCTCTCTCACAACAGTTCAAATCTGGCCAACCCCATCTGGGCTTTTACGTTACGAGCAGCTTACACTATACTCAGACCGTCGAGCCCTACATTACTCTCATATGACTATATTTGGTATCGCACACAATGGTCCTCTATCCAGTTGTTCTTATAGCGTTTATATCACAAAGCCCTTCCCCTGCTTGTCAATCTATGTTCTTTTAAGTCGATCCTGCCATCCCTCTGTCCGTTTTGTCATGCGAACAATGCAGCCCCTCCACATCTATTCTTCGACTGTCTAGAGGTACGCATGATATGGTTTTATTTTACAGCCTAACTGGATATTCAACCCATCTGATCTGGCTCGTGGTGCTCTTAACCCCTTCATATATGGTGTTCAACCCCATCCAGCTTCTTAGGCGCTATGCAAATAATTTTCCCAGGGTGATTCTTTGGAATATTTGGAGGTTGTATGCTTCAATTACATTTGATGATGTCGTTTGCTTATACGCTCTATCTGATTGGATATTTATACTTGGGCATCTGCAATGTCAGGTACATGCATAGCTGCAACGATCCCCAATTTGGTCGCAGCCTGTCTTTTGCCGCCTTTACGATTACACCGTCTGCCTTTACTGCGTTGGTTCACACCTCTGACAGGCCGCTTAAAGCTTAATACCGATGCAGCAGTTGGTCGTACACATGCTAGTGGCGGAGCACTTCTTCGCGATTCAGCTGGAACCTTTCTATATGGAATATTTTTTCGCTACGTCTGGATATGCCCTTGCGAGTGGAAGCTCAAGCTGCTATTCTTGTCATTCTCTACTATCTCCCTCGCTACGGAAATTTTATAGTTGAAGTTGATTGTGCCGAGTTGCTACGACTTTCTGCGTCATCTGCTTCACTCTTTGCCCCCCGACTTAGACAGACTACGTACACTGCTGCTTACATTGTCTTTGCCCATTGTACATACCCATAGAGAAACAAATATGCCTGCTCATTTGTTGGCGCAACTCGCACTCTCCACTCAGACATTTACATATTATGATTTGATGACTTTATTATCACCATTTCTCAGAAGGATCATCATAACAAATGCTGCACTTCCGACATTTCGCCAGTCCGGACATGTCATACATAATGGGCCACGACCTCTATGACTGTAATCATCCGCACATGTCTCCCGTATGGGCTGGCCATGACCGCCATCTGTTGCCCGTGGTCTTTTTGGCTACGGGCAACATGGGGTACGCCTTCACTTCTTCACTATTACTCATCCTTCTACTTATATTTTTTCATACTGATTTTTTCCACTCACTTGTTTTGGAGCTGCGGCCGCTTGGATGCCTCCCATTTGGGTTGGCCCTTTTCTTTGGTTGGTTACCTTGGTCTTCTTGACCAAGGTAACGTGGGTATGTTGCTTATTGCTTTATCAGGTTAATTTCGTATTTCAACCGTTTCATCTTTTAACCATTCTCTGTTTCGATATACTGCATGGGGAGAACATCATCGAGGATCTCAAATGCATGCTACATGGCTGTCGCCAGTTCGTCTACTTCTGTAGGATATACCTTTCATTAGTTTTATATTTTCTTGTACACATTTTCATCTCATTTACTTCAGACTCATGTGTTTCAATGATTTATTTGTGAGAGTCTCCCGTTGCTATAAGGCTCTTATATAACTACAGTATTCCTACGCCATAAGTGAGGGCAATATATATAAATAAAACCTCCGGATGGTACCGTCCGTCCTTCCATCAAAATATATATATATATATATATATATATATATTTTTAGGTGAAGGACGGGCGGTACCGTCTAGGCATTTTATTAATATATTAACCCTCACTTGTGGCGAAGGAATACCATGGTTATATCAATGCTTCTATCTACGGAGGTAGATTCTTCCAAACTAAGCACAACAAATGAAGAAAAACACACAAAAACTTTAGAATACAAGAAAGCAACAGACTATGAATTGAAAAAATTATCATTGAACTAATTAATCCAACACAAAGATAAGGACGGAGGAATCCGGATCTGCTGAGTATATTTGAGCAATAACTAGTCTTCAAGATAACAAAGCGGCCTTGTTGACGTATAGTGTACCTCGGAAAGACAAACATGGAAGATGTCATTCAAGCAAAGAGCATATGAAATCTGAAATTAAGAGGCAAGACCAAAGATAATGGAGTACTTGGGTTGCTCGTCACCAAGCTAGGTACGGGCAACAATAACGGTAGTGCAGTCCAGTAGTACTCAGTGAGACCATAGCCACGAATGAATGGAAGGGGATGTATCACAAACCTCAGCAAGTAAACGATATATGTCATCAGGAATCTATTTGATAATGAAACAGATAAAGAATAAGCATTAGATGAAACATACCCGGTCACCCACATCAATGCGATGTAGGCGGGAAGATATTTGAATGCTTTCATTGACCCATTATGTACGGATGTACGATGTATGAATCGTCTACAAGGTACCTCGTACTAATGGTGGAAGATCTGAGAGCACAGAAAAGCACACATCTGTCTCTGCATAATACCATGTTGTGATAAAAAGTGTGTTGCAGAGTTACCCTCCCGGGGCACATACGATAATGTGGCTCGCATGAGGATCAGAAGCAGTTTTAGAGGATCATAATCATTGCCGAACTGCGTGGACAGGGAGATGGGGTCATTAATCAAATTTAAAAGGGCCAGACAGTCTAGTTTAATATGTAGGTCAAGGTAACCTATTGTGGCAAGGAAAATGAGAGAAAATAATAGAGCCTGCAATTCGGAAATGCATTGGCGGCAACATCAGTAGGGAGAAACAAATGGCCTGGACTAAATGACCTACATCATTCCGTAATACCGCCCCTCTGGCTGCCCCTCGATGACCAGCCACAGCATCAGTATTGAGTTTTAATTTGCCCGTGGGTGGTAATCTCAATCTTATAAGTTGTATCCGTCTGGAGCGTATTGGCGGAGAATAATGTGCCCTATTAAAGGCTGAATCGAAGTTGCAAATTTGCACTCAGATATAGACGAACACCATGTGAAAATGCCCATTCGAGTTTGCTCTCGAACACGAGTGAAAAAAACACTCGTCCACAAATTGTACAGCTGCATATTCCTTCTAGATGACCCAAGATGCAATCAGTGGAACCACCGCAGCCAGCTATCTAGCCATAGTGGTGCGACGGGCTTGGCACCACCATCCACACAAATACTGTCTAAACATCAATTCCACTAGAGGTGGGCTGCTAAATATAGTAGATAAATGGAGCCATAATGTCTTGACCTTCGGTCATGCGTAAAAAATATGATTCTGTTCGGCTGACGCACCATGGGAAAAAGCACAACATGTAGGAAAAGCTACAGACCATACACTAATGTTATCCGGCATAGGGAGGGCATTATATCATAATCTCCATAAAAACACCTGACAAGTAGCAGGAGTACCTGTCCACCAGATATATCAAGCTAATCTAAAGTAGGTGCCCTGCGAACGACAAGATTCATAGGCACCGTGAAGGCTAAATTGCCCATGCGCATCATCGATCCAAGATAGGCCATCCTAAGAGTCTTGTGCACGTATGGCACAGAAAGAATGAATGCGACATAATCTCTTCCAATCCGCGGAATCATAAATATATGCTTGCATTCCAGGCCGAGTCCCATACTTCTGCCTCAGATATTATGGCCACAGTGAGTTTGACGTATGATATGTCCACCATAATTTGCATTCAAAAGCCTTTTGCAATGCATCTAGACTGCGAATTCCCAAGCCACCTTCCTCATTTGGATAGCATATACAGCCCATGCCCGCCAATGGTGCCGTTGTCTCCACAAAAAATTTGACATCTTCCGATTTAATTCTGCTATCACACTCTTGGGAAGTCTGGCAGCAGCCATGATATGCAACGACATAGTGGAGAGCACCGATTGAATGAGAGTCAATCTGCCTCCCACACTTAATAACCTTTGCGACCAACATGTCGATCTCGCATTAAAATGATCAAGTAATGATATATAATATTGTGAATGATTGATACCTTTAAAAAGATAGGAGCCTAAGTATTTTATTGGTAGTGCAGAAATCCTCATGTTCAGGGCTGTTGCCACTCGCTTCGAAGAAACTCTACCACTAACCACCAATTGACTCTTGTGATAATTAACTAATTGTCCTGATGCTCGCTGATATTGCTCAAGAAATGACTTAAAAGTCTGCAAATTGCCTATAAATCCGTTCAAAAATATTAACAAATCATCTGCAAAACAAAGATGTGAAATCACCTGAGTTCGGCCACTACCGAAGCCCCGTAAAGAGCCCGTCTGAATTAATGTTGTTAGACCCCTAGAGATCCCCTCGGATGTAAGAACGAAGAGAATGGGAGACAGAGGATCTCCCTGCTTTACTCCTATGGTCGGCCTAAAGAAACGACGTGGTTTGCCATTAATCAACAGTGAACATCGTGTAGCTGCCAAATTATTCACAATAAGACGCACAAACCGAGAGTGAAAACCAAAGCATAAAAGTAATTTTCAAAATATTGCCAGGAAACGCTGTCAAAGGCCTTGGCCATGTCCAGCTTGATCATAACATGTCCTCCTCGACATTTACGGTGTAAAATATGAACCATCCCCTTCTCCATCAATACCTGCTCTAAAATACCACGGCCTGGCATAAATCCTGTTTGCTCCAAAGAAATCAATATAGGCAATAATATATTAAGGCGAAATGAAATAATTATGGTGACCACTTTAGACATAAAGTTTGTCAAACAAATAGGTCTATGCAAAAGTATCCGGGTTAGGAACTTTAGGAATCAAACAGATTAAGGATGCTGCCATTGTATTGGGCATGCGAATACCCAAGAAATTTTCCTGCACCGCAAGCAACATATCTAATCGCAAGTCCTCCTAAAAATGCTATAAAAGGAACCTGGGAGGCCATCTGGCCCTTATGCACTGGATGGACCTAATTGCCATACCGCTGTCCGAACCTCATCAGCCTGCAGTAGCGCTAATAAATGTTCATTATCAGTCTCTATCAAAATGTGAGGAATATTCCGTAATAGAATGTCATGATCAAAAGTTGCCTCCTCACTGAACAAATGCTCAAAAAATCGTACGACCTCAGTCTGAATAGATTGGTCTGTTGCACATGCAGTTCCATCTTGCCAATTTATAGTGACAATTGCTCGTCATTGCCTCCTTGTCTTAACTGTTTGATAGTAGTAAGCGGTATTGGCATCTTCCTCGTTTAGCCAATTAATGTTGGTTTTTATTTCCAATAAATCAATGCCTGAGTTTGTAGCGTCAGGAGATGGGCTTTGGCCAAGTGATACGATTCACGTGTGACCTCCGATGGCGAAGTATCATAAAGCTTCTCTGCGCGTATGGTCTCCTTTTCTGCCGCCATTAAATCGGTAAAAATATTACCACATACATTTATTTCATGTGCGTAGATCAGTCTTTAGTCGTCGCGGCTTATCATAAAGTCCATACATACCTCCCACCGCTGGGTATGTCTACCAGTGCGTGCACACATAATTATCAAAGTCATCATGTGTTAGCCATGCATCCAGATATCGAAAAGACGCGGGGCCCGTAGAAGCAGCCGACTGGCATTACAGCAACAGTGGTGAATGATTAGATGTAGCTCGGTGTAGGTGCTGGACTATGCTAGTATCGAAGAGATCTGAAAATCCTAGAGTGCACAAGAATCGATCCAATCTGTGCCACACCTTACCCAGGCCATGCCCATCAGACCAAGTAAAGCAAGACCATTAAAAGGTTAAATCTACCACCTCACAAGATTCCACAAAATGTTTAAAGTCCGCTAGCGTCTGTAATGCTGGCGTGGATATCAACTTATGTTCATCCAAAGAGAGGAAAGTAATAAAATAACCTCCTATTAGCCAAGGTAGAGTTTTCCCTGTCCGAAACAATGTCAAGTCAACCCACAAAGGTCTCCTAGCTGCCACCGTATGTCGAGCATAAATAGCCATAAACCAAAATTCATGTCTACTAGCAAGCCAACGAAAATGTATTGACAGATTTTGTACACCAAGGCGAGTATCCAGAATATTCAAAAAAGACTCACGCCAAAAAATTCAAATATTAACATCATCCGAAGAGCGCACATGTGAAAAACCCAATTGCAGCCGAAGTTGTTCCATACGAGTAATCTGAAGCTTTGGTTCAATAAGTATCAACAAATGTAAACGATATTGACGTGTAAGCAAAAGAATGCATGTAATAAAGGTGTTAACACCTCGAACATTCCATAGTAGTGCCTTCATTGAGATATATCGGAGGAGATAGTAGTTGTAGAACGTTGTATTGCACCACGAGTCATAATAGAAGACGGGGGTGCCGCAGGCATGTGACCTTTCTTTCGACACGGCCGTCGTGTACAGATTTTTAGAATGTTACCAACTGCATTAGAAACATCTGGATGTGTGACGTTGGGAGAGTCATCTTCTGAGGGAGGTGTGGCAAATAATACTCTAGCAACCTCCAAAACCGCTGAGCGTAATTCTAGAGAATCAATCGGAGGATCATCATGTAGCTCTGAATCTGAAGCATGCGTCAATGTAGGGTCTGCTTCCTCAGCAATTAGAGCCGTGAGCATAGCAGATGAACAATGTAATCGTGCTAAATCCTGTGTATGTGAGATTTCTTCAATTTGAGTATCACGCGAGCATGACGGATCATTTGTTATGTTTCTAGGAGTTGTCGGATCTGTATTTAAGACTTGACCAACAAGTACAGAAGAAAGTACCTCAGCTGAATTTTCCTTTTCTGCGATAGGCTGACCTTCTTCCTCTACTATTTCACTGGCAGGCTGCTTCTGGCCAGTTTTCTTTGTTGTCCAATGTTGAGCTGACTGAGAACTGAGACTAGCCACTTTTGGCTGTGCAGGCAATGCCGAAACATCTGATGTCTGAGGTAGGTTTAGCAGGTCCTTGGTCTTATCAGATTTACAAGAGTTCGCCGAGTATCCAAGGATCCGACAAGATGTGCAGTAGACAAGTAGATTTTCATATTCAACCGGGTGAAAGAAATGATAGTCATCACTATGAATATATAATCGCTGAGGCAACTCTTGTGAAACATCAATCTCAATGCATATATAGACTACAGACGGAAGTAGCAGTTGCATGGTTGATGAATCGGCCTCCAAAAGCTTGCCAATCATTTTTGCTATTTCAAATAATGCCTCCTATTTGTGAACATAGACAGGAAGTCCAGGCAAAGATATCCACACAAGCACAATGGGCATATCAATCTTAGGATCATAATCATAATTCCATTTCGTAACACGCATGTGATACCCTAAAACATCTGTAGTAATCGGCCTCAGCATCAAAATGCATCAATATATGTGTCGAATCAAGCAATGTAAACTTAACCAATGCCATAAAAACCAATTATTTCAAAGCATTTACAAATTGCATCGATCTTTGGACGGTCATACCAAAAAGTTCCTGCCAAATAGTATTTGAGTGAATTATCCAGTACAATTACCTCCTCCTGAATGAATTTGATGGCTGGAACCCCTTTCAATCTAGTTATCTCACGAGGAAAGGGAACCGCTGCAATAGGCTTGAGAAGCGAGGCAAAGGATCACTTTGGATCCATGGAGGCACCGAGGAAATCGCTGTGAACAACGATCACAGGAAGGAATGCAAAAAAACGATATACAAATAGCACCAGAATCTGAGATCAAGTAAGATTGCAATGCAAGAGGAGAAGAACGGCAACATTATGCCGCCGTAGCCGCTAATCGCTGATGTGGCTAGAGAGGGAAGGCCGCCATCTTCATATATATATATATATATATATATATATATATATATATATATATATATATATATATATATATATATATATATATATGCCAAGGCGATGTCGGTACGTGTCTGATATTTCTCTTTGGTTTTCTTTGGATGCTCAACATCATCGGCGTAATTTATATGTATATTTTTCCTGAGGTATGGCTTCTACTGGATAAGAAAGTGTCACGCAAGGACTTACATGGCTGCAACTGGCGACCACCGCATACATCTTCAACGGCAACAACCACTCATTTAAACTTTATATTAGATTATACACATATAAATGATGGTAGTATAAATATGTACGCTTTTTCCTTCGCCAGGGTTTTATCCACAAGGGTGGTTTTTCCTGGCAAGGTTTTAATGCGGCATATCATATACGACTGGAGATATGTTATCATTTCCTCGCTATTGTATTTATTCACATACTTTGATAATTGTAATAAGGTTTTCCTCCACCATAAGTGAGGTTTTTCATTAATAATATTATTAAGAAACTCAAAAAAAATATATGTATATATGTGTGTGTGTGTGTGTGTGCGTGTGTTTTCTTTGATGAAAGGAGGGGGTTGCCTCCTGATTTTATTAGTTTGCCCTCACTTATGGCGGAGGAAAACCGATGATACTATATATTTGTTTGTGTGTGTGTGTGTATAATTGGCCTATATATATATTGGAGGTGAAATTAAGACTAAAATAAAGTGTAAAGAGATGTGATATATAAAAAGAAAATATAAACATGTATATGTATGTGTATTCGGCCAAATGGCCATCCTTGCATATAAACATATATATATATATATATATATATATATATATATATATATATATGTATATATATATATGTATATATATATATATATGTGTATATATATATATGTATGTATATGTATGTATATATATGTATGTATATATATATATCACAACAAACAAACGATTTGGTCTACTTATATGCATCTAAAATATGGCACAAGAACGGACTACATTCCGCGCCTCTATGACTCCCCTACATGGAAGAGAATATGCTCCATACATCAGACGTGTTTGCATCTTTCATCTGGCCATCCAAATCCGATATGGAATTCCAGCCCCACGGGAGATTTTACCTTACGGGCATGCTATGAAGATCTTCGAACCACACGACCTCAGCTCTACTCACACAAGTTTATATGGTGGAGGCAAATTCCCAAGACAGTAAGTTTCTTTATATGGCGGTTATTAAATAAAGCTCTCCCACTGCAAGATAACTTAGTTCGCTTTCAAACCATCTGCCCTACAATATGTCCTTTTTGCAAAGCCCATTCATCTACAACAGCTCACATCTTTATCCAGTGTGTTTACGCCAAAGATGCATGGCAACGGTTATCGGGATTATTGCACGGCCCATCATCTCCATCCTCACACATTCGCACATACTTACTGCAATGGTGGATGACCTCCAACACTAATACTATCCGAGGCCACTTCAAGGTGGTAGGACCGATTATGCTCTGTTGGACAATCTGGAAGGTTTACACTAATCATACATTTGGCGAGGCAAATATCTCCCCTTCACAGTTTCTCAGTATCGCACGTAAAAATTGCTATGCATGGGCTTTCACTCAATCTGGAACTCGACATGCGACAAATATACAAACTTTCATTGATGCGGGTTTCAGTCCACGCCTGCGAGTTAAACCGATCGCCATCTTAAAATGGGAATTACCTCCCACTGGGAAATTAAAGCTTAATGTTGATGCTTCTGCAGGAAGAAACTTTGCTACAGCAGGGGCAATACTGCGCGATGCTGATGGGATGTTGATTGCAGCTATATCCTTTACACTACCACGTGTACCACCACTTAGAGCTGAAATCCAAGCTCTCCTTTACAGTATTCTATTTTTTGGTAGACTACACAGGCACCTCATCTTGGAAACAGATTGCCAGCGGATTATTGCATCTGGAGATAGGCAACTTCATTCGCTTCCAGAATATTCTCGCCTTATGCATTTCCTGCACATTACCTACAGTCACCTGGTTTATGCACCAAGAGAAGTTAATATGGTGGCTCATCACCTTGCTCAGCATGCCAGACTCACACCTATTACCACATTCTACACTTCGGCTAGACAACTACCTCCTGCGGCGCGTGGATTTTACCTCACAGATAGCACAACACATGCTATACGCACCGAAAGTCTTATCATGGCTCGTTTTTAAGATTGTTGTCTGTATCACATTGATACGGACAACGCGGGTACGTCATCTTTCTACATTCTTGAAATTATTCTTTACTATGTCTCTCACATGGGTTGGCAAGATAATATCATGGTTGCCTGTAGTAGCATTACTACAGGCAACGACGGTATGTGCATCAACATATTATATTGGGGTCGTCATTTTATATCTCTTTGCAAATACTAATCAATTGATTAATTTCTTACGAGGAACCTATACTTTGGATACCATGAATTCCATACACCTACTGAAATGGCGAGCTCAAGGATCAATCAGACAACACATGGCTATCATTGGCGCAAACAAGCTCTCGGATCTACACTTACATTTTATTATACAATATCCTCACAACAATCAAATAAATATGTACGCTTTTTCCTTCGCCAAGGTTTTATCCACAAGGGTGGTTTTACTTGGCAAGGTTTTAATGCGGCATATCATATTTGATTGGAGGTTATCATTGCTAGATTTCTTATACTTCTGGTTCTCGTTTGATTTAACTCTGTACTATGGTTTTCCTCCGCCATAAGTGAGGCATTACTTGAATAAACATTTCATATTTGCCAAAAAAAATATATATATATATACATATATATGTATATATATATATATATATATGTATAGATATATATATATATATACATACATATATATATATATGTATATATATATACATATATTTTTTTTTAAAGGAAATTTTTATTTATTTATGTAGAGGCTCCGTTATGGTGGAGAATACCTTGTTACATCAGAGTATATCATACGTAAACCAAAAGTATAAAGCTGCTAGAATGTGCAATCTCCAATCAAATATGATATGCCGCATTAAAACCTTGCCAAGTAAAACCACCCTTGTGGATAAAACCTTGGCGAAGGAAAAAGCGTACATATTTATTTGATTGGAAGTATTGCAAGCTTGTACATTCAGAAATTTGTAAAATGTTCCTATGTCCGGTATGACGAAGTTGTGGATGAGCTTCAATAATGTTGGTACTTGGTTGGAGTAGCCTTTGAGAATAGCAGTCTTGATGATCCAGGAACAGAGGTTTCCACGAAGTGCGCATGTCATTTTTAGCGAAACAGCCCGCTTGCATAAAGACGTCCCTCGGCAAAACAAAGATAGTGGTGCATTAGTATCAACACAATGTATAAACGGCAGTAGTAAAATGTGACTTCGAATTCGTACCGATGTTGCCCATAGTACATAGACTACAGGCAACAGCAAGAAATAAATATAGTGAATATATGCATTGAGAGAAAGATGTGATACCCGCGTTGCCTGCATATTGTTGATGCAGGCAACCAATATTTGTAACCAGTTGTATGTATTACGTTCGAAACGCATGGAAGAGTCCATCGGTATGATAAAATGCACGGGCCATCTGCGGCAATTGGGAGGCCGAAGTGAACAGACATGTGAGCGGCTGGAGTCGAGCATGTAGACAGAGATAGTGTGCCACCATGTTGATCTCCCTTGGGATATAATGCAGCGTACTGCCTGTTAGGCGTAGGAGATGTGAAAGCATGTTGTGTTCCGGAAGAGCAGTGATTATGTGGTCCAAGGAGTGTGTTAATTGCTGGCAGTCCGTCTCAATTATTATGTGCCGATGTAACAAGCCAAAGTATAATAGACTATAAACAATTGCTTGTAGCTCTGCTCGGAGAGGAGGCAAGACGGGTAGTCGAAATGAGAGGCCTACTATCATCTTACCATTGGCATCACGAAGGATTGCACCTGCCGCAGCATGTGAATGTCCAGCTGAGGCATCTACATTTAATTTTAACTTTCCAGTTGGAGGACATGCCCATTTCAATAGTAGTGCTTTTTTTGACTGAAGACGAGGAGAAAAGCCATTGCTAATTAGTGAGGGTATGGATTGTGCTATGGCCGTGCCAGATGTCGAGGCAGCCCAATCAAAACAAGATTGCTTAGTTAAATGCAACATGTGTGTAACCGACAAATCTGAATCACCAAATATATGGTTTGTGTATATGCGCCAAATTGCCCAGCAAAGCATGATTGGACCAACAACTTTAAAGTTATCTTTTAAAGATGTAGCTGTGGAGAGAAGCCACCATTGAAGAAGGTGGTGTCGTATATTCGATGATTGGATCATTGGACCATCAAGGAACACAGATAGCTGCGACCATACAGGTTGAACAATCGGACAAAGCAGAAAGATATGTGAGATAGTAGCCGATGCATTTTTACAGAACGGGCAGATGGTCGGACATACACAAGAGAATGTCTTCACGTTGTCTTCCATAGGCAGGGCCGAATGAAGCAGTTTCCATATAAACAAACAGATTGTTTTTGGAATTCCTTTCCACCAAATGAATTTGTGAGAGAATAACTGTGCATGATGTGGTCTCACATCTTCATACGCATATTTTAGAGTGAATTGTCCAGTTGGGCTGGAGCGCCAAAAAGGGGAAGGATGGTCCGTCATGAGTTGCATGCATAAAGTATGTGTGGAACATATTCTTTTCCAACCCGGAGAGTCGTATATACGAGCCAAGTAATCCATTCTGTGACCATATCGAGCCCGCATGTATTTTGCCCATAGTGAATCACTAGTATGATAATTCCACCAAAGTTTGCAATCATATGCATGCTGTATGTGTATTAAGCTTCGGATGCCCCAACCGCCTTCCGTTTCTGGATAACATAGTTTTCCAAGCGTGGTCCATTGGTGTTGTCCCGCCCATAGAAAAAGCGATATTTTCCTATTGAGTGCATGGATGATACTCTTGGGCAGGCGAGATGCTGCAAGAATATGAAGGGGGATAGATGTTAAAACTGACTTAAGCAATATAAGTCTACTGCCAGGTGACAAGAGGCGGCTAGCCCAGCCCGTTAGCCTAGTGTCAAAATGCTGCAGCAGCGAGGTACAGTAGGAAGCACGGTTGACTCCACGATAAAGATAAGAGCCCAGGTATTTGATTGGGAGAGAGGATGGTTGCATTGCTAAAACTTGAGCGATGTTATTTTGCTGCCTATTCGTGAGATAGGAGCTGGATACAAACTGACTTTTCGTGTAGTTGACAAGTTGTCCCGAAGCACATTGATACTCTTGAAGGAATGTTTGAAATCGTACCAAGTTGTGGGTTGAGGCATTGAGAAAAATTAGCAAATCATCCGCATAAGCTAAATGAGACACCGGCAAGACTCTTCCAGATGCAAAACCTCTAAGCTGATGAGAGGTGACTAATCTATGCAACCCACGAGTAAAGCCTTCGGAGCAGATTATAAATAGTAATGGTGATAGCGGATCACCTTGTTTGACTCCTCGTGATGGTGAGAAAAAACCATGTGCTGTACCATTAACCGAAATGGATAATTTGGAGAGCCGCATGTTGTTAATTAGGATGCGTAGAAGACGAGAGTCAAACCCAAACTTAAGCATAATGGCTTCGAGGTAAGACCAGTTTACACGGTCAAAGGCTTTGGCCATATCTAGCTTGATCATAACTTGACCATGACGGACTTTTCTGTCTATGATGTGCACCATCTCGTTGGCCATGTTAACATGTTCACTGATGTCATGACCTTTCAAGAATCCAATCTGTTCTGAAGAAATGATTCGAGGAAGTAAAGCGTTGAAGCGAGAGGCTAATATGCGTGTGGTTACCTTGCTAATAAAGTTAGATAAACAAATAGGCCGAAAGTCCGCATAGGTAAGTGGATGAGCCTTCTTAGGGATCAATGTAATAATGGAGGATAACATGGATGTCGGTGGAGGTACTCCCAGAAAGAATTCTTGCACGGCAAGAGTGACATCAAGTTGTAATATATCCCAACATGTGCGGAAGAATTGACCATTATAACCATCCGGACCTGCCGCACTGGTTGGACTTAAGGTCCACACTGCCTCCTTTACTTCAGCCGCAGATGGCAGTTGTAACAACATGCAGTTATCCTCTGATGTCACAAGTGAGGGGATATGAGCTATAAAATCAGCAATCCCAGTAACTTCTTCATGCTCAAACAGTTTCTGATAATAGGAGACTGCTTCAGCTCCTAATGATGCATTGTCCTGCAAAATATCGCCTACAGAATTGTGAAGATTGGCAATTCGTTGACGTCGATGTTTATCCTTAACAACAGCATGAAAGTATGCGGTGTTTGCCTCTCCTTCAGATATCCATCGTATTCTTGATTTTTGTGCCCAATAAGAGGTTTGAGCTTGGGTGGCCTGCATCAGTTTAGCCTGAGCCAAGGATAGAGATGTGCGGTTGGCAGGCGAAGGTTCCCTATCAAAAGTAGCTTCAAGCCTCCGATACACAGCTTCGGCTTCCACAACATTGTTGAAGATGTTTCCATAAACATTTTTATTCCAAATTTGGAGATCTTTTTTCAACCTATTAAGCTTCATGTATAAGCCACGCATGCCACCTATCATTGGGTATTGAGTCCATTGCTGCTGCACATATGATTTAAAGTCCGAGTGACTTGCCCATGCATTGATGAATCGAAATGGAACATAGACTCTTTCAACAGTAGTAGAGCATTTAAGTAGCATAGGGGAGTGATCAGAGGTGGCTCGAGATAGATGCTGGATCGATATATTTGCAAATAATTCCGTGAATGCTACATTGCACAAATGTCTATCTAATCGACGTCGCACTCTACCTTGTCCAGTTCCACGCGACCAAGTAAATGGTGATCCAACAAAAGGTAGATCCTGTAACCCACAGACATCAACGCATTGACTGAAGTCCTGCAAATTGCGAATGGGTGGTGTGGAGCGACCCTCATGTTCATCAAGCGATAGATATGTATTAAAATCCCCACTGACAATCCATGGTAGTGTGTTTTGCTGGGAGAAACGAGTGAGAGATTCCCATAATGGTTGTCTGGCAGCAATTGTGTGTTTACCATATACAGCTGACCACATAAAGGTCTGATGCAAGGGTATGTAAGTAAAAGACAAATGGGATGTTTGGACTCCATGCTGCACATCTAAAAATCTCAAAAGCGAAGCATTCCAAAAAATCCAGATATTACCTTGACATGTTTCCAAAGCATTCGAAAAACCCAATTTTAACCGGTAAAAGGTAAGCTTTGCTGTGCGTTGTTTTGGTTCAATAATGATCAGAAGAGCAACGTTTGATTGATGTGTCAATGTAAGTAGTCGCTGTAACGAAGTTCGTATCCCTCGTATATTCCATGTGATAGCATTCATGGCAAAATTGAGGTGTGTGGTCCCATACGTGAAGCACTTCTTGTTGTAACTGCAGAAGGTGGCCTGGGTGGCAGCTCATGTTTACGGCGACGTCGGCGTCTTGGGGCAACTGGCATGAATCCGTCATAGGATGAATCTTCAGTGTCATGTGGCGGGGCATCCTCAGAAGAAGAAATTTGACGTCTAGCCGTTAAACGGGCTTTGATCGTATCTAACGACTCACGCATTTGTTGCAGAAATTGTGCACGTGAGGCATCGTCTGTATGCACCGTCGGGGGTATTTGATCCGCATCGGAGTCTGAAACTTGATAAGCATCTGGTTCATCTAAGTTGACATATGCTGCGTGGGGTGGTTCTTCAAATAGTCTATGAATATGAAACCCTTCCTCTCTATGGTCTGGATGTAGAGATGGATTGAGACTGTCCTTTTGCTGACAATGTGTAAGTTCGATCTCTGGAGATGCAACATCGGTGTGCGAGGGTATGTGCTTGGCTGAAGGCTGCGTGTTATGCTCTGCGGGTTTACGCAATAATGTGACAGGGACTGATTCCAAGGTGGAATCTTTCGGTCCTTTCTTTGGAGTCCAGCGTTGTTTAGGTTTTGGTTGAATTGGTGGCGGCGGCGGCATATCCTGAGAATTCTGGCCGCAATTTGACGTTGCATGGCCTAGTCTACGACATTCCATACAAAAAAATGGGAGATCTTCATAGATAATCTGCTGTTGATGGATCCTTTGTTTCCCTTCCAGAAAAATTTTCTTGGGTAATTCCTTGGATATGTCAGCCTCTACGCAGATTCGTGCCACCGAAGGGCGAAGACCGTCCGCAGTAGCAACGTCAAGCTTGATCGGATGGCCAACTATACGCGCTATTTCAAAAAGTGCTGCCTTTTGTTGGTAATGTATTGGCAATCCTGGCAGCGAAATCCAAATTGGGACAATCGGTGCATCTGCAGACGGATCAAAGACGATGGTCCATTTCGTTACTCGCATTGAACAACCTGCGATAGTCCAAGATCTCCGGTAGAAGCAGCGAACGTAATCAGGTTCATGGAGAAAATTCAGCAATATGTGAGTTTGATCTAAAAGCGTAATCTTTACATCGGATTTGAATCCAATGCGGTCAAAGACTTCACGTATGATCTTCAGTGGTGGCCGTCCAAACCAAAAGGTACCCACTAGCGTAAACCGGAAGGGAGCGGCAAGAGCGTCGATTTCATTATCCGTAAAAGAGAGAAGTGGATGTCCTTTGTGCTTAGAGATGGTCTTTGGATTGATGACCGCGGCAGATGATGCAATGGCAGTGGCGGCGGTGGACACTACAGCGGCGAAAGAGCGATCGGCGGTTACTCCTGGAGAAGACGACGCCATTACTATATATATACATATATATATATACATATATATATAGATATATATATATATATCTATATATATATATAGATATATATATATACATATATATATATACATATATATATATATATATGTATGTAGGCGGAACAGTATTATGAATAGGGTATCCGGCGATTTCGGCGTTCAGCTTCGGCGGCAATAGCCGCCGCCGCCTCAGGCTGTCGGTTCCGTCACTTCCATCAACGCGGTGAATTCGTCCTCCTTCCGAAAGTTGATCCCATCTTCCTGCTACATTATCATGGCTGCAAATATGACAACTGCACCATCTTTTGCTGCTGTTGTTTCCGGGACTTCTGCCGCCAATATATCAATCGCCCCAAAAACGGTTTCGCGATACAAAGGAATTCCCATGATCTCATTTCTTGATAATGAAATTGATGCGCTCGCTGAACCCTACAGATACTCGTTGGTTGGCACTTTCTGGTATGGCAGACCACCCTTAAAAATAATACGTCAGGTATTTGAGAAAATTGGCTTTCAACAGGATTTACGTATTACATTGATTGATCAGTCCCATATACTCTTGAATTTCCGAAATGAAGCAGACTATTTGAGATGTTTTTATCGTCGCTCTTGGCACATCTCTGGGTGTCATATGAGAATTACGAAATGGACAGTAGATTTTGATCCCAGCGCAGATGTTCCGATTGTTCCGGTGTGGGTAGCGCTGCCGTCGCTCCCAATACACCTACATCATCGCGCTGCCCTGTTTGAAGTCGTCCGCCCGATAGGTCTCCCTTTGAAACTAGATGTTGCGACGGCGGATGGCCTGCGCCCTTCAGTGGCTAGAGTCTGCGTTGAGGTTGATGTTTCGCAGGATTTACCGCAGAAAATTTATCTGCAGGCAAAAGGCAGGCTGATATTACAATCGATAGTGTACGAGGATCTACCATTATTTTGCACATCTTGTCGTTGATTGGGCCATGCATCGGATGCATGCCCTCCTAAGGAGTCTGGCAAAGCTCCTCCACCGCCCCCTCCTCCGCCACCTCCGCGTCGGCCGGCACGCACGACTAATCAACGATGGACGCCGGTTAAGAATAAGTCTAACGATCAACCATCTACGTCCCGTCCAGCCCTTGCCAAGGACCCTGGTCATACAGCTGCGACGCCGATTGAAGAATCTCAGCACATGGCTGATCCGCAGCCGATTGAAGAATCTCAGCACATGGCTGATCCGTCCATGGAGGAATTCTATGAAGCTGCTGAGCCTCTCCCAGCAGTCGAGGTCACTACAGCGGACATGGGCCATTCATCTGACACGGACTTACCGCCTGCAGATCAGGTGGAGAATATCCCGCATGTCCCAGATGATATTACACGTCGTATGGAACTTATACCCCCATCACCTGATGAGGACACTTTAATTGCCCGTTTAGACGAGCAAGTGGATGCAACAGGTTTTATTCAAGTGGTTCCGCGTCGAAAGCATCGAACACGCAAGGATTTGCCCCCACTTCCGCCATCTACAATCTTGACACGTAGTGCCTCGCACATCATTCAGGGAAGTTCATCTTCTTTAACTCAATGAATTTATTAATCTGGAATGTTAGAGGCCTCCGTGCCTCTTTGCCCCGAATAAAACATTTAGTTCATGAACATCGTTTACATTTGCTGGCTTTAATCGAACCCAAGCATGCTGCATCACAATTACAAGTTTTTACCTTAAAGTTGGGATTTTCACAATGCTATGCTTCACAATCTGGACGTATTTGGTTTTTTTTGGCGAGACACTGACTTTCGTTTGATTACAACACATGATTGCGATCAGGTGGTACATTTTACTATGCAATCTTACTCGCTGCAATGGATGTTCGCTATATCGGTTATCTATGCAAAGCATTCTATTCAGCAACGGCGTCCTTTATGGCAGTCCTTATGTCATTTCGCAGAATCGACACATTTGCCCTGGGTGTTGGGAGGTGATTTTAATACTTTCCGGGCTCTTGAGGATCATAGGGGCCACTCCACACCATCCTTAACATCTTTGCAGGACTTCAACGATTGTATCGAATCATGCTCCTTAATGTCACCTTCATATCAGGGCTCCAGGTTTACATGGGCCGATGGTAGGGGACTAGGAAGAATCCGTCGGCGTTTAGATTGGGTGTTCACTAATTCCGCTTATCAGGATTTCTTCCAAGATATGCAGTTAACACATTTGCCTAGGGTTACATCGGACCATACGCCCCTTTTACTATTATGTCGTCAGGGTGTCACAACAGGCAGGAGATCTTTCCGATTTTTGGATGCATGGCTCCATCATTCAGACTTTCACTCTTACATGACACAGTCCTGGTCCTCTTATCCGACTACTGGTGGCATGTATGGGTTCTATCAAAAGTTGTTCGCGTTTAAAAAAGATGTTCAGAGGTGGAATAAAGACATTTTTGGAAATATCTTCAGCAATTTGGCACATGCAGAGACACAGCTAAATCATGCTAAGGCCGCCTGGGACGCGAATCCTACGGTGGAAAATAGGGAAACATATCAGCGCTCCAAGGCGGAGTATTTGCAAGCATCGGCTTATGAATTGCAATTTTGGAAACAAAAAGCTCGTGTCAAGTGGCTTAAGGATGGAGATGCTAACTCAAAATACTTTCATTCAGTGGTTAAGGGGAAGCGAACATCTTTGCGCATTCAACAAATCGGTTCAACCGCAGGCACGGTATTGACAGATTTGGCAGATATCAAGGCGGCTGCTGTATCATTTTATCGGGAATTGTTTGCCCCTGAACCAACATATAATCACTCGACTATACTTTCACATATTCCTCGACTGGTAACCGATTCTGATAATAGGATGCTGACACAGATACCATTGGAGGCGGAGGTAAAGCAGGCGGTCTGGCATCTCGACTCACAGAGTGCTGCAGGTCCAGATGGTTTTCATGGGGGATTCTATCGATCTTGTTGGACTATCATACACTCGGATGTGGTCAAAGCAGTGCAAGAATTTTTCCTCGGAGTTCCACAGCCGACAGTCATGGCCAGCGCTTTAATCACATTGATACCTAAGACGCAAACGCCAGCCACGTTTAGTGATTTTCGCCCCATATGTCTTACAAATTTTTTGAGCAAGATTTGTACCCGTATCATAGCTACCCGCTTGAGCACACTTCTTCCCAAATTGATTTCACCAGAGCAAACAGGTTTCCTTCCCGGACATGATATTTCCACTCAAGTTTTATTAGCACGGGAAATGATTCACATGTTGGATAGAGGTGGATCTCAGCTGTGTCTGAAATTAGATATGATGAAAGCTTTTGACCGGGTGAGTTGGGATTATTTGGAGAATTTGCTGCACCAGTTTGGGTTCTCTGATTTCTTTAATCGGCTCATTATCAATCATCTCCGAGCAACAACATTCTCCGTATTGATTAATGGCGAACCCTCTCCTAAATTTCGGCCGGGACGAGGGGTGAAACAGGGGGATCCTTTATCTCCTCTTTTATTTATATTGGCTTCGGAAGGGTTCAGTCGTGGCCTAAACTCTTTAGTTGCATCGGGACATATATTACCTTCCGTCTAGGTCGTGTTCCAATTACGATCACGCATCTGGCCTATGCGGATGACCTTCTTATCTTTCTACAGGGGACAAGACGCAACCTATTGCGCTTTCGGGCTTTTTTAACAGATTATGAAACAGCTTCGGGTCAGAAAATCAACTACCAGAAGAGTAACATTGTTCCCTCGTCAAACATAGCGACAAGTCGATGTCGCACCTTCCAAGATCTGCTGGGAATGCGGCTCACAGGGCTCCCTTTTCGATATCTGGGCTCCCATCTCCACCGCGGAATTAATCGCTCCCGCTACTGTACTACATTACTCCAACATATTGATGACCGACTGCAAGGTTGGCACTCCCGACTTCTGTCAATGGCTGGCAGGTTGGTTTTATTACGTTCAGTCATTTCTGCACTACCCCTCCATATTCTTGCAGCTGGGGGCTTACCAAAGTCCGTCATTCGCATGATACATAGAAAGATGGCATCATTTTATTGGGGTAAACGACATCATTGGGTAGCTTGGTCGAAATTAACAACTCCTATAGATGAGGGTGGCCTAGGTCTACGGGATTTGCATTTCCTACAACAAGCCTATAATTGCCGAATTTGGTGGCTTTATCACAAGCAGGACACCTTATGGAGCCAGTATATGCGTTTTAAGTATGGCCGCAGAGGGGACTATCGCGCAAGGTTGCCGGATTCTCCCATTTGGAAACTTATTTGTCGCACATACATTCTGCTCGGCTCAGACATCGGCTTTGGGGACTCACCTCTCCTGGAAACCATCGCCTACGGGAGAATTCACTTTAAAATCCGCATATGATATTTGTCGGCTTCCTGCTACGACGGAGCATTCATCTAAGTTTATATGGTTTAAATATCATTCCTCTGTTATGAAGCTTCTCCTCTGGCGTATTTTTCATTCGGCACTTCCAATGGAAGACTACATTGGTTGCTATGCGGCGGCTCGTCCTACTCGATGTCCCTTTTGCAAATTGCACTCAGCTACGGTTGATCATATCTTTCTTTATTGTCCTCCAGTGCATCGTCTATGGGTTTTCTTTGCAACAAAGTTGAATGTCCACTCCCCAACAACGCTGACTCTCCGTCAATATTTGCTAGCATGGTGGTTTCGCTCAACTAGCTCTTCAGTTATTGGGGTTTTGAAAGCAGTGGTCCCGGGTATATTGGTACACAATATTTGGTGCAGTTACACCAACCTAGTGTATGGAGAGATGGCAAGTTTCTCGCCTACAGCTCTCCGTAATGCTACAAATTTCGATATTCACATGTGGTTCCAAACATTGCATGGATCCAAGCTAGCAGCAGGGCCTTCCCCATCTCTCCCCTGGATCCCTTATTTGCGGCCGCCCCGACTTAAAATCGTCAGATGGCTCACTCCACCGTCTGGGAAATTTAAAATGAATGTTGATGCGGCAGTTGGCCGCCATTATTCGACAGGAGGGGTTATACTACGGGATCACTCGGGAACCTGCGTCCGAGCGATCTCTTTCAGGTTACCTCCTTGCCCACCATTGATGGCGGAAATCCAAGCTTCTTTGTTCGGCCTACTCTATTTCCTTCCACTATATCGTACACTTGTCCTGGAGACTGACTGTGCTCAAATCACACTTCGATTACGTCAGCCACAAATAGTCTATGGCAATTATCATCTATGCCTGCTACAGAATTTAGTTAATACTCATCGATTGGAGGTTATCCATGTCTATAGAGAGGCTAATATGGCAGCACATTACCTAGCCCAGCATGCTACGACGTCGCCAACTACGAGCTATTTTACAGCGCACAGTTTGCCTCCAATGGTCCGGGCGGCAGTTAATCTGGATCTATCGATTCCACACATACGCGTTCACTAAATTTGATCTTCCATATGGATTGGCATGTTCCTATGTTATATGCCTGTATTTTGTTAAATACAGGCAGCCCCGGTGCGTTCACTACCCAATGTTTTTGCATGATAGATTATTTGCTAAATTCTGATACGATGGTTGTTTTCAATGCTGCATGGAAAACGTCACAAACGGTGTTACTCATGATGACGACGTTTCGATTCACTGGTGTCTTCCATAAGGATTGGCACGCTTACAATGTCTCTGCCTGTGCCCTCCCAGGTATAGGCAGACTCGGTGAGTCCCGGATTCCTCATCTTCCATGTTCATTTTCTTTTGAGGCGAAATTATATACATATTGCGTCTTCCATATGGATTGGCTCTTTTCTCTTCACTCTGCCTGTATCCTGCTGGGTACAGGCAGAGTTGGTATGTTCATTTTCCCTTTTATAGCCACCCGATTGTTACGCATACTATGTGGGTTTAATACTCTCTTACTTTTTGGTGATGCATGGACGGAGCCATCTTATGCTCGGCACAATCACGGACAGTTTTTTCAATGGACACTACTACCCCATTCAGGTTGGCGGCCACTACTCGGAGATTTCCTGGTCACTATGTTAGGTCCCTTGGTCAATGCTGCGGTCTCTGGCTATCGAAGATTTCATCGAGCACATGCTGACTTTTGGATGTTCAGTGCTCTTTTTCACTGTAATACTAGTCTCAGGCTTAGTTACTTTATCGGTAGCTCCTATCAGTATTCCAATGATATAAATATGTACGCTTTTTCCTTCGTCAAGGTTTTATCCACAAGGGTGGTTTTACTTGACAAGGTTTTAATGCGGCATATCATATACTCACTGGATGCTGATAATCGCATACGGCTACTACATTCTTTTATGTACTACGGTTTTCCTCCGCCACAAGGAGAGGCATATTTTTAATAAAATGTTTCTTTTATAAAAAAAAAAATATATGTATGTATATATATATATATGTATATGTATGTACATATATATATACATACATACATATACATATATATATACATACATATATATATATACATACATATATATATATATATATATATACATACATATATATGTATGTCTATATATATATGTATGTGTATATATATATGTATATGTATGTATGTATATATATATATATATATATATATATGTATGTATGTATGTATGTATGTATGTATGTATGTATGTATTTGGCCTAAATACATGTTTGATGTGAAATATAGCCTGGGACATATTTATAGATATAAATATGTATAAAGTAAAGTATAATAGAAAATATGATTTCTTTATATATATTATTATGAAATATACAACCATATCTAAAGGAATAAGAAATTAGGGTTTTTGGACCATTTATAGATAAGTTTAAGACCTGTAATTTAAGGAAATTTTGATAAAGAAAAATGAAGAAAAGTGGGCTGTTGGCCGAGAATTTGGGTGGAGAACAAGAAAGTGTAATTTTTATGATTTAAGGCATGAGATATGTGTGTGTGTGTCTATAGATATATGTAGGGTTTTAGACTTTGATGATATGAGAAGGTTTAAAAAGAACATAAATGATAACATGTACAAGTGATTAACGCATATGCATACATGTGTCACATTTCATAAAGTGTTTTCAAAAGGTTACTTGGCACCTAGAATTATATCGTATAGTCAGATATCCCATGTCATGTTACAGTATTTATTTGTTCAGTTGATGCGCCGTCATGACATCAGAACCGGAGTGGTGGATATCATGGGGCATACTGGATGTTATTGAGTGGAGCACCGCATGATATCAGAACCGAAGAGGGCTGATGTCATGGACATACCAGCATGAGTGTGTTCTTTGTTGACGGACAAAGGATCACCGACATGAAAAACATCTGTAGTAATCGGCCTCAGCATCAAAATGCATCAATATATATGTCGAATCAAGCAATGTAATCTTAACCAATGCCATAAAAACCAATTATTTCAAAGCATTTACGAATTGCATCGATCTTTGGACGGCCATACCAAAAAGTTCATGCCAAACAGTATTTGAGTGAATTATCCAGTACAATTACCTCCTCTTGAATGAATTTGATTGCTGGAACCCCTTTCAATCTAGTTATCTCACGAGGAAAGAGAACCGCTGCAATAGGCTTGAGAAGCGAGGCAAAAGGATCACTTTGGATCCATGGAGGCACCGAGGAAATCGCTGCGAACAGCGATCACAGGAAGGAATGCAAAAAACGATATACAAATAGCACCAGAATCTGAGATCAAGTAAGATTGCAATGCAGGAGGAGAAGAACAGCAACATTATGCTGCCGTCGCCGCTAATCGCTGATGTGGCTAGAGAGGGAAGGACATATAT